>JAJEKV010000178.1:0-600000 GCA_021234155.1 Isoetes taiwanensis
ACCAGATTTTAAAATGATAAGTATTCACGACTTCTACAATGTCATGTCAGCAGTGGTGCCCCTATATGTGGCCATGATATTGGCATACGGCTCTGCGAAATGGTGGAAATTAGTAACACCAGAGCAGTGTGCAGGAATTAACAGATTTGTGGCACTTTTTGCAGTACCTCTGCTCTCTTTTCAAATTATCTCACAGATCCAGGCCACGTTCTTAGCACCAACATACCTTCAAACCTGTCCAGGACTTCAAACCTGTAAGCACAAAAATTCAAGTTTCAGGGCTCTATTGGGCAAGCGCAGACAACTGTAACTTCTTTTCCATGGATCCAAGCCATGTTCCTGGTGCCAGCACACCTTCTTGAATACTTGGAGCAAATCCAAGACTAGGACAAACACAGCGTCTGTTCCACTGCAGAGCACATAAAAAAATAGCAGAAAATAGAGCTTTTGTGGCATCACATGCACGGTTTGGGTATGGTAGAAGAGGGTAGGGATGAATACACAAGAAAAGGCAGATCCGACAAAACACCCAGAGATCAAAACTCAGATAACAAAGTTCGAATGAATGGCTATGTTGGGAAAAATATAGGCACCAAAGCTCTTTGAAGGTTTGCTCTTTGAAGAGAAGCAGAGAAGAAGACCATCAGAATATGATCACAAGACAGAGAAAGGCGAAGAATCATGATTTCAGCAGAAGAATGAGCGCCATCAAATCAGCTGTTCCGATCCCATCCATCATCTGTTCCAATCCCGCAAAAAAGCCCACCGCCCACCGCCAAAACGTTTAGTCCAATCAGTTAGGAAGACAGGGATCAAGATCTTAGCCCTTGGTTTCTTTTTTATCTGACGGCTATAATAGCAGACTTATCAATAGATAAAATAGATAATGAATAGATAATGCCAGCGCAGGTGGCATGGATGCGTGTTTGGTGTACATGCCTATACAAAATGGAAGTTAATGTGGTGCCGCCACGTGCCATGTCTCTACAACACGGAATGGAAATAGGCCCAGCCATTCCGCTCAACAGGTCAGAAAACCGGACGAAGCACCGGACGAAGCGGTAAACCTCCGACATGTTTTCAGCTTCAGCACTGTTCTCTGTCGAATCTACACAAAAAGATAAAAGATCTAATAAAAGAACCTTACCAGATGATTTTAGCTCATATAGTCGATCCCGGCCAAGCTCGCTTAGTGCCTGACCGCACGGTTCAGTTCTGCTCAGTAAAACCATATGATTTTGTTACCGTGCCAGATTTCAGGCCGGATCTACACCGGATCTATTCTCGCGGCCGGATCTACACCGAAAAGCTCGCCGATCTAACAAGACAAATCCACAAAGAAAACAATAACGATTGAAGCAAAAAACGGCCCCCAAACTTCATTTTAGAGGAACGGAATAATTTTTCCGCAATAGATCTGGCCCCGCCGCCGCCGGTCACGGCCCCCGTGCCGCTGTTGCGGAAAGGGAGCCCCCATTTCCGTTCCTCTATACATAGAGATTATATGAAAGAGTAGACAACGGCCCAGTTTAACAAATTGATTTAATGGTTGGCACTCTCATACGAAGGAAAAAAAGACAAAGGGTCGTTTAAGAAATTAAATTCAACTGTCAATACTCCCATATGGAAGAAAAAAATAGTCCAAATTGCATGCAAAAAGTGGATGACTTGGTGACTGAAATATTTCTAAAAAATCAATATCGTACTATGAAGGTATCAGTTAGAAGTGCATCTTCTAGTACTCATTTGGAAGTTATGGGCGATAGGAAATTTATTTAGTTGAGGTTACACAATAGACTCTATTTGGCTAATGAGCCCAGAATCTCTGCTTCCTTGGGCTACAACATGGTTTGTAATATTTTATTCTATTTGGCAAACCACAACATCGAAACGTTTGGAGATGAATAGAAAGTGTCTCATGCAGAAATCTTCAAAATGAAGGTTTCAAATGGATTGGGGCACTGGAAGATGGTAGAATGTTTTTGAGAAATTGATCATCCTAATTTGTGTCCTTGGAGCATCATTGCAACATTTGCACATATGCAGAAGATGGACAGGTAGTCAAGCAATTTATATTTTCCAAGCGATGCCTGCACAAATTGTTGTGGCTTAGAAATTTAGAATGTTATGATTTGTGGCAAATGTTGGAGCAAGTACAACATCTTTCATACACATCTTTCATACCTATGTTCTCCGTTTGTATTAGGCGTGGTCATCCTCGACAGCCTTGGGAGGCTCTAAACAATGTTCCAATGTCTTGTCCTCAGTGCAAAGTGAAGGTACTTGAAGGAATCTCTTAAACTTTGATCAAAAGGAATTTGACTGCCTGAGACCAAATCCTTTCACATGCATTACTGATGGATATTCAAACATGCTACTGTTGATGAAGGTAAGAGACTTTGCCTGCAAATAATCACAATCCAATCATGTTGCACGTTCAATATTCCTCGATGTAAAAAAAAAAAACAGACATGTGACGTTATTCGCAACGTAAAGGAACTTTTACCGTAAGCTTCTTGCACTTCGAAACATTATGTTAAAGGAATAAGACCCGAAATGAGTTCATAATCTTGTTTTTTGCGCATAAACGAAGGGCGTCGCTTTGGACCAACAAATAGTATGTTATAAATCGAAAGCTTTAGCTCTACAACCAGCATGAGCATGTCCTTTAACTCGTCCAACCATCCTGTACGGGCAAGCAAATGATGGATGCATAATGCATAATGATCACAAGTGAAATAGAGCCACGGATTCAAAAAGAAATGATAGCCTTAATTCAATAAACCAACATGGCAACAAAACTTGCTCGCACTAGTACACTTGTTCACCAGTACAATTGTTAAAATGCATGCAAAATGTGGAAGCAAAGAATGTTTTGCTTGTATATATTCATCTTCGATGTCTTTCTATAAAAAGTGGAAGTCCTGCTTTTTTGCTTCTTGAACCGGATTAGGTTATTGTTCTTTCAGATACATGTTAAGAGATGCCTTACATACCAACCACAAGAGCCATCCGCATCAAGATTGCCTTGCCAGCCTCACCGAAGTTGAGTCATGTCAATCGCCTAAAACAAAGAAATCCAGATAGTATATATAGGATTAGTTGTCCCTGTACTACTGCTACATTATCTAAATTTAGCTAGATACCTTGGTCAACATTCTTAAAAGAAGAATTGAATAAAGTCGGGTTTATTTACTTAAGAGAGAAAACGTAACATCCGGGGATGTTCTCAACCCCAAAGCTTAAAAACGGCGGACTTGGTAATCCACCGCCATTTCAATCTGAGCAAAGACTGCGGGCTATATGTTTTGCGTGATTTATGGCCGATAGCAGCTTGGACCGGCTTGATTCCACTGCTGCTTTGTTTCCAAAGTGCAAAGTTTATGAATTGTCCCGACTTTTAGAATCGAGTCGATTGTTGTAAATGAGATCTAGGTAAGAACCTAGTCGGTTTTTTTTTTTTTTCCCTGCCTCACCCCTTTTAAGTTCTCACGCCATAAGAGTTTCTACATGGCTTAAGCCGGTTCGAACAAATTGCTGTTTGGGGAGATGCCCCAGTAACCATTGGGTTCCAAGGAGAAACATCTGGTATTGGGCGCCAAAGAAAAAACATCGCGTCAAAGTTCCATAGCCCCAAGCCCAAAGCCTTCCTGCCTTCTGAGGATAGGGAAGATAGATAGATAGATAGTATTTTAACGTCACGCCACTAGGCAGCATCCAACTGGACATGTGACCACACACCACACTACATTGCTTGGTTGGGCCCTGCCCCCAACCACTTTACATTGCGTCTGTGGGTTTTGACACCCAACAGTTCAGAGTGCGATTCTGGGCAGTCTCGAACTCGAGACCTATAGTTGCTAGACCTAGTGTGTTACCACTAGACTAAACACCCAGATGCCGGAAGAGAGGGTGCATATAGCTGCCGGAAAGAGTTAGCCGGAAAGAACCGTCCAAAAGCCCCTTTTTTTTTTCCTTGGTATTTTGCCGGAAAAACCCTTCCAAAAAACATAGATAATTCCAATTTTTTTTTCTAGTAATCTTATATTTAGTTAGATATATAGACAATAGGAAATGATATTTCAATGGTCAATAGTTTATTCAGATTCGCCAATCTACTTACTTAAAATGTTTTTGAGGGTGGGTGCCCTCCTTTTTCCTCACCAGAGACATCGAACCTACGAAAATGAAATTTTATGATCGAAAATCAAAATCCCATTAAAAAATAAATTCCTAATGCACGCTTTTTTCAATTTCCTATTTCCTCTAAATTCAATTCTTACACACCCATTTACGCTTCCTTCCCCGCAATTATCATGATTCCATTTTTGTGCCACCATTCAAAGCAGAAGCATTTGAATGGGAATTTGATGCAAATGCTCCTAGACAAACCGAGATGCCTCCTCCAATAAATATAATCTATATAATAAGAATGAACATTAAAACCTTAAAGACGATAATTGTTTGTCTTAAAGTTTATCTAAAATCACAATGTTGCAATAATCTAGAAAGTGACAACATCACAATGCAATCAATCTTTAAATGTAACAAAGAGAATGATTGATGTTGCCCGCTCTCCAACCCCTTTGGAGATGCTCACGACAATCGCACTTCACGCGATGCCATTGCAAAGAGCTTATATAACCGACCCCTCACCTTAGATTTGAGTAGATTGGAAAAATGCTTTCTTGTGTTTCTACCGGCCTTTGCTCAATTTAAGAAGATCTACAACATTAACATCATCAATCTTCTCCTTCCGAGAGGCAATCATGCATATTGTCTTGTATTTGAGGGTGGCATCTTTTCCAATCTGCTTCATCCGCTTTGAGTGTATAGTCCGCAACATGCAAATCACATGAAATATGGTCAAAAAAATATTTGCAAAAGATCTCCATAATCTCGATATCATAACTATTCTATAGAGATGCACAAATTAAACCTTTTAGAATAAGTTCTATCTTCGACGCTGGGATCCTAAAACTTCGAATCCACAAGAAATATTCACAAGTTAATGTACTACTCAAGGTTTCTATAACCTCAACATAACAATCGTAATAACTTGTAGGACTTGACATTACAAATCTTGAGATCATTTCCACCCTAGAAATTGGGACCGTAATTAATATCTCAAATTATGTTTGTTAAGTTTAGATAAAACCACTATAAAATACCACCAACTATAAAGAAAACCATGAAAGATTTGACTATATAGACTACGCTAGCTTCCATCTTCCAAAGATTGACCAAAGAAAACCATGTTAAATACCACAAGTAATTTAAAATCATAATAACTTAGGAAAGTAGATATAAAACCACACAATGATTTAAATGTTCCGTGACAAAACCACTAGCATTCTTTTTGTGAATAAGAAATTGCAAAAGTCAATCCACAAACCATATTAAAAAACTAGTAACAATTTGGCGAGTCATGTTAGCTTAGAAATTACTATGGAAAACCTCACATGAAAAATGCTATGTCTAGACCCATTAAAGTATTTATAGTAAAAAAACACTAACATTTTGGCATGTCGTGTTTTTCTTGCAAAAACTAGGATGAAAAACGACAAAGAAAAAAACATGTTATTAAACTATATAAAAACCTTGAAGTATTACCGCTAAATCCGGCCTCAAAACCATCTACACATATTAAAAACCAAGAAACATCCCTTTCTTACTCTCAATGTTGCAAACCGCATGATTAACCATCATGACATGTCAAATCAGTACCAAAAACCTTGATAAAAACCTTTATCACTTTCAAATAACCATATTAGAGTATAAACTAGCATATAAAACCACATTCACATTTTAAAAACCACTTCAATATGTGGATTTTATTGAGAAAAGGTATTTTTGCTCAGAAAACCACTATCATAGTGGTTTTGTAGTGGTTATTTATAATGGTTAAATTTTTGGGCTTTGTGATGGTGGGGTTGCTTGTTACCACCGACAACCTTGGCACATTCTGCTGATCTCCGTATTAAACGCACGCATGACACAACCTATAACTTGTGGGTTCGCAGCATAATACCGCTGGCAACCCTCTTTTTCCGCCACTTATTATTTCCTCATCAATGGGAACAGAGCACCTTTTTATCGCAAAAATTTGTATTGTATGAGCAGCGATAGGGGATGGACCCTTATGTCGATCTATATGATGACATATAGCAGCACAAGCGCTTGGGTAGGGTCGCCCTTCTTGGGGATTTCAATGCACCTGACAGAGTAGAGCAGCCCATGAGACTTGACCCCTCAAACGACGATGTCCCCGCAGCCTACGGCCCCGGGCAGAGGCAACCCGCCACCAATGAGGATCCTGGGATGACGCCTAGGTCACCCACTTTGGGCGCATATGCTTGCCCTCGCTTATGTGGCATTTTTTGTTACTTGATAATTTGCAATGGCCCCGTCGCACAAAGGGCCCGCTTCACAAGTGCACCCGCATGTGACAACCGTGGGGAGGGTCTAGTGTGGTGGACTATGTGCTCAAACTTCTGCGCAAGATATGCATCTCATTAGTCGCTTCCGGGATGCATGGGCAATCGACAGCTGGGATGAGGGAGGTTGACCCAATCACCTCCCCACTTTTACTTGATATGGCTTGGCAAGCCACCGTAACCCCCACTATGCAAGCCCCTCGCCATCCGGGCTATGCATCGGATTATGAGCGTGCAGGACTATGCCGAGATGCTCATGGACGCTGTATGCAGCCAGCTTCAAGACCCCCACACTAGAGCAAAGCAGATGCATCAACACTGGAAGCTATTACGGATGCAAATGGATGTGTGCTTTATTAATATTTTTCTCCCTCCCTCCCCGCCGCCGCCGTGGACAACAACATTTCCGCCAGAACCTTTGAGAAAGTGGTTTGATGCGAGTGTAAAGAATGCAAGCGCCAAAATTGCCACTCGCACATTTAGATCCAAAATTCGACTGCAAAGCCACACAGAAGCGTTGCCTATCCTATGAAATGAAGGCGCGGTATTGCTGCATCGTTTCAAGATGTTTGGCCCGGCTGACACTCATCCTCGAACCTTTTGGCACAGAAAGTCAAGGCCAGCCCAGCCTGGCAAAGGGACATCACACCCGGGCAGGGGGAACAGACTTGCAGCATTCTTATGACTCCACCGTGGACGCCAGACGCCCATTACCCCCCCACGTGATGGCTCCCCATTGGTCCTCGGGCGAGGAGGATGTTGTGGAGGGCCTGCGAACGGCTAGCTAATGGGAAGGTACTTGACCTGGCGGTTTAGGCCGAAAGTTACTCAAACGGGTGGCAGAAATTGAGAATGAATCCTCACAACCCTCGCTCAAAGAGCATTGCAGAAGGTTTCCGGGGATGATGGACTACGAATGTGGTTGTCCCCATTCCTAAGGCGGGCGACCCACACCGTCCTGGTCCGCCAATTAAACTGCATCATGGCGGGGCTTCAAGATTTGCCAAACCGACACTGGCATTCTCGAAAATTGGAATGTGACTACTGGCAGAAGAAAATAATGCGAGCCCTCACACAAGCAAAGCTTTAGACCCCGCCACTAACGATTGACCATATCCTCGCATGGCTCGATTGAAGACAAATTAACCATCGGGAGACTTGTATTGTCGCTTTGTGGACTTCTCGAAGGCTTTTTGATACGGCCCCGAAAGAAATGGGCTAGATCAAGGTCAAAGAGGGCCGCCACGCCGGGCGTAATGCCATATATGTGCCAGAGGAGAGTTGTTTTGGCGTAATCGCAGCCGACGGCCAAGCATTCACCAAGTATCGGGTCCGCAGGGCTGCCCTCTCATCAACACTTTTTGGCCTCTACATTGACCAGTTAGAGAGCATGGGGATGACATATAGCTTTTTGCACCGTGTCATCCGGCCAGCTCATCTATGCGGATGATATTCGATGCCCTAGACACATTCTCGCCAAAGCTATGCATATGCTGCGAATCGCCAAGACCGTGGTGGTTCTCATATCCTCTTCACGCCACCCCATGTCTCCCCGACTCACATATCTGGGACAAAGGAGGTCACGCCCACCTACAAGTACCTATAGGGTGGAGTTCATCTCCTCACTGCTGGGAGGCGCCCATCCACTTTGCGGGTGACAAATAGGCCGGAAAGCGCTTTATGCCATGCGTAACAACAAATACCGTGCAGCTCTATGATTAGGGCCATCACACATCTGCTTTCGCTACCGGTCGAGCTCGCTCTTCTCAGACGGGTCAAGGTTTGGGGCCCCGCTGCCTTTTGGCAACCTGGAATGACTTGGAGCAAAAGTGTATGCATTTTGCACCTGCACTTGGGTGAAACCTTCACCCCTATCGATTCTCGCTGTGAAATCGATTCTGCCACTTCACGGCAGCCCTTTGATAGACACGCCGCCTATTTTAGAAAGTGGTTAATATGGGTGATGTCTGGCCTCCGCATTACGCTTACGCCGTGGCAATGGACCGCAGGGCTCGAGAACCGTTGGAGGAGTAAGAGAGATCGCGGTTCGCTGATGGAACGTCGGCAGAGCACGTCGTGCGTGTGGACACAAAGGCCGATCGTGATAACTGCGGGAGTACACAGACGCTTACTTTCCTTGGCAAGCTCACGACCCCGGCTCGGAAAGCGAGCCAAACGCCCATTACAAGGGAGCACATCAACCCCATTGGCCCGGGCCCGCAGCCTCTACCAAGCTCCCACCGCTCCTCGAAAAAGCGGACTCATTGCCTCCATTCGCACAAAGCCCACCATCTTCGCGATCGAGACGGCGGTGGATTTTGGGAGCCCCGCCAGACGAGCTCGCTCACCAGTCTTTGCTCAAATGGGTGCCATTGAGGATGAGTCTCACACTTTCCAAAGTTGCCCATCATTCACCGGTCCAGCCGACACGCCCTTTAGTATGGCCGGGATTTGCCCCTATATTTGTTGATGAACACACCGGCAAGACGCGGTCGGGGTCGCATATCTCGAGGTAATCGATCCGCGAGCTCACATTTGCCCCTACCGTCGTCACGACTGTGCACTACGTACCTGGCATGAGTGTATATATTTGTGTGTTTTTGCATTTCAGATATTTAAACAGCTTTGTCAACAAGTTGATTGTCGCCACGGTTTTTCCTTCCCGAAAACCTCTTCTCGGGCGGGGTTTTAATCGGGTAGTAATCCGCTTGCTGCGCTTTTGTATTGGGTCCCACCGATTGGTCTTCGTGGACGATAAAAATACCTTCCTTCCTTCCTTCCTTCCTTCCTTCGTTCATTTTCTCTTTCCTTGATCTTTCAATTTTTTGCACTCTAGTCATCTTTTCATGATCCCATTTCTTCGTCCATTTCATTTGCTTCTGTTCTTTTTTGCTATAAGGTTCTTGAGCTTTGTTTCTAGTGGTAAGCGTAGATGGGTAAGGTGCATGCTTCTTTCTGCATCTTTCCTTCATAGCATTATTAGTTTGTTCATTTGTCCAATTGTGAGCTTGTTCCTCTTATCCTTGCATGTTTGGTAGCAGGTTTCTATGCCCCATCATTATTCTAGTCTCCGTATACTGTCCAGTCCTCTATATTGCTTCATTAGCCTCAGGGTCCCCGATGTAAGTTGTCTTGTATGTTGTTACTATTCTTGAAAGTTCATTTGGTATCGGATGTTGTTGCTTTGCAAAGGACCTTTCCCTGGAATTCATCTTTATCTTCTTGTATAGAAAAATACCATTACAATGAATTTTATTTTTTTTATTGAGACAGTTTTACATTATGTAAGGATTTGATCACCCTTGATTCACTTAAACATAACTTTCAATTCTGGTGGTATATGCATTTTTAACTATTTTTCCTGTGCAACATGACTAATTAACGTGTAGAAAGGGTCTAACCGAATTTTTTGCCATTGATTTTATATGAATTTTAAAGTGAGCTATACAAATGAACCATTTATGGTCCATCAAGGGACAACTCTAGTGTTTCCATACTGCTACTCTTGATAGCATAATTTTATTTTTAGTCAAGATTGAAGTCTACATACCTTAACATACATTGTGCACTTACATAGAAGTACACAAAAAAGTATCTAATTAGTAATTTTTTATGTAGATCCTAACATGCTCACCCTCTTGTGCTCTTTCTTGTATTGGTCCCATATCCTCTTGATCTCCATAAAAAATTAATTCAATTCTATAAATGCCAGATCATATAATCTCCATATGCTATACAAAGAAGATTGTGTGGCTTAGAAGTATCAAGGAAAACCTTGTGCCCTTTTATGTATAGCAAGTAATCAGACAACAAAAATGGAAGTAAAGCAAAACACATACAACAATGCAAATAAATCCATCAGAATTGACTTGTTGCAAATGAGAGCAAAATTTCATCATTCAATAAAACATTTAACCTAGAAAGTATGATAAGATAGATAAATGATAAAGTTGATAGATAAATTTCACTCTTAACTGTCTACATTTAGAGTTGTTGGTCTCTAGCTAGCAAGCTGAACAACATGTCTTTACTTGTAAACTTGGCAAGTTGGTTGATTATCTCGTGGTGGCTTTTACAACATGTGCATAATTTCTTCCCGAGGAGAAACTAACATTTAGCCAAAAAGCCTCCAGCGTTAGAATCCTAAATAATAAAGGTTTCTCAGAAAAGCACATGATCATTCCAATGTTATAGTTGCAGTAAATCTTTGGGCTGATGGAACTAATAACATGATGAAAATTGGCATACCTATCTAATATAATCTAAACAAATATTTGTATTTAGGTTTCATTAAATTCTTAGCTTATTTTAGTGTCAGGTCTACACCTTTTTCCTAGGCATATCACTCGCATTGTGGGAATTGAGGAACATATGTTCTGGCAATCCTGTTTTTGAAAAAAAAAAAATTGCCATTTCTTCTTTAAAATTTTGTCTTGATTCTCTTTCTTTAACTATTTCCTCGAATGCCCAGATGTGTTTGATGTAAGAGTCCTTTATTTCTATTCCTTCAGCTCAATAACGAATTGATCTAAGCCTGAAGCATATAAAAATGCCAGATTAGATTAAGAGCATTTGGGTTTAGAGTTGAATCCAAATGCGAGCTTCCTCTTCAACAAGAAGTTTAGAAGTGGGCTCATGGTCGATGAATATAGCACTGGTGGATTCAAAGCTCCAATTCGTCTATTGGCTTAAGCCCTTCTCAACTTTTTTGTTGGTTTGAAGGGGCTTATTTATTAGAGCAAAAATCAGCGCCATGTTTCGAGATAGCTCCCCAAATATGAACATAGAATGTTCTGGGTCTTCAATAGTTCATGGATCAAAATTCAAATATAGGATATGTATCACCAATTTCTTCTTCAAATTTGATGGTTTGCTAATAATTCCCTGGATGCAAATTTAAATATGGGCTTTGATCGCCAACATATATGTCTAAAACAAAATTAAATTGAAGGCTATGCATCACCGCTAGTTTTTTCTTGGATAAGTTGAAGCCATGTTGTTTCCCGATAATCAACCACTATCGTGAGATCCTCGCTAGTAATCATGCTAAAAGCTCAACTTATGCAAGAATCTCTAACCATCCCCAAGAATAAAACTATTTTGATTTTTGTACACTCTTTAATGTGTGGCCCATATATCTCAAGTTTCTCATGCTTTGGATAAGTGAAGCATACCCATAATGACTGGAGAATGCAAGCCCACATGAAGCATGAGTTATTGAATACGGCATCCGCGGGCTTGTTGGGGTCATACCACCAGGAGGTTATGGATACCCGGACTCAGTTGTGTCCTCCGGGACAGTACTAAATTGTCCTATCCAATTGTAAAGTGTACCGGCATACTTATTACTGCCAAGGTTTTTCCCTCGAAAACCCTTCGGGGCATGGGTTTTTTAATCCTAACAATAATACGCTTGCAGCCCTCTTTTTGTTTGGGTCCCATAGGCCAAGTTGGTCTCCGCGGATAATAAATCTATTCTATTTTTTTCTATTCTATTCTTAATTGCATTGATTGTAATAGTTGAAGTCTTTACACCTTTTAATTGTTCAAGGTCTTTTGGTCCCATAGACAATTTTGCCTCCGTGGACAATAAAAGACAATTCAATTCAATGCAACTTTAAATAAATTTAATCTCAGTATCATCAAGGTATTACTTTCATTTTGAGTTTAGCTTGCAATTCATCCCTCCTCATCCTTTTTAAAAACATTAAGTTATCTTTTTTCCACAATAAGTCTCAAGTGTATATGTAGCAAAATAACAGGGGGTTTCTTTTGTATTTTTATACTTTTTTCCTTAAGGTTTTTATATGATTTGATGACGGTATTCTATGAGACGTACTAATCGGTACATCTAGAGTGCGCATACGCCGGCCTTGATTTTAGTGCCAACTTTCAATGGTTCACATGTGAATTTCTGAAGCATGCACGGCTCGACCAAATGCATTTTAGGGTTCTGTGGTTTTATACCAAATCTCTTTACTAAAGCACGAACCGAGAAGGCCAAGAAAGGCTTTTCTCTGACTTGTGTAGCCGGATGCATAGCCGAAGAAGCATAGCAGATTTTTACAGGGATTTAGGGTTCTGTGGTTTTGTACCAAATCTCTTTACTAAAGCACGAACCGAGAAGGCCAAGAAAGGCTTTTCTCTGACTTGTGTAGCCGGATGCATAGCCGGCGAAGCGGGAGCGATTTTTACAAAGATGGAGCACACCGCTTTTGATATGCCGAATCGTGCATAGCTCATGGCTCTCCGCAGGCCCCTTTTTTTTTAATTCTATGATTGCCGCGGGTGAGTTTCAAGCCTTTCATTTTTGATTCGGACACGTATGTGTTCACCGCAAAGTCTAGACATAGCTATATTGCCCTCGCTTTTGATTCTGGCCCCCCGCCGTAACACTCGATCCGCTTAGAGGAGGATTAGACGGCACAGAGTGCCAACGCCCATTAACAAATGGAAATCTTGTTACTACTAACAATGACTCGAAGCTAGCGCCTTTTATCCAAAGAAAACCCGACTTCAAAACGACCTAAGTGCACAACAAATTTTTTCTAGGTAAAAAATTACTTTAAAAATGAGAAAGCTCAACTTCTTAAAGTCTTTGGAGAACATATGTGGCCTCCGATATTTTACCTTGTGGCTTTTTGTACATCCGGTATACAACAAATTAATACCTCGTGATGGAAGGCGTGTTGGAGAAGAGATTGTTTGTTATAATTCTGTGTTGTTGGAATAATTTGTGACAGATGAAACTTGTGCAGCCGAGTGAGCTATGGAGCATGTTGGTATGACCTTTCTTTTCAATTTTGTGATTAGAGGTTTTGCTTTTGATGTTGGCTTATGCATGCTTGAACGAATAGATGTTATATCCGCAAACAAATGCTTCCTCGGACATTTTGCAATCTTAGCAATGACCATCCATCAACTTCATTCATTAATGCCGACATCGATGAATGTCCGTAAGAAACAAAGGACATATTTTGATGTTGACTCCAACATTCAAATTTCCCGTAATGGTGAAAAAGTGGATGAATTTTATGGCGCGGATCATCACGATCGAGGGATCGTGGTCTAGTTGCATTCTTCATATGTCTTGGACAGCCTGATGGAGCATAGAGTTCTCATGGATAGCTAAGTCCAAACTTTTACAAAACTTGTGCAATGGTTACAAAGAAGACCTAAAATGGAACTGGGTACAAGAGAGATTGGTAATTCCTAGTATATACTCACCACTTTTGTTGTTTCGGTCCGCTGACATTTTGTATTAATCTATTTGTCTATTGTTCAAAAGTCGATGTACAAAAGGGGAAGTGGTGCATCTTATGTTTTTCAAAACATGTGAGAATGCCTTGTAGTTGCATTAACAAGCAACTTTGCCATGGTGCGTAAAAAGCTACATGTTGAACTTTTTTGTCCGATTGGAAACAATCTCTTTGGATGTGATTAGCAATTAAAGTATTAGCTCTACTACCATTTTCTATTATGATTCATATGCACTAAGGAATCTCCATGCACAGATATTATATATGCACAATATTACATGCACTAAGGAATCTCCATGCACAGATATTACATGCATAATATTACATGCAGAAGCATTTCTAAAATTGTTACATGCATTTATGGATTTCTAGGTAACGTCTATATGTACACCCCTACAACATTCGTAAGGCCCCGAAGGGGCCAAAATTTTTTTTACACACACAACTACCATTAATATTATTAACACAAACCATTGCATTTGACACATTTAAATTAAAATCCCCCTTAAACCCCCTTTGGTTTGGGTGCATATTCACACGGGGGTTACGTAGGGCAGCGAGAGCCCCAAAAAATTTATAATACATGTACAAAATTAACACCATTAAGTACATATTCTCAAACCTTATAGTATTTTGCAAACCTTAATATACAGTATACAAAAACTTGTACATGCATACCCCACAAACGAGGATCGCTATGTACGGTCCAGATCTTGGAATAAAGGGCAAATATGCCCATCCGACAGCTCTCGTTGCCCGGAGTAACCCCCCGTATATCTAGCATTATAACAGGGGGTTCTTTTTGTAATTTTATACGCTTTTTGGCATGGTTTTCTTATGATTTAGTGGTCGTATTATATGAGGTGTACTAATTGCTACATCTAGAGGGCACCAAGTTTTTGCATGCAGTTTCTGCAATTTTTCTTTTCCAAATTTTCTTATCCTCCTTAACTAATGATCAAGATCAAAGGGCCTACAAAGCCCTCTTTTTTTATTGAAAAAAAAGGGTCACTAGGGTTTCATACACAGTTTCATGGAGCAAAGGATTATGGCAAGCAACGGATATGGGAGAGCATAGGTTTCTTCTAGGACTGCAGAGTGTGGAATGGCTATGAGGAAGGAATCAATTCCTTCCACAAGGACGACAGAGCATGGAGAATGCTTGCATTTCAAGCATTTCTTCTATCATAAAAAACGTCCAATAAGTGAATACGGATTATCCTGGATTGCTTATGTGATTTTAGCAATGTTGTCTATTCATGCTGATCATGAGCGAATTGACAGATGTAATGCACTGGTGGCGGTTTTTTGAAGAAGTCGGTTTATTCTGGAACACATGCATATATAGTTATATATTTAAGTGTTTCTTGATCTACTAGGAATCTAGACATACCCAGATCGCCCAGTTAGTGATGAGAAAACTGTCTCACACAAGACTCAAACAGGTACATGATGATAGAGAGTAAAAAAATAGATTAACTTGAAAATGGCTAATAATAATCTGAGTGGCTCCGTGCTCTTTTTTATTGGGCCTGAAAAGCTGAATGACGTTGCAGGCTGTCATACTAATTTGAAGGGACTAAGCAATCCTCTACAACAAGCTTGTGAGATCCAGAAACTGTTTAAGAATCTTTCATTAAGTTTAGGAGCAGTTACCTCTTGCCGTAGATCTATACAGAGAAGCACGAATGGGAGAAGCAACAATGGCTCCTTGAGGCAAGACCTAGATAAGTACAGAATTTTCCATTATTATTTTATGTATGAGAATTTATGTTTGTGAATCTTCCTTCATGCATCATCTAGGATTAAGATGATGTGGTGTTTATTAATCAAAAAGGGTTGCAAGCTTTGATAAATGCATTGCTGGTCATATTTCAACAGACCATTAGCTTAGATCTGCATGTTTTCTTCTGTATTGTGTAAACAGGTATTAGAAATTGTTGCATTGTTGCCTGAAAGCTTGGGCCAACAAATACTCAGAAGGAAACAACATGCTTAGATGGCGAACAAATAGGATTGTGCTCAGATTCTAGGGTAAATGCGTTGCTGGCCATATTTTAACAGACCATTAGCAAAAAATGCTAGCATGGTATTTCTTATGGTCACTTTGCAAAATGTCATTTTGCAGCATGAACATTCAGCAGAGTGAACTACGGGCACGACAAGGAAAGCTGAAAACATCAACATTAATGATTTTCTTGTGTTATAGATTGGTCCAATTTTATTGTTCCAACCTCTTGTACATGAAGCTTTTTTTATTTTAAATATGTGTCTTGCTCTTGCTAATAAAGCTGTTTGGACTTCAAATATGGAATTGATGACGTTACGAGTATCTTCGCAAGCTAAATATCAATTCACATAGTATTTCCTATTGCAAGCACATATGTTGGCAAAGATATGGCGCAATGATTTCAAAGATATGATTGGGTTCGAGTCCCATGCCATAAGTATGCTATTGTTCCACTATTACATGCATAAAATGCTCTTTCATCATTCTAGTGTAAAGGATTTAGAATATTTTCTTTCTCATAGATCATCGTAGTTATTGCTTTTATTTCTAATCTTTTCTTCTAATGGAATCATTAAAATTCCCAATGGTTCTCCATCCGCTATTATTCACCATGTGTTATCGATATTATTGTTTTAATCTTGTGAATCCTTTTTGGCCCCGAAGGGGCCCAAAATTTTTTTAATATAACACGACCATATAACAATACATACATTAGGGCGGATTTGGGGTCTCAAAATGGCCTCAAATTCCATGTCATATTTTCTCTTGTTTATTAATAAGGGCCATTTTGAGACCCCAAATCCGCCCTAATGAAATCAATATCTAGCATTATAACCATATAACCATTACGTCCAACACTTCAAAATTAAATCCCCCTTCAAACCCCTTTGGTTTGGGTGCATATTCACACAGGGGGTTACGTAGGGCAGCGAGAGCCCCTAAAAACTTAACAATACATGTATAAAATTAATACCATTAAGTACATTCCCTCAAACCTTATAGTATTTTCCAAACCTCAATATACAGCATACAAAAACTTGTATAGGCATACCCCACAAACGAGGATCACTATGTACAGTCTAGATCAAGGAATAAAGGGCAAATATGCCCATCCGATAGCTCTCGATGGCGGTGTAACCCCCCGTGTGAATATGCACCCAAACCGAAGGGGGTTTGAAGGGGGATTTAATTTTTAAGTGTTGGACGTAATGGTTATATGGTTATAATGCTAGATATTGGTTTTACCAAATTTTCTTATTTTTATTTCCTTTGCGTAAGCTCAATATTATTGCTGGTTCTGCCACATCGTCACTTATAATCTGATTTGATTTCTCCTATACTGCTAAGCTAACAAGGGTGTCATTCAACTCTGAAGCACAATCATCTTTACAAGGCCGTGGTGTTGAAGAACAAGGCCAAGAGCTAAAACGCTTATTATTTGTTGTGTAATGCAGTGTATTTTTTGGCGTGTCCATCAATACTGCAGTATTTGGATTTCTGATCTTGAATGCAACTAGTTCTTTTACGTTCATAATGCAGTCTAGTTTTTGTAGGGTTTTCTATAACTGAAATACATGCTTTGTTGGGGATGACGTAAGGTATGCCATTTTCTGAGCTGCTCTCTTTTCTAGAAAGCTTTGCACCTAAGTTGCATAAAATGCTGTCATAAATACTATCACACTATCCCATTATTCCCGTTGCTTTGACACATGATTCTCTCCTTTGATATACGGCTCTTTACTGTCTCGAATCCCATATATAAAATTTCTACGAGATAGAATCCTTATGATCACTGGTAGATCTTCCCTTGCTCACATTTCTTTGTTCAACAAAACTATCAAAGAACTAACAATGCTTCTATATATATGCAGAATTATGACTGGTTGCTGGTTAAATTGTCTTTTTGGGCACTTCTAGCCATGTTCTCTATCATGTTGTGTTATCTTGAGTCAAGGGTTTTATCTCTTACTGCATAAGTGATGTATGGTCTAGAGCCATTTGCTAAGAATATTAAATAACAAATTAATTGCATGTAAGGAACCTTCTCCATTTCTTTTACCCCATTCTCTATTTGTAGGCGCATGTTCCTGGTACTATGGGAGTCTTGGCAGCCTTACAATCTGACATATTAAATTTCCTCAACAAAACTATTAATGTTCTTAGTCTGCTTTAAGCATAACAATCCCTTCTCTTTAGTCCTGATTACTTCCATCCCCAAAAATCTCTTCAGCTCATTGAGGTCTGTCATCTTGAACTTTTTTTTGTAGGATGTCCTTGCAATGCTTTAAGCACTCCAAATTAGTATATAAAGTGTTTTTTGACTCATTATAATTGTATTTACCATTCGTTAGCGGATGATTGAAAAAGCATCACAGTCTTCTCTGGCTTTATATCCAGCCATATTAAGTTATTGTGTTTGCTGGTAGAAATTGCCTCTCGCACTCCAATTTGTACCATAACATTTGTAACTTGACGTAAACATATTCTATATGAAAGATACTTTTTGTAATGTTCCATTTGGAAGTTAGAATTTTAATCATTGGTGACCATTTTCATATGAATTTACTTCCAACTAGAAGTGGAGGTTGGAATTTTGGTTTGATTTATGTACTATCCTTTGGTGGCCATTTTTCAAGAATGAATTTACTCCCAACTGATCGCATTGGAGCTCTTCATATTTCGCCATTCTTAGGCCGACCAGGCTAAGGTTGATTACTGCGTGTCTTATGTAGCAGAAAAATGGCAATGCTCAAGCTCAATGAGTGTGATTTCATTTTAAGTCTAATACTGATCTTCGTACCAACGAGGTCAAGGTGTATTGACACAGGCTTGACACAACTAGACACGAATATTTCCACTTGTCTTTTCATTGTTTGCAAATTTGTATTCCTGTAAATGGTTGGGGTATTGCAATATCGAAATAGGTGCTCTAACCTTAGTTCTTGCACTAGACTCCTACATTAGAAGTCTTTTAATAGCTTGTTGCCATGTTCAAAAACGTAACAAACAACGTTTGGAGCATTTGGGATTTTAAAGTCAAAAAATTGTTTGGGGTGTTCCTTTCATATATGGAGAATGTTCTTTCATCTTTTAGATTTACTAAAAGAGACAAATGCCACATCTTCTATGAACAAAAGCCATAAGATATTACATAATGCTAGCCCCACTTTTGGCAAGCATGAACAATGAATGAATAAGAAGAATATACATTCATATGCTCCTTATTTCCAACAAACCTTACAAAAGGAATAAGATATAAAAGCAACCCTTTCTTAAGCATGCAGATTGACAGGTGGCCACTTCCTTCAAATTTACTTGAAAATAACCACTTCCTCCCCTTATCTGAGAGTAACCACTTTCCAGAAATTTCTTTTTAGTAACCTAATCAATGCCCTTGAACTTCAAGTAATCTTATCATGCAAAAAGCAACGCTATGCTATGAAGTCCCTTTGGGTGGGAACAGAGCCCAATTGAACGAAGCAACATGAAATGCACACATATTTTAGGTAGTTGGAGGAAGATCCACACGTATACTGGGATACATCATACGAACCATGTCAATGCATCATTTAAAGTTCATACATCTAACTAATATTGTATGGGATTTTCTAAGCTTTTGGCTCTTACGAAAGTTTGATTTGTCTTTCTAAAATAATCCTAAGCTTTAGTGCAATTTACAAATGTTGTATAAACATTTAGAGTGGAGAATTACTTCAGAATTGATTTTAGAAACCCCCTTTTTAAGCAGGCTTTCCTAATCCACTTACAACAATTCCTAGCTTCCTAGGCTATCTGCTTGCTCACGTCACCTAAATTCATATATTACAATTAGATCCTCATATTTTGGATCAAAAACAGCCAAACCTAAACCCCCTGTTCTACTGTTAGTTTTTCCTTTTTTTTGGATCCACACTACCTTGCGAGAAGTGCACTCACTCACTTAATATCCATGTGATAGTTGGGTGATTATTATTGGAGTGTACGCCCAATGGCCTAATGCCTTGCTACCATAGGCAATAGCCCATCTTTAAGGTTATTAAAGACCACAACGAAATGTGAAATCTGGTTGGTGGCAATTTAGAAACATGGATACTGGGCTGGTGGAGATGCCACGTTCCCATGGGACTACTCAAGAAGTCGAGCTTTCAACATATGAATAATAGGGGTCCAGGACACAGATTCATGCTCAGACACAGAGGCATTAGTCCATTTGTTTATGGCATGGCGAGTTGGGGCACACAGACTGGATCGACCATGCCATCTTCTAGTCCATATCTCTGTGAGACAGGACATGCTATACGTCCTATAGCATGGTAGCCATCTTAGGGGTACAAACTTCACTGTATAAGAAGACCTTTCCCCAGTGCAGTTGACCAGGCGACAAGAGGAGCTTTGCAAGGTGCGAGATGCGAGACGTTAGAAAAAGTGGGTAGCATACAGGGGAGGCACAACCCTCATTTACGACCAGTGGCCTCAAATCCCATGATTGTGTTATCTTTACTGCCTCTAATATCAGCATTATTTCACTTTTGTTATGTTGTTTTGTGGTGGGGTCTAGGCTCCAAGTTTCATTCGGGATTTTATGCCCTTCGCATGTACTGGTCCCATAACCTGATTGGATTTTGTGGACGTTAAATACTATCTTCTCTTATTTTATCTTATCTTATCTAATTATTGCAAGGAGATCACAATAGCAATTTTGTTACGATGGGATGAGCAAGACAAGAAATAATGTGTATGCCCCAAATTGATAAAGTTATGGATACCTTTATGAATAATGTAGGAGTAATGGCATGCCAATAAGGTCAATTCTATCAAGGTCTAGTGATTTACACACTCACTATCGTATAGGAGGATTGATAGAGTTGAAAGTGGTTGGAATTTAGTGACGCATGCAATAACTAAGGAGACGTCCAAGAGATTTTAAAAGTTGAAAATGGACGGATTTTCTATGTCCACAAAACAGGCATTGTTTCTAGAATTAAATTGAATTATCTTTTGGATTAAGAAGAAGAAAATCAATTTTTACGTCAAACATTGCTTAGGGCGACGTCGATATGTCCATATTGCTTTAGGGCCATAGGTCCTTATGTCCTTATGGATGGTTACGTACATTGGTGGGGCATTACTAAATTAAAAAGCAACTTAATACTAATATACATCACTTAAAAGAGTGGGCAACAACAATTGTGGTTTTTATCGGCATATATAAGGAAGGAAGGAAGGAGAAGAAGACACATGCATGCTGTTAGTAAAATGGAATAATGTGCCAGAGTCTTTGTGCCTCTACAAAGCCTTTTGATGGCAGGCAGATAATTTGCAGCATTTCGAGCTTCTAATTTATTCTTCAAGACATAAATTCTCTCAGATCATGCTTGTTCTTGGTTTGCTTCTTTAGCTTAATTGCATGTACCTTGTTCTTGGCTGCAACGACAAGTAAAAAGCAAGTATGTTATAATATAGGGAATTGAAGACCATTGTTGCTACATTCAGATTCAACAACTGAATATGGTGTAGTAATTCTCAATGTTTCAATTCAGTTCCTGGCTTTTTGTTGAGTTCTTATTTAAATTGATGATAGATCTATATTGTATATCTCAGAGGAGTCCAAGTCCAATTTAAATATATACTTCTTTAACCATACCATGAAAGAGAATTGACAACATATTTATGGTTTGATAATGATAACAACAACGTGAGGGATTTTATATGCATTGATAAAATAGATGGGCGACTGTGTATCCATTATATGAAATTATAAAGTACCTTCCACTTGCTCACATGGTCTATTACGTTTGATCTTAATCATGAAGAATTAAGAATTTGTTTGCTTATTTTTTTGCAAGAATTCTCTATCATTTCTCCTGGAATGATTTTTGTACTCATCAACACATGTCCGTTTTTTTAAGTTCGGGAAGGCTATGTAATTTATATTTATGTGAAGGCATTGGCTACAACCACAATTGCTAACCTTTGAATGACGAATGTCAATTTCTCTAATCATCAAAATGCGCAATTGCTTATCATCGAATGGCGAATGTCAATTTAAAAACTCTATTCTAATCATTGCAATGAGATGATGGTGGCAGTTTCATTATTCTGAAAGGCAAGAAATAATGTGTAGGTCCCAAATTGATAAAGTTGTGGACACCTTTGTGAATAATTTAAGGGTAATGGCATTGCCACCAATAAGGTCAATTCTATCAAGGTCTAGTGATGGGTGAAGATAAGGTTACCTGGTTTGGTGATTCCACGGCAGAGATATCCCTTCTGCTAGAATCACCACAAAAAAATTTCGTCCCACGGAATCACCGCCTAAACTGTGCAGTAACGCAGTAACTGCGCATTTTGAGGGCAATTTTTTTGCCCTTTTGAAACTGGTTGAATCCGGGTTCGCTCGATCTGATTTTTTATTTGCATGGATACTTCCTCTAATCCTTCTCATTCCGACCCACATAGAAGTGATCCGAATCGATTTGGAGCTCGAGCGGCCGAGGTGTTCAAGCTCAAAGATCTGAGGAAAAAAATGGTTAAGGGGCAGACGCAGTCAGCATGACTGCGCAGTTATTGCGCGATTTTGGTGATTGCGCCGGAAGGAATATCTTTGCCGCGGAATCACCAAAACCAGGGTAACTTTATCTTCACCCTCTAGTGATCATACACTAACTATCGGGACGTCTAAAAGAATTTAAAGAGTTGAAACAGATTGGAATTTAATGACACATACAAATAACTAAGGAGACGTCTAAGAGATTCTAAAAGTCGAAAATGGACGGATTTTCTATGTCCACAAAAACAAGCGTTGATTTGAGAATTGAATTGAATTAGTGTATCTTTTAAATTGAGAAGAAGGAAATCGCTTTTTATCTCAAACATTGCCTAGGCGCCATGGGTCCATACGTCGATATGTCCTTAACAACCTGGCCCTCAAGTTTCAATGCTGAGATCAAATCTCAGCCGTTGGTTGCAATGGATTAAAAAGCGCATAAACACCTAGTTTTTCATGAGAAATGGCCATAAACACAAAACCACTATAAAACTCTCGGGCCCAGGTTGTTAAGGCGGATAACACCCTGGAACGAGGGTGTTATGCCCTACTATAACAAATAACACCCTCGTTCTAGGGTGTTATCCCTCTCATATTGCTTCGAGGCCATACGTCGATATGTTCGTATGGACCGGTAAGGTACATTGGTAGGGCATTACTAGTATAAATAAAAAGCAACTAATATACATCACTTAAAAAAGTGGACAACAATGGTGGTTTGTATTGTATTAGCATATATATATAGGGAAGAAGACACATGCATGCTGTTAGTAAGATGGAATAATGCGCCAGAGTCTTTGTGCCTGTACAAAGTCTTTTTGGGGCAGGCACATAATTTGAGCTTCTAGTTTAATCTTCAAGACATGGATTCTCTCAGATCATGCTTGTTCTTGGTCTCCTTCTTTAGCTTAATTGCATGTACCTTGGTCTTGGCTGCAACGACAGGCAAAAAGCAAGTACGTTATAATTTAGGAATTGAAGACCACTGTTGCTACAATGTTTCAATGTTTTAATCCAGTCCCTGGCTTTTTCTCAATGTTTCAATCCAGTCCCTGGACTTGTAATTCTCAATGTTTCAATCCAGTCCCTGGCTTTTTGATGAGTTTTTATTCAAATTGATGACAGATCTATATTGTATATCTGGGAGGAGTCCAGGAATCCGTTTCAGGAATTCTAGCAGAGCAGCACAATGACCTGCTTTCGTTAGCTCTTGGAAGGTACTGTGTTCATATCTAGATCCAAATTTGTGCCATCAAAATGGTGACTAATTTGTGAATTGGACAGCTTGGAGGAAGGCACGCAATCAGTGGTTTACAATTACAAGCACAGCTTCAATGGATTTGCAGCCAGCCTTTCGGAAAAGCAGGCTAAACTATTATCAGGTATGAAATATCCATACCTCTGCTTTCAGATCTGAATTGCTTCATCAATTCTACAAACCAATTTGTGCAAATTTCAGAGATGCCTCAAGTTGTCTCTGTGTTTCCAAATACCCTCTTGTCTTTACATACAACCAGATCTTGGGATTTCTTGGGAGATGAAATTGCGTCGGTTGCTGATCCATGGCAACAATCAAAAGTGAGTCTCGGTCAAGACGTAATTGTAGGAGTGCTGGACACAGGTATAGTCAAATGTGAACTAACTATGTAGGAAAGAGAAAGAAAACAGAATTCTTGATTGATGTTAATGGATATCTGATCATAACAGGTGTGTGGCCCGAATCTGCCAGCTACAAAGATGATGGATACCCAGTAATTCCAAGCAAATGGAAAGGAAGCTGCCAATCAGGGACGAATTTCAGTTCAACTCTGTGCAACAGGTAGCATTAACTATGTGTACACCTGTAGCAAATACCAAAAGGTCCCATCTAAGGAATGTAACAGGAGATTAATACCTTGGAGATAATTTTGTTTCAGGAAACTGATAGGGGCAAAATACTTCCTGAAAGGATATGAGGCAGCATTTGGGCACGTGAGCAGCAATGACACTGATGAATATCGTTCACCAAGGGACAAAAATGGGCATGGAACACATACATCTTCAACAGCAGCAGGAGGATATGTTCCAAATGCAAACATTTTTGGATATGCAAATGGGACTGCAAGGGGAGGAGCTCCTCTGGCCAGAATAGCAGTTTACAAGGTTTGTTGGACTGGAGGATGCTTCACAGCTGATGTGCTTGCAGCCATGGATGAAGCCATAAGTGATGGTGTAGATGTGCTTTCCCTCTCTATCGGCGGCCCGTCGTCTCGCTATCTCTCCGACGGCATCGCCATAGGGGCTTTTCATGCTGTTTCAAAGGGTGTTGTGGTTGCTTGCTCTGCTGGAAACAGTGGTCCTTCTGAAGGAAGTGTTGGGAATGTTTCTCCATGGATCATCACTGTTGCTGCAAACACAGTAGACAGAGATTTCCCTTCTGATGTTGTACTTGGTGATGGAACTCATCTGAAGGTACTCATTTACCACTCATCACATAGATTCTTGTAATACCTTCATTATGACACATTTGATGGTATTGTTGTAAACCTGATTCAGGGAAAAAGTATTGCTCCATACAGCTTGGAAGATTTGGAGTATCCTTTAATCTATGGTGGTAATGCTGCTGCTGATGTCAATGATACAGAGAGTGCTGGGTATATCATCTACATTAACAATTAGTTTATTTTGATATTAATCATTCATATGGTGCTTCAATATGATATAACTTTCACATAATAAAGCTGTTTCAGGATTAGGATCATTAACGAAAGTATGGCATTGCTTGTTTTTTTCAGCCAGTGTCTTCCAGATAGTCTAGATTCATCGAAAGTAAAAGGAAAAGTAGTACTATGTTTCCGAGGAACAGGCACAAGGGTAGGCAAGGGTCTGGAAGTGCAGAGAGCAGGAGGAGCTGCAATTCTGCTAGGAAACAGTGTTACCCAAGGAAATGATGTGACTGTAGATGCATATGTACTGCCTGGGGCTGCTCTTGGTTTTGGGGATGCTACCATTGCTCAACTTTATGCAAACTCTACTAAGTGTGTAGACATTCCTATGCCATTTTCAGACACTACCATTACAGTTTTAATTGGTACTAACAATTACACATTTTCCAGAAATCCGGTGGTGAAAATTCCTCCTTCTACAACCGTCCTTAACTCCAAACCAGCACCCATAGTAGCTGCCTTTTCGTCCAGAGGTCCAAATACCATCACCACAGAAATTCTCAAGGTCAGCAAAGAGATTCTGGCATTTAATGAAAATAGAAACAGTTATTATTACCCACATGTCGGTATAAGGTCATTGGCTATCTAATTAATTGCGCTGTTGTATGTCTGTAGCCAGATCTAACAGCTCCAGGAGTGAACATCTTAGCAGCTTGGACTGAAGCTAATTCTCCAACAGAACTGGAGGCAGATAAGCGAAGGGTTCAGTACAACATTATATCAGGAACGTCTATGTCATGCCCTCATGTTGGTGGCTTAGCAGCACTTGTTAAAAGTGCACATCCAAGTTGGAGCCCTTCAGCCATAAAATCAGCATTGATGACCACAGGTAAACACATTTACACTTGTGATGTATTATTCAATTCGTGTTCAATAGAGAAAGGACGAGGCAAAGTAGATGCGTATGTCCATCTCTGCCATGTTCCATGTGAAAGTTTAACAAATTCAACTACTTGCAGTCCGGGGTCCGACAAAAGAAGTTCCTAAAGTCCTAGGACCACACCACCTTCTTCTTTTCCTTCTGTTTCTTTTGTGGGCTTTCGTCTGTCTCCTTATTATGCTTATTCCAATGCCAGCTTCGATGTTTGCTTGCACACAAAAGACAGATTTTTCCATAGAATACTGTTTCTTTCCTTATCTTCAGCAATAAAATACAACCAAGCTTACCGCATCTTTCAACTCTGCCAAAAATTGCATGTCTTGTTGATGAATAAGAACCGCCATGTTATATGACTATTTGGGACTAATTTTGGGTAAAAAAACGTACTTTTTGCAGCCACCGTAATCGACAATACAAATAGCGCGATCAAAGACGGGGATTCTGGAGGATCTGCGGGGCCATTTAGCATGGGCGCCGGACAAGTGAACCCCACAGCAGCGCTGGACCCGGGCCTTGTCTACGATGCGGGACCAAGCGATTATTTCCTTTTCCTCTGCGCCGTTGGATATGACAGCTCGTCAATCTCCCGCAGCACGGGATTCAACGCCACGTGTCCAGCAAAAACCCCTAACCCCTCCGACTTGAACTACCCCTCCATCTCTCTAGTTACTTTATCAAAGAATACCACCATAGTTCCTAGAACTGTTACCAATGTCGGTAGCGATTCATCCACTTACAATGCCACTCTTGTCGCCCCGCCTGGCGTTAAGATCGAAGTGGTTCCTTCGCTGCTGCAATTCACCAAGACTGGGGAGCGCCAAAGCTTCGAAGTCAGGTTTAGCCTCCAGAAGGTTTCCCCCGCTCAAACTGCATTGTTTGGATCTCTTACTTGGTCTGATGGACAACACAATGTCAGAAGCCCCATTGTCATAAACTTTTAGCTTGTTCATTCTTTGGCCTCATTCTACATGTACAATCAATGTGTGTAAAAATACCATAAAAGAAGTATGCATACTTAGTGTTGTATTGTTATTTTGAGTTTGTCTACGGTCATTTACCTTTATTACCGACACCTATATGCCCTTGTTTTGCAGCCATTGAAGCATGAAATTTTTAAAGATTTTCAAAAGATTTACAACACCAAAGTACAAGTTATATCATGCGATACTAATGACATGTTATATTAATTACATACTTAGCATCGTAACAATCACCATACATCATAATCTGATCTGGAAGATATTATGTATGTTGAGACTGCAAAAAAAAAAAAAAGTGCTTCTAGTTCCCAAAAAAGCAAAGGTTGGCCTTGAATAGAAAACCTCATTTATCTTTTGGGTGGCAAGTCATCTTAGGCAATACTATTGCAAGATGGACAAAAGAGTTGAAATTTACTATAAAATGTAGAGTAGATTTTTTTCCTTATGAGGGCACATTCTAAACGACGAGACATTTGAGCCAATTAAAGTGGCTAAAATGGCAATCTTCTTATGGCTAAATCGTGGCCCTTTGGGCCAGCACCAAACTGGCATATTCCTCTTGAAACCAAATGCCAGCCACTGTCTTGGAAACCTTAACATTATAAAAATTTGCCAGAAAAACAAACTTATGCTATGAATACACAATGGTTCAACTAAGTTAATACACGAATACATGATGGATATGCTCACGTAGTACATTTGCATGTATCTTCTTCATACAGTACACTCTGAACTGAATATAAATGTGAACACAAACACACTAGCATGTTCGTAAGACATCAACTGCTATCTAACATTTTGTCCTACACAATTGCAATCAGTTGCTATTTAACACTTATGAACTTGAATCTTACTGTACACAAAGGAATAGAGTTGAATAAGCTCCTTGGGAATCAAACCCCATCAAGCTTTTACATATCTGGCATCTTAGTTGAATGCCCCAAAGTTTGATTTCATCGTGACCCAGTGCCACCTACATATACCCAGCAAAACTGCATCTTTTATAGGTCATTAATCTTACATTAACGGTGTCATAAAAACATAAGAGTTCTTCATGATATAGAACACAACACATCAACCACGAACAAAAAACATAAATCAAAACACATCAACAGATCAACGAAAGCCAGCAGTTTAATTCAGATGTCGATTTATATGAGAGCGCCAAAGCATATCATGTATTCTCATCTTCCTATGCATGACATCCCTACCCACTACAAGAGAATGGGTCAATTAGTGTCAGCAAAACATCACCACAACATTGGCAAATATACGCTATGACATTATTGATGACATTTAGACGAAGATGACGCTAGAGGTGACGTAGTTTGTGTCAGGAATAATGTCACTCTTCCTGTCACCAATAGTGCCACACTTTTTGTTATGGCACTATATATGTTGCTAGTAGCATCAGTTGTAGCGCCACTAGTTGTTACACATATAACATCAGCATTAATGTCAGTACCACTGGTGACGTTATAAGTGCTGTTATTTGCAGCAATTATAGTGTTGCCTGTTGTTACACATGTAGCATCGGTATTAGTGTCAACAGCAACTAGTGACATTATAGGTAGTGTTATTAGCATCAAATATAATAGCAGCTTTAGGGTCAAAATTTTTGTCAATGTTTGTGGCCATAGTATATGCCATAACAGTTGTTGCTACTAATATCACCCATATTGTCACATATTGTCTCATCATTATTGTCAAGCTTTATGTCAATCCATAGTCACATCTAAGGTCATAAGATTTCATGTATTTAGCATCAGAATTACATTTTTGAATCAATACTTACTATTATCTACATACTAGAAAAAGTGCCCAGCGTTGCTGGGCTTTTCGTCGGGCACAAGCTAAAAAGCTAATGTAGATGTAAAGTTATGGTTAATATTTATTTCTACACCTTTAATCGACCCCAACAAAAGCGCACCACAGTAACATTCAGAAGTATGAAAACTGTTTGTGATGGCACTGTGGATATGGATGGATTGCTAATAAGAAAAAACATGTGATTTTAGTTTTGCAGCGACTTGCATATGTTTGACATTCACATTTGGAATTTTTGTGTAAGCAATGGCATTTGGAATAAGTCTTCAGTTTTTTACCAAATCAATACAGTAATAGAGACTATACCAGTTATATTACCAAATCAATGCAGTAATAGAAACTATACGAGTTATGCTTATGTGTTGAGGGAATTTAGCAAAGCAAAGAATTTATCCGAGATATAAAGTTGCATGGGTTAACTGTAAGTAATTCCATAACTATGATTTGAAGATCTCCTCGAAAACTTGCCTTTGGTTTGGATGTAACAACTTCAATTTTTTTTCTATTATTGCAAGTTCCAAACCAACAATTAGAGAATTGTATACATAACATACATGCATACGATATTGGAATACGTAACATATGCATTATCAAGTTACCATATCTAATTGTTCCCGAAATACGGGTTCTACGTAAATAATGCGTAAAAATCCAAATATCGTAACTACAAGTTTTACGGTTTCAATTACCATCTTCGTGAACATCTCAATGGCAATAGATGTTTATGTACAATGTCCATTTTTGCCATTGCTTTTTGCTTAGTCCACGACCTCCTAAATCATGTATGCTTACATATCTTGCGACCTTCATTTCTATGTTCTCTACATCCGCTTGATGTTAATCAATGAGCATTTTATCGATGCATTTGCTTGTCTTAACCCACTTGCCAGCCCAACCACTTTGGACATACAATGCCATCACCATAGACCATGAAAATATATTTCTCGCCTCTGCCTCTTTAAGTAGCACTACGTAAAGAGAAACATTCCTTGATAGCAAAATTTTTTTTGTGTTGCTATTCCCTTTTGTTATTGAATCCAAATTTTGCATGTAAGCATGTGCCACCATTGGTTGGAAATGATTTAGATGGTCTGAAGTTTTGTTGATATCGGCTATACACCGCCATCGTATGCACTATCTTGAGGAAGGGATAATAGTTCTTCGTGCAACGAATTTTGATATTTATAGCCCTTTAGCATCGATCCATCATTGGGTGCATACATGCACAAAATCGCACTTTCATAAATTGCTTTGTCTTCTTGCACATTCTCCCATTGCATTTGTTTGATAAGTTCAAAGTGCATTCTTGCCACTCCCACATTGAGTGTATCCCCGCAACCATTACACTCCAAGATACGACATTTGTCTTGATCATTCAATGAAAGACACTAAAAGCATCATCTACACATAGAAGTCCAAAAGCATATTGCCTACATGGATATCCTAACTACATACCTTTTGACAAAGCATTGCATGGATCAATATCTACTCCATAGCGAGCATATCACAAAGATGCACACGCAGACACTAAGAACCATCAACTCATTTGGTTCCATGTGCCTCATTGCATCCGCCGAAAAAATCCTAACTACACCTTCACTATTACAAGAATGGCACCCAAAGAATGATGACCGCCCATGAAATAAAAATTACCTTGGGATGGATAATCGATCAAACACTATGCAAGCATCCACGACGGCTCCCGGACTTGGCATAAATGTCAACAAGGGAGTCCCCTAAAATAGCATCTAATGCACAAAAGCTTTCAAATCATGAATCCATTTTGAAATTGAAATAGACGGACAAACACTCAACTACTCAAGGCGGCAAGAAAGGTAACTCGCTTGGTTTTACATTCTCACGCTTGCATATGTTCCAAACCCTCAAAACTTCCTTTGCTTTGCCATATTCAAGATATCCGTAAATAATTATGCTCCATGATACACCATTCTCGCAATGATATCCTGCTAAATAGATGGCAAGCAACATTTATACTCTCACACATTTAGCACACATGTCAAGGACAAAACATTGCTGAAAGGGACATATGATTAAATCCTTTCCGAGCATCCGAGTGTAGATGTTTCCCCTTTTCAAAGCTGGAAGTACCGTGGATGCAATCGACAACAAGAAACAAATAGCACCATATCTGGTCTTAACACTCTTGCTTCATTAGTTCATACAAAGAACAAAGGCCCTCTTCCATCACCGTGTTGAGCATACCATGTGATTGTTGTTGTCCGGATATATGCACACAATCCCATTATAGCTAAATGTGCGAGAATATTGGCTCGAATATAGCTCCCATTTGCAATGTTGAAATGAAGAAAATTGCATTATCGCCAATTTTGAAGATCACAATCCTGCAGATACTAAACATAACAAAGTTACTCACCTTTGCAAATACAAATATTGCAGCAAATTAGTAGCTATAAACAAAGAAACCCAAAAAAATTACCCGCTTGGTTTAGGACTAATGCCTTCACTATGCAAGGAACACCAAAAGATAAGACTACATGCAACCAACAGTGCAATATATTATACTCATTTTGATGTCAATACCTCCAAATTGCTCATTTTGATGCGGATGCCTCTAGCCCTCGCTATCTAAACTACCATGTGTACGCCATAAACACACAAAGGAATTTTGGCAAGTGCTAAGGTTATTAGAATGTTGAGTTGGTGAAAGAACAATCTTTGAACATTGTTTTATGACATCTTTGTATATAGATTCATGAAACCTAACGTTTGGAGAAATGCTTTATTTTGAGAAATGTTCTCACCGATCTTCTCACAAAGAGTCACGATAGCTGGACATTCTCCAAGTCTTGCTCAATCATAAATTTCCTCGTGGGTCTTGCTCAATCATAAATTTCCTCGTGGGGCAAAATGACCGTAGCATTTTTCTCGCCTTTTAGTGCTAGATAAGCAAAAGTTGCTTCGTGATTCTCCAATGAGAATCAAACATCTCAGATATAACAAGATGTTGACTTTAGAACATCCCCATTGCCTGCGCCAACGACATCATTAGAGTATGCAAACAACTTTATAAGACTCCAAAAGTACAAGCTACCTACATATATATTGCTCAAAGATATCGATTATAATAGTTTGACAAGATACTAAGGCCGGATATATGTGCAAGGTTATAGAACCATGCGGACATATAGTGTGCTTCATCTTCAAAATGAGCTCCACGTAAAGCAATAAATTAGCCACCGCATAATGTTCCACATCCCAATATCCGCTTGTTAGCAAAGGAGTACCTTTGACCGCACAAATCATGTCAGATCTCAAAGGCATCCAAAAACTAAATGGACCATAATCTATTCAACCAAGGATACTCATGTTCGAGTGTTAAGAACACCGCAAAATGGAGAGTTCTCGGTGTTCTCATGCAAGCAATACCGGCCAAAATGGAGAGCCCCCTTAGAGCAACCAATTTTGCCTGAACTCGCTTCTGCATGCCGAAAAGCTGGGCTCAAAGCAATCATGGACCGGTTCTTAAAACTAAAAGAGGTAGTGTCTATTGCTTAAAAAATATCTATATGTCTATTTCGGATTTGCATCTTACCATACTGTGTCTATTTCGGATGAATGTCGTGGAAGCACAAAAAATAACTTAGATGCCAAAATGAATCACCGATAGTATGAAGTGCTCCCTAACCCGAGTCATGCTTCCATTTTTCTTTTGTGTGGAGTCATATATGGCCGCTAGCAAGAAAACTCCTCGGCAAACAATGCCATAAATGATCGATCCCAAGATGTTCTTAAACATGTCTAGGAAAGGGCTCCAAATCCTCAAACATGTCCTTGACTAAATCTAGAGAAATCTAACTCTGCATAACATGTCCTCAAACATGTTCCTTGACTAAATCTAGAGAAATCTAACTCGCATAACTCTAGAATCTAACTCGCATAATCCAAAATGATTCCTTGTGTTTTATAATAAGGCCCACATTGCAAGAGGCGATATCTACTACGAAAATTAAACCCGCCATCAAAAGCAAAGGAGGAAAAACTTACACAAAGACGGCCTTGCATTAGGTTGCTCTCCACATCCGAAGTCTCCCAAAGGGTGTACGGTAAGCTCTCCAGATTCGAGTTTGAGGGATCCCACTATCCCATAGCCTCCCCCAATCCGGCCCATTTGGAGCCATATTTCAAGAATAAATAGATAAATTAGAATAAAGTGAAGGGGGCATGCACGATCGGGGCTTTTTAGGCTGCAGCAAGACGCTTCCTCTCGGGATCATGAATCAGCCTAGCACAAATGCCCTTTGGAATCCGGATTATTGAGATCGATGTCAATCATGGCGGCTTTGGACAATGGCGAAACAAAACAAACAAATGGAAATAAACCGCTGAATCCAAGGGACGAAAATAACCAAAAAAGGTCAACGGCCGAGATGCTCTGCTAAGAAGGGGTCGACATAGAGGTTACAATAGAAATAGTCATGATCTGACGGTCCAGAATGAAAGTTGTGGGAAAAGAAATTGACGGCCGAGATGCTCTGCACACACTACATTTTGCTTTTATTATTATATATAGATGAAATTGGCCATCGTTCATATATTGTTGCACATAACTTGCAAATGCAAATAGATAAATAAAATGTTTATATAACTTTAAAATGGTTACAATGCCAAACTTGCAAGTGATGCCTCGTCTATTACATCTTGTTCAATATCCTCCAACTCATCGTCACCAAGTTGTAGATGCATTAGATGTTGAGGCACACTTTCAACTTCAACATTCTCGTCAACATAATCCATAACAACGTGATTTGGGGATTGCATTTGCAAAAGTAAAACGTCATTCTCAATTGGATCTTGATCATCTTGAGTTTTCTGCATGTCATTCAGGTCATGTTCTAGAATCTCGATTTCATCAACATCAGTCTCAAGTGTACAAGGACTTGTCTGGTTCACTTCATCAAAGGAATGATCATGCAAAGTTAATGAATCAATCATATGACGAGATGTAGGAGTCGCATTTTGTGGTTTGTGTTTGGTTTTTTGTGCCTTATTTGTTTACGCATTCCATTTGCCCCATATTTTTTGCTTTCTTCTTTGTTAATCGTGGTTGGCTTGTATCATCTTTATGAAGTTTGTAATATTTGTCTCCGTCTTTCTCCCACCATTCCTTGTTAGGTTTTGCATAATATTCTCACCTTTGTCTCGCCTCAGCTCCCTTTGGGTTCACCAACCTCATTCAGCAGTTGTTTCTTCTTTGGCACGCCCATGGTATCGGTTGCTCCTCGGATATTATTCTTTATCGTTCTCTACCAGGTCACTCCAGTTCCAAATCAGTTCTTCATCACACAAAGGTCTTACTTTCATAGTTGTTTCCCATGATGTCTCTTTTTTGCATCTCTGCCACTAAGAAATCGCCTGCCCTCTTAGTGATCTTACTTGTTTTTGCTCGCAGTCTCGGTCTGTGATTGGAGGAGGTAGGTTCCTCTTTGTGTCGGATGTTATTGCTTTGCAAAGGACCTTTTCCTAAAATGCCATTGTTCTCTTTCTATATAGAAGAGAACCACCATTCTAGGGAAAGGGATGCCTGTTTTGGCGTCATGCCATTTTGGGCGTCAGATCTATCTATAGCCTGAGTCTTATATGGCACAGGCTTTCTTTGGCTTTGTCTAATATATATCTATGATAGCATTCCTCGTCGGGGTTTCCTCTGAGCTGAATTCTGTTTGTTCTGGAGTTTCCCTCTCTCCCTCCTCTAAGTCTAGTCACCTGGTGTCGGCTCGTCTTAACATCTGTTGATTTCTTCTTGTTCCACCTAGTGAGGGCTGGATCGACTCTTCTCTTCTATATCTTTGTGGCTGGTGGTCTCTGCAATTTCCCAGCGTAGCACTTGTCGCTTCTAGAGGGCACCTAGGGGCAGACCCTCGTGGTCGAACCTAGACTATTTCTATCTTACTCTTTCTCTCGGCGTAGCTCTTTGGCTTTCGAGTATTCTCGTTTGTTATGTCATTATCTCTGGAATCCATTTTCTGTCCTGCTCGTGTGTTTTCTGATTTGGTTGGCATTCTGATGCTTGGCCCGTGAGGGCGTCTAACCTCTTGTCTTAAACTTCCATGTTAGCTGGCGCGCGATGGATCATCTTTTCAATTTTTTGATATTGTGCTATTGTGCTTGGTTGCTTGTGTTGACTATTAACTATTTGATTACTATCTGGTTGATTCTCAGTTTGCCAATGGGCCCCTGCATTTTTCCAGCATAGCACTTGTTGCTTCTAGAGGGCATCGGGGGGTAGCTCCTCTCGATCGAACCTGGATGGAATTCTCAATCTCGGCATAGCCTCATGGCTTCTAAGGATCCTCGTTGGTTGTTGCCCCATATTGATGTTGTGATTCTTGTATTCTCGATCTTGGTGTAGCCTCGGGGCTTCCAAAACTATGGGGCAATAGAATGCGTAAACATTGAAGGCACAAAAACCGAACACAAGCCACAAACTACGACCGCAACAACGAGCACATGAAAACAAACTGGAGAATCAATTGTGGCGTCCCCTGCTTCATCTACGATTCTCCCATCGTATCAGAAGTTGGAGTTCATCCCTCTGGCAACCAAGTTGACAGAGGCCGTCCACCTGACACCAATCCCTTGGCAAGGAATCGACGGGGAAGAATGGACGTGTCATTCATCCCATCTTCCCTCAGGACCGTCCTAGCTGTGGAAGCGTAAGTAAACATGAGCACATGACATCAAATACACGTAACTCCACCTCGAAGGGTGGCTCACCATAACATACATCTGTAAGAACATCAATAACATCAACATGGAAGAAATCCTATCCAAGGCTCAGACTCAAGGGGAATGGACTGAGGGCTTGGGTCTCCAGAAGTCATTACAGATGGAATTCATGGCAACTAGATTGGACTGGCATAGGAACATGGCTGTTGGGTAGTCCTCTCCATCTGCCCCTCCTGTGCATACTTTTTGCAGAATAGGTTGATAAGCCTCGGGACTTGACCATAGCCTGCCGGGTGCATAGCCAAGGGGGCTACTCCTGGGTTGCATCTTCCGAGTCCCGATGAGGCAGGAGAAGATTGCGTCCTCCAGAGGTATGCATGCCCATTGCAGGCAGCTAGAGGGCCACTGCTCGTCTATGACTTGAACCACATGGAAGGTGACGCATCACCCTAGAGGTGTCAAGCATGCCTTGCCCCCACGTAGTGGCAAACCATCAGGCCTAGCCTGCTAAGATCTCCGGTAGGCTTTACAGAGGGATCATTCTGCCATGGGACACCTCCTTATCTGTCGGTCTAGCCCCGCCACCCACAGCCAAGTGGGCTCTTATGCACAGGCGCATTAAGTGGGAATTAATGAGGCTATCTAGATACACCAACTACTAAGGCTTTATGGTACGATAGGTTGCCTTCCTTCTTAAAATGCTTGAAGGTTTCCCTCTCTTTGTCCGTTCTTGCCTCCTTGGATAGGCTTGCCCATACTTCCTTAAAGGCTCGGTCCGTTGGCAGCGTCTCTTCTATCTTCTTGTCAAACTCACTAGTGAGTGTCGATATGGCATTGGAATCTTGTTGTCAAATGGTGCCTTGGGAGTGCGTCTGCAACCATGTTGAGCTTGCCTGGCTTGTACACGATGTCAAAATCGTACTCTTCTAGGAACTCCATCTATCTCCTTTGTCTCAAGTTGAGATGTGGTTCGGTGAAGACATACTGTAGACTCTAGTTGTCCGTATCTAATTGGAACTTCCTTTTCAATAGACAGTGTCTTCATATTCTCAACGCGCTCATCATTGCTAACAACTCTTGGTCATGGGTTGGGTAGCACGTTTCGGTGTCGTTCATCTTCCTTGAATCATATGCTACAACCCTATCCTCCTGCATCAAGACCGCTCCTGTTGCAATCTTGTTAGCATCGATTGCCACCAATTTATCCTTCTCTGGATCTGGCAATGTTAAGATTGGGGCACTCGTTAAAGCTTCCTTCAATGTCACAAATGTTGCTGGGGCCTTCCTTTGCCAATGACTAGCCCAATCTTTTATCTTCTCTGCTTTGGTGAGGTGTCAGTGGTGTTGCTATCTTAGCAAAGTTCTTGACGAACTTTCTATAATAACCTGCTAAGCCGAGGAAGCTCCTTACTTCATGGATGTTCTTCGGTGCTGGCCAATAAATTATCGCTTCAATCTTCGCAGGGCCGGTGGAAATCCCTTTGCTGAAATTACATGCCCAAGTACTCTACCCTTTCGGTGGCGAAGTGACACTTAAGATAACTTCGCATAAAGTTGATGCCTCCTCTAATTTTCAAATACTTTCCTCAAGTGTTGGGCATGTTCCGCCAAGGACTTGTTACACACCAAAATGTCATAAAAAAAACTATGATGAACGTATCTAGAAACTCATGAGAAATGTTGTTCATGAGCCTTATGAATGTTGCTAGGACGTTGAACAATCTGAATGGCATCACTGTGAACTCGTAGTGGCTATATCTTGTTTTGAATGCAGTCTTAGGAATGTCCTCTTCCTTGATCCTGATCTGATGATAGCCTGACCTCAAGTCTATCTTGAAGAAAACCTTTGCAGCTTGTAGCTGGTCTAGCAAGTCGTCTGGTCTGGGTAATGTGCACTTGTTCTTGATGGTGTGATTGTTCAATTGACAATAGTCAATACACATTCCTAGACTTCCATCTCTCTTCTTGACAAATAGGATCGGCACCCTGAATGGGGAGACACTAGGTCTTATAAACCCTAGGTCTAGCAACTCCTGCAATTGCTTCTTCAGTTCTGTCAACTCCTAAGGCGACATTCTGTAAGGTGCCTTACTTGTGGGCTTAGTTCCTAAATCAAGTGCTATTTCACCCTCGACTCCCCTATAAGGTGGAAGTTGCTTGATCTCATCTGGGAATAAATCATGGAATTTCTTCATTAGCTTGACTATTTGCTTTGACTACTTGCTCAATCTTTGTCCTCTTTGTCTTTCTCTGTTTCTGGCTCCTCAAATTCGAACTTAAAGACATAGGCCACTTGCTCCTTCTTTATGCATCTAATTAACTTCTTACTAGACATGCATTGCATGATTGGGGTGACTTCTTTACCTGTTATTTCAATGACTTTGCCATTTGGCGCCGTTAAGGTCACTTTCCGCTTCCCGCAATCAATCACAGTCCCAGCCAGGCCAAGGTATTCCTTGCCTATGATCAAGTCATATTTGTCAATATTCATGACCTCTGCTCCCATTCCAATTTTGATATCTGGCAAGTCTATGTCGAAGTTGATCCTTTTTCCTGCTGTGTGTCGGATTGCTCCATTTGCCAATACAACAGGCCTGGGCTTGGACTTCAAAGGCTTCAGCTTCAAAAACTCTACTATCCTTGACGAAGCAAAATTATGGGTGCTCCCCGTGTCTATCAACACTATGAAGGATTTGGCTTTGACTTCCCCTATTGTTGAGATGACTTAATATTGACTCTCGGCATTCTCGGAGTCAATGGCAGCAAAGATGTGGCGCTTACCCTGCATGTAGTCGCAAGTGTCTATCGTTCTCCAGAGATGTCTCCCATCCTCCTAGCTCTGCTAGTGCCACGTTCATCACAAAATGACAGTTGTGCATCCAATGTCCCGGTTGGGAGCACCTGACGCACAACTGCTTTTCTATACATTCTTGTCTCTTCTCCTTCGGGATGGACTGTAAGAACTGCTTCACTGCTTTGGAGTAGTTTGAACCACCCTCTTGTTCTTTGTCCTTGAAGTTGACCTACTTCTTGTCCTGCTTCCAAAATTTGTATTACACTGCTTCCCATAGTTTGCATTGTACTGTGGTCTAGCAGCTTCCAGGCTTATTGCTCTTGGATTATAGCTTCCGGTAGCTTTTCCCTTATCCCGATAGTATTGCTACTTTTGTCCACCGCTTTAGGGACCTGTTCCGTATAGGCTCACGGCCTTGAACTCTGCTTCTGATAGTGTTCAGGGGTTGATAGCTCTTATAAACTTCCTGATCTCCCCATTCAAGCCCTCAACATACTCCTCCACTACATGTCTTTCGCACAACTTTGGGACATAGAGCCTTAGCCTCATAAATTCTTCGGTATACTTCTGTACCATCTTATTGCCCTGCTCCAACCTGTAAAACTGTTGCATTTTGTGGCAATTGTGTTCCCTAGACACGTAATAACGCTTAAATGCCTTGGAGAACTTCTTGAATCTGCAGCTATCCCTGCTCAACCCATGGGCCTTAGCATAGCCTTTCCACCAAATCCTGGCCACTCCCTTGAGGTTGGCTATTGCTACCCTGCCTTTGCTCTTATCTTTCATGCCATAGGCATTCCCATACTCTCTCATCTTGTCTAACCAAGCTTCGGCTTTCATCCCTGACCTGTTATCCCTTGAAAACTGCTCTAACTTCCTTGCTTTCCATGTGTTGCTCAGTGTGGAGTCGACTTTCTTCTGATAGTCGATCCCCGTTCCTGCCTTTATCACAGTTCGAACCCTCCAAGCGGTCTTGCTGATCATTATCCTGCTCCTCTGATTCTAAGTCGGAGTCAGAACTGGTGTTGGAGGAGTCCGTGGTGGGGGATCTCCTTCTCTGGTTTCTCTTCCTTCCCGTATCCGTTCCCTGAGCAGGTGCCTGGGGCAGCTGGACATTCTGGTCTGGTGCTATTATTGCCCTTTCTGCCAGTAAAGCTTTTATCTCCTGGATGTCTAATCTCATCTGGGATATCTCTTCTTCTGGGATCAGTGCCTCAAACTATTGGTACAAGTTCCTTGGTTGGAATTGTCGTGGGGGAGTTTGCTCTTCCTAATGGCATCAGTTTTGCTCTACGCTCTGAGATGCTCTAGCTGCATACACATTAGATTGAACTCTTATGATCAGTTGCATTGGTTGTTTGATGATATAGTTGTGGGGACAAAACTATATCAAAGAACATTCATAATACCAATAAAATATATTCATAAGATAAAAATATTATTACAATGATTGATGGAGAAATTGTTTTTTGGAATCTTCGATATGCAGGGTGGTCTTCCAAGAACTGCTTCACTTGGGCTGTACCAACTTCCCAAGTTCCTAAGAATATTGCTGGGCGTCCCACCTTGCAATGCCATCGGTAAGGGACCGCGAAGTCGAAGATGCTCAGGACTATTGTCCTCTTCACTAATATGACATGGTCGATGTTTTGAGGCGTCCGCGCAGTCTACCAAATCCCGAGAGGGCAATTAGCATGAACACCCGTTCTTCTCCCCATGGGCTGAACTGCCAGTGTATCACTGATATCCTTCCGTCGATGAAGAGTGGAAGGTAGTACCTGAGGGCCTTGTCATGTCCTGCCTCTCCTGCCTCTTGTCTGGTCCTGATGCTGGCCCTGTGCCTCCCGGAGTACCCGTCCATCAGTACTGCAGTCAGATCCTTGTAATCTGCGAACATGGACCTGAAGGAGGTCAGGTTGACCCCACCATTGATGAAGAGCTGGGCAGGAGTGCGCTCATCGTCTTGCGTCGAATGCCCATTCGTTTTTGGATGGCTATGAATTCTTCCTCCGAAGGTAGCTCCTGTTGAGTCATCATTTGTCAAATGCTACTGTAGGCCTCGATGTCCGATGATGACTGCCTCGTGTAGGTGTGGGCTTCCCTGATGCTGATGAGGAAATCTTGAGTTTCTCGGTCGATGAAGTCATCGAGGTCGGGCTGTTGGCGCAGGAGGTATAGGAGCTCGTCCATTCTATATCCTTTGTCTCTGCACTCTGGGAGATTCTTGATGTCGTGCAGCAGGAGGTACTCTTGGCCTTCGATCATGACTGGGGTCAAGCTGGTGATACCTAACCCGAGCGGGAGAGCTATCCTCGTCATCCTCAGGCCTTCATCGAAGCCCTGAAGTTCTTGCTCTGCTTGCTGCCGTTTTTGGATTGGGCTGACGTTGATGAGGTCTTCGACATCGTATCCATGTCCACCTTCTTCCTCCTCCTCCTGTTTTGAGTCTTCATACTCGAGGGGCAGCTACTCTTCTGCTGTGGGGACAGGGGGTTCTATGTTCATTGGCTAGAAGGTTCTTCTATTTGAATTTGGGCTCTGTGGGACAAGAAGATAGCTATAGCAATAGTGTAAGAGAAATATCTCTTCCTGTTTATAGATATGGTCATGTAGTCTAGCATGCGACCAGCTTTATTTTCTAAGTACTTGTCACATCGCTCAGTGCAGCTCGAAGAGCTGTCCTAGGTGCGAAGTACCCTATGCATGGGGGAAGCTCTACCAAGGAAGGGCCTATCTTAGCTTAGAACTTGCATGATCTCTTGGTAGTATGATGTGGCATTTATGGTAGCATCTACATCAATTTCTTTCTGGAAGACGTCTCGGGTGACTGCTACTTGCAAAGAACTGGGCGTCTCAACACGTAGCAATGCAGCTCACACTATGCAAATGGCGCCGCGTGGTGCCATTTGCATTGTGAGGGCCTTCACAAGTTTGGCAACCAGAACGCAGGCCTGTCTTCCGGTTGGTCATCAGAATTTATGTGGTTGATGAGTAAAAGCATCGAGAATTCCCAATCTTTCTTTTCCTGCCTCTTTGGGCAATGTAGCTTAGTTACATTCTAAGTTCCATCGTTCAAAGAGGCGTGAAAGCAAGATTTGGGAATTCTCGATGCTTTCAATTTGATGCTCTTTGATATAGATGATGGCCCTATGCATGGACTATAACCAGAAGACAGGCCTGCATTCTGGTTGCCAGACTTGTGATGGCTTTCACGATGCAAATGGCGCTAGCTGCATGTTTGGTTGGTGACTACTACTTGCAAAGAACTGGACGTCAGGAAACAAATGGTCATGACAACAATGTGGTTCTCACGACGCGTATGGCATCACGGTGCCATTTGCATCGTGAGGGCCAACACAAGTCAGACAACCAGAAGACAGACTGTCTCGTGAGCAACAATGTAGCTCACACGACATTTATTAGCACCGCGGTGCCATTTGCATCGTGTTAGCAACATTGTTGCTCACGAGGTAGCCTGCCTTCTGGTTGTCTGACTTGTGTTGGCCCTCAGGATGCAAATGGCACCACGGCACCATATGCATCGTGAGAGCCGCATTATTGTTTCCGAGACCGGATGCCTAACTATGTATGGCAAATGGCGCTGCAGCGCGATTTCCATCTGAAGAGCTGCATTTGAGCTTTGTAAACCAGTGAGACTATTCGTTCTATTTGCCTGATGTGCATCCTTTGTTTTCAATTGTCTTGCATGCAGAAATAACATTCCAGTCCGAGAGGTCTGTTCTGCTAAATGAACGGGCTTGGTGCATGGCGATAATGAGGGTGAGCACTTCTGCTCCTTTGGGTTCAAAGGGTGACACTAGAAGAGAGCTGTGCTTACTTACAAAGGAGATGTCCGACAACACCAAAGGAGTTTACCAACCAGACATTATCGTTAATATGAGGACAACTCTCAAGAACGAGCGCGAGGACTGGCTCTGCATAGTTGTTGAGAACATAGAGGACGTAAAGATAAATATTTACTATGTGGACTGGCAGTTCTACGATCCCACAATGATGTCCGCAAATATTTCCAATGTCAGTGGCTCTGCTAAGTGACAGGGATAGGTTCTTCCCTCTTACAAGAGCTTCCAAGAGGCAGACATACAAGGCCTTACAGAGATTTTAAGGAGGTACAACATTCTTCGGAATTGAATGAACGAGTCGAAGAACTCTTCTTCTTTGGTTGTGAAGGCCTTGAACTCCAAGAATCCACCTCACTTAGTGGACACTGCTTGGCTTCGAGCTCAGAAAAAAACGAAGACTCGTGCTGTCAAGGAGGTTCCTGCTACTGAGAAGTACTCTTCTGATACTGATAAAGAGGTTACAAAATCAGAAGCAAAAGCTACAGAAAAATGGGGAAAAGGAAAAAAAGGATAAGGAGGGGAAAGGAAGCAAGAAGGAAAGGGATGGAAAGGAAAGCAAGAAGGATAAGAAAGGGGAGGGGAAACAAGAAGGAAAAAATAAGGAGGGGAAGGGAAGCAATCTAAGGAGAAGAAAGGAAGAAAGGAAGAGGAGGGGAAAGAAGGTAGTGCAAGGAAGGAGCAGGAAGAAAAAGGAGAGGAGGAAAAAGAGAAGACCAAGAGAAAACATAGGCATGGCACATCAGATATTGAGGGCACTCCAAAGAAACAAAGAAGATGAAACCCTTAACCTCCTAGTCCACAGCCTGGTCCTGCAATTCATGTGGCCTCTCCACAGCTTGAGGAGGCCACTAGCAATGGTGGTGTTGGTGGTGGTGCCACTGCAAGCATGACCTGGGGGTACCGCCCCACAAGTCCAGAGGTCCATGCCATCTCAATTAATAAAAATGCGGATAGCCGGACATTTGTTAGAGGTACCCCAAGGCCTCAAGGTGGAACGGTCAGAGGAGGAAAAGATGGCAGAAACGACATTGAATAAAATTTATGACCACCGTCATCTTTTCCCTCTCGGCATTACGTTTACAAAGAAAATAAACGTGTTCAGTTTATTCTAGAGCCCTCCAAATTTGACTTCCAGGCCAAGAAATATGGAACACGTTCTTTCCAGCGTGATCCTCACCCGGTATTCACACTCGCCGATGTGATCCCCTTCCACACTAACACAAAGAAATTAGTTTCTTGAAAAATAGAGGACGATCTTATGGGGTTGCACTTCTATATAGTGAATGGCAATCACTCGGTACTGGCAGCGCAGCTTATTTATAGAAAGCTAGGCACTGCAAAGTCCCAGGAGCAGATGGCCAAAATATACGAGTACCAGCAATGCCGGGTGTTGTCAGGAGAGGTGAACGAGCAAAACTGCCTGCAACTCAGTTGTGAGGTGAATGACATTGCTGCAAATCTTCAAAGAACCATTCATTGACAAGATCACCCACCTGAGGCACCAGTATGCACTTTGCGGCAAGCCTGATCCTTTGGGCCGTGGGCAGACGCGATCGGAACCTTACAAGGTATGATATTTACATCATATGTCGCTACGGCGCCATTTTGAAATTTTGCTGGTTATTTATGTTTCTGTCTTGATATGAAATGACTTCGTGGCGCCATTTGATATGAAATGGCATTGTGGCGCCATTTGATATGAAATGGTGCCGTGGTGCCATCAAGGCGCCATTTCATATCAAATGGTGCCACGTCGCCATTTCATAGGAGTTGTCTTGACTATAGGTTTCGTTGGGTCCAGTACATGATGAGTTTTAAGTTTTACCATTGAAATGGTGCTACGACGCCTTTTGCTTTCTGTTGCTAACAAATGCCCTTTGCATTCAGCGGTACCTAGCTCTAGCAGAAGTTATCATGCGTGGTAAGTAGCCCAAAGACTTCAACTAGTGGGTCTTCATGCCAGAGGATATCTTTCAGCTGTTCCAGTCCCTGTGGAACCAATGGAAAACTGACAAGCTCAAGGACAATAGAGGGCAGCCTATAGTCTGTGTCTGGGCCAAAGATAGTGACTACTTCAGTCAGACTTATCTACGATGCGTTAGAGGCATGCATTATGAGGATTGCAGAGTCTTATTATAGGAGGTGCTTGACGAGAAGGTATACGTTAAGGTCTTCACTGATTACACATGTGACTACTTCTTGAAGACGAGCGCTAGAGCTCTCAGGACATTATCGTTCTTGAAGAAGGAAATTTTTGAGTATGTCAAGGAAGTTTCCCAAGGAAGTTCACTTTCTTCAAAGACTTTTGTTCCACTGTGTCAGGCTTTGACGATGTCAGCTTAAAGACCATAGGGACACTGCATAACAAATGGGTCAACGATGGCATTTCCAAGGAGGGAATTTTTGGAAATATACCTCTAGCCTTGGCAAGGGTCATTTTTATATTATAAAGTTTTAGCATATGTCATGAATCAAACCCTATTTTTGACGGTTGAAATCATCTGATTGCATCCGCAAGCCGAGATTTATCGCACAACTTCCCACCACCATAATTGGCCATACTCACGTCGCCATTTCATAGGAGTTGTCTTGACTATAGGTTTCGTTGGGTCCAGTACATGATGAGTTTTAAGTTTTACCATTGAAATGGTGCTACGACGCCTTTTGCTTTCTGTTGCTAACAAATGCCCTTTGCATTCAGCGGTACCTAGCTCTAGCAGAAGTTATCATGCGTGGTAAGTAGCCCAAAGACTTCAACTAGTGGGTCTTCATGCCAGAGGATATCTTTCAGCTGTTCCAGTCCCTGTGGAACCAATGGAAAACTGACAAGCTCAAGGACAATAGAGGGCAGCCTATAGTCTGTGTCTGGCCCAAAGATAGTGACTACTTCAGTCAGACTTATCTACGATGCGTTAGAGGCATGCATTATGAGGATTGCAGAGTCTTATTATAGGAGGTGCTTGACGAGAAGGTATACGTTAAGGTCTTCACTGATTACACATGTGACTACTTCTTGAAGACGAGCGCTAGAGCTCTCAGGACATTATCGTTCTTGAAGAAGGAAATTTTTGAGTATGTCAAGGAAGTTTCCCAAGGAAGTTCACTTTCTTCAAAGACTTTTGTTCCACTGTGTCAGGCTTTGACGATGTCAGCTTAAAGACCATAGGGACACTGCATAACAAATGGGTCAACGATGGCATTTCCAAGGAGGGAATTTTTGGAAATATACCTCTAGCCTTGGCAAAGGTCATCTTATATTATAAAGTTTTAGCATATGTCATGAATCAAACCCTATTTTTGACGGTTGAAATCATCTGATTGCATCCGCAAGCCGAGATTTATCGCACAACTTCCCACCACCATGATTGGCCATACTTTGATCTCTTAACAGGAAAGAGAAAAGGAAAAGGGAGGAGAAAGGCACAAAGTGAGAGGCAAAAAGGCACGGCTAAAAGGGAAAGAAGGAAAAGGGAAAAGGAACGAGAAAAGAACACGAAAAAAGGAGGAAAAAAGGACATTACGAAAAGGAGAAAAGGGAAGGGGTGAGGACAAGAGTAAAATGGAAGGGAAAAAAGGGAAGAGAGAAGGGAAGGGAAAAGGGAACTGAAAAGCGAAAAGAAAGGGGAAGGAGGAGGGAGCAAAAAGGGACACTGAAAAGGGGAAGAGAAAACAAGTGGGGAAAGGCAAAAAAGGACACAAAAAAAGGGAAGAGAAAAAGGGAGGGGAGAAGGGAGGCAAAAAGGGAAAAGAAAAGGGGAGGGGGAAACCAGGAAGGGAAGGAAAAGTGGCATAGAGAAAACTAGAAGAGAGAATGAGGGAAAAGAGAAGGGAAAAAAGGAAGAGGGAAAGTGCGAGGAAAGGGGAAAATGGAAGGTATAAAAAAAAAGAAAGGGAACAGAACAAGAAATGAGGAAAGGGAAGGAAAAAAGGCACGAAAATAAAGGGAAGGGAAAAAAGGGCACTGAAAAACGGAGAAGAAAAAAGGTGGGGACAAGGGAAAGGCAAAAAAAAAAAGGAGGGAAAAGCGGGAAAGGAAAGGAAACAAGGCATAGAGAAAACCGGAAGAGAGGAGGGAAAAGAGAAGGGAAAAAAAGGAAGAGGGAAAGTGCGAGGAAAGGGGGAAAAGCGCAAAGAGAAAGTATGGAAAAAAGGAAAGGGAAAAGAACAAAAGAGGAAGAAAGGGAAGGAAAAAAGGCACGAAAATAAAGGGAAGGAGAAAAGGGGACTGTAAAAAGGAGAAGAAAAAAAATGGGACAAGGGATATGGGAAAAGGGAAAGAGAAAAAAGACAAGGAAAAGGAAAAGGAAAAGGAAAAAGAAAAAAAAAAGGGAGGGAGGGAGAGGGGGGAAATGGGAGAGAAAAATAGTACGGGAAAAAGTGAAGGAGAGAAAGGGTCGGGAAATGATGAAAAGGGAAGGGAAAAAGACCATCAGAAAGGGAAAGGGGAAACGAAGCGAAGGTGAGAGGAGGAGAGGGAAGGAGAGAAAAGGAAAAGGGAAAGGGGAAGGGAGAGGGGAAGGAGAAAAAAGGGAATGTGGGAAAAATAAAGGTAAAATAGGAAAATAGTAAGGGGAGGGGAGGGGAACAAAAAGGAAGAGAAAAATATAAAAAGAAAAAAGGGAAAGGCAGGGAATAGAAAAATAGAAAAGGAGGAAAAAAATGAAAAAGGGAAGAAAAAACGAAAGGGCAAACAGAAATTGGAGAAAAGAGAATGTGAAAATAAGAAAATAAAAATGGTGAAGGGGAAAACAAAAAAAGAAAAAGAAAAGAGAGATGGTAGAGATGAAATAGTGGAAAAGAAAAATGATAAATGGAAGAATGGAAAAGGGGAAAGGAAAATAAAAGGGGAAAGAAAGAAAAGAATAGACGACAAAAGGAAAAGGAAAAATGGGAAGGGGAAGTGGAAATGCGGTCAAATGCTCTTAATTGTATAATTTTAAGAACGTGAATTCATTTAACAATTTGCTCCAGTGTATCATTTACAGTTCCTAGCTACGTCTAGCAACGCTGGGCTCCATTTCTAGTAAGAAATAAAGTTATGCAGAGGGATGACACTGCAGAGGGCAGATCAAATGCACTCATGTGCCAGCCTCTTTGATTGTTCTGGATACACGGAGTCTAACTCCAATGTAGGACGAATCGACACTGTCGAAGTTCTTTGACGCTGCCGTCAAGAACACGACTGCTGAATCTTTTTGGATAGTTTGCTTTGCACGCCTAGAACACAATTTTGTTGTCTCCTTAGTGTTGGATAACCTGGACTCTAGATCCAGAGTTTATATTGGCATGTACGAGGATGAGTACAAGAATCCAGCACCAACAGGGGGTGCTGGAACTGCATGCTCTCGTCTACACCACCAAGATCTAGTCCTCTGCCCTGATTGTTGTCGAAGAGATTGACCTCTAGTCTTCCTATGCCGATCACCCCAGCATCTTCCACCACTTCCTGCTCAAACTGAAGAAGAGGTAGATGGGGAGAGTGAGGCTATGATAGAAAAACTCTTTTGCAGCAGATCCAGGTACAGTTGGCAAGGCTTTCCCGGAGAAATCATAATGAGAAGTCAGCTGGGTCCTGCAACATGTTCCTACCTCGTGCAGGAGTTGGTACAGCCAGGTACATGAGTGTTCGATTACTTCTCTTGTGGTGCCTTTGACAGAGCTACATTAATTCACAAAAGGTTTTGCATCGTGTTCGAACATGATCCGGTCAAACAACAGTGCTTGATGGGGATTCTTGGTAGGCTAGACCGCGTCCTCAATCCTATCCTGGCTGCAGTCCCCGTGTTCCAGCAGCAAGGTGCTCTTGAACATGGAGTTGAGGAACATACAGAAACAAGCCAATCAATGAAATCACCTGAGATTGCTGATGTTGACTACGAGGGCATTAGAGAAGCTAAGTTCGACCTCGACAATCTCGATGAAGCTGACCTCATTGCCCATGCTTTTGATTTTGATCCCATCAACGTTACCGGACCATCTAATCCTATTGCTAGCACTGAGGAGCCTGATACAGCGGAGAAAGACTTGTAAATTATGTGTACCTCAAATGTAAAAATAATATTTTATATATAAATTTATCGAGCTCATACATTGCTCTTGTCTCTAAGTGTCGATGGATATGTTCTTAACTGTAATTTCTGCGCTGTCATGTTTTTAATGGCGCCAAATAATGGCACTTCACATGCACGAATGCACATAATGGCGCCATAATAGCTCAAAAATTGGTCATAAAACAAACTAGAAAACAATTTCATCCCTAATTGGAATCACGAAATTTTCCATCTTAATGAAATTGTGCTTGATGAGAGTTGCTGCTTGCATTGGTTGAATAGGAATAGGTGGTGCTTGTCGCATAACAGCAAATACTGGATTAGCCCTCTCAAAGAATCTCTTCTCCCTACATTCTTGATCATTATGGCCCTTGATTTGACATCTTGAACAAACTTTCAGCAATCTACATGTGGTTTCAGAGTGTCCAATAGATCTATAATATTCACAAGTAATAAACTGAAGCTCCCTTGATTTCTCCCCTATTGTAAGCTTAGAAGCTTTTGCTGCAATCTCCTCTGTTGCTTTATGCTCTGGAGCAACAACTTCATGAATGTATCCTAGCTTGTCTTCAACATTGAGAGCAAATTTTTGTGCTTCCAATAATGTTGTAGCCTGTTTAGCCTTTATCTTATAAGCAATAGCTCGTTTCAGCCCCTTTATATACCATTGGATATCCAGTTCGTCATTTCTTGCAATCTTCCAATGAACTACATCTTTGAGAACTGCAATATACCACTGATTATACTCCCTTATTGATTTATCCTCCTTTTGTGTGAAATTGGTCCATCTTTCCATAGTCTTATCCTTACCGTAAACTCCTCGAAATTTAGCAATGAATGCTTCCTTCAATACCTGATATATAATGGTATCTGGCTGAGTTTGTGACCAATCCTCCACTGAATCTTGCAAATAACTTTGAAACCAAAGTAAATAATCACCAGCCAGTAACTTACATTGCTGGCAATACCTCTCAAACTTCACAATATGCTTCAAAGGATCCTGATCTACCAGATAATCAAACTTTAGAATCCCCATTGTCTGAAATCCCCACACCATCGGTGGTAATACAACCATTTCTGCCTCTTCTTGAGGTTCTTGAAATGGAATCTCCCTTCAATTTGAAAAAGGAAATTGGATTACCTTCTAAATCAGTAGATGAATCAGAATCTCCTGGATCTGAGAATTAGACTTCAGATCTACTTCCAAATCTGAAAACGAAATTGAATCTTGATGCAATTTTGAGCCAAAATATTGAGTCACGGATCCTCTTATTGTTACGATGGAGCTTGGTAGTACATCCTTCGTACTACTCTTGGGCATAGAACTATGCTCCCCTTGTCAAATTGTACCTCACAAATCAGTTAGGCAAAATTCTCTTCACACAAAGAAATTGCTCCTTGCTCAATGGTCTGTTGAGATTAGAGCCTAAACTCCAACCTTGCAAGAAGGATGAAAAACCCGTAATCCAAGCTTCAATCTACTAGATCTATGCAATGCACAATATAAAGACTCATAATCTCTATAGCTAGATCAAGATAATCTCTCTCTTATATACCGTCTCTGTTTTCTCTCCCTACGCTACACTGTGATGGATAATGGATCCCCAAGTACACAATGCATCCGTGCATATCTCCTCCGTGCGTGCATGTGTGTACAAACATGTATATATACCTCCCCTATACGACCATGTATACGGTCTCCTATACCACCCCAACAGCAAGATAAGTCAACATGAAAGATTCTAGAGAGTGAATATTACCATCAAGCCTTCGTAATGCGACACCGAGAACTTATGTTGTCCACTACATCATCAAGTCCACTAATATGGATATCTTTAATGAAGGAAGTCAACATTAACATTGGGGACGAGCCAAGCCAGAATATGTTCGACAAAAAGAGCAGAGCACATGAATCATTATATAACAACTCCAAGGAGATCAGATTTTTCAACAAAATTCTGGATCATCGCCTTGCTACCCCAATGACTAACGACTAGACTAGCTTTTAACAAGCTAGAGGACCTACCAGATAGTTGAATATATTAGAATTATGGGTGATAACATCGATGATGGGATTGGAATGAAATTTCGAGTAGATTTTCGTCATTTGTTTTTAAAGGACGGACCAAAGAATTGAGCAAAGCTTCAAGGAGTGGGAAGAAAAATGTATGAAGTACTAAAATTATATATATTCACTGACAGATATCCAACTTATCGGAACCTCTTCGTGAGCTTTATCATCTCGCTGAGCAGGATTCAATAATAGGATAACCTTCGACCATATAGATGACGAGTACCGCCACAGCATAAGGAATAATCCGACCAAATGAAGAGAAGCAATCTAACAAGTCCGGCCAACTTCTTAGATGGCATCAACTCAGAGGTGGGAGTATTTCAAAAGGGTAATAAGCAAGAAAAAAGGAGATTCTAGAGTATAGATTAGATCTGAAACAAGAATAATTATTTAATTGCTAGTTTTGTGTCCAAAGGAAATGTCATGTCCACAAAACTTTGTGGCCATAGGATTTATGTAAATAATTCTTTAACCTGTAACCTTGCACCTCCTAGATGGTGGATATCTTTAAGAGCAAGACTCTTAAGTCTAAATCTAAGCCAATAAGTATGGCAAGACTGAGCAATTAGCAGCGCCAAAGGAACAAGAGTCAAATTTGACATCAACCTTAACCGGAGCAAAGTAAAGCATTGGCGCCAAGTTATATACATCAACAAGTATGACCTTATAATAGACATGGAATATTAAAGCTGGCTAAGGCAATAATTGATTATCATAAGCAAGAGATGTCTACTCTAGCACCGGATGGAAAGCAACTCACAATTAACGTTAAGAAAGTAATTTCAGTCATGTAACGCATGTCAGTGAAGCAACTACTTAAGTGTATCATGAGGGATGAGGTCGTACATACTTAAGCTAGAAGCCATCGATCCCCACAACAAGAGTAAGAAGGAAGATGCTACTTCAGAACAGTTGTCTCTGCCGATTGCTAAGCTAATCAAGAAGTCCCATGATATATCTTCGGATGAAATTCGAGAGCTTTTGCACTATAGAGGCATAGAGTGTAAAATCACTCTTGCACCAGATGCAGAGTCAACCAACAAAGCTCTTTATAGAATGAGCACTCCGGAGCTAGCAGATCTTAGGAAGCAGTTGTAGGAGTTGCTCGATTTGGGGATTCATTCAGGCAAGATGGAAGTTGGAAGATGTATATCAACCATCGATAGCTCAACAAGCAGATGACGTAATGGATCAGCTCCAAGGAGCAAGATATTCTCCAAAATCGACTTAAGGTCGGGATATCATCAAAATAAGAATCATGCACTATGAGTTTATAGTAATGCCCTTGAGTCTATCGAATGTTCCAACACATTTTATGCACTTGATGAGATTTCTTAGACGAGTTAGTCATCAATTTTTCATCGATAACATCGTGATCTATAACAAATTAATAGAGGAGCATGCAATCCATTTGACGAGAGTCTTGGAGAAGTTAAAACGGCGACATGTGTTGGCAATCTTTTGAAGTATCATTGTGCAATGCCATCTCCACTTCAACAAGGGAATTCGGCAAGAAGATAGAAGAAGCCATCTCTTTAGCATGGAGTTCAATCATATATGAGCTAGTCTTTGCAAGAGCACAAGAACAGAGAAGGAAAGAGAGATCTTCAAACATTATAAAAAGAAAGGCAATCTTTTCAAGCTATGCGTAGCTAAAGCATCAGAAGTAAGGAAGCTACTCTTAACACGCATAATAGCCCTATTGCCGGCCATGCAAGATTTATAAAGGCCTACTTCTAGCCGGGCATGAAGAAGCAGATAGTCAGGTATGTCCAAGAATGCCAGTTATGTCAACAAATAACGGTAGAACAACTTTGAATCCGAGGAGTTTTGGAACCTTGGGCGGTGCCAGACGTCATGTGGGAAGTTGTCGGCATGTATTTCATGATAGGCCTTCCAAGGACAACAAGGAGCCTTGATGGTTGTGGTAAATAAGTTATCTAAAATGGTATATTATTGCCATGTTGCACCACAGACACAGCTTTGGATCCAGCCTCGTTGCCTACCATAGAGACTTTTTAGATTGCATGGAATGCACACGGCGATCATCATCGATAGAGATCCGAAGTCATCAGTGTCTTTTGGCAAGAGTTCTTCCACATGATCTGCATCAACTTATGGATGAGTTTTGCTTATCATCCGCAGTCAGATGGGTAAAGGGAGCACACCAATAGAATCTTGGAGAACATGTTGAGACACTATGTTTGGAACAAGCAATCCAAATGGGCCGATTATATCCATCTAATCGACTTGCATACAATTACGAAGCAAGAGTCATCGAAGATGTCTCCCTTCACGATCAGTTACAGTTATCAATGCTTGACCCCAGATACATGGCACAATCTAGTGTCCAAAGTGGAAGTTTCTCAATGACAACGACATATATGCAGCAGCTTGTGGTAGAAGTGTGAGAATATCTCTAAACAACAAGGGCACATCAGAAGAGTCTAGCAGATAGACATAAAACTCCTCGAGAGTTTGTTGTGGGAGATAAAGTTTGGCTCAAGTAAAGGTCAAGCAAGCGAAGCTTCGCATCGAAAATTGTAAGAAGCTTACTTCAAGGTGGACGGGACAGACCTTTCAAGATTTTTGAATGAAAACTCCAGTCTCATAACATCTCTTAGGGAGCCAAGCCTACAAGCTTGACTTGCCTGCCCATCTAAAGGTCCACAAAATCTTCCACGTGAGCCTATTAAAGAGGCACACCCCAAACCCTGAAGAGGTCTTGGAGACTCCAACCTTGTTGGAGGTGATGGAGGAGCAAATCGAGATAGTCCCCGAGCTAATTCTTGGCAGAGCATTTAAGAAGGCAAGAAGGTCTCAGTTCCTCCAATACTTGGTCAAGTGGAAGCATTTACCCGTGAAAGATGCAACATGATATTACGCAAGATCTAGAGAAGCAATACCTGGAATTCATGGAGCAATTCTGGCCAAGTCATCTCCGAATTGGTCGACACCAACTTGTTGGGTGCTGCTAGCTAAGATTGAGTATGCCTTAGTGTAAGTCCAGGAAAGCATATGCATTCTAGGGTAGTTGAGATTCATACGCAAAGATCTTGGAGTGTAGGCGATGATGAGATACCCTCCAGGGGAGTTCTCTAGGCCAGTACGCACCAAGAGTGCGCATGACCGGGAGGGTCATGCGACAGGAGCGCAGCATTGTGGGCGATAATGGGATCAGTGGAATGTTGCCTAGCTTAAACCTTTAGGGCTATGATGCACTGTAGGTGTGCATGACTGAAGGGGTCATGCACAAGTAGGCATGAGATCGTGGGCGATCATGGGATTATGGTTAAGATATTCGCTATGCCATGATGCACGGCACATTCACATGACTATAGGGGGGTCATGATGAGGTAAGCGTGATCATGCGCGATGATGGGATCGTCTAGGACGTTCCCTAGCTTAAACCCCCATGGGCATGAGGCACTGCGGGTGTACATGATCAAGGGGATCTTCTGCAAGGTAGCATCCGATCATGGGCGATGATAGGATCATCTTAAACGGTCCTTAAGCTCAAATCATATGGGCCACGATCGAATGCAAGGTAGTAAGCGTAATGCGGAGGACAGCATTATCCGGGGGAGGGAGAATATGATGTTCTCCTGGAATATACGCTATAAATACATATGTTTCTGGGCCACGTCACCGTACAAGTCTACTTTAGTAGCCTTGTACACCACAGTAGGTGGAAATGGGAGCATGCATATAACTTAGCCAACCTTAGGCATAGGGCCATTTCCACATGGCCTCATCCTATTGGGCGCCTGCCACATGGAAGCACCCCATTGGAACCACGTGGCAGTGACATGGAACCCTAACCTATAAATGGCCAAACCCTAACCCTAGGCCATTTTTCTGGCTCCAACTGTCTTGGAACCTTGTTTGCGCTTGAAACTCCATTTCGAGAACTGTCTGCTGTGGCATAACATAGCACAGCAGCCCTCGAAGCATGCTCGCATCGGTAGGAGTGAGAGATACTTCGAACCTCTTGAAGGCCGTGAAGACGCCGGAAGTAGGAGGGAGTTCCTCAAGAGCAGGTATTTGGTGTTAGAGTCCTTTGTAGATCATCTGGAAGTTAGGATTCTAGATGAGTTAGCATTTCGTATGTCTAATAGAGCCATTCTAGAACCCTCAATCTAGATCTTGAACCCTAATCAATGAACCCTAACTGTAAGTTAGATGCATGTGATTAGAATTAAATATTGGTTGATCATGTTTGCTCCTCTTGTATTGGGAAGGGTGGGTAGACACCTAGTAGCCATTATTTAGATGATGCTTCTAGTTTAGACCCCTTAGTTCCTATTAGATGCGGCCTGTGCATAGGAACCCACCCGACTACGGGGGCTATGGAGTGACTTAGCACCATACAACGAGGTTAGTGGCAAAGTGGAGGGAGGTCCGTGTTGAGCGCGGCCACTGGGGATCCATAGCGGGCTAGGCCTATAGTCGGTCACTTCGAGTGGGCATGGTATGGGTCCGACACTTCCTGAGTCAATAGTGTTGCCCTGACTCTCAAGAGTTGCAGGTGTCTGCTTGGCTCTTGTTTTGGAGAGTTCAGTGGGTATGGATCGTGTGTCGCCACGATTTGCTAGCCGCCCATGGAGCCACTAGTCCTCGGGAAGGGGAGATGCAACCCTTCCTACCTCATCGGATTGGGGAGATGCAACCCGGAGTAGTCCCAATGGGTGATACCATGAGACTACATCTCGGCAGGTTATAGTCACGCCAGAGCCCAATTTAGCCCGTCTTCAAAGTATGCACAGGAGGGGCGGATAGAGTGGTCAACCCTAGCCATTGTCTATGGACAGCCCCGGCAATTTTTATATCTCGGTTTGCTCTATCTTGAGGCCCAGCCATCAGTCTACCTCACTTATGAGTCTGAGCCTAGGTAGGAGCTATTCTACTTTATGATGTATATGTGATGGATCTATAGATGGATAGATGGTACTACCCTTTGAGGTAGTTGATTGTATTATTATTGCCAGTGCTGATGTTTATGTTTATGATTCCGCTGTTATAGGAGCCCATAGGGGAAGGGCACGCAAGACACCTTCGTCTCCCCTTCTCCCACCATGGTCATCCCAGGTGCAGGATAGACGAAGGGCCCATGCGGCAGGTGTGTTGGATGGGGGATTTCCTGCGGGATGTATGACAGGGCGTCGTATATTTGGTGGGGAGCATCACATCACAGATCTGTGGTACTATAAGAGTCTCATAACTATGAGTTTGTTTAGTGTGAGGCATGGCTTAGAGGATGATAGACATCAAGGAAGGCTAGGTTGGCACCCAGCTAAGGCAGGGGCGTGGAGATGATAACTCTGGCAAGGTCAGCTATGGCGGAAAGGAGCTCGAGTTTGAAGTCTGGCGGCTATGGTAGCTAGAGAACTCTAAGAGCATAAAAGTAAAGAGGAGCTGCCCCAAATCCAAATAAAAGTCAGATCCCCTTTTTCTTTTCTAAAGTATAAAATTTTTATACGGCATTTTCGGGTCTTAAAATCAAACTCTAAATACAATTTTGTATGTCAGCGCCACTTTTTGTGGCGCCCTAAAAATCTTTCATCCAATGCATCTCTTGATGTGAATTTAGGGGGATTTAGCTAATTAAGTGTTCTCTATGCAATGATGCAAAAATTGCCTTCATCTAAGCTCCCTACGAAAAGTTATATCAAGTGACCTCTTTCTGCTGAAAACTCAACATGGCCTTCCTACATGTCTTCTTCTAAGTAGATAATCTTTCACATGCCTAGGCTACTTGGGCTTATTACCTAGGAAGTTTTTCTCTACATTAGCTCTCCTTATAAACTACTCGAACAACTGAATAGGACATGGCTAGTACATGATCCAGTCTACCAAGATCATGGCTCTGATACCATTGTGATGCTCTTCGAACCTATGTGTCCGTTATATGGTGCCCAATCTTAGCATAGCATCCAGCTAGGTGGGTTCCTGTGCACAGGCCGCATTTATTGGGATTTATGGGATTCTAACTAGAAACATCTCTACTTCTACTAGTCTTTAGGTCTCTACCCCCTTAATCCCACAAGCACTAGAGGTGCAGAAAAAGAACTACCATAATACATAAATCTATTCATAACCTCAACTTAAGTAACAAATAAAGATTAACTATATGACTAAGCATACAAGGGTTAGCTAGAAGCTCAAGTCATTTGTACACTAACCGATATCCTGGCTAGAACCGTTGTCTCTCAGGTCTCCTCTCTGGTTGGAACAAGTTTGAACAAGCCGTTCCTCCTCCACCAATTTCCTCCAAATCGATTTGGGGCAAAAATTGGAATGGATCCCCAATTTGGTTAGCCCCGGATTGGCAAGTCCATTAGGGCCAATCGATTTGGCCCAAGTGGCACTTGTTTATTATCCAAGGTAATAATAATTAACTATTTAATTAGTTATTAATTAGCTAAGATAGCAAAATTAGCTTAGTTAATTAATATAATTTTAGCATAGCTGACTTTAACCCTTTTGGTCTTTTTTATAATGGCTAAAATTCCCATGGTGACATGTCTTGGTATTTGTATGTATAGCATATAAATACGTGGAACGTCACAATTAATTACCAAGAATATAAAGGGAATGTTCTTTTGTGATGTAGGCAGTGATTTGGTCACACTTGATATCTTTCTGGCGAGTGAGATATTTCTGTGATGGCTATCTCTGCAAAGAATTCGAAAGGTCCTAGCATCCATTTTGAGAATGGAGAGAGTAGCAATATTAATCATTTTATTAAGCCAATCCTTAACATCCACTAATCTAGGACAAGTATGAGGAAAATGTATTAGAATACCGTTGTTAGTATACTTTACCTTAGATCAACCATGGAACCCCCAAAACAAAAAAATCCAAACCCCCATATTATTATTTAAATCGTTTTTTCTCATGTGGATCTCACCATCATACATACAAGAATTTAAAAGAGCATTTTTAAAAGAAGGAATATCGTTGTTCTTGCCGTGTTTGTCCATGACTGGGATCTTGGACCGCAGCTGGGAGTCTGAGATTTTGGTTGATGTTTTGTCTATGTTCAGGCTTGCCATCCAGGAAACTTTGGTCATGGACATTTGCTTACTTCTTGAGGGTTGAAATATCAATTAAAGTCGCAGATTATGCAATTTTTTGTGGGTTCCAACTTATGGAGAATGGTCTCATGCTTAACATTGATTCCTTTATGCTCTTCAGCAGCAATAAGAGAGATATTATCTCTCTTGAATTTTTCTTTGAATTCAACAATTTTGTGATCGTCTGCTCTTTCCCAAATAGAGACTAATCTAAATGAGGATTTAGATTTCCATTCCATCAGTTCGAGGTCTTCAGCCAAATCCTTGGTAACTTGAACGAGTTCTGACATGGATTTGTTGAAGGCTTGGTTTTTTAAGTTGCAGTAGTTATCTTTGGAATTCCCTTTCTTAACCCGTATCATCTGATATAAGAGCAAATCCAGTTCTTGAAACTTCTGAATCATATTCCAAACCAAGTCTTTATCACTGGCCTTTCCGTTCGTATGTTGTTTCTCTAGCCTTTGGATTTCTTCCTAACGCACCAAAATTTGGCCTTCCTTTTTTATTCCCATACACTCAATAGTAGCATTTTATTGAACTCTAATAATCTCGAAAGTGACAGTAAGATCTCGCATTTTTGCCATGCAAGGTCTCCAGTTTGTTCAAGCTTGAAGATAATATTCCAGACTCGGTAATCCTAGCTCAATGACTCCATACTCTAGGATAAATCAAATCCCTCCCTTTGTTGGCCACCCCTTTGTGAGTGGTTTGTTTAGGCCTCATTATAAAGGAACAAAAGATGAATATTACAGCCTAATTAGAGATCTTGCCGAGTTTGGAGGCTGAAGATCCAGCAACAGAGCCGAATAACCCAGGGATCGGCTTTTAGAATTAGGAGTTTATCCAAGGAAGAGTGATTCCTATGAACAGTCTAAACCAGAAATGTTAACTACTTCGATTAGTTCCTACCTCTCCGAGGAGAAGAATAGAATACCAGAAAGTCCTTATCACCATACTCATGGAATCTAAAAATACCTACAGTAGCTCTATCCCGAATTGCAGTGGCAATCCAAATTCTAATGATAAGGACGGATTGAGGCTCAAGAGATGCCAGGAAGCAAGATTTGGAGAATAGCAGAGGTCAGATCCTCTGCGTCAACCTCATCCATCGAGCTTGGCTTCTGGATCAAGGCACCAGCAAGTGTGCTCCGCGCCACCTAATTTCCTGCCTCCCTCACAAGAAAAGTGATATCATTGGTAAATTTCGAACTTGTGACCTCTTGATAGCAAATCATCATAACTGTTCCCAAGTGCACAATCACTATTGTTATAAAGTATTAAATGTCTCCTTCTATGAAGGTAAAAGGCCATTCATGCATCTATGCCAAGTGGCTTCATGCATATATTCCAAGTGGCGCACATTTTTTTGTGGTAGGTGGCTTCATGCATATATTCCTTTAGCGATCAGAAACTCATTTTGCTCTAATTTGCTTTAGACAATTAAATTTTCACCTTTACACGGAATGTTTTTGCTTGCATACGAATGAGATTATCCTACAACACAACTGCACATTTCTTCTTTTCCTATTTCATTGGGCTGATAGCAGCCTGGCTAATGCTCTAGGGTTGTTGCGGATACTGGTATACAAGGTACCAAATTATTGTTTTTGCTTAAGTGATGGAGGTAGAATTGGACAAAGCAAACTAAGGCCAATTTTCTCTCTTCCCCCCATTTTTTTTAATGGAGTGTTGATGCCATTCTATATCAGCTTGTTACTGGATGGCCTCCATTTTTTGGCAACCGTCATATTCAGGTCTTACATCATAATCTAGAAACCACGAGAATGATAAGCTATTTAGTCTTTTTATTCACGTTGTCTTCAATTTTATTTGCAGCTTTTGCAGAACATAACAAAGAATGATCAATTTTTGGAAGCCCTTAATGTTGAACTTCACCCTGATTGCATCGACATATGCTGCAGGCTCTTGAGTAGGAATCCATGTGCTTGACTACCTCCAATTGCATCCTTGGCATGTACATTCTAGACTGTTGCATAATAGATGTATTGCCATTTGCTAATCAACTTCTTTGGGGTCAATTATTCAGTGGAGCGTCTTTTTTTTTTTTTGTTCTTTAACTACAACTTTACGAGGCACAATCAATATGCTCTACTCTTTTATGCTATGTAAAATTGCTAAGATGATTATCACAATTGCTTAAATCTTCTAAAAGTTCTTAGGAAATGAATTCAAATTGCCAGATTGAGGCTAGATAAATGTTCTTGGCATCTATTGAAGGTTATTAAGGAATCCATAAATGATGATAGGTGCATATGTTTGAATTAGTTATGGTGAATGTGCCGAACCAGATAAGATATATTTGCAACCACAGTTTTACAGCCTGTACCATTAGAAGTATACGTGTAACTCCCAAATGCAAAGTCCATTATTTAAGCAATGTTGGATAGTGTACTGAAACGTTTAGAAATGAAGCTAGATCAATATTCTGTAAATTCTTGGCACAAATGGGTCAATAGCTGTATAGTTTGCAACATTGCAACATTGGGATATGTGCATTGCCTTTGCTTCAATCAAGGAAAATTTGTTTTTGAATTTGTAATTATAGAATAGAATAGAATAGAATAGAATATGATTTTATCGTCCACGGAGACCAACTGGCCTATGGGACCCAAGTACAAAGAGAGAGCAGCAGGCGTATTACTACCAGGATTAAAAAACCCCCGCCCCGAAGGGTTTTCGGGGGAAAAACCTTAGTAGCAATAAGGATGCTTTGACATACCGCACGCTTATATACATAATCACAAGTACAACCGAGGTTAATGCCTCGGACGGGGGCATAACCGAAGTCCCGTATCCATTACCTCCTCGAGGTAATGATCCCAACAAGCCTACTGAGGCCGCTCATTAGCTCATGCAAGGCCCGATGGGGGCACAACTAACCGAGCATACCGAGCCCGGATATGCTCGCGTCGTGCGGACAGGCCCGGAGGGCGTGACTTTCATCCTCAATGGCGCCTGCTGACAAAGCATTGACATGGACTGTCCTCACGCTGCCCCGAATCCATCTCCCTGTCTCAATGCGGAGGTGGTGTGCACCTGTCGGCGAATGGAAGCAATCACCCCCGCCTTTTTCATGGGTAGATGGGTGCACGTGGGTAGTGGTGTGGGCCCCTCGTGAGCATGGGATTAACCCTCGTCTGTTTATAATTTGCCACCTTGACATGTGACAGGGCCTCTGCATCCCAAAGCTTGGCCATGAAGCAAGCATCCAAATCACGCTTCAAGGCGTAGCGTTCCTTCGGTGTATGCAATCGGGTCCACATCCGTGGTGCCTCGCGACATTCCATAGCGAACCACCGGGCTTGCTTTTCTTTCCAAAGAAGCTTTGAGTCGTTGGGGGCCCATCGCCACTGCCAAAGCAGCAAGGTTGGGCAGCCGGCTTCATCCATAGCCACCACCTTCTCGGAAGTAAATAATGTGACGCTCAGTAGCGACCCTCAGAATGGAAGGAAGCCCGTCTCCGGAGCAAGATCCGATATGGGGACCGTGGATTTCACTCCCAGTGTTCCCGCCAAGAAGGCCTTCTCAGTACCGCTCTAGATCGTTCCAAGTGGTGAGGGATATCACCGGCCCCCCACACGCCCCATAGAGGAGGACCGGTTCAACCAAGGCCTGAACAAGTGTGCCTCGTGACCCCATGCATACAGCCTCGCCTTTGTGATTTGTTGTTTTGCATTGCATACAGGGGCTTTCCACCGCAAGTGACCCGTAACCCCGATGGATGCATCCCAAAGGTGTGGTAGTAGAAAACTCAATGCCCAAATACTTATAAGATCGAGCCACCTCCACTACCTGCCCCGGTAAGTGAATGAGGGAAGGCGTGGGCTTTGGATGATGGGGACCAGCAGCACCCTTGTCTTGGCCAAGTTAACTCTCATGTCAGTGAATTGGCAGAAAGTGTCCAAAGCATCCAGGTGGCGTTGCATGTCCTCTGGGGTATATGCGAGCAGGTCAACATCATCAGCATATATGAGTTGCAATACCCAGAGATGAAAACATTACACTTAGCCATGGTGCAAAGAAGAAGTTGACAGGAACTAGATGGTAATATTCTTATGACAAAGCTTCTAAGTAAAAGATGCACTTTTAGCACATATGTTGAAAAGATGATAATTAATGCACCAAGTACTAAAGACACATACAACTACATGGATTATAGTAGGGATGTGTAGAAACATTGTTGCGTGATTCAATGTTCATTGTTTTCAAAAGATTGCTTGGGTGCAGATGAGATTTAGTATCCAATTTTTTACAATGATCTTTATCTTTCAATCTAGACAACTGCTTGTCTAACCCAGGAATTAGTCTTGAAGACTTTGTTTGAAAGGGCCGATAATTTTCAATGCCTCCGTTGTATGAGCTGGTGATCCTCTTGCTGACTCTAGGAGTTCTAGTGCCTAATTTCAAAGAGAAGCTTGGCCTTTTTGATGGAATGGATGGCCCTTTCAAACCAGTATGCTCTACAACATAACTGCCATTTGTTCCTATGTGAATTTTAACCTCGTGAAGCGATTTATAATAGCAAATATACTTTTAGGTGTAGCTAGAAGCATTTATAACTGCCTTTTCCGTGAAAGGGATAAAAACTTCAGGCGTTTTACAACAGAGATACAATCACTCCGGATTCATGTTCAAGTTTAGGGTTCGAGCGAGCTTGGTGACAGATTAACGCACAACCTCATAATAAAAACTTCAACAAAACTCCCTTAGCTCCAAGCCGGAACCACCAAAGCTTCTAAAACTAAAAGTCATTCGGCAAGCGCTATAGGTAAGGAGGGTGTCCATTGGTTGCTCACTTAAGCGCAGAATTGTGATAGTGGTCATACTATAAATCTCAATGGCTATGCATGCACATGGTAGCGTGCCCAATGGGATAACCTATATTGCAAGCCTGATAACATGCCAAGTACACAATGCCTCAAGCTATAAGAAGTCAGGGCTCAGGGCTGCAATGACTACAGTGCAGAAAATTGAAGGGGAGACAACCTTTTTAGCAACAATATTGATCAAATTTGTTAGAACAATCTTGGGTTTAAGAACAATATCTGAAATCATCGTATGATTTACAAAATTATCATTAAATTGGTAATTGTTGTACAGTCAAAACACTAGACTTAAAAATGATTAAATTAAAGACCGTTGAACATCTCAAAGCAGAGAAACCAGCAATGATACGACACATTATCATAGCATTATCATAACTGAATGCAATAACAAGAGCATATAACTTACAACATATAGATAATGTGAATATTCACAACAGATAGATTGCACTATACGTTGAACAAAAATAGGAGATGGCATGTCAAGAATGTATCAGATGTCTTGGCCACTTTATCATGTCAAGCTATCAGATGTTGCATGATTTTGGTCTGTGCACATTTGTCCCTATTCTTCAAGAAAGTTTAATAAGAAAACAGTCATTGCACTACCAGGAGTTAATCTACAAGCACACCTAGATGGTGGGCCAATTTATCACTAGGCTCAGTAAATTACTGTAAGCTAGCAGCTAGGTTACCCCTAATAGCCTCGTTCTTTGTAGCATTCATTATAACCAATGTAATGAGCAGCTTATGACATACATTCTGTCTTTGGATAACAAAAGATAATGACCCCAATTATATGCATTCACTATGATGCAAGGCAAATAAGCCAAGAGTTGATTTACTGGCCATTCTAGTTAAAGCTCGCATTTATCTGCAAGATAAAATTCTGTTAGCAGCCAGCTTTCCAATAACCCTAGCAATGGCACTCATCATCTTTGCAACATGCATTTACCTTAATGCAATCAGATGTCTATAACTATAGTACATAATACTATATCTCTTAGAATTACCCAGAACATCACTTATCGCACCATGGAATAATGTAGATCCATGGCTCGTATTATAGCTGCATGGCTGTGCAACTTACAACATTTTTGAACCACAAGGTTCTTCTAGATCTGATGCTTCTGAAGCATTAAATTATAACTACGTGATCCCATAGAACTTATTAGTGTCCAGTTTTTGCAAATCAATTTGCATGCCAATTTCCTTCATAAACATTTTGCAAATACTACCTCATTCTAGGCTAGCAACCCATTTCGCTGTAGAACCAAATAATGCTTGTGACAAAACAGTCCCCAAAATTTATGCACAAGCGCTGCCTTATCAGTGTCTATTCAGCAAGATCCTTATGCCCTGCAAAGATCTAATTTAAGAAATCTTTCATACAGGCAAGCTTAAGTGGCATTCGATCTGTATTTCCTTTTAAGCTATTTAATGCAAACTATTCAATGTGAGATCAATCCCAGACTCGCCAGTAATAACCTTAAGAACTACTCTATTTCATATTCAAACAACCAAATCATCAGCTAGATATGTTCAGCATTCCAACGACAAAGATTACCAGTTGATTAAATATGCCACTAAATATCCCTTCATGCAAGAGTATTAGAGCTCAGACCATGCCAAAGGATTAAATCTATCATGTTGCACTGGAGAAGCTATTGCCTTGCTAACGAGATGGTGGAGAATTCGCAAAACCTTACTTTTACAAGTGAACAGGCTCTGTTGCAGGACAGGATAGAAGATTTGCAGTTCTTTCAAAGACATACAAAGATCTCGACACAGAGGAGAAGGCAACTCCTATTGTTGAATAAGATGCTTGGGAGCAGTACCAAATAGGAAAGACGACTTTGATATTCGGAGCTACTGGTCAGAATGAATTTCAAGGATATGATTACATTTTTGAAGATCAAATTGAGTTCATACAGACAAAGAAAACAAAACAACTGAACTCACTGCCTATAACCAGAATTCTATAAGAATAAACGGCAGACCTAAACTAAGCCTATAAGAATCAATGGCAGGCCTAAACTACCTTATTCTCGATCCTCAAGACTGAAACCAAATTTCAACATATATTTTGCAAGTAGGTAATTGCTCAGAAAAAATCTGTAAGAAATACTAACCTCAAGAGAAGCATATATTCCCCGCTGCAGAATACTAACCTCAGAGAAGCATATACTAACCTCAGAAAAGCATATATTCCGCGTTTCCTCAGAGAAGCTATTCTACAATTTTACGGCACAAATTTACGAAGACATTTAATATAATAATATATATATTTGTATTTATATTTATTATGAATATATGATTATGATTATATATGAAGACATTTTATTAATATTTATTATGAAGCATAAATTATTAAAAGACGATATTTAATATTTATTGTGATTATGAAGAAGAAGTGTCAACCGCCGTTGCCTCCCCTTCCACCTCTCCCTCCAAATGTTCCTCGACCTCCGGCACTCCCATTATGCCCTCTGGCCCCGTCTCTTCCTCTAGAACCATTTCTGGAGCGAAAATTCGTTTTAGTCGGTGTCCCATCGCCTCCTGGACCACCTGGACCTCCATTTCCACCGCCTGAACCTCCATCACCACCAGGACCGCCATTACCACCAGGACGAGCTGGTGGCCATGGAAGGTGCCTTCGATGATGAGGAGGTGCGTGATGAGGAGGTGCGTGATGAGGAGGTGATCGAGTTTGAACAGGTTTACTCATAGGTGATGGAATTCTAGTCATAGGGGATACAATATCTAAAGTTGGAGATGGAGTTTGAACTATAGGTGATGGAAAGGATGGAATGGCTAGACTTAGGCTTGGACTTGGTGATGAGTTTGGCACTAGGCTTGGGGGTGATATTGAACTTGGAAAAGTGTGCATTGGGTTTGGAAGAATTTGATGATGAATAGGTTTGATAATAGGAGATGGGCTTTCACTTGGGGAACTTCGCACTGGGCTTCTGTAAGCAATACTGGGTTGAGGACTTGATGTTATTGGAGATGCTGAGAAGGAACTTGGAAAAGGAACTCCTTGAGAACATATACATGAACCTTGAGAACTTTGCTGGTATCTCCTCATATAGATCCCTACATGCAATTCCACAAAGTAGCCATTGCCTTGATAAACTCCTATGTCATCCTCTGCCATTCTGATAATCAAATCTTTAATGTCTTTCTCATTGATGTCTAGTGAAAATGCCATGGGTTTCAGTCTGCAAACAAAGACTAGAAACAAATAAGCTATCTTCATCGTATCTATGAGGGTATTGCTAGACTACAAGAGCATATGTTCTCTAGAATGGTGTTCTTTTGTAGTAATATGAGAGTCCATCATAGAAAGAACATGAGGATTCTAGCTACCATGTCATTCATATGCCAACAACCATGCTATTTTATATTTGAATCTATTAAAAAGACAAGAGACATGATATACACTAGCTTTCATCATGTCCTTATGAATTATATATGTATTGTGTACATTAATGTATTCGACCATGCATGGGGTATGTGATTTCATTATGCACTTCACATAAATATTGAGTTTAAGTACTCGCATGTTGCCATTTGTTATTAATATAACTTCTCATCATTGACAAAAATATCTCTTCTTTTAGATATTGTTAAAATAATTATACATACAAAAATCATATTATAGTTTGGAATTCCATATACAATTCTATAGAATCTTTGTACATGATAAGGAGGGAGGGGGGGAGGAAGAAAGGGAGGAATGAATGAATTAGCACTAGAGTGGACTTGGGGCAAAGGGTTGAACAATTGTATAAAAAACTGACTATGTATTTAAAATCGTTATCATTTTTATAAATGGCTATGGACAACTTCTAATGGTTGCTTTAGTTACTAGCTGAGATTTCATCTCTTAGTGAGTGGTGGTAGCATATACTAGAAAATAACTCCTTATGCATTATAACGAAAGTTTGCAAGCCTATGGCAAAGATAATCACATAAAGATATGGTTGATACAAAAAATCAATGGCACTTAATAATCTACTTTTAATAATCTTCATGATGAGAATAGAATAGAATAGTCTTTTAATGTCCATGGAACCCAATCGAGTTATGGGACCAGAACAAAAAAAGAGGGCATGAGCCCCTACAAATGATAACAAACAGAAAAATAGAAAGTAAACTAGAGTGAAACTAGAGAGCACATGGCTATACAGTAACTGCCCATGGATCAGATGGCCACTGATCCCGAATGATGGCCTGACCTCCCCTATAAATGGCCCACTTCCCGTAGGCGCAGCCTCTCGCACGACATAATTCTTCTTCCCGCCTACGAGTCAGGCTTTGGGTCAGTCTTCCTGGACGGAGAAGGTGGTTCCTTTTAAATGGTTGCTACATAATCACATAAAGATACGGTTGATACAAAAAATCAATGGCACTTAATAATCTACTTTTAATAATCTTCATGGTGAGAATAGAATAGAATAGTCTTTTAATGTCCATGGAACCCAATCGAGTTATGGGACCAGAACAAAAAAAGAGGGCATGAGCCCCTACAAATGATAACAAACAGAAAAATAGAAAGTAAACTAGAGTGAAACTAGAGAGCACATGGCTATATAGTAACTGCCCATGGATCAGATGGCCACTGATCCCGAATGATGGCCTGACCTCCCCTATAAATGGCCCACTTCCGGTGTAGGCGAGCCTCTCGCACACGACATAATTCTTCTTTCCGTCTACAGAGTTGTGCTGGGGTCAGGTCTTCCTGGACGGAGAAGGTGGTTCCTTTTAAATGGTTGCCATGTCGCAGGATGTGCAACCGGGAAAGAGCATCTTGAAAGCGGACCAAGAGGTGACGAGGACGGTCAGGCCGCATTGCTCCAACCCGATGGGCTGAGACAATACCATGTGCTTGGATGTGCATCACTTGGGTAAAAAACTGTACTGCCTCATCTGTAGCAAGAGAATCACTCGTCTCTTGAATACCTACGATACGTAGGTTCAAAGCTGGAGTATGCTCTGCGGCCCTTGCTGGCTCAGAAGGCGAGACCTCTGCATGTACAATATGCAATGAATCCTCAGGCAAGTATGTCTGGACCCCTGTACTCTGTTATCATCTTCGGGCATGTCATTCACATGCATACCGCACAGTATGTGTGGATCCATGCACTCTGTTATCATCCTCGGGCATATCATTCACATGCTCAGGGGCAAGCACTGTGCTGGATACCGAAGAAGCACTACTATGATCTACCGGGCTGTGGCCCACTGATTGTAGCAACAACTCTAGAGGCTGCACCCAGCTTTGTAACGGTAACTGAGAAGATATCGCTGTGATAGTGACGGTGGAGCAGACTGTCTGTATTCTGTCCAGGATATCTGGATGCAGACAGTTCATCTGAGCAGCAAGCCTATCCAGGGCCGCATCTAAGGACGCATCAGGAACTAACTGTGGACCTGGCTGGGTCAGAATAGGACGTTGAGGCCCAAAGAAGGGGGCTACTATAAGATACAATTTAATTGAAGGGTCATAGGATTTGTCTGATATATGCATTGGCAATATGATCAGGTTTTTGGCTTTGTGGGTCTCCCGCGATCCTGCGGATCATGCTGAGTGGCTATAACTATGTGGAGGAGAAGAAAACAGAGGGCAAGCAGGAAACTAGATGTGTAAATGGCTGGATACACTAGAACTAAGTAAATCAACGTGAAACAGAAAAGATGAAGGAAAGAGAACCTTTGATGAGCTGTCCGGGTAAACTAAAGTTGTGGCAAATTTGTGGCTGTCAAATCATGCCTAGTGTTGGTGACCTCCTCGTTCTCAGGCTCAGATTTGGCTAAAGACTCCATGTACTCCGGCTAAAGACTGATAAGGCTCTTCGGACTGATTATTGGTGGGAATGTAGATAGGGCTGGGTTGTGTGCCGATTGCCACCTGGGTTATCTGGAATAAAACAGAAGGCCTACTGGAGGTGCTGTCTGCGTGAGAGGATGGCGGCCACCAAATCCGAGGCCCATGCAAGGTCCGATCTGGCAGGGAACGCAGCTGCTCGATTCACGCTTAATCTGAAATGAAACAGAGCTACCTGATTTGTGCTTGTGAAGCGTTGGCTAATGCTGTCACATGCCGAGACTACATGTCCATGCTTAAGAGCGCTAGGCGGCGAGCGCTAGGTGATAGGCGTATAGAATAGAATAGAATAGAGTTTTTTTTTTTTTTATTGTCCACAAAGACCAATTGGCCTATGGGACCTAAAAAGGAGGTGCAACAAGCGTATTACTATCCAGGTTAAAAAGTTAAAAAGCCCTTGCCCCGAAAGGTTTTTGGGGGAAAAACCATGACAGGAATAGGATTGCTGTCAAACTGTACAAATATCTATCATGGGGGGGAAGAGAGCAATAAACTTCTTTTAGAAGATGGAAAAGTTGTAGGGTTGTAAAGATTTTTTTTTTTTTTTTCTTTTATTGTGAACATAGTAGCCGAGGCAATTTCGGTGGAGACGAACCTGGGAGGAGTTGGGATGCAATTTTCACTAGGTGAGCTTTTTCCCTTGTGTTCTTATTGCTTTGCAGGTGCCGATTTGGCTGCTTGTTGGTGGCGAATATCACTGGTTAATTTGATGGTGACGAGTTGCTTTTTGTTGCTACCAATTTTCGTGCTTTTTGTTACTGCCAGTTTTGCACTTGTGGTTTGTTGGTGCAATTTTGCAGTTGTGGTTTGTTATTGAGATATAGAATTTTCTCGATGGTCTCCTCAACAGCAAATTCCATCCTCTTGGCAATGAGTGGAGCGACGATGCACATCATATACTTGCACATGTTTTGTGTCAATTCATTATTTGATGGAATCTGTGCCAAAAAGAAAAAAAAAAATCTATCTACCATCTCAAGTGGGATATCATGTACACTATATGCGCATGGGAGGGAGGGATGAATGAATGAATGAATTAGCAGTAGGGCAGAATTCCCGGGGGTTTCACCTAGGCATATGGGGATACCTCATGTGCGTGCAAGGGGTCACTAAAAAACCCATGTATACGACTTTTTGGAGGTGGAAAACCCCTACATACGTAAATGGGAAAAGCCAGTCTCAAAGCCCCTTACCATAGATGTACTTATGGAATATCTTCGTTTTTACATACCCCTATCCGATCTTGTACTGACGCTTGCATACCGAAGACATACCCCTACCGATCCAGTACTGACGAATACATATGGCATATTAGAATATGGCCACATATGGCTCGGGATATTTAGAAATACTTAATGGGTAGGATATTATACGTTAAAGAATACATATGGTATACCTCAATGTTATGTTGGGGGTATATTGGGCATAATACACCCATACCTATACGTATTGAGGTATGTTATTGAGGTAGGAGATTGCTTCCATGGTTCAATCAAACATTGAGGTAGGAGATTGCTTCAATCATTTGACCTTGATTGCTTCCAAGTTGCCTTTTGTTCTAGGCATGCTAGACCATATAACTGTGTTGCACTGTGTTGTTACATACGACATATTAGAATATGGGCAAGATTATACGTCTTTTCTTTTGCACGTCTTGGGGGCATATTATGGGGGTATATTGGGCATAATACCCCCATAATACAATATGGCATATAAGAGGGCCTATCAGAGAAACAGAAAATAAAATCTATCAGAATGCCTATCAGAGAAACAACAGAGAAACCAAAAATTAAATCTATGATAATCTATTATTGCATGGCTCGGGGGGCTCGGGTTTCGAGCCCCAATCCTGCATGCAACATTATGATCATAATTGGCATTCTTCAAAAGGATCCCGCCTCCTAGGGCATTCTTCAGGGGCAAGAATCAACCATAGCCGTCTTCAGGGGCAAGGTTCAAAAGGTGGACGTCCACCTTTTGAACCATTTTTCTAACAGGGTTCCTACTCAAGACGTCCACCTTTAAAGGGGCAAGAATCAACCATACAAGAAAACCAACAGAGATGCCAATTACTACTATTAGAGGACTAATAAAAAGGTATGAAGAGCTTCCACAAGCCGAATATTCAACCAATCCAGTCCTGCAATAATCTCCCAATTTGTAGCACTGACCCATTCGTCACTTTCACCGAACAGCATGGTCAAAGCAAACCATAGGTTCATAAGTACAATGCCCACTACAGATGCTCAGGCTGATACTTCAAAGACCACGTGTACTTTGTATGCGCCCATGCATGCTTGTGAAGAGGTGGCCTTGATTAGCACTACCATTGTAAAGGGTAGTTGTAGTGCTAAAAGAACCTGGCAGAAAACAACCATCTGATAGATGCCTTCATTACATACGTCCATGCACATAAGATTGCTGGAATAACTGCTGCTGCTATCCTGACTATTAACCGGTGTAACCAGGGATCAACCTTTACTCCAGCAAATCCCTTAATTTCTACCTGGCCAGCAATTGTACAAGGCAGTGTTGATAGCAATCCACCACATAGCAAAGCAAGGCCAAGTGCCAAAGGTGCAAGTGAATGACTCAAAACATACAGGATGTTTGATAAGTTAACGTTCTAAAAATTGCCAAATTAGCACAAAAGACCAATACCTGTCCCATAGGCACATGGGCATCCTGAAGTGTAAGTACAGAAAGCCCTGCATTATGGCTGGCCGTTGCTGCAACTAAGATTGATGTATTCATGAGAGAGACTGTTGTAATGACAACAGAAACGTCAAAAAAATTGTGAAATCGAAGGACCTCTACAGCTGGACTTCCAGCTTTCCGTTGAACCTGAAAAATGAGATCAAAGCAAATTAATCAACCTGTTTATATGGGCTGTTCACAGTTTATAAGTATGTGAAGTGAAATGAAGTGAATTGCATTACTTCGTCTTGTCAGACAATCAGGTCAATAAGACATTTACAAAATGGTAAGGCCGGCACTTTGGCTACAATTTCTTGCTGCCTTTATATTGGTAAAAGTAACCACAAATTTTATTTTCATGTTTCTCTGGTGCTGCTAAACAAATATTAAAAGTAGTTTTTTACACCAACAAACGTAGTACTAACACATAAGTGGCCTTGCAGAAAAATAAATGGACCTACCTTGTGCAGAATGTAGATAGAGATTGTGTGGCATAATATTTGCACCCAATAGACTGTTTGTACTGTTTGCTGCTAACCTTCCTGCAAGTTTGCCACCAGCTCAAGAATCATAAGTTTGGCATTGCTATTCATTCAGGTTGCTTGCTTGCTGCCTTGCCCTACAGTGTACACTGATTGAATACACCCTCTGGCAGAGAAAACAGAAAATAAAGGCTTCAATCAGGAAAAAGTTGATTTATCTAGACACTGGAGAAAAACCCAGAACGAAAATCAATATAAATGTTTGCATAGAAAGAAAAAAGTGGAAGGAAAAGCAAAAACAATACTCTAAAATGACAGATGCAAGCAAAATGTTTCAAAGATAAAAGAAAGACCTGAAGGGAAAGAAAAATAGTACTCTACATACAGGTTGCTTGCCCAGCCTCCAAAAATGGAGAAAAGAACCTGAAGGATGGAAAACAGTGCCATATCCTGTTTGCTTGCAGAACCCTAGAAAAATGAGCAAGTCTAAATATGGAAGAAAGAGCAAGTTGTTGGAGAAACTGGAGAAGATGGGAACACAGATCGAGAAGGGCCAGAGGAGGGGGCTGTTGAAGGGAAGTGCCCTTTGGCCTTTCTTTTTTTGCTGCTCTGGTTTTGCAGAATTGAGTGACAGGAGTAGTTTTCAGGCAAAATTCTTTGGCTCTGCATATTGACAAGTTGTTCTGACTTCGTTACCATTAGAGGTAGCACCACCATTAGGAATAAAGCATCAACTGCTACCATCATAACACCTGGTACTATAGGAAGCCCTAATAATAGGTTTAATCCAACTGCAGTGCCAAGAATCTGTAAATAAAGGAAGCATATCCATATGTCATCAATTATTCCAATATCGCCAAGTATTTTTTGCATTCTCATATTATCGCTATAAAATGAGATGTAACCATCTTACCATTGTCATATCTACAACTACTAGTGAAACCTCACATAGCAGCCAAAGCATTAAGGACACAGCTTGTCGGGAATACTCCAGCACTCTTAATACCTGCTCCAAAGAAACTCAGCAGTGCCACTCATAAAGCCCATCATCTTTCCCGCCAAAAAAAGGACCAATAAGCAGTTCACAGCCATTTAACCTCAGATTCTGCAAGGAGTAGCTATCACTCTAATAAAAACAAGAATGTCATCAATCTCAAAGCCAAAATGAGTATGTGTCTCCTATTATATTTGCAACCTATTAGGAATAGCCGGATTTACGCAGTGAAAAGCTGGGATCTCATTGACTCGTGCACTACAATATCCAACCACAGGAATAAAACAATGATAACCCACAATGAAAAGATATCAAGGCATACAAGCCAAAAGTACAAAATGCCCTGTTACCTGATGATGAGGATCCTTATGCTCTGCAACACGGGAGCCAGAAGCAAGATTATGTAATATCAAATCGCCCTTCGTGCTAATAGAAGCCAAATGCTCATCTTTGCAGTTGCACTAGTTAGAAGACCAATTTCAGAGAAGAGGGTTAAACCAAAACTCCGTCCAGCAAAACTTGAACTGGAAAAGCTTTGCTTCCAAATATAAGAAAAACTGAAACTCGGCATATACAAACTAATACAAACTCGGCATATGTATAGCACCTTGGATCTTCAAGAGTAATGCCTCGGAGTAATGCCTAACGTATGATACGGGATTGGAGGTTCCCGCCCATCTCCCCCTTCTCGACCAACTACGGCTCCAGGGTGTTAAGCCCGTATTTTGCTTCGTCCGTATACGGACGGTTTAAAAAAAAAAAAACCCATAACCAGTCACGCACATGCTTTATACGGGTATAATATGGTGAAACCCCCGGGGCAGAATTGGGGCAAAGAGTTCGACAAGCTTGAACAATAATATAGAATTTTTACCAGGTTTTAAAATTATTTCGTATTTATTTATGACTATAGACAACTTCTAATGGTATCTTTACATTAGAGTTTTTTTGAGGTCAAATAAGGGCTCTTACTCGATGCCACGTCAAAAAGCTCGCAGCCAATGGGGAGCCGAGCTTGTACAGAGCTTTTTTACCGAGCCTTGGTTTCGCCATTCCATGTGTCAACTCCACGTAGCTTCGGTAATATCCGTGCCTCTAGCTTCGGGTGTCAGATTTCAGATTACACACGTGGCAATTATGACCATTAGCTCCTGCCCTCAATTCCCACTCAGGTGTTTTCCTCAACAGAGTTTGCGCGAAGATCGATTGCCCGCGCCAAGGGAGCTTCGATTTGCTCGGGAACTGCTTCGACCTGCGCCAAAGGGAGTTTCGACCACAGAAAAACTTCGATCAAGGTAAAATCGCGTAGCCTTTCCTAGTATTTCGATTCCGCTCCACATTCTGATTTGAATTCTATGACTAGATGGCTATAAGCTCCATCACAGTCGAAAATGACTTTGAAAGCTTCCTGGTGTCGACCGGGAGCTTTATTACACTTCAACCTGCAATGCGAGGTGAATGGCGAGTCAAAAGATGCAGGAGAAATGATGTTTCTGCACATTGGAAGGCTTTGGTGGTCGGATTTCGATCAGGCAAAGAGATATTTGTACAAGTAGGGCATGTATACACTCCAACAGATATGGCAAAAGAAAAAATAAGCAAGCGACGAACTTTCCCACGATTAGAAGTAAATTGTGAGTATGTACTTCTATGCATCCATATTTAAATTAGTTCAGTTACTTATCCAGTTCATTCCTATTCTCTCAGGTTTGTGTATATCTGATGTGAAGAACACTGTCTCTTCACACTCGATAAGTAGTGTATTCCATTGCTTTCACCAAGATATGGGCTGCTTGTTGTTCGAAGGTAGCACACCAGTACAGCTCAGAGAAAGGGGTATATGGTTCTGGAGGTATGAATACTCTCTACGAAGATCCAAGCTAATTGAGCTTCCATTGCCCAGCCTGTCCGATTTATACTGCAGGCCTCTGGATGCCACTTCTATCTTATTAGCACGGAGTAAGTTGTCGCAGGAAATGTTCACAGCATTGGAGGAAAAGGGAGGAGTCTGCGGGCATGTGAAGATAAATTTAAGAATTGATCTGTTCATTGCCATATTCAAGAGCGCCGACAATGTAAAGAAGACCTTGACGATGTTTACGGTTCAACAGTCGGTGGATAGCTTTTTAGATAGTGTATTTCTTGAAGGTTGGAGTGCTCGACTTCACGATGGAGCTGAATGTACTGAATGCAGGATAAGTCGAGACACGGTTCGGTTCAGATATTGCATTCGGAAGCAAACTCTGTATGTCACTTTTAAGTATAAGAGATGGCGAAATGTCCGTGAAGGAAGAAAGTACGTCTGGATTCCTGTCGAACAAGATGACAATGATGGCACTCATTCCGTTGTCATAGACTTGAACATTCATAAGGATAATCAGTTGTTCAAAAGTCTGAGAGCGGAGAGCGAGTGGTCTCTATTCGATGTTCGGCAGCAATTAGAGTTTGAGACAGACTTAAATTTCTTCCATTTCATGATAGACGGCCAAAAGGTGGGAAAGTGCAGAGAAGAATGCTATAAATTGGGATCATGCATGCCACCCAAAGTCATATCTGTATATGAATCTATCTAATATAAATATAAAGTGATAGTTAATTGGATATCTATTGTATATTAATTGCAAACATTTGCTTTCATTGGAATATAAGACTTAAAGTAGCTACGTTGCGAAATTATGTACAACATAAATTGTGGATGTGTTTTCACACCGTACTCACGAAGCGAAATTGTGGATATTATAAAATATGGAAGGGCCATTTTCGCACCGTAGCCACGGTGCGAAAACATGCATAGCATAAAAAATGAAAGGGGTATTTTCGCACCGCAGCCACGGTGCGAAATTGTACATAGAATAAGATATCGAAGGGTTGTTTTCGCACCGTAGCCATGGTGCGAAAATGTGCATAGCATAAAAAATGGAAAGGGTATTTTCGCACCGTAGCCACGGTGTGAAATTGTAAATAGAATGAATTATCGAAGTCTTGTTTTCGCACCGTAGCCATGGTGCAAATTTGTGCATAGCATAAATTAAGGAAGTGTTATTTTCGCATCGTTGCCACGTTGTTAATCTCTCTTGCAAATCAAGTCGCTACAAAGGCGCTCACATTCTAAGTGTCATAAACCGAGGCGCTGCTCCACGAGAATGGCAAATAGCGGGTCAGATAAGGCATGGGAGCTGTTTAGCGCATGGTATGACAAAATAGTGGAGAAAGAACGGGATTTTCGTCAGAAGCATCCAGAAGAGTTCGAGGAGGAGCTAGAGGAACCAGTGGATGCAACCACTGTATATAATAATTTTTGCCTGAGAGTAGATATTATGGCAGAGTGTAATAGGTTTACTGATGCATATGGCGGCATCCTTCATAGCTTCATGGCTAGAGCTGGTCCTGACGTGAAACCATGTCCTGTGACTGGTTTGCCTTCACTAAGCATGCAAGCTTTAATTAAGATGTTTCCGAAACCTGATCAAGACCGAATTAGAAGGTTCTTGAAGAGACTACCTGCAAAACTGTGCAGGCAAGAGGGCAAAGAAAGTTTTTTCAGCCTAGATATCATGTTCAGTACATACATGATTTACACTAAGCCAAGCAAAGATGCTGGTTCTTCTTCAAGTGCACAGCTCGCTCAAGTAGAACGCCCCGCCTCACCAGTAGAGGAGTCGATAGATCCTGAGGAAGAGAAGCTCATACTGGAAAGTGAGGAGAATGAGGTTTTGGAAGAGGAGGTCTCCGAGAACAAATTGTCTACTTGGGGGTTATCAGAAGCATATCCCATCCATGTAGGTGGGAAACCATACTTGTTGCTGCCCGACATATCCGGTAATGTGGGGTTGAGAGAAGACGAGATATTGGGCCAGATATATGCGCATGTTGTAGGCCTGGGAGGACTTATAGACTTTGAGACTGATGTCCCCAGACAAATGATGGAGGCTGTGACTTATGATGGATCCTCAATACCTCCAGAGGATGCATTTGAAATTGTCATGCAGCAAGCTGAAGCAGGGTATGAAGCAGTGAAAGATGTCAAATTTGAAGCTGCTAGCTCTTCAAAAACTGCTTCTGTGTTCATAGAACGTGAGCTGTCGAAGTCCTCTTTCAAAATAACAAACCCAGCTGTTGTCAAACGGGACAAGAGAGAGGAGTTATTTATTGATGACTTCTGTGCAAGGCATGAGATAGATAGATAGATAGATAGATAGATAGATAGATAGATAGATAGATAGATAGATAGATAGATAGATAGATAGATAGATAGATAGATAGTATTTTAACGTCACGCCACTAGGCAGCATCCAACTGGACATGTGACCACACACCACACTACATTGCTTGGTTGGGCCCTGCCCCCAACCACTTTACATTGCATCTGTGGGTTTTGACACCCAACAGTTCAGAGTGCGATTCTGGGCGGTCTCGAACTCGAGACCTATAGTTGCTAGACCTAGTGTGTTACCACTAGACTAAACGCCTAGACGCGAGTCACCCTAGGTCGGGACGTCAGTATTGCACATTATATGGGCTACCTTCACAAGGGGGAAATTATTGTGTTTCACAATAAATATAGTCCATCTGGAGTACAAGAGGTCCTCAAGCTTAAAGCTCTGTCCTTAGCTGGCAACCACGTGCCCCTAGCCGCAAACTATGATAGAGTTATAGCAGTAGACAGGGCTATCGCCATGTATGTCTTGGGGGGGTTCAAAATGTACTCTGTCCTTGCAAATAAAGCAGCTCTAGGCTTGAGTGGAGCGGACAAGGAAGCACTGCGCTTGTCCTGTGCACAGAAGGACCCTAACCTATTGTATCTGTTAGATGCAATTGGGGCTGACAAGAGGTAGAGTTGCGTCTCGAAGATGTTCTGGTGCGAAACCTAGATGATGCATCACTCAAGATCTTGACATGACCGGTGTTGTTTCCCATGTTGATATTGTGTTGGACGAGCGGTCTTCTACTTGAGGGCACCTCCCGAAGTGTTTGGAGTCGAAGCTTTGCTTGGGCTCTTGTCGTTTCTCCCTCGTACTTGCTCTTCCATTCAAAATGTGATCTTGGGCTATAACTGTGCTTCTTTGCTTCATCCTTTGGCAGTCGAAGTGATGGAGTTTCTTGATCTAGCACTAAACTCATAAAACATGACTCTAAACTCATGTTTCTACACTATATTTGTGACACTCGAGATATACAATAGACACATTTACATTGGGATTTAATTCATCCCTTTAAAAAGAAATTCCTAATTATATACTCCCTTAGGTTCTCATCCACCCCATCTCTCGTTTGATTCCTCTTGCTTGCTATATATTCCTTGTTCTGATTGATTCTGAGGTTCCTTGAATTGCTGCTACTATAGTTGGAGTGGTGTTCATGTCTGATTTGAGCTCGTCATCTGAAGTTGCAAAGAATGTTTCCCGATGTGCCCCTTTGAATCGAATTTACTCCTACTTCAATGTATTACTCAGCGTGTGGGGTGTGGTGATTGCTCGACGTCTCTGCATGAGGTGTGTACTTGCAAGGTCGAAGATGTGCCTCGTCGTTGATCGCTTGTGTAGGATCACCTGATTGATGCGGCGGCCCGTCTTGCATGCATTCGAAGCTCTGAGAAGGTGAATAGCAGGTACACGGTCTCTTTTCCTCGTAGACTAAGCGTGGATCTTGTTGCTTGGGCTTTCTTCGAGATACCTCCCATGTGTCTGGAAGTGTGGCCATCTCTATTGCACATATCATCGCTCAGCGGGTCGCATTTGAATGATCTATCGCTACTGGGTGGGTCGCCCCCTCCATCCTTTGAGTCCGGTCCACTCGAACTACTTGATTAAAGCACTGAAGTCGTCCTTCCTTTGATTTCCAAATGCTGAACTGAACTCTTGTTCGAACGAAATATTCTCCTTCTTGATCTTGCCCTAAGCGTTGGCATAGGCCTTCAAGTCGGAGATGTACCTTCCTTGATATGTGTCTCCTCTCCATCATGATCTCCTCTTTCCGAACCGGTGAAGTCGCGGAAAAGTTTTCCCTATCGGTACTAGGGGAGCCGGAAGCTCATCCCCGGTCGGCCTTGGGTGCTTGCAGTTGTCTAGCTTGGTTGCTCCTTTTGTTGACGTTGGGTGACATCCCCTTGAGCTGCTAGGCTGCAAGATCGTGGTGGTCCTCCTCCAGTTTCTATGTGCTCCTGTGCCACTATGATTCTCCTTTCGACGGGAGATTGTGCTCTTTGACCTTAGCTCGCGATGCTAATGTAGGCATCGATGTCTACCATCCTCCTCTTTTTGTCTGTCTGTACGTCGGCTAGGTCTTCAATGTCTTCAAGATGTTGTGCCTCTTGCTCCTCTGTGACTTTAATCTCGTACTCCAATGACACACTCATCTATCCTAGAGTTTAGGGCTCAGGCCAAACGCCTGGTTGAAAGGCTCACATTCTCGGCTCTAGGGTCCATATGACTGTAGAAAAAGGACTAAGGAAACAACTTGGAGCTAAAAAAAAGACTTGTAAGGTCCTAATGGGGGTGTGCTTCTATAGACAAACTCTATTTTTCAGATTTTAGGGTTCGAGAAGTTTTGATCGTTTTGTGGCAGCGTATGACATTTTGAAGCTAATTTGAGGCCAAAAGTGTGTTCTAGACAGTCTAAGGGTTCAAACGCAACAAATTTCATGCGATTTGGACAAGTCTAGCAAAAGTTATGAAGTTCTAAAGGAGATAATGCCAAAAATACTCACGGTGTGCGCCTGGGGCCTGACCTAAAATTTAGGTTGATGCTCTGGCGCATAACATGAGTAATTTGGCCCTATTTGGTCAAAACTTATCTAAATAGGATGAATTAAGGGTCAAAACATGATGGTCTCATCGAGATATGCAAGATTGACCCCTTATTTGCCCAGTTTGGAGATGGTTAGGACCCGTTTTGATGCGAAATACTCACGGTGTGCGACTGGGGCCTGACCTAAAATTTAGGTTGATGCTCTGGCGCATACCGTGAGCAATTTTTTTTTTTTTTTACACTTGGTCAAAATTTAGTTCAACTTTTTAGTTTTTCTTGGTTTTCAATTCTTCTAACTATTACTAGCTTAGCATATATTACAAAAAATGAGAAAAAATTTTCCCACTTTCTCGAGGTTTGAGGATCCTACTAAGTTAGTACTACTGGGAGCATGGCCAGTGTATTGCTCTTGGTCTCCAAGAACATTGCTCTGATACCACTGTGACGTCCCCTACTCATATACGGTACACTCACCATATACAAACAGGAGTTCATCCCTCCATACCAGCTCCATGCTAATACAGGGCCCTCCACGTATCACTGCAACCTTGAAGAGCTCCAGTGGGAAGAATGAAGGGGTCATTTTACCCTGTCTTCCCCAGGGCCTACCTAGCTGCGGAAGCGTAACATACATGTCAGTAGTACATACATCAACATCATATGACCATCTCGAGGGATGGCTCACCACATATCTGCATAGACAGAGATCAGTACATCACATATGGAAATCCTACCCAAGGCTCAGACTCAAGGGGGAATGACTGACGGCTTGGGCCTCCAGAAGTCATTGCAGACAGAATTCATGGCAAATGGATTTGGCTGGCATAAGAACATGGCTTAGGGTAGTCCACTCCATCCGCCCCTCCTGTGCACACTTTGCAGAGTAGGTTGAAAAGACTTGGGACTTGACTGTAGCCCGCCGGATGCATAGCCAGAGGGGCTACTCCTGGGTTGCATCTCCCCAGTTCCGATGGGGCTGGTAGGGATTGCTCCCACCAGAGGTTGGCATGCTGGCTCAAGGTGACTAGAGGGCCACTGCCCGTACTCGACTGAACTCCATGGAAGGTGTCGAACCCATGCAAAGCTCGCACGCAGTGGCAGAGCATTAGGTCTAGTGCACTGTAGTCCCCGATAGGCTTTACTACCAGAGGGACGTGATCATGAGCCAGGACATGCACCTCCTTATAAGCCAGTCTGGTCCCTCCACCCACAACCAGGTTTGGTTCTTGTACACAGGCCGAATTTAATAGTGCATTAAAGAGGGCTAGCTAGGAGCATCAAACTACTAGGCTTTGAAGGCCTCTACCCCCCTTCCCAATACAATGATTCCACATAGATCATCATCACATACATATCATAGAAGAACTAAAGAATAAGATTTAATCTAAATCACAGAGTTAGGTTCTTTAGTTATGGCTTGGTATCTAGGGATCTAGATGGCTGCTATGGGCAGTTCAATAGGCTAAACCTACTTACTCTATGTCTGGGAGGCGGATTAGACTATTGAATTGGCACAATACCTGATCCCTGACTTGCTTCTCCTGCTCTGAACGCATCCATGCTGCAGAACTGCTAGAAGATGAAACTAGAAAGAGAAGCTGATGAGTTAGGCTGCTCAGACAGACTTCGGGAGTTGAGATTGGCTCTTGGAGCAAGCAAAACGGAGCTCTAGAAGGCTGTGGACGAAAATGGAAAGTTAGGGTTTCATATGCCTTATATAGACTATAAGTTAGGGATAGGGTTTCCATTAACCCTTGAGCATGTGGGATAAATGGGTGTGGCCCACTTGTCTATATTAATTAAGTGGGCTAAAGTGTACACATGAATAAATGTGCACACACTTGCAAGTTTCCCCCTAGGGTGCTACTTGCTTAGCTACACGTCGGCGTACACGTCAATCGGGATGGGGTGTACGCATGACGAGGCAGTACAGTATACGTCCTGGGACCGTATACTGTGCTGGAACGTCGCAGACACGCTATGCTGAGTTGGTAAGGCGCAGCTGCTATATGTGTTGTTCAATACAACCTCAATATGGATGTTGGGATTATACCTTCAGGAGGTCATGGATATGCGGCCTTAGCTATGTCCTCGGGCACTCAATATATTTCATGATGTATATTTGTATAGTTTGTCAGCATTCTTATTACTGTCACGGTTTTTCCCTTAAAAAGCCGTTGGGTTAGGGATTTTCAAATCCAGGCAGTAATAAGTCTGTTGCACTCCTTTATTAGGTCCCATAGGCCGATTGGTCTCCTTGGACGATAAAAATATTCAATTCGATTAGATTCATTTCGATTCAATTCAGTCCAATTAAGGAAGTACTCCATTCAAATAATGCAAGTACTTATTCTATCCATATAAGAGAGTAGTCATTAGAAATATCATTTCACTAAGTAAAGATGTGGTAATCCATTAGGAAAAGTGTTCCTACTACAAACAGTGACAAATCCATTAATTGGAACACTTTAATTTGGAAGGGATTGATTTAAGTTTAAGCAATTGAGAACTATTAAAATATTATTTGAAATAGATGATACATAGTACAAAGGAATGAATGAGCCAGTTTATTCAACATCGTCATACAACAAGTTAGAATAGTTATAATGCTAGATTTTGTTGCAATCTACCCTTGTAAAAGATATCTTCATCCCTTTGGCATCAAAAGTAAAAAGATAGTTTTGCTACATGATGTTTCCTATTACACCTCCAGAATCACCAGCACCTAAAATCAACAAGCACATTTGAGAGCCTTCAAACCTCACATAATTCTCTTGTGGAGGTTGCCATGATGCCCCATGAAAATTAAATGTCATGGTTGGAACCTTTACATTATGCACTCTTGAAACATCAAAGCACACATCATAATTGAGATCATAGTCAAGATCGTCACTATAGATCACACGTGCACCTGGCAAAGAATCAACAAAAGCCTCTTTAATAGCATTGAACACAGAAGCCGTAACAATGGTGAATGGGGTACCCGAGTCAAAGATGGTGCCTCCTGCAAGGTTGAGATCTAAAGAATCATTGCACCTTGAGATCACAGTATTTCCAACGGTTATGCTTTGAAGGTGAACTAGGTAATCATTGTCTGGGTTGTCAAGGATGCGGATTGACTGACTAGAGTTTGTAGACGAGGCCGATGTTTCACCAAGGAACAAAGTGCTACCAGCATCCTTAGAATAGTGATTGAGGCAATAGGAAAATTTTCCTTTCAAGAAAGGAAGTTGTGAGATGAGTGTATTAGGGCCAAGATTCAATCCAACAACGGCTTTAGCAGCGTCCGTTCCTTCAATTCTATGTGCACAACCTATATTTATCTTGGAGATTCGACTTCGGCCTGAAGAGGACGTAATGGTTATGGCTTCATTGACATATTGTCCAACACTATAATCACCAGCTGCATACCCATATTCAAATACACAAGAGTTGTCATATGTATTGTAATTATTGTCCTTAGTAGGGCAAGATGATTCTGGTAAGTACTCACAGTCATGGGCATCACATGAGATAGGAGAAAAGGAAGTGGATTGAGAAGGATCTAGCACAGGGGAGGAGCATGGCCCACAATGCTTATGTTTATTGCTACAAGGATAACAAGGCTTACATGGCACCCAAGCCGGCTCGCTTCCTGTATCAATCATTACACTAAAGTTTTTGGGGGGAGTACCCACTTGAAGCTGCATAAAGGAGAATTCGGTTGGTGAAGAATAAACTTTGCTTTGATAGGCATCGTGTTGACCTTTTATTTTGGCCATCATGGTTGCGAATTTCTCCTTGCTTCTTATGGACCGGCTCAGGATAGTCTTCTGGTTTCGGGGATCCCGGAGGTAAAAAAACCCTCCTCCGGTATCACCGCCAGGGCTCGACGGAATCCGTTTCAGGACCCCCCGTTTCGCCGTACTGACACACGTGAGGGGTCCTGCATAAATCTGGGCCGTCCGGCCACGCGACACATCCTGGCCGTCCGTGGTGTTCCCTGCCTCCGGTATCACCAATGCCTGATCCCGCCCTCCGGGATCACCGACGCCTGATCCCGCCCTCCGGGATCACCAAGCCCTGGCCGATAACCGCGCCCCGATATCAGCCGTGGGTGTGATCCCCTCCTCCGGGATTGCCATCGCGTGGCCGATATCGACCACCCCGGCGCCCCGATATCAGCCGTGGGTGTGATCCCCTCCTCCGGGATCGCCATCGCGTGGCCGATATCGGCCACCCGATATCGCCACACGATCCGGCCTCGGGATCACCACCATGGCCGACTTCGGGCCGGCATCGGGACCCGGGAAGATCTTTGCCCTCGGGATCCGGAAAGGACTGCGGCCGATAACCGCCCGATATCAGCGTGGTGAATCCCTCCTCCGGATCACCGATGCCCCCGGCGTGATTACTTCCTCGGGATCACGCGAATCGCGGCGGCATGGATTCCGTCCTCCTCCGATCGCCATCGGCCGGCGATATCGGATGCCCGTTATACGCCAGGCTTATTCCGACCTCCGGGATCCCCGAAAGTCCTTCTCGGTGAAAACCTCCTCCGGGATCACCACTGCCTTGACGAAAGCCGGGGGCCGTCCACGTGGTTCAATCGATGCCATTGGTTTGAATTAATGCCTGACGGCCTAGGTCAGTGTCGTACGCCATCCACTAATGGTGTAACCGGAGAGCGGGAAACCGCCCGCTATTCGTGCGGGTCCACCATGAAGTCGCCACGCAGCGGTGGGGATTCCCGAGGAAGGGAGCACAGTGGTGCGATGGCTATGTCCTAACTCGCGTGTGCCAAGAACGATTGCCCTTCCGGCCGAACTGATTGGAAAGGGGTCCGATTGTTCGCCAATCCAGAGGCTGTCGCCGCCGCCATTCGCAGACCATCTGCTTAGAAGTATTTAAAGGTAAGCGCCATGGACAGATCCGTTGTTAAAGTCTATTTTAGTCTTATTCTAACCGGTTATGTTATTTTACGATGGTGGAGGAGTCGATTAACTTCGAATCAGCCTAAATACCTCCATTAACGAACCGGAATGGGGAAATGGAAGGAAACTTCGGCTTGGCCATTGCCCGACCCCTCAAAAGATATTGCTCGATTGAATCCGACCAAGAGGTTCAATCCCGAACAAGAAGAGATTAAGGGCGTAAGCAAGAGCTAAGGGCGCTTCACCACGTAAGAATACCCCCGCCGCCGGGGACGAGGTTTCGCTTGATGGCCAATGCCATGAAAAAGCGATGATCTAAAGAATGCTAAAAATGCGATGAGGGGATGAGGCCCCGAAAAGTAATATTGAATGTTTTAACGCCAATCCAAGCGAGGAACCGACCATCAAGAAATTTTGAAGGACTACGGTATGATCGTCGTCAAAAAATGGCGCTGCCAGTTGGTGATCGCAGCAAATCCTACAGCAGGAAGATCGAACTGGAGAATCATAGGTTCATGGTGCATCAATTATGGCAAAATTACAGGCTTCCAGATGCCCCGAGGGGTCGAATTCCGAAGAACAAGGCTGAGGTGAGGGTTAGAGATTATGGGAAGATAAGTGTGGAGAGATCTCTTGACCCCGACTTCAAATTTAGCCAAATCCGAGACGAAAACTTCGTGAGGGCAAGGGCAGCAGCAGAGCGTGCATGGCGATGAGCAAATCGCCCTCGGCCTTTTGAATGACACGCCCGAGCCGAAGTTTATAAACCTGCAGGTGCGGAGAAAGGAGGCCACAGAACTAGAAATGCAGGTAGAGCGGATAAGGGAAATCAAGGAAAGGATTAGGGGCAAGCATGGCAATTTGGATGAGAAGGATTTGTTTGGTGATTTGAGCTATGAACAGCACCAGTTGGACGAAGACGATGTGAGTGCGGAGTTTGAAGCTGCGCATACGCTTGATTTTAATTCACCTCCTCCCAAAACCCCAAATTCGAATAGCCCAAGTCTGGTGACCCCAAGGAAGCGGACTTTTGTGCAGGCCCCGGAGGGATGCGATTTGATGGCTCCAAACCATATTGTGCATGAAGAATCGAGGAGGAGGAGGAGGAGCCCGAAAATGCAGATGAATTGGCTCCCAGACCCGAAAGCAAGATAAAAATGTGGTATTTGTATATGCCGGACCCCCACTTCTTTGAATCTCTAAAATTATATGACGAGGGGATTAGAAAGGAGCTTTGGCGCTTTAGATTTTCTCCTCGATTATCCAATTGTGGTTCAAAGTCCTCTGGCTGAAGGTGGGCAAAAATCATCCGATGTTGAATTCCACATCTCGAGAGAGAGGCACGAAAATTCTCGACTATTCCGGTGACCCTGTGTATTGAAGATTCGAGATCGATGCCGATTGCCTAGGAGCCTATTTACTCGCATGTGTGTTGTCTTTGTTTTTATTTCTTGCATGGTATGCTAAGTTGAGCTTTGGCGGGGGTTCTTGCACACTCAATTCCTCACCAAAAAAGCGTCATCATGTCTTCCTCCACCCTCGCCGCTTTTGGCCTGTTTCTAAATGGCACAAAACCAGGGCCTCTGTGGTGCCTTGCCCTCTGGCAGTTCGGCCAAGCTAATTCCGGATCCCCTTTGGCAAGGCCGTGTGGAAAATCCAAGATGCACAGTTCTACTACATACCGGTCAATGCCGGGTAAATTGGGTTTGGGAAGTGGATTTTTATTGCCTTTTTAGTTCGGGTTTGAATTGATGGCAGCTTGTCCTATCAAAGGGCCACTTTGAGCCCTGCTCATTTTGGTGGCTGATCCTTTGGCATGCCGAAATTGAAGAAGCCTTGCCCTTGCATATTGCACTTGATTCCTTTGATCCCCTCCATGCTCCAACACGCGGGTTCATCACTTTGTGAGTGCAAAATTTGGTAACTATTCATTCATAGCCTATCTTCTAATGCCTTGAATTGCGTGTTTTAAGTGATGTATTTAAGAGGTGGAGGCACGAGGCATCAGCATTGCATAATGCACCCGTAATCTTGATGGAAGCTCCACGTGAAAGACAACAACCGTGATTGTGGCATCTATGTTATTGGTTGTGTGCGAAATTCATCAAAGAAATCTACATGAAGGATACGGATGTGAGTTGTCTATGTCTTATCTTCTGCCTTTTTCTTGATCAGCAAAATTTATTTAGTGTCCATTTATAATCTATCGTGGTACGGATGGTGATCCACGAGGGACTGGTTTTGCCAAAGAAGACATGGACAATTTGAGGACAAGCTTCAAGGTCATGTCGCAGAAGTTAAGTGATCGCCTAAAAGCGTGAAAAATCAACCTTCTACTTGCCCGAGGGTAGCAACCAATTCGATCGCCCCGTGACCCCGCTTTGATGTTTGAATGGTCCATAACAGAAAAAAACTTTTGATCCTTGTTCAACATGTAAATTTTTGGCTATGATTGTAAAATATGACAGTTTCTGAATGGTTAATTGATGTGGGAAATAGCTTTTGTTTTTCCTTATCCGGGTTTACTCCCCGAATCATCAATCTGCATCCCCTCAATTCATATAATGTGATGTTGGCCCGCAGATGTTTGGGAATTTGAACACCTCTGGGATCCCCAAACTTGAATAGCTCTGGGATCCCGAAGTTTGAACACCTCCGGGATCCCCAGGGAGGCAAATATTAAAACAACCAATGGAAAAGACAAACACAAAAAAAAAAAACAATTATTGTGGTGATCCCAGAGGACGGGAATAAATTCGAAAACCTTAGAACCATAGAGCCTTAGAAAAAAAAAGGCTCGTCCGCCATCTGGTGATCCCGGAGGTGGGGATCACCCATGGTGATCCCCATCTCCGGGATCACCAGATGGCGGATGGGAATATAACCATTGTACCTAATAGGCAGGGAAAAAAAAAAAAAGTCCGTCCGCGATCTGGTGATCCCGGAGGTGGGGATCACTAGTGCGGGATCACCACTAGTGATCCCGACCTCCGGGATCACCAGATCACGGACGGGAATAAATTCGAAAAGCTTAGAACCATAGAGCCTTATAAAAAGAAAGGCTCGTCCGCCATCTGGTGATCCCGGAGGTGGGGATCACCCATGGTGATCCCCATCTCCGGGATCACCAGATGGCGGACGGGAATATAACCATTGTACCTAATAGGCAGGGAAAAAGAAAATAAAGTCCGTCCGCGATCTGGTGATCCCGGAGGTCGGGATCACTAGTGGTGATCCCCACCTCCCGATCACCGGTGATCACCTGGACGGAATAAATTCGAAAACCTTAGAACCATAGAGCCTTAGAAAAAAAAAGGCTCGTCCACCATCTGGTGATCCCGGAGGTGGGGATCACCACCGGCGCTCCAGTCCTCCGGGATCCCCAAGCGTGGATTCCGTCCTCCGGGATCCCCACGTCCAAAAAAATAATAGAGGTACCTAGCCATTGAAAAAAAGGTCCACTTTACCACTTTACCATTACAAATTGAAATCAAGGGTTAACCGTTGTACAACGGATAGTACAACGGTTGATTCATGAGTCTATATATACTCTTGCCTTAGTGGTTCTTGCTAGAAAGTAAGTTGGGGCTTGGTTTCAATTGAGTTCAGTAGCTAAGTGACAGATGGTGAGGACCCGACAACAGCTACAGCAGGGCAGTGCCATCAATGCCCACAGCCTTGAGGATATTCTCGTCCACTTGAATGAAATTCAGGAGGAAGTGGGGCTAGATCTCGCCCAACCCGACAGCATCAAAACGTTCCAAAGTAAGCATGTTGTTGTCTTCCTTCACATTTATGTTCTACTTTCATACTAATCTTTTCAGCCATCTTTGCATGATCCCCTCATGGTTCATGCAGAGACCGTGGAGAATGGGGAATACAGCAGAGAGACCCCTAGGCCTCTGGACAATGATCCCGGTCGGCCAAGCCACAGGGCATTGCTTTGGGAATTGAAGAAGTGCATTATCCAGGGCAAGGCTTTGAAGAATTTGCTAGCTACGGACATTGTCTGGGAAGGCAACACCCTAAAAGCCTGCTTCGAGGAAATGTATGCTGCACGGAGGCTGCGAAAGAAGGTTCTAATTAGGGAAGTCCTAGAGGGGTCTGATCCATCTTTATGCGACATCTTCGATCACATCATGTGGACACTACCCTGTGGTGTGCCAGATGTAACTGCTGAGGACGTCCGGGCAGAAGGCATGGCAACAGTGCTTGATGTTGATTCAGAATGATTCGGAATTAGAATGTCAGTTTTAGGCCATTGTAAGGCCCCATTGTAACTTATGATCCATTTGAAACATGCAAATGAATTGAATTAAACCATTAGGAAATAAATAGACCTTAGAACCATGGTACCTTAGGGGGAGAAAAAAAAATAAAAAATGAATCCCGTCCGCCTGCTGGTGATCCCGGAGGTGGGGATCACCACACCTGATCCCATCCTCCGGGATCACCAGCCGGCGGACGGGATTAAATTGATAACCCTAGAACCATTGTACCTTAGGTGAAAAAAAATTAAAAAATAATCCTCGCTCACCGGGTGATCCCTGAGGTGGGGATCACCACACTGATCCCATCCTCCCGATCACCAAAGAAAGGACGGGATTAAATTGATAACCCTAGAACCATTGTACCTTAGGGGAGAAAAAAAAAAAAATGAATCCGAATCCGCTGCTTTGGAGATCCCCTGAGGTGGGGATCACCACACGTGATCCCATCCTCCCGATCACCAAAGAAGGACGGATTAAAATGATAACCTTAGAACCATTGTACGTCGGGAAAAAAAAAATTAAAAAATAATCCCGTCCGCTGCTGGGGGATCCCTGAGGTGGGGATCACCACACCCGATCCCATCCTCCCGATCACCACCCGGGCGGACGGACGGGCGGGATTAAATTGATAACCCTAGAACCATTGTACCTTAGGTGAAAAAAATTAAAAAATATCCGTCCCTGCTTTGGATCCCTGAGGTGGGGATCACCACACGTGATCCCATCCTCCCCCAATCACCAGCAGGCGGACGGGATTAAAATGATAACCCTAGAACCATTGTACCTTAGGTGAAAAAAATTAAAAAATAATCCGTCCAGCTTCTTTGGTGATCCCGAGGTGGGGATCACCACACGTGATCCCATCCTCCCGATCACCAAAGAAGCGGACGGGATTAAATTGATAACCCTAGAACCATTGTACCTTAGGTGAAAAAAATAAAAATAATCCCGTCACCACTCGTGATCCCGAGAGGTGGGGATCACCACACGTGATCCCATGCTCCCGATCACCAAAGGACGGATTAAAATGATAACCTTAGAAACCATGATACCTTGGGGGGAAACATTTACCATTACATAACATTTACCATTTACCATTTACCATTACCTTAGAACATTTAAACATTACATTTAGTGATATTCATTGAAAGATTGAGAAATAAAAGTCATGTTCTGATTCTGAGAGTCATGTTTCAGGTCCCGAAATTTGGGAATCATGGTGCCTTGCATGAAGCCTCTATCCAAGTTCCTTCCAACTCTTCCTTGCTTTCTTCACCTTATGTTTTCCAAGTTCTATAACAGGGCTTCAGCCGTGACAAGCTAGTACCACAATTCACCTCCAAGGTAAGTTCGGTAGAGTTGATATATTAGTGCTCGTGCCAACTATGTCATCCATCTTCTCAAGTCTAAAGTCGAGCTGCCTCATGAGAGAATCAGTTGCAACTAAAATGTTAGGATCTTTTTGAGCCCTAGACATCACTCTAGCAATTACCGCCTCCAAGGAGGCCTGAGTCTTGTTCAAGTCCACTTGACTGCTTGTTTGCAAGGGAGACTCTTCCCCTAGGCGCACTATCTCAAGCACCTCCCATCCCCTCGGTCTCCACAACTCTCTTGCACGACTTCAGATATTGCTTGGTGGTCCATGCCCCCACCTATTGTCCCATATTGGGAACCCAACACCGTAAGAGATCTTGATCCCTCAGAATTGCCAAGCATTTGCATAACTTTCACCTGATGCTTACATAGATTACCCTTGGCTCCCCAAGGGCAATCACAACATGCCCAATTCTTGTGTGCTCCAAAGAACAAAGTACGGCCCTGTCCAAGAGTGCGCCGGGTTTGCACTTCACCTAAAAGCCCTCCTCGAAGTTGGTAATTGTGACTTGTTCGTTAAAAGGCAATTCTCCGGCGCCTCTAATTGCGCACTCTACTATTTGTTCCTGTGAGGTGTTCACTACAAATCCATGTTCCTTCATAGACCTAGAACATAGCTATATATCAACCATTTGCAAGGTAAATTTGCAAGGTAAATAGTGATATGTAAATGTTACCTCATATAAGCCATGTGTGAGAATGTAGAGCAACCAGTCAATTCTCCTGCCTCGAAGTGCACGTTTACATATGCCTAGGCGCAACTTAAGGGCAGCATGCCATGCCTCTATGGCAGCATTGGTCTCTTGATTGGAGTGCATGTACATTCTTGTAGCCAATACCCATTCACAGATGTTCTTAGTCCACTCCTTACTCATGTAGGCCGACAATTTAGGGTATTGAGGATACTTCCTCACCAACTCTTCCAATCTCTTGCACGTTTGGGAAAACCTACAAGTGTTAGTGTTAGAAAGTATGCAAGAAAGTATAACTTGGGGGAAAATTGCCAGGCATCACTTACATTTTTTACCGCCTTGATTTCAGCATCAGCATCGTCAGTTATGATGCAAGAAGGGTGCCAGTCCGGATCATCCTGGCATAATGAATCCTTTAGTGCTTTCAACCACTTAGTTATAGCCCTACTTTTTTGAGAATTGGTTATGACATATGCCAATGGCATGCCATTGCAATGGTCATCGAAGGCAATGAGTGTAAAAAGATAGTACCTGCATAATTGAAACCAATAGTTGTCATTGCATCTTGAATTTTAAACCAATAGATGTCATTGCATGATTGAAACCAACTGCTATAGCCATTTTAAAGTGACTATGGAAAAGATCTAGAATGGAAATGAACTCTTAGAGTGTACCTCTTGTCATTAGTTTTGAAGGTTGCATCCATGCAAATGGCCCTATTCTTTCCAAATTTCAGCATTGCCTCTCTTTGGATTGGAGTCATCACTCCCAATTGGAACGTGTCACCGTGTTCATACAAGAACACCTTACTCTAGATGTTGTTGCACCCACATGTTGATGCTAGTGGGAAGGTCTTCATGTAGCTTCCAAGTGTTTCTAACAACACTCTTCTCAATGTTGTAAACATCCCTAATCTTCAAAGATGTCATCCCTACACAAACTATCCTTGCCATGCACATCTACTTTAAATCTCCACCTCTCCTCGCATGTTCATAACACTTAGCGGGTGTGCCAATGCACGAGCTTTTCTCTAACCCATTCCCTCAATTCCCGTGTGAGATCCACGGTGCTAGCTTGAATCGATACCTTTCTCTCGTCAACAAATTTACCATGGCAAGGCTCACCTTGGAGATTTCTATGCTCAAACCCATAATAAGTAACTTGAGAACATTCGGGAGAAGGTAGAGTTGCCTAATGGTAAAATGGCATTGGCAGCCCCACGCACACTCTCACCCCTCTCAACTCTTTTCTGCGTGTGCCAGTTGGCGTGGTCCATCAGCAACCACGTGAGTGTTCAAAGTCTTGTCCTGGGACCATATGTGCACCAAAGTACCTATTTTGAGTGTTCAAAATTAGTGCATGAAAGTAGTGCATGTACATCTAAGAATTAAATATACTTACGCTACAATGTTTTCTACTACATAAACAACAACAACAAAGAAACTAGAGGATAGGGTTTTTAAATACATACCTTTTCATAGTCAAATAAGAATCCCTGGTTGGCCTCTTTAGCACCCTCTCTGATTGAACTCCTTAAGTAGAAGTCTGCATCGTGCCACACAATTTCTTTGCTCTCCAAGAATGAAGTCTTCAACCCGGTTTGTTGGGAGGTAGCAGGTCCACACAAGCATTTCTCCACCTCCCCGCATGTAAGGAACTTGGTGCTCTTAAAAAACCAAATGTAGGTTGTTTGGGTCGAAAATGCCATTAGGGTTGACTCCACATGTATTTCAAAGACGCACCGAAATGGCGAAAGGGAACTTCGATATATCGTTTTTACCTCCTAAAAATGATCTTAAGCGATAAATACATGTGCTATCTTCTCCTCCAGCCCCCAAACGTCCATAGCTGCAAGGGGCCGCCGAATGTGCGAAATTCGAAGACAAATGTGCGATCCCTGAGGGTGGTTTCGACGCCCCGTGATGTCCGACGGGATGGTTGGTCCGCGCGCATGGGTCGACATGTTCAAAAACCGGCCGCACGATCATTCCATCGCCATTGCCACCGGGCCGATTTTCATGCAAATCGTGACGGGGGATCCCGAGGAAGGAATCACGACGGAGGTGGTGATCCCGAGGCGGGATAACGAGGCGGATATCGGATCGCCGATATCGCCCCACGGTGGTGATCCCGAGGTATAACGCGCCGATATCGGGTCCGCCGATATCGCCTTCGGTGGTGATAATCACGCCCGCCGGTGTTTGATCCCGGAGGCCGGATTTCCACGTCCTCGGCGCCGCCCTCGAAGTCGCTTATGGTGGTGATCCCGAGGCCGATCGTGGCGATATCGGGTGGCCGATATTACCACGCCGATGGCGATCCCGAGAGGAGGGATCACACCCACGCCGATATCGGGCGCTGTTATCGGGCCAGGCTTGGTGATCCCGAGGGCTGATCAGCGCTGCAGATCCCCGAGGGCGGATCAGCGCTGGTGATACCGAGGCGGGAACACCACGGGCGGCCCGGATGTGTCGCGTGGGTCGGACGACCAGTTATTTATGCGCAGACCCCTCACGTGTGTCGACGCAAAAAACGGGGTCCTGAAACGGATTCCGTCGAGCCCTGGCGGTGATACCGGAGGACGGTATGTTGCAATGTAAATTTATATTCTTTTGCTTCTGCTATGTGTGCAATGATCATCAATAACCACAAACCACAAACCACAAAGATATCCATGACACCGGTGGCTAGGCTGTATTATTGTCTCGGCCACTATTGTTTATGTATGCTTTCAACCTTTCAGTTGCCCTTTTAGGTTTTCCTTTCAAGGGCTTGAAATCCATAGACGGCCAACATGGCTCCATAGATGGCCTCTATGCAGCCCGATTTCACGCTGATCGAAAGACCATGCTTGTTCCATCCTCAAATTCAAATCGGCAGAGCTTTAGAAGAATAATCTGGTGACATCTGATTTCTTATTTTGGTCTTGGCATTGCAAACTAACATCTGTTTTAAAAACAATGCGAAGAAATATGGGCCGAAAATCGCATTGGATAGTCCTTTGATTTTTTAGTTTGATCTTGAATAATGCTTAAGTCTTGTTTTCGTCTGGCTTCAACCTACATGTGATGCTGTGTTGGTTCAACATATATTTCAATGACATGAACTTTAGTTGCAAGACGAATTAGAGCCCTAAGAATGTAGATTATCTGAAGTGTAGGTTTTTAAAGCTTTTGGATTTGTCCTTTGTTTTCTAGCCATACTTTGCCTTTCCCTTCGGAAGAAGTATCTTCACTATAATTGTGAGATTTAATCCCAATCAGATTAACAACATATCAAGGGCACAATTCCACATTCAGAGCTATAGGGGTAAGATGCCTCTTTAATTTTTGGTTTTTCAAGTATCATTTTTTTTCGATTCTTGGCATGGTTGTTTCTTATTTTCACCTTTCGTATTTCTTCTCTTCTTAAATCAGCATGCATGTCAGCTATTTCAAAATGGTATTCATATGACCCCAATGTTCCATACTCATTACATTGCTTTACTTATTTGATTTCATTGTAAGAGTGTTTCTTAACATATAGTTTGTGTTGTTACCCAGTGATTGTGATACCTTTCGAGCTTGTTTTGGATGTTCTAACGAAGCATAACTTCCTACTATGAGTATCTGCTTCTACTAATCGCTGTCTCTATGAGTATGTTTGCCTTTTTTTCTTAATTAGATCAATTCTATAAGGGCTATCATTCAAGAGCAGAGGTTCTGATGGTCTGAGACTCTGATGGTCAAGTATCCAACTCCAATTGCCAATTATCAGCTAATTCAAAATGGTAAGTTATTCATGTTATTGCAATATTCCTTTTTGTATCAAACAGCTCCACATTACCGTGCTTTACTCATTAGGGTTTGTTGTAGTGGTTATACTTTGATCAATTCCACATGTACTATGAGAATAGTTATTCAGTGACTTCGCTCTTAAATTGCCATACTTCTTCAACTTTTTGAGTAGATGGGACTTCTTCAAGCCATTAGAGCCAAATTGGAGTCTAAAACCATCCCATTAGAATAATTTAGAAATGCCACATAAGCTCACATACCATGAGAAAAAGCCACACGATGTGGCATGGCCCATCATCCTTGCTTGGCATCCTAGTCGCATATTTATATTAATGGATAATGGTGCTTAGCTCTGTTGTAATGTCTTAAGCTGACATTCCTCATAGAAATTGGAATCTCGTTTACCCTTTATTCTTTAGAGAGAAGAAGATTGCAGGAATGGCATGCTCTGCTTATTGGCAACCAAGTTTTTGTGGAATTAACCAATATGATCTCAAACTATTTAACTCCCACGCGTGCAGGTTTTGACCATCATGTCTAATAACTTTGTAATCATTTTTATTTGCTAGACGATTCAATGTGCTTGATATTTACGTGGTTATGTACTAGGAGTTTACCTTAAATAACATCATGGAGATCAACAGAGTTTGATTGCCTGATTCTCCAGTCTTCACATCTATGTTTCATGGAACACATGAGATGAGTAAACAATTTATCCTGAGGGGCTACTAAATCATTCATAGCTCGTCTAGTAAAATTTTGCAGCGACGTGCATGGATCTGTCGTGTTGTCCCCATCATAATGATACACGTGTTTGTTGAAATGGTTACATTGAGAAAATCCAACGGTGCGGAAAATCATACTTATTTTAAAGCCCTTTCACAAGAACGAAATCAAGCTTACGATCAGATCGCGGTTCAAACTATGGAATATTTATGCTCATTGTTAAGACGGCATAAGCTTCTTAGCAGTAAGACAGCATAAGCTTCTTAGCAAACTGGTTGTGAATAAGCACCGTTGAACGTTTAAGAAGGATGAAGTGTAATGCATGCTGGATGGATCTAGAAGGCTGAGCAGTCGCAACAATCTGCGGCTACATCTTTTGTATCCTCTCCGTCGCATTTTTTTCACTCATTTTTCCCCTGTTTCAGTTATGTGTCGTTATTCTTTAATCTTGCAAAGGCACTGAAGATGCAGGCAGAATCTTGAGCTCTGATTCCTCTTGTCCTTTATCCGAACAGATTTTGTCAAAAAGGTTAGTCTCTTTATAGTATTTCTCTATTCCAACCTGTTTTTACAATTGCCTTTACATCCTTTCTTTAAATGCAGCCATATGAAAAGTGTTGACTTGAATCACAACGATGAGTGGGTCAATGTAAGTTGCTGGTTCAAATTCCTGTTTTCTTCAGGTCAATCTTTCTGGTGCAGAACTCCCTTGCATTCTGAAGCTTAGGCATCAAGGATACAATCCGTCTTAACCCCTTCAACTCTGATGCTTTTCAAAGCAATCTAAAGAAGACTTGCAGCTGACTTGATTATTAATATTCACATTATCCAAATGAAGCCTTCACGATAGTAACTATTTTTGAAGCATCTGCTCCATAGCTGCAGCCCGACGGTGAAGGCTTAGCAGCAATCCACATCCCAAGCATCCACTCCATAGTTGCAGTCTAATGGTGGAGGTGATCAAACTACAGATAAATTCAATAGTCACAACAGGTAAAATCCTAGAATACGGGAAGCCAAAAATTAAAGTTAATGGTTGGAAAACATTGTTTGCATTAAATGACCTTCAGATGACATATGAACTAGGGAATATTCCTAGCCCCCCCATCAAACAAAGATTTCCCTCTTCGGGTAAGCCAGAAAAAAAAAAAAAGGGAGTACCTCATTGTAATTATTTAGTTCATTATAATGTTTTGTCTTTGTCGTTCTCAATCTTTAAATACTTATAAAAAAGGAGCTCTCTTCATGTAGATGATTCTTTTGTGGTTACTACTCATTGTGTTTACTATTTTATTGTATGTAAACAAAAGGTTATAAAATTCATTTGAAGAAATTGAGAGGTCCAACGTTTGGTGTATTTTACTGTTCATTATAAAATATAATAAGATGTCAATTGGACAAATTGAGCGGTCCAATTTTGGCCTCTTGCGTATTCACTTTTGACATTGTATCCGTCAGTTTAGTATATTTGAGGATCATTTGTATACCATAGAGTACTTATTGTGATACAGTAGAGAAGAGAAAACGTCAGCTAAAAATATGTTAATGAACCCTACAAGAATTTTATTGAGGCGGCCGCGATAAGCATTTCTTTTGTTCAACTCAGTGCAAACACCACTATGTGTATAAGATACTTGGTGCCGAAGTTATTAGATGTTAAAATTGAGCATATATTTTTCAGTATGATGAGCTAATAGTTGAACAATCAATCAAAGCATCATTTTCTAGGTTGGTAGTCGAGGATTGTTTGCCAGGTTAGAACATTTGAAGGTTGAACCATAACATCAGTAGTTAAGAATGTACCTCTATCAAGAATCAATGAGTTGTGTCTATGACAAATTTTTTGTTTTATCGGATTCAAAATATTATGTGGTTATATTATATTAAAGATCATGCCTAGATTCCCATGTCATATAGAATGTTCATAAGAGACAGTCAGAATTTGAATTGCGACTTAGTTAAATGCAAGAAGATAATCTCGTGAAATCAGAACATTAATTGACTTCTTGCAACAATTCTGCAAATGCTTGACTTCAATAATAGAATAGAATGGGACTCCTTGCTTCTTTGCATTCCCCTTCCTAGCCTTGCCAAGAGATGCTAGTTTGCAAAAGAGCTTTGACACTATTAGAATATCTAACACTAAAAATCCACGTCCTTACGAGTAAAAATGATAGATTGATTACTAATCTTGAAGAGGTAACACAAATTCCAAAATGTATTGTCTTCACTACATTGTATCATTTATCTTATTGATGGAGAATTGTCAATCATAGACAAAATATCTGCAATGAAAAGATTGCAGAAGTTGCTGCATTGGCCTTAAAATTTGGGGCACAATGTTTTTACCTAGTTTCATCTACTTTGTGGAACACGAATATCCTAAAGAAAAATATTTTCATAATGGAGAAAAAGGGTATGTCTCTTGACCAAAGCCGAAGACCTACCTCGTCAAACATGCTAATAAACTGTTGAATGATTCTGTGTGTTTGTACTCATCCAGAGTGTTAATATTTTGCCATGTCATATCAAAGCATTTTGCTTGTTTTATTCTGTTCAAACATGCAGTAGCCCTTTTCTACATTTTTCTCAAAGCCTTGCCATGGTAGAATGATGTTTCTATGAAATAGGAACCCAATCCTGAAGATTAAAGCATAAAAGCGGCCACACAATGTTGAACTAACTAAATTAGAAAATAATTTTTTTGATGCTCCTTGCGGAAATAAAAGTTCCTAGGCACGAAGAAGCTCGAGAAAAACACTCCATACTCTGATCAAATAAGGTAAATCTGCTGTAGCTGACCTTACTATTCATGATGTTGTTGAAGCTAATCAGTGATGCAGTTGTTCTGATACAAGTGCCTCAGTGCTGTTTTAAGCCAGATTTTATCTACTGGCTATGCTTAAACTCTATTATTTATTGACATATAACTTTTGTTGTTGGCTTTATAGCCTTTCTCCTCCCTTATATTTCTTCATATGGGTAGGACTTTTGGTTGTGACAGTCATATATCTTCCTCATAAGGAGGTGACATGAGGTATTCCATGTAATATGAATACAAAACCTACCTTGCCTTCAAAAAAAAAAAGGGGTAAATTGCATTAAATAGCTTATTAACAGAAGCGAAAGTTACGTGTCAAATTAGCTTGTATTTGAATTGCGGCTGAGAAAAAATAGCATAGGAAAAAAAAGAAAAAAGACACTGTACATTATATGTTCAGATTAGAAAAACACCAATGTTTTGCTGCGAAAGTTCCTTCATGTCAACAACCATATGCTGGTTCTGGATTCGTAATCAACATTAGCTTCAAATTATGCCTATATTACATGAAAATTATAAGGTGAAATTTTTTATGGTTTTGGCGGAGCGGGCGCTGCTTCCCTTCCCATTTTTTTTTTAACGGGGCTGCTGGAAGAGACTTCAAGGCGATGGGAGTTTTTTAACGGAGCTGCAGGAAGCGGCTTTCTTTCTTCTGCAAGGGTCACTACTGCAATGGGATCCTGCTGCAGATCCTTTTTTTAGCACAGATCTTTCTTCCAGTTTTAGGGTTAGCTTTATAAACAAAAGAAAGAGGAATGACAGGCCTTTCTTCCAATGCCCACCCTGCAGATCTTTCTTTTTGCTTTAGGTCTTCCGATGCCAACCCTACAAATCTTGCAATGCCAACCTTGCTTCAAAAATTGAAGAAAGAGTAATGACAAATCGGCTTTTGCAAAAGTAGATGTAAAGCCTTCATAAACAGAGTTTTCTTGCTTGTTTCTTCATTTTAGTCTTAAAATCTTGTTTCAAAACCAATTCAGAGCCTAAAAAATAGCACCTAAAAATTTGAAGCTGATGTTGATTACATCCCGTAATTGGCGGCGGGGGTGCATTCCGCCCTCGTAAGACCTCTCGCCTACGCACCAGCCTCGGCGACACGAGTTGCAGAGCGCATGCAGCCTCTGCGGCACTCGCGGTCTTGTGCAGCGCCTTGATTGGCGGCACCGCCTCGAGACCCTACGAGGCGGAATGGCCCCCCTGCCGTCGATTATGTAGTACAAACAAAACCAAAGTCGTAAACAATCATTGCGCCAAATAACAAGATCGAGCCTTGAATCTAATGTAACACGTACAAGGACACGTAAGCCAGCATAAGGAGCTCACATCCGAATTTCCTACACAACGAGGAGCTCTCAAGCCCTTAGTAAGGGCATGCAGGCTGAGCACACAAGCTCAACCCCCTCTACCCTATCAGGATATTGTCTAGTTTCCTCTGCTGCTTCTGGTTTGCAGCAGGGAAAATCACATCCTGCTCTTTCTGCCTGAACAATTTGTCGGCTCCATCTCTGCTTAAGCCTAATGCACTAGACACTATAGCCCTTGGTAGCCGGTTGAGAAACCCACCCACAAATTGCGATGTCTGAAATTGATCTGCAATTTGACAAAGAAAAGCTTGAGGAGAGCATTATAGATGATCTATGTATCCCTATATGAGAATTTATAGGTGCGAATGTTACATATCCTTGATAATCTCCAGTTACTTCAACACATTGCCATTCTTTGGAACAAGAACAAGTTGGCCCACCGTGATTCTCTGTCCCACAATTCTCTTGCCATTGTCGGAAACAATCTCAAGATGAGCATTAACTCTCACCATCTTTATGACCTTGTCCCCATTGTGAATGTAGTTTGGTGCAGCGTTGCTCCCTGTTCAATCACAACAATGGTATGCATGAGACAACAGAAGACAATTCTAAACTTGCAGGTAAACTGAAACAACAAAACTAGACCTGCAAGTAGCTAACATCTCCTTCCTCCCATTATCATGATACTAAAAATGCTGCATATTGCTGCAGACATCATAATAACATAGGAAGAGGATGCTTGACTTGCAGGCATAGGTAGCTGTATATTAGCACATTTTAAAGTTAACTACAGAGAACCTAGCAAGCTCAGACCACAACCAAAAGAACTAAGATATTTTCATGTTTAGAATGAACTGAGATGAGTAGTCACTCTTTCCAGCATCAGATAACGTGTTGACAGGCCCAGATCTGCCAAAGCAACCAATTTCTAACCAATGAGCTCCAAGCTCTCTAGCTTGCCTTACTGATACCTTGACTCCTTGGATACCTTGATAATTACTTTCTGTTTATCCCGTCTGTCTAAGAGGGGCCTCATGGTTTCTTCAGACATATCCTCCTGCATGCGAGAACCCTTCCCTATTCTTCAGCCCCGTTGTTATGTTGCCACCTCGCCAGGGCAACGGGAGAACATGAGGACTAAAACCAGCTCTGCCACTCAAAAGTTGGAATTCCTGCATGTGAAGCATAGCTATCATTGCTACGATCCTGTACATATGCTATGAAACAATCATGACGCACATGACTGTATAAAATTTATGCATCTGATCCTTCATGATGTATATGGCATGATATGCTGTAAATGCTATGACATAATAAGATGATCTATATGCTGAACGTAAATCCTATGCAGGAGGAAGAAAAAGATGAGATAGAGAGATAGACAATACCCTAAAACCATCAATGTCTCTACCATAATGCCCAATGCCAACAAGGCGTGCAGCTTGCTCTGCAACCAGCAAGCCACTCCTCTGGGAACAGACACTACTGTGCCCTTGTCGTTCTTGGACTAATTCCTCTGATTGGACGAGCCTGTATTTTCAGTGACTAGACCAATGATTCCAGAGCCTGCAAATATAGAAAAAATGCTGGTTTATTAAAGTATTATTTGTACTACCAAGTACCAACAACAACCACTGCTGACATGTTAGATCTCAGCAGCGCAACATAGTAGTTAATACGTCGAGAAGAAGAGTGGTTACAAACAGAACTTAGGGTCGAGAACAAAAGCAGGGCAAATTAACTTCCACTAGAGCTTTCATGGAAAGCTCTCAACTCTGGAGATGAGCTCTGTTTAATCCCTTCTTAACATTCTTTTAATATACGCTTCAGCTTTATATTCCAGTTACAAATTAGACAGGTAAGTAGTAATTGCCTTGCAGCAATTTCAGCTAAAGTCTCAATATATCTATCCATCAATTAGCAGAAACATACTTGCGGACCAAAATCATTAACAACAAGCTAAGGATAGAACATCGTACCATGTCTTTATACACAGACAATATATGGCAGCTACACTGCCTGCAAACATATAAACCCTAGTTAAGATTCAGAACGCTATTTGAAATTTTCTTTGTTGAGCCCACTGCAAAGAGAAGGCATCCCAAAAAATGGCATATGCCGCTATTTGTAACGAGCACACGGTATTCTTTAGTAAAAGGCGAAAGAATAGTTCGCTCTGTGCTCATTACACGGCTTGCTAAGTTTTCAACTTGCCGCACAGCTTCATATAAGAAAGGTTTATGCCCGGTTTTTTTATTATGCATGTGGGAACCAAGCTCTGGGCTGCTTCGTCCGTCTGTCACTATGTTTGCTTCCCAGACGTGAAGAATACTTATATCAATGGAGGAAAAAAATGAACATGGAAAAACTGCCTGAATCCGGCCCAATTCATGGGGCGTATTTTGGAGCAGGATTATCGGAAAATTGAAGGGCTCCCTCGAAGAATCTCTAGAAACAACTATTTTGAGGTCGTACAATTTATATTGGCCTAACAATACAAAATAGAAATAGGGTCGCCAGTTTTGTCTGGCGTGCATTCTAATGCCGACACGTGGCAACCGCCAATATACCGGAATGGAAGTCGGGTTGCCTAATTCCGCTTGACCGGCGGCCCAGGTTTCCTTAGGTTTTTTCTCCTTTAGGGTTTTTTTTCTTTAGGGTTCTTCAAATGGCGGCCAGAAGCGGCTTCTGCGCACTTCTTCTTCGAAGCATGATGCTCTTCACGATTGAGAGTTTCACGGATGAGTTCTTTGCGGGGTTCTTCAAAACGGCCAGAGCAATTCGAAAGCGGCTCTTCTTCGAGCATGGTGTTATTCACGATTCAGCGTTTTCACAGATAATCTTCACAGATGAGTTCTTCGCAGATGGTCTTCACGATTCAAAGTTTTTTTTTGCAGCTACTCATCACATCATCACGATTCATAGTTCTTCTTTGCAGGTGAGCCGTGATCTGCAAACAACCAGATCTTTCTTCGCCGGATCTGCAAAGAACCCTGCATTGGATGTTTCTTCACCGTATTTGGTGATCTTCAACTGGCTGGGTTTTTTTTCAAAGGCTCACAGAACGATCCGGCTCCCTATTTCTATTTTGTAGGGGAATGGAGGTTGGTCCTCCATTCCCGATTTTTGAGGTGACCGCTCGACGCTTGGCCGTCCGCGGGACCCCACTCGCAAAAACTGGGAATGGAGTCCCAACCTCCATTCCCCTATACGTCAAGGTAAGTGGGTCACCGTTCCTACATCTTCTTGAACCATTCTTGTCAAGAATGACAAATCACCCCTCAAAAACCTGTAGAATCCGGTCTGCCTTACCTTGACGTAGTAGAAATGGCATGGGGCCATTCTTCATTCTTCTTTGACCCATGACTGCCACACCTCGGTCGGCCTCCCGAGGCAGTCATGGGGGCAAAGAAGAATGGCTTCCCCATGCCATTCTACATAACAACACCGAAGTTCACTTATAAGTCGATGGGAAATTTTCCGCCTCTACCTCTTTTGGGTTGCTCAAAGGCAATCCCTAGGGACGGATGTGGTGGGGAAATATTCCATGGGAACTGCGTAGAATATGGTAAAACAAGGAATGGAAGGTTGAGAAAGTCGGCATTGACGCCGGATTTTTTAATAGAGTGGCAGTTAACAACAGCAACTGACTACGTGCAAGGGAATGTAGTGAAGCAGTTGCAGGATTGAGCAGAAAATCAATATTCTCATTGAAAGGGACATGCAGGTGGACAAGTGCTTTGATTCCCTTCCGTTTTACACATGTACGTACTCAAGGGTAGATTGTAAAAATACATAAAGCCCATATTTTTCTCTTATAATTATTAGACAAATCTAGCAGTTGGGTATGGAATCTGATAGACAATTGTAAATTGATAAATTAAAACTTAAGTTTATATCTCCTGTGCCTGCAATTTCACTATATTGATAGATTAAAGTTTAGATTTGTAGCTCCTCTGCCTACAATTTAACCCGCATTGTCTATAAAATTTCAATAAGTTATGATTTGCTATCAACCTTTTCCACCACTTGGTCAGGATTTTCGGGATGCCAAGACCTCTACCTCACTTTCCTCCAATAATTTTGATGCTCGTTTTCTAAATGCCTCTAACAATGTATATCGCATTAAGGGACTTGCTTGATTCTAAAACCTTTTGAATGTGTGTACCATGCCTACTAATATGTTCTTCCTTCAGCTAAATTTGAGTCTCATGCTCCTCATTCGACTTTTTGAACTCCTTATTGTTGCCTCTTGTCTACGGTGTCTTATTTGCTTATGTGGCCCAGTCATACTTTGATAAATTCAAGGCATTTGTGTCATGGGAGGCATGAGAGTGAATAAAAATACGACAAAAGTGATGCTTATCGGATCTCAAGATAAAATGGAAATGCATTTTGATGGTGAAATTCTGGAACAGGCTAGAAAATATAAATATCTGGGGATTGAGTTCAAATAACTACATATGGTCAAATAGTTGGAACCCTTTGAGCGTTGCATTATTCTTTTAGTCTATGGTGACAACGACATATTTGCTATTGGTCCCTCGAGAGGCTTAATAATATGTTCAAAGCGATGTTGCAAATTGTTGTGCTTTATGGTTGCCCAGCGTGAGGACCGGTTTTGGCCAGGGCAACATGAAGAGAAATCGAACAGGTGAAAAACGGGTTTCTTTAGTAGGCTTTCCTATCCCACCCTACAACAATTCCTGCAATTGTAGCTTGTCCACGTGCTATACCATATCATCTACTTGTATTCCATGCCATAAGATCTCTTTAATTTTTTTATCAACGCCTGGGGAAATTAGTGAATCCAATGACATTCCCATCGGCATCTTCTAATGTAATCCATGTGAAGGGAGTAGAGCATTACCATCCATGCAAGAACTAAATATCATGCGCGAGTAGTTATCGGACCATAAGGTATGTGGCTATGGTTTTTGCTTGCAGATAATATATTATCTCTAGCGTGCTTGGCTTGCTAGATTGCTTTCTCAGACCAGACCACTTTTTCACATAATCAATAGATTAGTTCATATCCATTGCAATAGAATAGAATAGAATAGAATAGAATAGAATAGAATAGAATAGAATAGAATAGTTTTTTTAACGTCCACGGAGACCAATAGGTCATGGGACCCATACAATGGGCTAGTACAATCATTACTACTAGGATAATCTCATGTATGATGGCAGTGGAGATAAAAGGCCAAATGCTGTGAGAAAAACGTCAGATGAGAAGAAACACGAAAAAACCAAATATATATCGCTCGCCCTCTCATGAGAATCTCGATCTATGGTGTAGATCGATCTGCATTCTAACCTTTACCATCTTAAAAGTTGTGATAGGCGTTGACATGCATCAAGGAGAAGGCCAGTGCAAAGACTTGAAGGTAATAACTATTTCTGTTGGCTAGGATTTACATCCTCAAGTTGCTTCACCAGAAGCTTTGAAACATCAGAAAGCGTCTGAGTTCTACTAGTCATGATAGGCAGCCTTTTTTTGTCCATTTGCAATAAGCCTTGAAACTGTCAGTTTTCCTAGAGTTAGCAGACGTTAATGTAACTAGTTTTTCTAGTGCCATTATATCTTCCCTCATTCAAAACTTTTTCTGCTTATAGTCATAAACAAGAATATGGTATATTCACACTATTTCGGATATACAAATTTGTTGATTAGCAACATCTCAAATATACAAAATTGCTAATCCTACATTTTACGTATATAAGACTATGATAATCAACATTTTGAAGTTTTGGTTGCTATCACTTCAAAATATACGTTTCTCTTGGCTTAGCCAATGTGGCCCATTTGGGCGCATTATGCCAGGTATAGATTGATTTCCCATTTTCCTCTAAGATTTTGAACCTTCTTGCAAGCCCTTATGATGCTCTCCTGACGTTCTCTCGTGAGGCTAACTATTAGGAAGTTGAACAATAAGTACATTTTGCACAGGATTTCTAAAGGTGATCTACTAAATTGAGGCATATTTCCTCCATTGTGGATTTTCATTAGTTCCATTTTTTTTTTTTTTTTTTTTTTTTTTTTTTTTTTTGAGGGCAAGGTTGCTTTTATATTTCATTTATAGAAAATACATAAGTACCTTTGCTTATAGAAGCAAAGTATATCAGAAAGTCAAAACTAATATACTAATATAGTAAATATGGTCCTAAGGCCAATTTTAGAAGTTCTAAGTAGAGGACCGAATTCAAAATATCTGTTTATAATACTGACAGCAGTCCAAAAAGTTATCTCTGTAAGTACTTGAATTGAAGATCTGCTTATCAGGGACATCATGCCACATCAAGCACGTCTTGCAGTGTGAAATCCGGGATGTCTCTCTTGCCAAACATCGTGAGTAAGATGTCCAAATCTTCTGCAGTGTAATTTGTAAAGTCAAGAAGTACCAGAACATGAGCTTGCCTTTTTTTTTTGCCATTTGTGGAACAAATTCTCAAAATATGGTTTGAGGGTGTTGAACCTCCACACCTCCTTGTTGTTCAGCACCTTTTTTATAGCTTTTGCATGTACCATTTCCCTTCTCAATTGCTTAAAATTAGTTTCCTGTTCGAGCTTGGACAGCTGTGAGAATTCCTCGTCTTCATACTCTGCCACACCCATCATTCTCTCTCCACTTCCTGTATTATTGAGTCTCTTCATTTCTCCTGTGTAAGACATCATCAAAGACATTTATGTTAGTAAGAAAGGAATCAAAACTGCCATGGAATCTACCAATTTTATCCCATGATCTGTCATAATTCTTTCCTCTAACCATTTTATGAGCCACTGCTGTATCTGCAATTAAATAAATGAATTCCTTTTTGATCCAAACCAAGGATGGACTCTTCTTCCCTATCTGAACTCTGTTCCTATGTTTCCACAGAATCTAGCATGCTATTGTTCTAAGCGTGTTTAAAAATCTGCTATTAGTATCCATGAACCTTAGAATGTTATTTTCTGCAATTGATCCCTGGTTTATTTGTGCTGACCAACTCCAGAACTCTGCAAGTTTCTGACATGTGAACACATGATTAGAAGATTCTCTTTGACCACAGTCAAATGGGCAGAATGGTGAAACTGAATTGTCAAATTTGGCCCTTTTATCATTAGTTGGCAAGCTCTGATGTAATAATAACCATCTGAATGTTTTAAGCTTGTTAGCAGTGTACAATTTCCAGCTTTTTGCATTTATTTTGGCCAAAGCTTCCTCATCACAGTGCCACATTGAATTTGCTTTAGATGGTTTGTGTACTATAATCTGTCTATACACCTGCTTTACTGAGTATATTTCCTTTCCCTGTAATGTCCACTGGTTGGAATTTTCACTGAAACCATCATGTGAAGCAAGTTTATCCATAACTTTCCTAAAAAATTCTTTATCAACCTGTGATCCTTTGGTAACTGCTGCTATTTCATCCCAAGTTTTCCTCTTAGGTCCCCAAACTTCCTGAGGCCTGCAACATGCCATTGCATATATTTTTGTGGATGTTTGAAAGCTAGACAACCTTCTTCCTCTGTGGTAAGATCTGGATGCCAAAAGAAATTGTTTTCCAAACATCTTGCATCAATTATAGATGGCTTATAACACAGGCTTACCTCGTTCCATGCATCAAAGATCCTTTTCATTGTTTTAGATGTACCAACCCCTGACTTAATCTTGAAGAAAGCAGAATCAGGTAATTGGTGTTTAATGGTAGGACTTCTAACTATTTTTTACTTTTCAATCCAGTACTTGATTAATCTCAGAGCTGGTGAAGGCTTTGGACAATACATGGCTCTCCAAACCAACTTAGCAGCCAATGCTTGTGCTTGAACAAATAAATCCTTGCAGCCTAAACCACCATTCTTTTTGTCCTTAACTAAGTCTGTCCAAGCCACCTTATGACTGCCCTGCCATATGAACTTCCTAATAGCTGTTTCAATCTTATTATACGAACCTTTGTCACCAATAATTGCTGAGGAAAAGTAGACATGTGTGCTACCAATCACTGCATTTGCAATTTCAACCCTGCCAGCTAGTGATAATGTATTTGGATATTTATTGAGTTTCTGCTTAATTCTCGAGACTATTGGCTCCCATACTCCTGGTAGATTTTTGTTAAGAGCCAAAGGAATACCTAAGATGGTAATAACTGTATTCTTATCCAAAACCTTAATCCCCTGTAAGTTCTGTTCCTGAGTATCCATAATGATTGCACTTTTTTTTCCTGTTCAACATGACTTCTGATACTTTACCAAAAACCTCAATTGCTTCCAGAAAATTCTCCAGACTTTTATCTCCTTGTTTAAGAAAAACAAATGTGTCATCTGCATATTGCATGATAGTAAACGGTTCATGATCTTCTGGCATCACCAATGTTTGGATTTTACCTTGTTGTTGAAGATATGTAGCCATTCTGGTAACTATTTCAGCAACTATCAAAAATAAATAAGGTGCCAATGGGCAACCTTGTCTTACACCATGTCTGCATTGAAATTGTTTGGTTGGATTCCCATTTATTATTAAAGCTGAAGATGTTGTACAATTGAGGCTCCATATTTTCTGATAGACTCCATCTTGAAAACCCAAATGTTTCATTGCTCTTTCTAAGAACTGCCAATTAATTGTATCATATGCTCTTTGAAAATCAAGTTTCAATAACATACAATTCTGACCTGACACATCATTCCAATGCAGTCCCTCTGAAGCTCCAATATAATTCTCCAAGATGTTCCTTTGTTGTAAAAAAGATGTTTGACATGGACTGATGAGCTTTAGCAAGGTAGGCTTCAACCTATTTGCAAGAATTTTGGCAAGGATTTTGTAAGTTGTGTTTGTCAAGGAGATTGGCCTCCAATCACCAACTTGTAGTGGATTCTCTATCTTTGGAATTAGAGTGATGTGTCCAGCATTAATTGCAGGGTTTAGACTCCTAGCTTTTCAAGCACCTTGCACAAAAGTAATTATGTCATCTTTCATTATGTCCCAAAATTCCATATAAAATTCAGGTTGGAATCCATCTGGCCCTGGACTTTTTCCTTTAGCCATTGACTTTATTGTCTCCCAAATTTCCTTCTCATCTGGCACTTTCAGTAAATCATTATCTTCATTGGCTTGAGGAGCTCTTGGAATTCCTTGAAAATATTTTTCCATATCCTCTTCTAAAACTTGAGTTTCCTGAAATATCTTGTTGTATTCTTTATGAAAATAATCTTCAATATCTTCTTGTTTTTCTAATATGACTCCTGCAACTGTCTTAACTTGGACAATACCATTGTTTACCATTCTGCTCTTAGCAACCCTGAAAAAGAAACCTGAACTTCCTTTGTCCATTTCATTAATGTACCTGCACCTACTTCTTACTGCCAATGCTTTTGCTTCAGATTCCTCAACTAATTTAACTTTCCTTTCAAGTATTTCCTCTTGTTGCTGCAGGGTGTCATTGGACTTGTCTTTAAATAATCTGCTTCTGACCTCTTTCATTTCTGCATATAAATCCTGTTTTTCCTTTCTTCTTTTCATTATCCAATCCTTGCCCCATTTCTTGATCCAAACCTTTATTGACTTCATTTTCTGAATAAATCCTTTCATTGGTTCTGTTCTGCTAACCGGTTTAATATAGATAGGAACAATTTGAATTCTTCTTGGAAAGAATTATTATTTAATAATCCAACATTGAATTTGAAAGGAATATTTACTCCACCTCTACTTGCTTGTATCCTACCTTGAAGAGACTGTGGATAATGATCAGAAATGGAATTACTAACATCCCCAGTTACAATCATATCATCCCATGTGCTGATACTCTTATTGCAAATGTAGAATCTATCCAGTAAACAGAAAATCCTTTCTTCTTTCTTCCTCTTATTACTCCAGGAGTAATTATTAGATGTGGAAGGAGGAACATATGAAAAGAAACCCATTAAATTATCCCAAGAATCTCTTTCCTTCCTTGCCATATTAATTTTCTTCCCAAGTTTTTGATCCCATACTGGGGTATTATTAAAATCACCTGCCATCAGCCAATTTTTAATAGTCTTTGTTTGAATCCATTGAGAGATTTGTGTCCATTGTTCCTCGCTCTCATTGCTTTCAGTTGAGGCATAAATATTTATAATCCCAAATGTTTCTTTATCCCTTTGTAATACTGCTACATTCCACCTTCCTGAGTTGTTTCTAAATTTTTCAAGACATTTATAACCCCACCAAGCCATACAAATACCACCCCTAGTGCCATCTGCAGCTGACCAAATTGAATCACCACCAGGCTTAATCCATTCCTGCAACTTAGAAGCTTCAAATTCAGGCAACCTATGTTCCTGCAACAATATAATATCAGCCTTCATTTCCTTTAGGGCAATCAGTGCCCTTTTCCTCTTGAGGGGACCCTTAATCTCTCTCATATTCCATGTGGTAATCTTCATGCTTGGTACTTCTTCCTTTCCTGTACTCTCAGGTTCAAAGCTGGGCTATTCTCTGAAAATGAGCTTTCTTCATCTTTTTCTTAGTGGTATTAGGAGTGTAAAACACTTCCCCTCCAATTTGTTCCAATTAGTTCCATTTGCATTGCATCATGTGGTCTAAGTTATCTACTGCCTTCATTTAGATCCATCCTTCATTGCTATTGCATGGACTTTCCTCTCGATCTAGAAAAAGTCATGTATCTCTAAGGACTTGCGGGGTCGTTAATCATCCTTTTTATTTACTTGATAAGTCTCGGTATTAGTGGATGCAATGTAACTTTTTGGGTCTTAATGACATCTGGTTGGCTAATGTGATATTAACGCTTTAGGGATATGATAGCTGGTTTAGGAATTGAATCGAATTGAATGGGTTTTTATCATCCATAGCTTTTGAAGGAAAACATGCCATCAGACAGGACATCCGAATAGTCCAACCGAGAATAAACACCCAAAAATAATAAAAAAATGGGAAGAACAGGCTACCTTTTGAAGCACAAATTAGTTGCACTGCCATCGCCGTTTCGCCTTTACCCTGCTCTACTAGAAAATAGAAATGCCTTATGCCAACAACACAGATGCCTTATGATCATGAAGGTCAGCTCTTTTAATAGAAAACAAAGATGCAAGGCTATAAAAAACAAATGTTTTAGCATAGATATATATATCTATCTTACAAAACCAGTGGTACATGCTTTGGGGTCTGTGAACCATGCTTTGGGGTCTGTGAACCATGCATGCTGTGCGCTCTGTTTGAAGAGGAAATCCAGCAGAATGGCTTTCCTCAAAGTGATGACGGTTGCCAATAAAATATCATAGTTAAGAAAACCCAATACTTTGCACGCGAAGCCATGTCGCTGCCGAGAACCCCATCACGCCTTGATTGATCAATGCTTAAAAACTCCATAAAAATCTAAGAGGAGCTACGAAATATCAATGGATAAACCTCAATCTTAACTGCAGTCCACTTTTTTTTCCCTGCCATAGCTCAATTCAGATCAGAGCTTGATTTTTTTGCAGAAACACCAATTGGGTTCATATTCTTAATCAAGAACACGATCTTGGCAAAAGTTATGAAGCGGATCTTAACCTCAACTATGACCTCTTAACCTCTTAAATCTTAACCTCTGTTCTAAGCTACCAGAATTGGATGTGGAATACTGATGCAGAAACCCGAACATTAAAAGATATGAAGCCATACCGGTTCAGATGATGCTGAAGAAGATGTAAGCATCCGTTCATATGATTTAGAGCTTCTAAATCAATACAGGCCCGAACCAACTGCTCAAAAGACGCAAAGGGGTAAAGCTAGGAATCATCCAGCGAATCTGATAACCATACTTATGTGTTCGGTGCAATGGCAGGGCTTGAGATAAGGAGCATTCAAACAAAGCTTGAGCTGAGATAGAAGTGATTCTGTTTTAGATGCTTCTTGGTTCCAGGCAATGTTTTTTCAGACAATATTTTTTCAGCTCTTGCCCATCCTCCTTTGCATCGCTCCGCTTTCTGCCCCTTTGTTCTAAAGAAATGTTTTCTGATTTAGCTTACTGTCTGACTAAGCAGATGGGGAAGCAGCTCACTATGTAGGGCCAAATGCATTTGGTCTTCCATCGTAACCCTTATAACTCTTATAAGGCTGGAGTCCTTAGCACATTTCAACTTCCTTAAACCAGTCAAAAACTCTATTTGAATGCTTCCTTGAGACGGAGAGATGGATTCGGGAGCCGCGTGAGGACAGAGTCTGTCAGTGTTGTCAACAGGGCGCCATTGAGGATGAAAGTCACGCCCTCCAGGCCTGTCCGGCGTACGAGCATATCCGGGCTCGGTATGCCCGGTTAGTTGTGCCCCATCAGGCCCTGCATGAGCTACTGAGCACGGCCTCTGTAGGCTTGTTGGGATCGTACCTCCGGGAGGTAATGGATATGCGGACTCAGTTATGCCCTAACCTCAGCTGTACTTGTGATTATGTATATAACTGTGCAGTATGTCAGTATCCTTATTGCTACTAAGGTTTTTCCCCCGAAAACCCTTCGGGGCGGGGGTTTTTTAATCCTGGTAGTAATACGCCTGCTGCTCTCTCTTTGTACTTGGGTCCCATAGGCCAGTTGGTCTCCGTGGACGATAAAATCATATTCTATTCTATTCTATTCTTAAATCAGTCAATGCTCTGTTTGAAGCTCTGTTTGAGCCATAACAAAATCGGCCGCTTATAATACTTTAGTAAAGTGGCTTCAAAGCAAGAGAAAGCCATCGCTGAATCAAAGCAGAAAGCAAAAAATCCTTCATTAAGTGGCCAACTCCATACAAACAAACTTGTCAGAATAAAGATTATGACAAAGGAAAATGCTAACATTTGCATAAGAGGGAAGAAGCATGAATCAGAGGCACACCTCACAAGATACTCTCAGCAGGAAAAAACCAGCTGGAAACAGACATGCAAATTTCAAAACCGTATGCAGAGAGCAAGACATATGCGATGGCTTGGTCAAAGGCAACACCTTCAAAACAGAAGAGCATCACAAATCAAGCAAAACCCAGAAAGGAAAAAAAATATCGACGTCGTTTAGGCGAGCAATCCCATCATTGCTTCTCTATAGGAAAAAATGCTGGGCTCTAAACCGCCAGCCTCCTTTTCGAGCCCTGCACTCCATGTGATATGCTCCTGTCCGATTTTGAAGTTACTCCCATAATCACTATCTATAAAAAATTTGTATGAAGTGGCCGTTCGAATAGGCAGCCGCATACACAGTTCACCGCTTCAAATCCACAGCTCCTCGTTGTTACAGGTTACTAAATCACTGCCAGAAGACAAAAAACAGATTTCAAAGCTCCACGGCTCCAAGTCGGAAGAACATACGATGGAATATATGGATGAAGCGAGACGCACAACAGATGAGCATAAGGGAAATGAAGTGCCATAGCTGGACCGATATGGCATAACCATGGCATACGTAACCAAAAGGCGCCCATGGCACAAGCACAGAAAATTCCAAAACTATTTCAATGTCCAAATTCATATATATACGAGCATTCAGAACATTGAAGAATGTTCCAGAATTTCTTGGCATGTTCTAGAATTTTCAGGACATTCTGGAAGCTACCACATCCCCGCCAGGAAGGTTCCGGAAGCCACCAGATCCGACGGTCGAGATCGCGAGGGAGTAAACGGGCGGCCGAGATCTGGCGGCTTATATATAATAGAACATTCTGGAAGCCACCACTAGAAATTACATATTATATTATATATTATATATATATATATATTATTATATTATATATTATATATATTATATTATATTATATATTATATATATTATATTATATTATATCATATCATAACATATATATGTTCTTATGTTTGTCCTCCTGAATCCGGCCGTTGATCCGAGATCCTACGGCTCACATGGCTTTGGGAGGTATTTAGAATCTTAGAGAATCTATGAATTTAGAGTATTCTCAAGAGATTCTTTTAGAATGTAGGGCACGACAAGAACTTGCACCGTAGGAACATGCTAAAACTCGAACATGCACCGTAGGACGCATTAAATTTCTTGTATATATATACAAGTTTATTATTATTTAGGGCCTACGGGTACACGCACGTTATTGGGGGACACTTTTTTTGTCTGCGACACTGGGTGCTTGTGAGGTGCTTTACCTTTTTATATATGCATTTTCTCTCCCCTTATATTCGTCAAGAATAGGTTTTGACGGGCGCTTCCACAGCCCGCGCAAATTTGAGTTTTCCACCTCTCCGGATTTGGGAATTTGTTAGCCATGTCATCAATCCGGTTGGTAGGAGCAGATCTCCCGCTTCTCAGTGGAGCTTTGTTGATGGAGTTGAATTTTGAAGATTTGAAACAGAGATGTTGGTTCTGTAGCAGTTTTTATGAAGACTTCTTTATGCATGGAATTGTTTTGGTTTGGAGCCAATGGATCTTGTTGAGAAATATGCAGCAGAATTTGAAGCAAGATTTGCTGGTCAAGATCGACAAGCCTTAGCTGCTGCATTTGGTCACAATGTAGAAATCCACATGCAAAATTTGCATGTTGAAACAGAAACTTCAGTTCCATTAGAGATCCAGAAGGATCCCTGCTCATTTGAAGCAGTCTCATTTCCAAATGAGAGTGCTGAAACACAACTTGATTCTACACCTTGTAAGGCTTCTTGCACGAAGACATGTTTTTGTGTATCCCCTAATACAGCTTGCAGGAGAATCATGACAGAAAAGAGAAGACAACAGAGGATCAAGAAGAGAGAGAGGGAGAAATTGGCCTTGGAAAGAGACAAACATACAAAGAGATTGAGCACTAGACATAAACAGAAAGTAGCAAAACAAATTGTGGACTGTATCAACACGGTATATATGAATTTCCATTCTGAAGATAGACTAGATATTATTTCAAGGGCAGCAGAACATCTTCCTGAATTTAAATTGATTGGAAATAAAGCTTTGAATGTCTACAAACATGTTGTAGATAATGTAAAGCGCATTAATTTGCCATCAATAAACTTCTTTGGAAGCAAAGACATAAATCAAGCAAGAGCATCAACCATGATGATGGTCGTAAGTTCTTCTAGCAATCGTCTTCTTTGGGCAAAAAATCTTGAATTTGAAAAGGAAGGCTATATATGCTGCTCTGGACAAAAGAAAGATTGCTGACTTTGGAGGACCGTGGTCAATGTTCAAGAGGAGAGCTAGAAATGATAGAATTTCTGATGCAGATCGTGAGCAGATCTATAACTTTTGGATATCTGAGACAAGGGTGTCTCCTAATAAACGACAAGTTATCGATTAAGAAGAAATCTTGATGGCAAGAGGATAGCAAGACCACGAAATTTGCATGCAATCCACTTCCTTGAAGAATCAGTGCGTTTTGAGTTATGCTACAATTTTGAACATGTTCTAACCTAGTCAGGTTTGTCAATGCAGGTAATGTTCTATAAACGTTTCAAACGGCAATTTCCAAATATGAAAGTTGGAATAAGGTTATTTGAGGTATTGAAGCCAAAGTTCGTTAGGACGGCTTAAAGAACGAGAGACATGTTCTTTGCATCTACCACATGCGAGTTGAATTTGTAAGGCAAACAATCAACAAGGTAAGAAGAGATTCTAAATTTCACCTGGCTAGTAGCTGCAGATGCAAATGCGCCATATGTGGCCCAGACCAACATGTCAAGCACATATGCACACTTTCAGCAAAGATGTGAGCTTATATGTGGAGGTCTATGGTTTGTCGAAAAAGATGATGCTACATTTTGGCACAAGCCAAAATGTTTGCAAATGGATTGCGGGGACTGTGGGCTGAAGGCTTTCCTCAAATGTCCAAGGGAGCTGAGTAAATTGAATAGATTGGATTGGAAGAATTTTGAACTTTGAATTGTTGCTGATTTTGCTGAATTGTTGCTGTTTTTTTGCTGAATTGTTGCTGAATATATTTCTTGTTGTGCATGTTGCAGGTGAAAGAGACTTACGTGAAGGAAGTGGGCAAAGATGGAAAGCCGATTGTGAATACAAAGGATGTTATGAAGCTGGTTTATAAGAATACATCAACACATGAATTCATGGTGCATGCAGATGTTGTAATTAAGCAGTTCATACCTCATAACTATGCGGCAAGATGGCAAGCTGATCAGTTCAAGGAGTGCTTACAAACTTTTCCAGAAGATACTATTGTCTCTGTGATTGACTTCGCAGAGAATTATACTTTTAAGATTCAACAGGAAATTCAAACACTGCACTGGCGAAATGATCAATGTTCTATTCTAGTTCACATCACATATAGGCATGCCATGAATGGGGAAGTTCCAAATATTAAGATCGGCGACCGCAAGTTGTTGAAGGAGACCCATTTCTACATGTCTGATGATCGAGAACATGATTCTCCATTTGTCCAGCATTGTCTCCAGATGCATCATGACTATTTGGCTGCTATAACTTACTCAAAGCATGTCTTTTGGTCTGATGGTTGTGCGTCGCAGTTCAAGTCTTCTAGAGCATTTTATTATTTGGGAAGGTTTTTTGAGAAAAATGGAGTACAGATTGGCTGGAATTTCTTTGCCTCCTCGCATGGGAAGGGCGAGCACGACGGTGCAGGGGCTGTCATAAAAAGAATACTTACAAGTGAGATGCTAAAGAGGGATAGCACACCTCTTCGTAATGCGGAGGATGCGGTCAAGTTCTTGACATCGTATTTCACATCAAAGAAAGGCCTGCAAGATAAGAACATCATCCGGTATGCAAACAATAAGGCTTCTTTTTTTTTACTTAAACAGTACCAATTTCTTCATGTAAATAATGCTAATATGGTATGTCTATGTTTGTAGGCACTTTTGGTTAATACAGGTTGGGGAAGTGTGCAGGAAATTACGTTATGACTGTGATACATTGAAGGGAACTACAAAGATACACACCATTAGACCAATTTGTCAAAACAGACCCACTATGGTAGCTCACAAAGGATTGTCTTGCTTCTGTAGTAGTTGTTGGAAGGGCTTATGGAATAAATGCTTACATTTGAAGAGGCTGGGAGGTTACACATATTCAGAATTGAAGCCATTTATCGTGGAGAATCACAATCCTGTCACTCATGTGCAATATGAAGGTGACAACCAATGGAAAGCGCAACTTGTGGAAGTGGGTGATAATTTTGTCGTGAACGCGGAAGCAAACAATGAAGAGAATGTAGAGTTTTGGATTATCAAGTGTACTGAACCAAGACATGTTGTGGAAAATGCTTTTAGAGACGAATGGGGTTCAAAATTCAGCAGACAAGAAGTTATCTTAACTGGCAAATATTACAAGTTTGTTGGTGAAAATAGGTATGAGTTATTGAGTCACATGCCAGATGTTTCATGCTATTCACATCTTGTCGTTTGTGCAAAAGTAGAGTTAATACCTGTTGTAGGTGAGCCATTAATGTATGAGCTGCCATTGGGATCATACGAGCACATAATAGATTGTTTGCCATTGCCTGAATCTGAAATGCTGGCAAGTAGTAAGACTAATACATCTTTGAAGGAAAAGAAGCAAAAGCAGATTTTGGATGCTGTCAGGAAGAAGGTACAGGCCAGAAAGAAGAATTCAAAGCAGGCTATAGGAAAAACGAAGCCCACTGCACGAAAAAGAAAGCCTTCAGGAAATTCAAAGGATAGGAAGATGCCAAAACGAAGAAAAGGAAGATGTGAGTGAATGGAAGGGCTTGGAATTATGAAGTTACTGTTTTGTAGCAGAATTTTTGTGCCATGTGTTGCTGCTGTAGCTTCTGTTAGTGGCAGAGCACATGGTGATGGAACAGCTTTGTGATGGAACAGCATGGTGATGGTACATGCTTTGTATCAAATAGATTTCTTTCTAGATTCTTTGGAATGGGGACTTGATAATGCTTGCAAGTTGCAGTGGTTGCACAACAGCAACGTGGTTGCACAACATGTTCTTGTTTATGATGCCAGCAGCCCTTCTGTTTATGGGTTGGTAGCAGAATTGCGGATCTCATAAGAATCTCAAAACATTGCTCTGGAGAAATGCATGGAAGCTTAAGTGTACAATGATCAATGAAAGGTTCATTTAAAGTTTAGCATTAAACCATTTATTGTCTTGATGTTTCTATGATTGTCCAAGGCCTGCCCTGCAAGTCATACTAGGGCAGGAAGCTTGCTTTGCCATTGTTGAAATCATTTATCTGAAAAAAGAAGCAGAATGTAGAGAGAGATCATTTTTACAGTGTGCTGAACCATTTTGTACGTAATATTTCTTGAATAATGTCTTTATTGCTGGATCAACATTTGATCCGCTTTTGAGAAATTTGGTTGCTGGCTTTTATCTCATGCCAGCTTGTTTGACTCACCATTTGATAAAGTTTTCAAAGAAAAAGAAGTCTGGTTTTATTGGACTCCAGAATGATCTGATCTGCCAGCTACTTTTGCAGAGTATTTTTAAAGGGGTATACGAGGCATCAAAGTATTAAGGTAAGCAGTAGCTCTTCCCCTGTATTTCTCTAGTGGAGTTCCAGTTCTCTAAGAAAGCAACAATTACTGAATTCTGAAGTCTACACTAAGATATGTGAAGTGGGATTTCAGTTTGAAACTATTTGAGTATTGGCAATGCTTCTCATGGAGCAGTTTGACAATGATTGCCTTCCGTGACTTGTTAAGCAGTAACGTCATATAATGCTGTTGGTTTTGATTAGGCAGAATATACCTTCTTTGGCTTGACATGTTGTGAAGTCCAAACGGGCACAAATGATGCATTATGAACTGGTTTGAGTTTTTTGAAACTTGGAATATGCAAGCTGCTTAAATTTGATCCAGTTTTGCATGTATGATTTTTGAACACACTCATAAAGGAAAATAAGCGTATTTAGAACAAAAAGTGAAGTAGAACGTGATATAAAGTACGTTTTTTTGCATTTATCATATGACTTATGTTGGCAAAGAGAATTTTCATATGATTGATTTCGGCAGGCTTTATTAAGTCAAATGGTGAAAAAAGTATATGTGGCATGTTGGCTTGAAGATCTAGTTTGGTATTTGTAGCAATATGTTGAAGGTTGAAGTACACTTAGTATGCCTTCGTGACAGCAGAAATGTTGATTGCATGCCTATGGTGTTGCAAGGTTTTGTTGGTGTAGCCATCATATGCAGGGTCTAAGTAATTTTGAGGGAGTAGATAATTGTGTGGACACCATAACTCCATGGTTTTGTCACATGATGATGAGTCCTGCTTTTCACTAATTAGTCTAATTCCAAAAGTGATAGTCTAATTCCATGAGTATCATTTAGCTTCGCTTAATGAAACTCCAGGTAATTTATAAAGTTCTACTAAGCATTATTGGTAATGAGAAGATAATAACGGTTGAGAAGATAATAACGGTTGCATAAAGGCTATAAATGTTTCTGAAGCAGTGGAAATACTTTGATGTCATCTGATCAGTTAGCATCAAGTTTGCAGTGAAACTAAAAAATGGATTCCACAGAAAACAGAACAAGTACACAAAACAAGTAACATATTTATAACACTGGTTTTTTACAGAAGTACTTGATGTAACAAAATCTGGGCTGTCATGATATAACTGCCACAAAATTTCTGTCTATCTAAAGCCACAAAATATCTGTCTATGTAATGCCACAAATTTTCTGTCTATCTAATGCCAACAAACTGCTGCAAAGTAATGTCATCGTCAGATTCTGTTTCAGAATCTTCTTCAGCTATTTTATGATCCTGTTTTGCGACTGGAGATTGAACTTCATTCTGCTCGTTCGTTGTTGATGGTATAGCATTTGGAACACCTTCTTTCTGAAAACCTACAGAGTTGAGATCAATAACCAAACCAACCTGCTCATTGAAGGCATTGCTCGGCATGCCTGGGAACCAAAGGTTTGTAATCCCTGTTGAATCCCAAGACTCACATTGTTGACTCGAATCTGTAGCTGCCAAATTAAACCATTTTAGAAGATATTACCATTTATTTGAACCAAGTAAAGGAACTCATAGATCTTACCTTTGGATTCAGTGGTGTGTGTGGTGGCCTCCACTTCGACCTGAGCATCTTCCTTCTGACCTGTGGCCTCCACTTCAGTAGTTTGAACATCTTCTTTCTGACCTGTGGTTGTATCTTCATTCCGACAAATGGTTGCATCTACTGTCTTATCTTTAGCAGATGGAGCTTTATATTTTCCAGCAGATCCAACAACCTCAGCAGATCCAATAGTATCAGCAAAAGTCGAAACATTCTTAGCGGATCCAACATTAGTATTTTTGTAAGATCCCAAATCCATAGTTGATCCCGCTGAATTATCTACACAGTTTGTCCCTGCAATCTCGTTCTTCTTGGATGAGGAGGCCTTTTTCCTTGCATTCTTTGGTGGATTCTTGCATTCAAGTTTTCTCTTCCCACTCATCTTCTTCGTGGGAACTTTGACTTGTATCCCTTCAGCACATATCAAATGGTTACCATCTACTTCATTAATTGAACCTCTAATACAGGAAATGCACACAATATATACCTGACTGAATAATCTCCACCCTCGGGTCGCTCTAATAATTCTACACGTACATGCCTCCTAGTCGATTAATGAAATAAGAAATCAAAAGCAAGCAAAGAAATAAATGGAACTCACTTTTTGATGGGCTTGCCATCGACCTCGTAACTCTTCTTTTCACTTGCAATTTAGTGGATTTGATGTTCACAACTTCCACATTTTCCTCATATTCTGATACAGCAGTAGGACCTATCAAATGGTTTATGGACATCTAATTCTACATTGAAACTCAATTGCAAGAAATGAACAAAATAAACACCTGATTCATTAATCTCCACCTCGGGGTCACGCTCTAATCTCTCTACAAAAAAATGACTCTAAGTTAATATGAGAATAATAACTCAAAAGAAAGCAAAGAAAAATTAAACTCACTTTTTGATGGGCTTGTCATCGATCTTGTCAATCTTCTTTTCACTTGCAATTTAGTGGGTTTGTCGTTCACAACTTCTACATCTTCCTCATCTGAAATTGGATCAGAGCCTTCAGTGCTATTATCATCTTCCTGCTTGCCATTGTCTGGTTTGAATTCAAGGTAGCCCAACTCTTGGTATAAATCAAGAAGTGGATCTTCTTTGCACACTATGCAATGCATGTTTTCAATGCATAGCTGAAAACAAAATAAGTGGAACTTATGTCCACAATGTAAACGCACTTGCAAGTCAAAATTCTTACTAAAAGCCAAGCTACATACTTCACAACCAGATGCCCTATCTACCTGTGTCCAAATACCAGCAGTAGGCCTAATTACTGACTCATGCAAGAAAGAATCCTTTAAATGTTTTAGGTTACATTTCCTAGTCTCCAAGTCTTCTACTGATTCTTTTGTCATTTCAAGAGACAACTTAATTTTGCTGATATCATACTCGAGAGAAGACCTATTATCGGATCTTTTTTTCTCAAAAAAAACAGTTAGTAATGAAAGGCCATATGTATTCTCTTCTTGCTCCAACATCTTCAATGCAATTGTCTCATCTGGGCATACCTCCTTCAAATCCTGAAACTTAGTTCTAGTTTCAGTAATGAGTTTAGATAGAGTTGCTGCCATACGATCATAACCAGCAAGTTCTCCATTGTTCTCGACCATCTGCATCTCCTTTGCTTTTAAGTCTTGCTCCAAAGCTGACATCTCAGACTGCAAGTCATGCTGGTTAGTTTCCAAAGTACAAATTGCAGCTGCTACATTACTTAACCCCAACTCCTCAATTGTAGTTCTTTTCTTGTTATTCCTTTTAGAGTTTTGTAAACTGGCCCACGCAAATCTTGCCCAATCAAGCTTGTAGCTACCAGGGTTAGCAAGAGCCCTTTTAGTGTGTTGCCAAGCAAAACCCCTAGCAAAGATAGTCCCAGCTTCATTATTCTTCAATCCAAATTGGTAAACCCTATGCACCAAATCCTGAAGCTCGTCATGGAATTCAGGTCTCACCTTATATAATTTGATTTTCATTCTTATCAATTCATTAGTCCACACAGTAAGGAAATCCGACATGGGACAGTCATCCCAAGATAGTGATGAAGGATCTCTACCTTCATTTGGCAAACCCCTGTACAAGTGAAACTCCAACTCAGAGGTCACAATCTTCATAGCCGCCGTCTGTGGGAAAACCTTAGGGTTACCTCTGCCGGATACAGAGTTGCGCTTAAAATCAATGGAAAAAAAAAAGATTAAACCATACCTTTTCTGGACAAGACATTTCATGATTGCGCTGCAAAAGATCTGGGGGTTCAGTACCTTCCATCGGGTCCTCGTCGTTCATCATGGTGCTTGAACGATCGCCCTTGACAAATGTCGGAGTTTCGAAAATGGCAAATGGAGCGGGAAAGTAACAAGAAAGGGTTCATGGGGTTTGACGGGTAAAAGATTCCCTTAAAACTTCACAACTTCATTGAAAAAAAACTTAGGGGTGCGGTGCTGATGGGGTGCTTGACGGACGCGAAATTGCCCCCCAGTTTCGTGTGTACACCCCTACACATTTGGAGAAATTTGTGACAAAAATTTGTGAAAAATAACCTACAAAATATACCCAATGTGAAAGACTCTCCTAGATTCTTAAGATTCTACAGAGATTACCCTAGATTTTCAAAAACTATCCCAAGATTCCTCTACGTTTCTCAAGATTCCATGTATATTCTCCTAGATTCCCTCGGATTATATGAAAATTCCTCAAGATTCTCCAGGATTCTGTTAAGATTCCTCTAGATTATAAAAGGTTATCCCAAAATTCCTCTAGATTCTCCAAGATTCTTTGTAGATTCTCCTATGTTCCCTTAGATTCTATAAAGGTTCCCTTTCTAAGATTTCCCGAGATTCTCAAAGATTTTAAGAAGATTTTCTTAGATTTCTCTGAGATTCCCCAAGATTCTATGTACCTTCTCTTAGATTCTCTAAGATCCTATAAAGATTTTCTTATATTCTCCAAGATTCCATCAAGATTCCTCTAGATTGTCAAAGATTTTATGAAGATTCCCTTGGATTCTTCTAGATTCGCAAAGATTCTCTTTTGATTTCTATAGATTCCAACATTGTCTTGAGATCCTTTAAATTCTCAAAGATTCCAGGAAGATTCCTCTAGATTCAATTAAAGTACTATAGATTCCATTAAGATTCCAAGATTCACCCTGCAAAACACATACAGTATGAAAGATTCTCTTATATTCTTAAAATTCTAAAGAGATTCCCCTAGATTTTCAAAGATTATCCCAAGATTCTTCTACATTTCTCAAGATTCTATGTATATTCTACTAGATTCCCTTAGATCATATGAAAGTTCTCAAGATTCTCCAAGATTCTATCGAGATTCCCCTAGATCATAAAATATTCCTCTAAATTACCGAGGACTTTACGTAGATTCTCCTACATTTCCTTAGATTCTATGAAGATTCCCTTAGATTCTCCAAGATTCCTCTAGATTCTCTCAAGATTCTCATAGATTCCCCAAGAATCTATGTAGATTCTCGTAGACTCTCTAAGATCCTATGAAGATTCCATTAGGCTCTCCAAGATTCCATCAAGATTCCCCTAGATTCTCAAAATTTCCATCAGGTTTCCCCTAGATTCCCAAAGATCCTCTCAAGATTCACATGATTCCCCAAGATTCTATATAGATTCTCTTAGATTCTCTAAGATCCTATCAAGATTTCCCTAGATTCTCAAGTATTCTATGAAGATTCCTCAGATTCCCATAGATCCTCTTGAGATTCCCATAGTTCCTAAGGTTCTCTTGAGATTCCCCGAAATTTTCAAAGACTATCCTAAGATTCCTATAGATTCCTCAAGAATCTATCTAGATTCTCTTAGCTTCCCTTACATCTTATGAGGACACCCCTAGATTCTCAGAATCCCATAGATCCCCAAGATTCTATGTTGATTCCTCTAGATTCTCTAAGATCCTATGAAGATTCCCATAGATTCTCAAAGATCCTTTTGAGATTCCACTAGATTCCCTAAGGTCACATTGAGATTCCTGTAGATTCCTCAAGATCCCATGACAGAACAATGTGTTGTTTTATTGGTAGAATGATATGTTAGGATGCTCTTTATTTAACTTGGTGTTTTCAATGGTTTCACCAGTATTATAGAAGAAGAAGAGATTTTAACTCTCAATATAGATTTAGCAAATGAAGTTGCTCTTTTAGATTTATTTTGTTGTTGAACATCACATAGATTAAATTTAAAGCAAAGACGATGGTAATATTCAAGAAAAATTGAAAGGTTGATAATTATACAACAAATTGTGCCACGTAACAATGGCTATGCTACTTAAAATATTTCCTTTTTGGGTTTTAAACTAATTGAAGGCAGATCAACAAAACAATCCATTGTAGCAAAAGGAAATTAAAAAACGCCAAGGAATATTTGTACTATGTAGTGGATTAATAAAGTATGATGCCGGTGCCCTATGCACCTTTAAGGGTCGAACTCACGTGTGTGTAGAACAAGCATATGTATCAAGATATATACAGGGGTGAAAAATTTGACATCTTGTTTGGTTTTTTTGCCAGATTTCCCTCGCTATGATATTTCCTCGTGAAGTTGCTCTAATTCTGCTATTTTTGCTTAAGGTGCTTATTTATGGGTCAGCAGAATATTCCAGAATGCCCTAGAGTGTGTTGATATAGGTGGATGAATTCAAAATGTTTGTCAAACTCTAGTCAACCACTAGTCAATTATTTGGTCAAATGCCTAGGCAAACTCACACCAAATGCATGATGTTCATCGTATTATGTGTCTGTCCAAGCATAGATTTACCAAATGTCTTTAGATTTATTTTGTTGTTGAATATCACATAGATTAAATTTAAAGCAAAGAGATGATGGCAATATTTGAGAAACATTGAAAGCTTGATAATTATACAACAATTGTGCCACATAACAATAGCAATGCTACTTAAAATATTTCCTTTTTGGGTTTTGGACTAATTCAAGGCAGATCAATAAAACAATCCATTGTAGTGACTCAAATTCAAGAGAAAATGCATTTTTAGTCATTCTGTAGTTGGCATTAGAATCTTAACACTAAGAACTTCGTGCTAGAGACATCTCTGTTGAAGCCAGTTATATAGTGAATATTTTAAATGAGTATGGATTGGAGACGAATGTGTATCTATGAGTTCGTAGGAAAACGACTTAGCAGTTATAGAGAGTCTGCGGATCACTGCCATGTGCAAGTCTGGTATCTAATGCCCATCACTATACCCTAAATATTTCCTGGTTGTAAGTACATGAATATAACATTGATGGAATATTACATCTTGTGGTCTAGAAAGGATTTCCTTTTCCACATTGTATTGTTGCATACAAAGTACAGTTCCATTTGCAAATTGAAGTATCAGAAGACTACTTTTGGCATAAAATGAAGTTTAAAGTTTTTGTAGCATGTGATGTAGCCTTGTTTTCCTACTAGTGCAAATGACATTACTATCTAAAATTTGACTTTGAAGTACTTGAAGCAATAAATCAAATGCGACATGCTCATTTGCATTCTAAACAATTGTAGCATTGGGCGAAGTTGCCTATGTAATGGATTCAAATGGGCAAGTCATGAGTTTTTTTAGCAATGGCTCGGATAGGTTCTTATCCAAGCATCCTAGGATTTAGTGGCTTGGTAGTAGATTGTTCATCTGTGTCAATCATACTATTGTCCAGAAATATTTGGCATCCTAGGAATTGATGCCCTAGTGGTGCATCGCTCATCTCTCAATAACCTAGTAGTGCATCGCCTGCCATCTTAAGCTCCTACCCAATCCACGGTCCAATTCTATTTAGATATTGACATAAATAAGAGATAGTTACCATACTATCTCTGAGAGTACGTCGTCTCCATTTATTCGTGGGGAAGAATAGGAGTTAGGCGGGCACCTGTCCAGCAAGCGTTCTTGCTGCTGCTGCACATGACATGCATGCGGCGCAGGTTCAGACCATCCCATCCCATCTAACAATTCATGCAGGAGTCCAAGTCCAATTGACCTGGCTTGGCTCAGTCTAGATCTTACAAGGTTATCATGATTGTCTTACAAGGTAATCATGAGAATCTTACAACGTAATCATGAGAGTCTTACAAGGTAATCACAATAGTCTTACAAAGCAAAGTAATCAGGAATGCTTTGTTAGGCTAGGCTTTGGGGCTTAGTAGGACTCGAAGCTACACCATTGGGCGCGTTTTAACCAATTCAACCATAGGCCCACCATTGATCGCTACCAGAAGCTAAGAAATGTCCTTGCTTGTTCGGTGTTCCCGGGAGAGCGGTCGAGTGGTTAAAAGCGATAGACTAAAAATCCGTTGAATAGAATACTCTATGTGGGTTTGAATCTTGCCTCTCCCACCTAACCTACAAGGTCAGGTCTCCTTTATATCATACATCAACACTTCTACTTACTCCTGCATGCATGTTGAAACAGTAAGAGAATGGAACAAACCCCAACCCTCAGCATGGCATGCACATACATGGGAGAAGATAACTAACTTCAACTACCGGCTATCGGTACCGCTGAAGCTGAACCAAGTAGTCAAATGCGGGGTAAAAAGAATAAGCGGAAGGTGGAGGTGGTATTATTATTCCAGGCACTCTAGCTAAGACACCAATGATATATGGTCTCGTTTTGCTCCTTTTCTCTGTTGAATGCAATGCCTGCCATCGGCCTACTTGCCGCTTGCTTCGAATAGCCATAGTCAGTCGCGATCCCACTGCTTGCTTTGCCACTCCCCGCTTGGCTTGCTGGCATCGCAACTCTCAAGCAAGTAGAAGGACCTCCGGCCAACAGGCAGGTGTACCTCTATACATATACAACACTTCTTTGTCCCCGGATGCCCGAGAAGAAATGAACTCGTTCAGGAAAGAGAATAAAAAAGGATGGATGTCTGAGAAGGAAAGAAGAAAAAGAGAATCAATAGATTATTTTCCTGGGGAGCGCTTCCCGAACGCAGCATACAACTCTCTGTTGTACTGCGCTCATCAAGTGTGCTTGTACCTCGGCAACAATGGAAAGAGAAGGGAGGGCATTATTAAACCCTCTTGGCCCAATCCTGGATACTCTAAGATCCTTTATCGAACCTGCTCCCACCGGAATAGATAAGGACATCCCGTTGCACCGATCCGGAGACCATTCGTGGTGACTGAGAGGGTTGAATACCATACCAACCAGGGAGTTATTTGCGCCCTTGGTTGGATCCGGTCTCCTAGGCCCTCCGGATAGATAATATTGATTGCTGCTTCCCCCAGACAGGCGGGGGAAGAAGCAGGAAAAGGCTCGAATGATACGATCCCTCCGTCACCCCGGAATGAAAGACTTCCGTGGGTGATCTCGTAGTTCCTGGTCCATGAAGATGCGTTATTAGGTGCTCCATTTTTCACATCTTGGCTGAACTTCAACCTGTGCTCGAGAGATAGCTATCCATACACTGATAAGGGATATATGGATTCTCGGGAAGAGAGGAGCCATGAATGACTGGCCCCCCTGGACCGCCCGGATCCCACGAGTGAATGGAAGGTCAAATCCCCATTAGAATTGGATCTCACCTGAATCGCCGCAGCAGGAGGAGTACGCCATGCTAACGTGCCTTGGATGATCTACATCTTTCTTCGGGTTAGGCGCTGATGAGCACATTGAACTATCCGTGTGGCTGGCTAAGAGCCGCCTTCACGGACCAAGCACAACGACGCAATTATCAGGGGCGCGCTCTACCGCTGAGCTAATAGCCCATGCAGGTCAGTGGGGACCTGACCTGCATGCGAGGACCCTTCCCTATTCCTCAGCCCCGTTGTTATGTTGCCACCTCACCAGGGCAAAGGGGGGATGATAAATGAGCTCCTATCTCGTTCCGACCTGGGATAATAAGCTTATGAACTTGGTCCTGCCGTTGAGACAACCTGCTTTACCGTTGAGACAAAGAGAAAGGGATGGATGAGAGATTATTCCATCTCCGAGCTCAGCTCGAACATCGATGCGGCTCGCTTCTTTACTGGGTGTGTAGAACCAGCCCAACAAGCATTAGCTCTCCCTGGAAAGGAGGTGATCCAGCCGCACCTTCCAGTACGGCTACCTTGTTACGACTTCACTCCAGTCACTAGCCCTGCCTTCGGCATTCCTCCCCTTGCGGTTAAGGTAACGATTTCGGGCATGGCCAGCTCCCATAGTGTGACGGGCGGTGTGTACAAGGCCTGGGAATGGACGTCATATGGCTGACCGATGATTACTAGCGATTCCGGCTTCGTGCAGGTGATTTGCAGCCTATAATCCAAACTGAGGCCGGGTTTCTGAGGTTAGCTTGCCCTCGCAGGGTTGTGACCTTTTGTCCCAACCATTGTAGCATGTGTGTCGCCCAAGTCATTAAGGGGCATGCTGACTTGATGTCATCCTCACCTTCCTCCGGCTTATCACCAGCAGTCTGTTTAGGCTTTCAAACTCAATGGTGGCAACTAAACACGAGGGTTGTGCTTGTTGCGGGACTTAACCCAACGCCTTATAGCACGAGCTGATGACAGCCATGCACCACCTGTGTCCGCGTTCCCGAAGGCACTCCTCTCTCTCAAGAGGAGGCATGTCAAGCCCTAGTAAAGTTCTTTGCGTTGCATCAAATTAAATCTAAACCACATGCTCCACTGCTAGCATTGTGTGGACCCCTGTCAATTCCTTTGAGTACGCATTAGCTGTTGTACTGCACGGGTCGATACGCACAGCGCCTAGTATCCATCGTTTACGGCTAGGACTACTGGGGTATCTAATCCCATTCGCTCCCCTAGCTTTCGTCTCTCAGTGTCAGTGTCGGCCCAGCAGAGTGCTTTCGCCGTTGTTGGTGTTCTTCCCGATCTCTACGCATTTCACCGCTCCACCGGGAATTCCCTCTGCCCCTACCGTACTCCAGCTTGGTAGTTTCCACCGCCTGTCCAGGGTTGAGCCCTGAGATTTGACGGCGGACTTGCGAAGCCACCTACAGACGCTTTACGCCCAATCATTCCGGATAACGCTTGCATCCTCTGTCTTACCGCGGCTGCTGGCACAGGGTTAGCCGATGCTTATTCCTCAGATACCGTCATTGCTTCTTCTCCGAGAAAAGGAGTTTACGACCCGTGGGCCTTCTACCTCCACGCGGCATTGCTCCGTCAGGCTTTCGCCCATTGCGGAAAATTCCCCGCTAGCGCCTCCGGTAGAGTCTCGAAATGTCAACCCAGTGTGGCTGATCATCCTCTTGGACCAGCTACTGGTCCTCGACTTGGTAAGCCGTTGCCTCACCAACCAGCTAATTAGATGCAAGCAAGCCCCTCCTTGGACGGATATCCTCCTTTCGCTCCTCAGCCTATAGGGTCCTAGCAGCCGTTTGCAGCCGTTGTCCACTTCCCCTCCCCCCTCCCCCGCCCCCAAAGGCAGAGTAGGGCAGGGCAGGGCAGGTTCTTATGCGTTACTCACCCGTCCGCCATTGGAAACACCACTGTGGATGCTTCCCCTCTGACTTGCATGTGTTAAGCATGCCGCCAGTGTTCATCCTGAGCCAGGATCGAACTCTCCATGGGATTCATAGTTATTACTTATAGCTTCCTTCTTCGTGGACAAAGCTTTGGAACCCAACCCTCTTCATACCAAGACATAACTTGTGTTCATTCACTTTGTATCAGCCTTAACCTCACTCACTTTTATTTAATATACTCATCCCTACCCCCCGAGTCACTATAGAAATAGAACGCCATTTTGGATGACGGGAAAGCAAAGCTTGGAATATTCAATCACAAGGATTTTTTTGCGATAGTGATAGTGTGGGAATAGGACTTGAATCTACAATCTTCAGATTATGAGCCTGATGAGCTAACCATTACTCTATCCTGCGAGGCAATGTGTATCTCTCTGCATGCGAAGTGAAACTATGAGTTATTGGCGTAAGATTTACATTTAAAAGAACCTCTGTAGCTGTAGAAACCTGATCCGAAACATATAAAATGCATATTCAATTGATCGAGACACTTGTCTCTGAGTCTCATTATAATTAATAAGAGCAAAAAAAAGCAAGACTAGATTTAAACACGAATTTGACATAAATAAAGTAGCACCATGCCACAATAATGAAAATGCGAGAGGAGGCCAGGCTAGGCTCATAATGCAGTAAGGTGGAAGGCCCTCCCTTCCGTTATCTTGCGACCTGGGGAGGCTGTTTTTGAAGAGAAAGGTTTGGCTGTAGTGATAGGTTCACTGTGCTGTAGTCGGCTAAGTTGCTCAAGAACTACAGAAGGCTGGCTTGGCAAAGGACTTAAAATCCTTGTAGATCTTCTTGTTCCAAATCGGAATAATCAGATTGCCAAAGGGACTGAGAATCCTTTCTGATCACTTGTAAAAATCAATATCAATATCAAACCATCTCATTTCTCCTACAACTCCCGATTCACTTTACTCTCTGTGACGTCCCCTACTCGTATACGGTGCACTCACCGTATACGAACAGGAGTTCATCCCCCATACCAGCCCCGTGCTGATACAGGGCCCTCCACACATCACTGCAACCGTAATGAGTTCCAGTGGAAAGAATGAAGGGGTCATTTTACCCCGTCTCCCTCAGGGCCTACCTAGCTGCGAAAGCGTAAACATACATGTCAGTATACAACATCATCACATATCCACCTCGAAGGGTGGTACATCAACATCTGCAGAGACAAAGATCAGCACAATACATATGGGTTCCTACCCAAGGCTCAGACTCCAGGGGATGACTGACGGCTTGGGTCTCCAGAGTTCATTGCAGACAGAATTCATGGCAATGGATTTGGCTGGCATGAGAACATGGCATAGGGTTGTCCACTCCATCCGCCCCTTCTGTGCACACTTTGCAAAGTAGGTTGAAAAGTGTTGGGACCTGACTGTAGCCCGCCGGATGCATAGCCAAAGGGGCTATTCCTGGGTTGCATCTCCCCAGTTCCGATGGGGTAGGTAGGGATCATTCCCTCCAGAGATCTACATGCTGATCCAAGGTGACTAGAGGGCCACTGCCCTTATTCGACTTGAACCCAATGGAGAGTGACACATCACTCCACGGGTGTCGAGCCCATGCCTTGCCCACACGCAGTGGCAAGCCATTAGACCTAGTCCACAATGATCCCCGGTAGGCCTTACACACCAGAGGGATCGTTCAAGGGTCAGAACATGAACCTCCTTATGAGCCAGTCTGGCCCCTTCACCCACAACCAGGTGTGGCTCCTGTGCACAGGCCGAATCTACAGTGTGCTAAGGAGGCTAGCTAGGAGCATCAACTACTAAGCTTTAAGTCTCTACCCCCCTTCCCAATACAATGAGTCCACAGAATTCATCCATCCATCACATCATCATAGAAATAAAGAATAAGAACTAATCTATATCATAGAGTTAGGTTCTTTAGTTAGGGTCAATCTTGGGATCTGCTTGGCTACTACGGGCAATTTAATAGGCTAAACCTATTGGTTCGATAGCTGGAATCCGGTTTAGGCTATTAAATCGACTAAATACCTGATCCCTGGTTCACTCCTCTTGATCCGAAGGCGTCCATCTCGCTGTTCTGCTTGGGGATGCGGTCGGAAGGAGAATCTGACGAGCTAGGGCACACGGGCAGATCTTGGGAGTTGGATTTGACTCCTCAGGCGCGCGAACTGGAGCTCGAAAGGTTCGTGGACGAAAAGAGGAAGAATTAGGGTTTGGTTACCTTACATAGGCTCTCAGTTAGGTTTAGGGTTTCCATGACCCTTGGTCTGCCTTTAATGGGTTAAAGGTTTAAAGTGCGCACATTGCTAAGTGTGCGCACCCTTGCAAGTTGCCCCCTAGGGCGCCCTTGCTTGGTTACACGTCGGCGTACACGTCAATTGGAATGGCGTGTACGCGTGACGGTGCAGTACGGTATACGTCTTGAGACCATATATCATACTGGAACGTCACATTCTCCCCACCTTAAATTGATGCTGTCCGCAGCATCGTGGGTCTCCCCACCTTGGGATCTTCTTAGCCTGCAATCAACTTGATGCATACGATATACTATTATCATAGTTACACATTTATTATAATATTTTTAGAACATTATTATACTATTATTCAATCAAATACTTATCAATATGTATGTCATTACAACAATTACCCATTAGTTTTACTTATCATAATGTTTTAGTTTATCAGTATATATACAATTATTCTCTGAGGTACTTCGCATTCCTTGCAACACATTAGAATAAAATTTGTGTTGCAAGTCTTCGTAGCTCGACCTCCTAGCCCTCCGGAGCGCTCTATTGGCCTGCAGGTCAACACTACGTTAGTACCATTTTTTAATTATTTATAAATTTGGTTATAAGGGAACCACCCCAACTATTTACATGAATGCATGGCTAATCTCCCGGCGTAGGAAGAGGATGCTTCTTCTATCGTGGCCGTGGAGACAGCGCCCTATCGTGCCTATATGGCGCTCATGCCTACACCTTTAGTTGCCCAGCGTGGAGGATAGAGTCCTTCTCGTATATAGAGCGTGAAGGATAGTGTCTTCCCCGTAGGCATTGGCTAGAGGTGCTTTCCCTATCAATGCATTCCTGAACGACCTTTTATCTCTCGAGGTTGTCTACTTCCGTGGGACAGAAGTAGACTTTCCAAGCGGAACCGCGGTCATGCCTACATTGACATTACACCACGTCCTAGAGATCACCGTAGTGATCTCATCATCGGTAACAACGCATGCAACCCATACTTCATAGGTTGCATGCGTAGATTATACTTAACTATGCAAGCTATAAATCTACACAGATCGACATGCCTGAGCCGATTTCTTCGGAGATGACCTTGCCGTCCCATTGCTCCATAAACTGTGGATACTGCTTTATCAGATCTCTTTTAAGTACCCATGTCGCGTCTTCCACCGGCAAGTGTTTCCACTTGACCAAGTATTGGAGAAACTCCGATCTCCTTGTTTTCTTGAACGCTTTATCAAGAATCAATTCTGGAACTATTTCCAGCTGCTCTTCCGTCATTTCCAACAACGCTGGAGTGTCCAAGACTTCATCTGGATTTGGAGTATGCTTCTTCAACAAACTCACGTGGAAGACTTTATGAATCTTTAGGTGTGCTGGCAGATCCAATCTGTAGGATTCGTTACCTATTCTTTTGACGATTCTGAAGGGTCCATACAATTTCTGATGCGGAGCTTCGCCTGCTTCACTTTTATCTTGAGCCATACATCATCTCCAACTTGGAACTCTCTAACCGTCCGATGCTTGTCGGCGATGCTCTTTTGTCGACTCCTTGCTGCGAGAAGATATCTTCGAACTTCTTCCACGAGCTGCTGCATGTCGCCCAACATTTGCTGCGAAACTTCCACTTTTGACACGGGGTTGTGCCAAGTGTCTGGAGTTAGGCATTGGTAGCCGTAATTAATCATGAACGGCGACATTTGGGATGATTCCTGCTTGGTGCTATTATATGCAAACTCCACCAAGTGAATAAACTCTTCCCACATACCTTGCTTGTTCCAGACATAGTTTCGTAGCATATCCTCCAATATTCTGTTGGTCCGCTCTGTTTGCCCATCCGTCTGGGGATGATAGGTCGTGCTCATGGATAGCTTCGTCTGAATCGTTGCAAAGAGGTCTTGCCAAAAGGCACTCATGAACTTCGGGTCTCTGTCGGAGATGATCTCCCTTGGCATGCCATGGAGCCTGAAGATCTCTTTGATGAAGAGCTTTGTCGTATCCATAGCTGTGTCCGTGGTCCTGCAAGGCACAAAATGGGCCATTTTCGACAACTTGTCGACCACGACCATCAAGGCATCCTTCCCTCTTACTGTTCTTGGAAGCCCCGTTATGAAGTCCATGCTGACGACCTCACACTTAGCGTTTGGCACCGCTAATGGTTCCAACGCACCTGGAATTCGAAGTTGTTCTGCCTTCGTTTGCTGGTATAGCTAACATTCCTTGATGTGGCGAGCTACCTGCTTCTTCATTCCTGGCCAATAGTAGCTGCTATGCACTTTGAAGTATGTCTTCATGAATCCTGCGTGGCCAGCTATTGGGCTGTTGTGGGTGTCGTGGAGGATCAACTTTCTTATTCCAGATGATTCAGGCACGCACAACTTGTTCTTATGGTACAGAAGGTTACCTTCGGGTAAAAGCATGTTAGGGTGTCCCTTAAAAAGTATTATTTAGTGACTAAAAAGGTACCTAAAAAGGTAGCCAGGACTGGGTACTGGGTACCTGTATAATATCTCAATATAAGGTATGTTTTAGAACTTTTTATATATATATTGGTCTCCGATAGCATTATCTTTATCTTAACTTTGAATATTACCATGTCCTTGACTTTTATTTTGGATTTTTGTATTAGTTTTAATGAAAAGAAAAATGAGAAAGTACCCAGTTCTGAAGTACCTAGTGTATGTACTTTTGCAGGTTCCAAAAGTGGTACACCCTAACATGCTTTTACCCCTTCCTTCTTAAAATTTTTGAAGGTTTCCCTCTCCTTATCTGTTCTCGCTTCCTTGCACAAGCTTGCCCATACTTCTTTGAAGTCCACATCCGTTGGCAACGTTTCTTCAATCTTCTTCCCGAAATCGCTGGAGAGCGTCGAAATTGCATTGCAATGCACTCTAGTTGTCAGCGGATGCCTTGAAAGTGCATCTGCTACCACATTGAGCTTCCCGGGCTTGTAGACTATATCAAAGTCATACTCTTCGAGAAACTCCATCCACCTTCGCTGCCTCAGGTTGAGGTGTGGTTGCGTGAATACATATTGGAGGCTCTGGTGATCCGTGTCCAACTGGAACTTCCTTCCTAAGAGGTAGTGCCTCCAGATTCTTAACGCCCTGACAACTGCAAGCAATTCCTGATCGTGCGTCGGGTAGCGTGTCTCGGTATCGTTCATCTTCCTGGAGTCATATGCTATTACCCGCTCTTCTTGCATGAGCACTGCACCTGTGGCTATCTTACTTGCGTCTGTCGCCACTAGCTTGTCCTTCTCCGGGTTCTTCAATCTCAAGTTTGAAGATGTATGCTACCTGCTCGCTCTTAATAGACTTGAGCAGCTTCTTAATAGACATACACTGCATGATGGGAGCAACTTCTTTACCTGTGATCTCAATAACTTTGCCGTCGGGCGTTGTGAGGGTTACCTTCCGCTTTCCACAATCAATGATGGCCCCTGCTGGTCCAAGGTACTCCATTCCTATTATCAGGTCGTACTTGCCGATTCCCATTACTTCTGCTCCCATCAGGATATTAATTCCCGGCAAGTCAATGTCAAAATTGATCCTCTTCCCTGTCGTTTGTCTTACTGCTCCGCTTGCCAAGATTACTGGCCTTGGCTTGGACTTTAAAGGTTTCAACTTCAACATATCGACCATCCTTGGGGAAGCGAAGTTGTAGCTACTTCCCGAGTCTATTAAGACTATGAAGGACTTGGTTTTGGCCTTCCCTATTGTGGAAATTACTCTATACTGATTCTCTGCCTGTTCTGTATCTATAGCAGCAAAGATGTGGCACTCACCCTCAATATAATTGCGCGCTGCCTCGCCGTCGTTTAGACGGAGTGTCCCATCCCCCCAACTCCGCTAGCGCTGAGCTCATGACGAAGGGGCAATTCGCCGTTCTGTGGCCTGGCTGGAAGCATCTGAAGCAAAGCTGCTTCTCTATACACTCCTGTCTCTTTTCTTTTGGCATTGCTTGTAAGAAAGACCGCACTGCTTTTGAGTAGTTCGACCCTTCCTGCTTGTCCTTGAAGGACACCTGCTTCTTTTCCTGCTGTTTCCCCTGGTTGCCACTATATGGGGATTTTGCTGGGCTTGGCTTGGCTGCCCTAGGGCTATAACTCCCTATTGCTTTGCCTCTATCCTGGTAGTACGGCTGTTTCTGCGCACTGTTCTGAAGCCCCGATCCTTGCAAGCTGATTGCTTTGGATTCGGCTTCGGATACTGTCTTAGGGTCTATTGCCCTTACGAGCTTACGGATCTCTTCGTTCAGTCCTTCAATGTAGCTCTCCACTGCGTGCCTTTCACTCAACTTCGGCACATACAGCCTTAGTCTCATGAACTCCTCAGTGTACTTCTGCACTGTTTTGTACCCTTGCTGCAATCTGTAAAATTGCTGCATCATGTTGGACTTGTGTTCCCGTGGAACGTAATGGCGCTTGAAGGCTTTAGAAAACTTCTTGAATCTGCACCCATCTCTGCTTAAGCCATGGGCCTTGGCATAACCCTTCCACCAGATGCGTGCGGCTCCCTTCAAGTTGGCTGTTGCCACCCTGCCTTTGTCCTTGTCTTTCATTCCGTAGGCGTTGCCGTACTCGCTCATCTCGTCGAGCCATGCCTCTGCTTCCAAGCCTGATCTGTTCTCGCCTGAGAACTGTTCAAGCTTCCGGGCCTTCCATACATTGCCCAATGCTGAGTCTACCTTCTTCTGGTAGTCTAAGGCCTTAGCGTCCTTCTGTCTGGCGTCTCTATGGTCCAGCACTTGTTCAGCCTCCTTCTCGGACTCAGAGTCCGAGGCCGAGCTTGAGTCGGAGGTTTTTGTACTAGGGGACCTCCTTCTCTTACTCCTCTTCTTATGCTTCCCCGACTTTCGAGGTGTCGTTTGCGGCCCGGATGATGCTTGTGCCGCCAGTAGAGCCTTTATCTGGTCCAGTTCCGTTCGCATTTGCGACATCTCCTCTTCTGGGGTCATGGGACCATATGCTTCGAACAGGTTCCTTGGGATGGGTTGCCTGTCAGGTGTCTCTTCGTCTCTGTTGGGCCTCCTATTTTGTTCGACCGTTCTTTGTTCCCTATCTGCATACACAGTTGGCCATGGCCTTACGGTTAGATTCATTTACTTTATTGTATTCATGTATTTGCCGAAATATTTGGAACCAAATACAATCAATAAAGTTTTTAAATATTGGCACAAAATGTTTTTATTACATAATATTTTTAGATACAAGTCCCCCGGGATCAAGATTTTAACTACTCTTGAAATCGCCGGTAGGATGGGTTATCCTCTAGAAATTTCTTAACTTGGGCCGTTCCTACCGAGCGTCCCAAGTTCCTAAGGACATTGGTTGACGTCCCACCCTGTAAGGTTGTCACCAATTCCTCTACCCTGCAGTCGGAGGTGTAGGCCGCGGTTACTGAATCTTCCCTGCCGTCGGTAGGGCACGGCGAAGTCGAAGATTTCAAGTGCCATCGCTCTCTTGACTAAGACAGCATAGTCGACGTTTGCAGCTATTCGAGCATGCATGCCAAAGCCAGAGAGTGCAATGAGCATAAACACTCCTTCTTCGCCCCGGGGACTGAATTTGCGGTGTATTACCGCTATTCTACCATCCAGCAGCAGGGGAAGGTAGTACCTCAACGACCTGTCATTGTGTGTTGCTGATGACTCTCCACCTGCTTGGCCTCCCGCTCTATGCCTTCCGGCGTATTCATCGACCTCTACCTCAGTGATTTCTTGGTAGTCTCTAATTGTCGATGAAACTCGCCTGACGTCGATTCCTGCTCCTCTTGTGCGAGGTGGTGTCGAGGAGCTCGGCATCAAGATGCTCGTAGTCTTGTCACGGATCCCCATCCGTTCTTGGATGGCATAGAACTCCTCCTCAGATGGCAGTTCTCGAGCTTCCATTATTTGCCTTATGTTGCTGTAGGCCTGGATGTCCGAAGTCGACTCCCCTGTATAGGTGTCGGCTTCTCTCACTTGAAGCGGGAAGTCTGAGACTCCCCGGACGATGAAGTCGTCCAAGTCTGGTTGCTGCCGTAGTTGGTGCAGCAACTCGTCAAGCCGGAACTCCCTCTCCCTGCATTCTGGGAGATTCTGGATATCGCTGAGGAGTAGGTATTTCTCACCGTTAATGATGATGGAGGCTAGGCTTGTGATGCCTAGCCCTAGTGGGGGAGCGACTCTGAGGGTCTGGCGGCTTCGCTCGAAGTTGTGTAGCTCCTCTTCTGCTTGCCGCCGTTCTTCTTCTGGGTCGAGCTCCGTATACTCTTCCTCGTCTGATTCCTCTTCTTCTGTTCTTCCTTCCTGCTCTCGCTGGTACTGCAAAAGCATCTGGTCTGCTGCTGAGGATGCTATGGGGTCCACCTCCATGGGAGGAATAGAGGTTTCCCCCATTGGGTTTTCAGCACGGTGGGAAAGGAATATGGCCAAGGCGGCGGTGTAGGAAAAGTACTTGGTCCTGTCAACTGTTAGGACCATGTAATCTGGCAACCTCTGTGCCTTGTTGGTCAAATATTTGGCAATGTTCGGGACATCACCCAAGGCTGCTTGTAGGGATGGGCGGGGAACAAAGTAGCCCGTGCAAGGGGGAAGCTACACTAAGGACTGACCTACCCTAGCTTGGAACTCAGCCAAAACTCGCCTATATGCTGGCGTTGCATGCAAGGTTGCTTGGACATCAATCTCTTTCTGGAAAAGCTGGAAGATGTTGTTGACGTCGGTCTCGGCTGCATGTGCACTGGCGCTGTACCATCGCCTGAAGTCAGCAGTTGTCATTGCTCTGGGGAAGATGTGACTAGCAAACAGAGGCAGGAGCACCTATGGGAGCTGGGAAATCGCCTAGAGGGTCGAGAGCAGACTTGTAGGGTGTCAAGTGGGAAATGGGGGCCTATTTATAGACAAGGGAAAAACCCTAATTTTTGGATGACTTAGAATTTTATTGGGGTTGGGCAATTCTGACCTATTAGGAGGTCCAAATGAGGATTTGAAGACTACTTTTGGGGTTTGAGCATGCTAAGATTAGCTAATGAACCTATTGCAACAAACTGGAGGTCATTTGGATATGGCATGGTGGAGAATTTGCTGAGAGGTCTCACACGTTGCGCCCAGATCAATAATGAAAGTTTCATTTTTGCTCCTGGCACGACGTGTGAGACATTGACTCTAATTGGGTTAAACTTATTCAATTTGGGTGATGTAAGGGTCTAATTCTGCTGGACTTATCGAGTAGGCAGAATTGACCCCTTATTTGGTCGATTTGGAGCTGTTTTGGGCACTTTTGGGGCATGGTCTCACACGTTGCGCCCAGACCAAAAATGAACTTTTCATTTTCGCTCCTGGCGCGACGTGTGAGACATCCTCTCAATTTTGTTCAAAATGTCAGTTTTAACTAAAACAAAAGCTAGAACTCAGTAACTTAACTCAATTAAGCAAGATTGCACATGTTACTTTGTCAAAAACTCTTTATATTAACAAAATTTTTCTATTACTTACAAAATTTTACGGTCGCTCTCCCTTGATGTAGCTAGCAAGATGCATGTCCTGCTTCATTAGTGTCACTCTCTTTGCATGGACTGTGCAGGCTGTCGAATCTTCAAAATGCTGCACTAGTTTTTGTTCTGTTGCCTCTTGCAGTGCCAGCAACATCTCATCCGTCACCCTCATCTCCCTGTTGTATTCTTGGATTACCTCTCGGACTAGTCAGGCGAACGGTGCACGGGGGATCAAAAACCCGAAGCTACGCTGGAAATGCCTGATCTCCTTCAGGGCTTTTATCTCGCTTTCCTGCTTACCCGCTCTCTTCTTGGCTGGTTTCCTAGGAGGCTTGGGCTTCTCTGGTGGTGGCTTCAGTGTCTGGCTCTTCGTTGGATGTCCACCTTCTATAGTTCTAACCCTGTTCTGCTGGTAATATGTGTTGTACGCCTCCCACTTCGCCATGAAGGTGTTGTGCTCCCTCATCTTCCTCTCATAGATCTTGACGGGGTCTATCACATACGCCTCTCGGGCTGGCCGCGGTGCTTTGTTCCTATCCCACGTCGGGTATGGTGGGGGTTTCTGCGCCTGCTCGGGCTGCTCCGGGTCAGGTACTGTCTGCTCGTTGGCAGGGTCCTTCGAAGATCCCGCCTCTTTGTTGAAGGGATTAAAGTCCTCATCCTCCGAGTCATCCGAGGAGGGTGGGGGCTGGTTTGCGGGCCGCTCTTGGATGACGACCTTGGGGCGTGGGGCCTTCTTGAGTTTTCTTTGGCCTCCCTCCACGAACTTCCCTTCTTCACTCTCAGCTCCTCTGCTGCTTTGGCTTCCTCTTCATCCCTCTTCCTTTTCTTCTCTTCCCTCTTCTTTTCCCGGCGGCGTTCCTTCACTTCATGCTTTTTGATCCACGCCGCTAATTCTTCTTCTTCAGCTGGATCGAGGGTCGGCTCTCTCCGTTCTTCATGCTCTTCGGCCACCCGATCTTGTTCTTCCTTCTTCTTCCTTTCCTCCTCCATTTCTTAAAAAACCTACTGCATCACGTCTGGCTCCTCATTGTCGAGGACTTCTGTCCCCGCATCGGAGTGTGCATCCTCCTCAACTTCGGTCTCATTCCCTCCTGGGTTGGTGGTGTTGTCGGGGTGCTCCTCGGACGATGTCCCTTCACCAGATGAAGGTTGGCTCCTTGGTGAAAAAGGCGCTCCCGAAGCATTTCTTGGAGTAAGGCGCTGGGAGTTGTGTCACCTGGAGGAACCCTAGCAGTTTGTTTCGTCCGGGCCATGTTTGACGGCTCGTCAATCTGACGTCGGGCACCCAAAAATCGCCTTAGCAGGGGGAAGCGATTTCTCTAAGGAAGAACATAGAAATGGAGGGGGTCCTAGGTCTATTTATAGATGGGCAATTTTAGGTCAAATTTCAAACTACTCTTTTGGGTGAGCCAAGACACTTATTAACCTATTACATGGCTAAATTTAGACATTTCTAACCTCATGGTCTCACACGTTGCGCCCAGATCAATAATGAAAGTTTCATTTTTGCTCCTGGCGCGACGTGTGAGACATGGTGGATTTTGATGTTAATTTTTATACTTTCTAAGCATGTTTTTAGGAATGTAATATATTAATCTAGCTAGTTTTTAGCTTGAAATTCGAATTACCATGTTACTTTTGTAAAATTCATCACTTTTCAAGGTGTTTTTGGCTCGATGTCTCACATGTTGCACCCAGCTCAAAAATGAACTTTTCATTATTGCTCCTGGCACGACGTGTGAGACCATCCTACTTTTGAAGGTTTTGGCTCACTAATTTTAGTCTTTTTATGTTGTAATTCACTTATCTGTTACTAACTTAGCATATACTACAAAAATGAGAAAACAAATTTCCCACTTTTCGAGGTTTGAGGATCCTATCAAGTTAGTACTACTGGGAGCATGGCCAGTGCATTGCTCTTGGTCTCCAAGAACATTGCTCTGATACCACTGTGACGTCCCCTACTCGTATACGGTGCACTCACCGTATACAAACAGGAGTTCATCCCCCATACCAGCCCCGTGCTGATACAGGGCCCTCCACACATCACTGCAACCGTAATGAGTTCCAGTGGGAAGAATGAAGGGGTCATTTTACCCCGTCTCCCTCAGGGCCTACCTAGCTGCGGAAGCGTAAACATACATGTCAGTATACAACATCATCACATATCCACCTCGAAGGGTGGTACATCAACATCTGCAGAGACAAAGATCAGCACAATACATATGGGTTCCTACCCAAGGTTCAGACTCCAGGGGATGACTGACGGCTTGGGTCTCCAGAGTTCATTGCAGACAGAATTCATGGCAATGGATTTGGCTGGCATGAGAACATGGCATAGGGTTGTCCACTCCATCCGCCCCTTCTGTGCACACTTTGCAAAGTAGGTTGAAAAGTGTTGGGACCTGACTGTAGCCCGCCGGATGCATAGCCAAAGGGGCTATTCCTGGGTTGCATCTCCCCAGTTCCGATGGGGTAGGTAGGGATCACTCCCTCCAGAGATCTACATGCTGACCCAAGGTGACTAGAGGGCCACTGCCCTTATTCGACTTGAACCCAATGGAGAGTGACACATCACTCCACGGGTGTCGAGCCCATGCCTTGCCCACACGCAGTGGCAAGCCATTAGACCTAGTCCACAATGATCCCCGGTAGGCCTTACACACCAGAGGGATTGTTCAAGGGTCAGAACACGAACCTCCTTATGAGCCAGTTTGGCCCCTTCACCCACAACCAGGTGTGGCTCCTGTGCACAGGCCGAATCTACAGTGTGCTAAGGAGGCTAGCTAGGAGCATCAACTACTAAGCTTTAAGTCTCTACCCCCCTTCCCAATACAATGAGTCCAGAGAATTCATCCATCCATCACATCATCATAGAAATAAAGAATAAGAACTAACCTATATCATAGAGTTAGGTTCTTTAGTTAGGGTCAATCTTGGGATCTGCTTGGCTACTACGGGCAATTTAATAGGCTAAACCTATTGGTTCGATGGCTGGAATCCGGTTTAGGCTATTAAATCGACTAAATACCTGATCCCTGGTTCACTCCTGTTGATCCGAAGGCGTCCATGTCGCTATTCTGCTTGGGGATGCGGCCGGAAGGAGAATCTGACGAGCTAGGGCGCACGGGCAGATCTTGGGAGTTGGATTTGACTCCTCAGGCGCGCGAACTGGAGCTCGGAAGGTTCGTGGACGAAAAGGGAAAGAATTAGGGTTTGGTTACCTTACATAGGCTCTCAGTTAGGTTTAGGGTTTCCATGACCCTTGGTCTGCCTTAAATGGGTTAAAGGTTTAAAGTGCGCACATTGCTAAGTGTGCGCACCCTTGCAAGTTGCCCCCTAGGGCGCCCTTGCTTGGTTACACGTCGGCGTACACGTCAATTGGAATGGCATGTACGCATGACGGTGCAGTACGGTATACGTCTTGAGACCGTATATCGTACTGGAACGTCACACTCTCAGTTATGGCATGCATGTGCCGGATTGAGTTTTTGGAAGCCTATCTGAAGAGTGATGAATGAAATGAGCACGCACCATGTCATTCAGGTGCGTGGGACCTGACCTTCCAAAGGACTTAAAATCCTTTCAATATAACATTCAGCAGAAGGTGGATCGTGCCTTCACTCCACTCCGAAGAACTAGCATTCTGTTTCAGTAAGCCAAAAGGTAAGAAGGTAGTCCCCCAACAACACAACTGCTTTAAACAATGGTTGTTTTGTCCTCCTCGAAATCGCCTCTGGCTCTCGTCTTACGCCACACCCAATTCAATTCTAAGTCATGCATGACATGATCCATCTGGCTGTCATTCAAAGAAGGAGACGTGATAGCCTCTATCGTATGTATCGTATTGGAGGAGGGATTTGAACCCTCGCGCACGAATTGTGATTCAGCTGTTCTAACCAACTAAACTATTTCGAAAACTCACCGCACTGATTCCACTCCACCATCTGACAAGCAAGCGAACACATAAACATAAGTAAAGTTTAATTAATTAATTCATGTGCTACTTACACCTCTTCTTTTCTTTTTTCTTGGTCTTTCCCCAGTTAATCACACGATACGTATGGTGATTAATTGAAACAGGGCAAAACAAAGTACAAAGAACGGAAAACATCACAACTGCGAGAAGAGAAAGTCTTTGTCCTCGATATTCATATGGCTATGGCTTTTCTTCCTTGGTCCGGATCTTCTTCCTCAGGACATCTTCTATAGGGAGATGGTGTTTCGTGAGGTTCATACGAGACCACAGCCTTTGGTGTTCTATAATTGACCTCTGAATGAATATTTTTTTGTTTCATAGTGCAAATGACATGACTTTGAAGTACTTGAAGCAATAAATCAAATGCGACATGCTCATTTACGTTCTAAATAATTGAAGCATTGGGCGAAGTTGTCTATGTAATGGATTCAAATGGGCAAGTCAGAAGTTCTTTTAGCAATGGCTCGGATAGGTTCTTATCCAAGCATGCTAGGAATTAGTGGCTTGGTAGTAGATTGTTCATCTGTGTCAATCATACTATTGTCCAGAAATATTTGGCATCCTAGGAATTGGTGCCCTAGTGGTGCATCGCTCATCTCTCAATAACCAAAATCCTTGCTTGGATGGTTGTCATCGTTGTTGTCATGGATGGGGTATGTCTGCTTGCTTTTGTGTATCTATGGAAGCCTGTGATGCTCTTTGTGTTGGGTGTTGCTTATGGTTTATTGGCAACAACAATGGCATTGCAGAGAATTTGGCAGCGCCATTATTACATACTAACGAAGCCAGCACCATTATCAGCTACCAACGAAGCGAGAGCTGAGAAAGGTTAGAGCTACTTTCATATAACATTTGTAGAGCAGTATGAGGGTAGGTGGATGGGTTTTCTTGTGTTGTCTTTTACATTAATGAGCACTCAATGCAGCGAGGCAAAAATGCCATTTATGTTGAACATGTCATGCCTGGATGGTTTTGAAAGTTGTCTTTTTTGTAAGAACATATAGTCAAAGATCTATTGACATGCATTTCATATTAGAATACTATCATTAGCTATTTACAATATTTGCTCCATTTAAAAATACCTTCTTCATGCTTAAAAATATTAGAATGAGAGAAACCACCTCAGCATAACATATGTGCGCTGTAATCGCCTTAGCATAGCATACATGCGCTAGTCTGTAATTCGTACATGAATACAAATAGACTCTCCCCATATGTATGTAGTTTAGGTATGGTAATTACTTTGAACTATTGATTGTGTCTGTCCATATGATGCCTGGATTGGGAGGCCTTTAGTGCTTTCTTGGACTTCAAGAAAAGCTCCATATGTATGCGAACCAAAGCTTCAGAGTATCAAAAGCAGTGCCAAGATTTTAAAACCTCCCATATGGTTATGAAAGCATAGCACAACGGCAATAGCACTTACAGCAACTCTAGCATCATCTAAGAACCCAGCAAATACGTTGGATATTAAATAAAGAATACCAAGTAATGCAAACACACATGCAAAAAAATGATGTCATGACATGCAGCTCTAAAACCACAAGAAACGGGTTTCTTCCTAACAGTTTAATGAAGGCAAGTTCTGAAAGAGCAAAAATCAAAGCATGCAAAGCTGATGCCAATATGTCAAGAATGAAGCTCTAAACACATTGTTTCACCATTAACACCAGTAACTCCGTCAGCATTAGAATCAAGGCCTATAAAAACTGCTCCAGCAGTAATAACGCCAATGACATTGAAAGTAAAGGCATTTAGATCCTTTCCAACGACAAAATATGCATAACACTGCAGTGAATGTGAAGGAACTGGAAGATAAAAGAAAGGATGTAGACGTAGGCAAATGGGCATAACTCTATGCAAACATCAAGTTATTAAGGAAGCCAATAAGTGCATATGGCGGTGTTGGCCATATTCTTTGCATCCAGTAAATAAGAAGCAAGAAGGCCAATGGGATGGGCGAACCTGCAGTTGCAATCCATGCAAGAAGCCTTATACTCTTACCTCCTGGAAGATAATACATCCTAAAAAGAATACTTGAAGCAGGAAAGGCTGTCAACATAGCAAAAACTTTGCAGTTTCCATTTGCAATAAGTGCCTCTATGTATGTTCAATTTGCTCTTGAAGATGAAAGTAAAAATCAGTTGTCATATACTTGAGAACAAAATGACATTGTGTAAATCATACATGACCACTGTACATTTTATTCTCGAAAAATATGTAATAGAATTGTGCATAGCTTAACTGCCTAAATGAGATAGCAATGGAAAGGGAACCTAAGTCTATTACAAATTACAACGAAAATACAAAATCAATTTACCTGGTTTTGTAGAAGCTGATAGTACATGGAAGATGCTGCAAAGCAACGTTAGGTTTTGTTGTGCAAAAACTCAAAACGTTTTTGAAGATGAAGTGCAACATTAGAATTTGAAGATGATCTTGCCATAGGCAATGCATAAATCGGATCCAAAAGATTTTCTCTCATGTTTGAATGATTTGCCTTTCTCACATAATACTTGCTGGCATAGAGCACAGACAACAGATCAGTTAAAAGCTAGCCGTGTTTGCGCTAGAAAACGCACAATATTAAAAATTTAAGCTTCAAATGATTCAAGACCATTGTTCACATGCGAAGGATCTTGCACATGATAAATATGCTGCAATGCTCATGCTGTGTAATAGACTCCGTGGTCAACAGGAACCTTCCAACCTGCTTTATCACCTATATTATACTGCATTACTCTAGTATTCAAAGCTTTAGAGAGCTAAATTTTCAAGCTAGACCTCTAGCTAGAAGGATTTGAAGAGATTATGTAAAAAATGCAATGGATAACATTTTAAATTACAATATTTCTTCACGAAGGACCTGATTGGGCTGCATTTCTTGACTGTCTCCAGAATCTTTGTCAATAATATGGTTGTCTGCTATATGTGTGATGCTTACATTGGAAACATTCATACTGCTACCTTCCCCAGCAAATAGAACTCATCAAGATACATCAAGACAATCCGTTCACCATTTTTTCAAGAAATAGAAGCCTAAAGCTCAAACATCATTGAGTGCAGTCATCATATGACTGGATCGCAGTTGCATTGTCTCCTTCTGAAGCTATGCTTTTTAACATGTTTGGCTGGAATGCTACCTGTTTTCTAAGCTCCAAGCTCCACAACTTTTGCAGAACGGCGAGCTTCAAGCTTCACAACGCTTGCAAAATGGCAAATGAATGAGCAGTTTCAGGCAATATTCGCCATTTTTTAGTGGGAGTCTAGCCCAACATCAGAAAGCTTAGAAGAAGGAACAATTTTGCTCAAAATTCGTCTACTGATCACAGTTGCAGATCTGCAGCTTGCATGTTTGGGCGTCTCTGCTTTGTCCATGGCTGTATCAAATGAATGTCAAAATGTCATAAGCATACACAACCAGTTTAAATCCAAATTAATATAACCACTGAGTAACTAAAGCGCCGTACCCTCTTGAAGCGACGTGCTTACTCGTTGCTTGTTCTGCTGTGGACATCTTCAAATGCCGTTCTTACCTGCCGCTCCTTCTCTCGTTGATTCCATCACCTGGAAGGTGCACATGGATCCCATCTTTAAAAAAAAAAGACAATGGAAATGAAAAGCTCAAAATGCAGAACTAACTATTTAGTGTCTATGACGGTCGTAGAAGTGATAATTTGAACATATGGGAGATATGGTAGCCTAATTGCCAAAGAGATCTCCAAGCTATCTATGAGCTAATGCACAACTTGAAACCTCAGTACTCAGAGCATCAACAAGTGGCTCTCCAATCAGAGATGAAAAACAATAGACATAACTCTGCCAGAACTTTCATACATTGCCTGAGCTGCAGGGATGCCTTTCTAAATGTGATCTCAGTTGATCGTGTGAGTGCGATCACAAACCCAGAGGACAGAACCGAAATGGTTCACAGATCCAACAGAAGTTTAAAACCCGATTGTGTCCTCGTTCCCAAAAACTCATATATCTGCATACATTGTCCAGCTTTTAGCTAATTGAAGGGGCAAAAAGACTGCACTGCATAGATTTGCAATACAAATTGTCTTTGATTCCATCTTGGCAAATGGCCGATTCATGCAGAATGACTGGATTTGATCAAAATGTGCCTTCTAAAAGTCGGCTTTACAAAGAAAAATACGAGTTCAGGGGATTCTAACCTAGATTACATTCAAGATAAATGATTGCAACCTTACCTTAAGTATTCTAGATAGCCTCAGTTGGGAAACCTGCATGTAACTTCTGGCTTGTTCTTTTCTTCAGCAAGGGAGGGTTTATCTGTAGGGAGAAACCACAGGAAACTCCTAAGTTTGCCGTAGCAGCTTATTTCTGTGGGATGACACTGATGGTATATGCAAGATCCCACAAAGCGAATTGAATATGGTTGAATCATGCCAAAAATTGCAAGGAAACGTTCAGTTTAGGTCTGAAAAAGGCCGATTTGCCTTAGGCAAGCTCATTTGATGTTAGATCAAGTGGCTAGAAGCAAGAAATCTGGAAGATACTTGCTGGAAAAAAAATCGTAATGAATGCCATAGTTGCTAACTCCAAATGACTTTGTTTTACCTGATGTAAGGAGTATCTCCATAGCCCTTCAGAATTTTAAGCTAAGAGGCATAGGACACCATCTTTAATAAAGAAATAAGAAAAGCTTTAAGAGTAGAAATGAGAATATAAAAGCTCACCATACTCCATTTCCAATTCAGCTAGACTCTCAGTCAAAAGACTCCAAAGTACCTCCATATCCATGGTCAGGATTCCTAAGTCTGGCGGTTATGAATATGCCTTCTCTAGGAATGCCATTTTTACGTACAACTCTACCTGAGAAAACATTACCTGAGGAATCATATGAGATATACCCTAGCCTTGGCCACATCGCTGTAAGCTTCACCCAGGCTTCATCTGCCATACACCCATCGCACAACACACTCTAATGCCTGTCGCCATGCATCAAATTTCTATTAGCAATGTCCAGATCTTCTATTACACAGCATAAAGTAACAGAAAATACTGCTAATCATAGTAATCAAGTAAATACTGCATAATCCGAACAGACGAAGCAAGATATATTGTTCATACAGGCTATCAGACTTGTGGAGCCTTGAACTACTGCATTATATGCAACTGATTCATGGAACCAATGAGACAAAACAAAAGAATGCAAAATAAATTTGCTTCAAGTCATAAGGAGTAAAAGTGTCTATTCTAAATGCAATGTTTTACTTTTCATCCTCTCCGCACTAATAAACGCATTTAAGAATTCAAGGAATCACGGATGATTGGCTGAGTTAAATCAATCCGTGGCCGATGTCTGGCATATTGGTTTCGTCGTTTCTTACCATGGCAAAATGCCATGATCACTCCACAATAAGCTGGAAGCCAATATAAGATGCTGAAGCTGAGCTCAGCGAGAATCAAAGCAAAATAAACAGAGATACATACAATCAGGAATGACAATTGTATGAATCAAGACAGAAGTCACGACAATTTTCGTCTCGATCACATGCCACAAATTCAATTATACTGCAACTCGTAGATATTATGCTAAAATGTAAATTTCTGCCTTGTTGATATTTGGTCCCTTGTGAAACACTAAAAACCTTTTTATTCCTTCTCACCTGGTTTGATAGAGGTGGTTTTTTACAGGCATAATAATCAAAGAAAAGTTGCATTACTATCTTCCAGCAAAGTTCTCCAAGATGATGGTACCTGATGTAAAAGATCAACAGTTGAAAATCTGCTTACACATATGCATTTTACACAGCAAAAATGGCAGCTCCAAAGTTCTACAACATCCAATATTTGTCACATCCAATATTTGTCCCATCCTGGTTATAATCTACGGACCTAAATAGTGCCAAGATCCTCTGAGCTTTCATCTTGGAAAGCACTAAGAAAGTCAAAGGAAAGGCACTTTAATGCCAACCCTATTGCCTGTTCACGAAGTCTTTCATCAGTAGCTGCATGAAAGCAAAGCAATATATGAGCTCATAGAATACACAGCTCCTATATAAAGCATTATAGAAGCATTATACGAGTCTGTAAATTCCGTCTGCGACAATAATAAAAGCTTGTGCTTTGCATTGGTTACGTTATTAGTTATCATTTGTCTTGAGATCGAAGAAACTGCATTGCCATTTTTTAACACTGTGTTTGTTACTTCTACAGCCAAAAAGGCTGATGACATATTTAACGAAATTTGGATTTATCCAAATCTAATAAATGTACTTCAAGGATGCCATGATAATATTATATGTATTTTTAGCTCTTATTGATTTTAATAATTTGTTAAATATGATACTTACTAAAGTTTAAAGTTGCTTTCTAAACTAAGGCCCTTTTTCCACGGCAGTCTTATTTTATGGCTGTCACATAATTATAAGACACCCTTTTGGGCTCCATGTCATACTTAAGACATGTCTTAAAAAAAACAGTTTTCCATTACATTATTATAAGACACGTCTTATTGATATAAGACGTGTCTTATAATCACAGTTTTCCACTACACAAAAATAAGACATGTCGTATTATTGTAAAACCATGCAAGACCATGTAAAACCATGCAAGACCATGCAAAACCAGTGATAGAAGAATACTTTTGTAAAAACTATAGATTCAGGCACTATAACTTCGATTCCATGCATTTGTTTTGCGAATTGGACCACTTCATTCGACCATCAAATAGCAACCCATGCATCTCCTGCACTTAATGCATCCAGATAATGAATGCCATCAAACAAACGGACACGCACTTTCGCGACAAAGAAGTCATCAAAATGTATCATAATAGAGAGAGAAAATTGCCAAGGCCATGAAGAAGCTTAAGTCAGTTTTTATGGCTGCAAAGTTGAACATCATTGCTTATGTAAGGTAAGTTCCAATCTTTTCTATGTTACAAAGAATTTCTGTATTGTGTCATCTCATTTCTAAGCAACCAATTATTGTAAAGGGTTTCATAATGTTCAATGACATCGTAGATATCTTGGTCTGCCTGATAATTGGTCTTGCAACGTTGTATCTCAGTATCAGGGTAAATTACCTGTCCTTTGAACTCGGCAAAAGATCGTTTTCTGACCCGATCGACCCCGAAACATCCTTCTCAAAGCTTTTAATGTTGTAAGAGCGCGCCCAAGGATTTCAATACATTTACATGATCTCTCTAGGAGAATCTACCATAGCTATCCTTCCCGGTTAGCTCTCGGGTTTCCACAGATCATGACAATCTGTTTGTTGACAAGTACCAAAATAGCATGATCAACAAGATTGAGAAAAGCCAGCAGTGCTAACATGCATGAACTCTTTGAAGCATAATAGTCGTATGTATATTTACCTAACACATGCTAGTATCTCCCAAAACGCTTTTCCCTGTTTTGTTTCGCCAAGAATATAGATCAGAATAAGGAGGCCGATCTTGCACATCTCTTGCTTGTGCAGGCAAAGCCACGAACCCTAAATTTAAAGAACTTCATTAGTCGCATGATGCTGTTGAAATGATCCCAAGATAGTTCGTGAGCCGATCCACATTCGCAGTTAGGGTCCTTTCATAAACATGGACATGGCCAAGAGAGGTCTGATTCCCGAGAGGTTACGATTTCTGAGAGGTCGGAATAACGGATAGTAGAATAACAGAGGTCGATTAACAGATAGTAGAAACCAAAAGTAGAGTTCCGGATAGTAGGATTCAAGACAGAGTTCAGGACAGTAGGATTCAGACAGAGTTCCGGAATCGATTCCATTCCCGTCAAGCTCTTCTGCTTCCGTTATCTCATTTTTAGGACACCCGAATGATCCGGCAGAGAAGCCCCCTGATAGGATAGGAGTGCATACCTTATTTTGTGGCGGGGGGTTTCCCCCGGAATAAAATGCTCCTCTCAAGTTGTACGGAACCAAATTAAGACGTGTCTTAAATTGTTTAGTGGAAAAGCAATGGTGTTTTATTTTCTTACGTGGACCAATAACGTGACTCTAAATATAAGACATAGGTGCCATGGAAAAAGGGCCTAATTCTTGGTTCCATCTATTTAGAATTAAATTTTCATCTAAGATAACTCTGTATAATTGAAATGCTATTTTTTAAAAATATTTAAAGAAAGATTTAGATTGAAATTAATCAAATGATTACGTTTCTGTTTAATAAATAATGAATAGGTTAATTATTGATTAAATGTCAGTATATTTTATTTCATCAATAATAAATTATTCAATAGTTATTATTAAATCAATAACTTTATATCATTTAATTAATTTCAACCTAAAACTTTTCTGAAAATATTTTTAAAAGTGTAAAAGTTTGTAAATTGTGAAATTCTAATAATAGTTTTAAGTCAATCGCTTAGCAAACCATCAGATTTCATTTAATTATCATGATTGCTAGATCTTGAATCTGTTAAATAACTAAAAATTAAATTTTTTATATTCTTGAAATGTTTGATTCTAAATAGATTCAAATAAAAATTAGTTTGGAAATCAAGTTTATTCTTTGATAATCATTATAGTTTCAATTTAAAGATAAACTTATAAATATTATAACAATAAAGAAGAATCAATCAATACATATATTTTTATAATGGCATTGTTGAAGTGTTATCTACTAAATCTGAATAACTCCAAATTTTGTTGAATATGTCATGCTGCCATTTTGTAACGCCATGTTTGTTATTTCTACAGCCAAAAAGGCTGTGCCATTCCGCTCAAATCCGGGCCTCTGCTTCGTTTTGGGTCAGATTAAGGTTTCTAAACCCAGAAGCATTGATTGGGAGCAAAAGTGCTGAGTGCCCAAAAGAGTTTGCGCACGAGCCCAAGTGGGTCAGAACAAAAAATTAATGCACATAAACCTAAATTGTTTGCAAGAGATATGGCGACAGAGGAATCTGGAAGCAATCTGATGGAATTATTAGCAGTCAAAAGGCCAAAAGTGCCGGAGCTACGCCCTTGGTTTTACCTGGCTTTTCCAAATAAACACGGGCGCCATGGCCTTTCTCGTGTTTTGAGCCGGAAAGGGGCCGCCGGAAAAAAGTCCTTAATTGCAAAAACACACAAAATTCCAATTTTACTCTAATTTCGTACCGAAAAGTTACATATCCATAATTCAAAAAAAAGTTAGCTAGTAATCGTATATATATGGAAAGATTATATATATTAATGATTATGAATATATTTATACAAGTTTATTAATATTTAGAGCCTACACATTTAGAGAAATTTGTGACAAAAATGTGTGAAAAAAGAACCTACAAAATATACCCAGTGTGAAAGACTCTCCTAGATTCTTAAGATTCTACAGAGATTCCCCTAGATTTTCAAAGATTATCCCAAGATTCCTCTATATTTCTCAAGATTCCATGTATATTCTCCTAGATTCCCTTGGATTATATGAAAATTCCTCAAGATTCTCTAGGATTCTATTAAGATTCCTCTACATTATAAAAGGTTATCCCAAGATTCCTCTAGATTCTCCAAGATTCTTTGTAGATTCTCCTACGTTCTCTTAGATTCTATAAAGTTTCCCTCTCTAAGATTTCCCGAGATTCTCAAAGATTTTAAGAAGATTTTCTTAGATTTCTCTAGACTCTCTTAGATTCCCCGAGATTCCCCAAGATTCTATGTACCTTCTCTTACATTCTCTAAGATCCTATGAACATTTTCCTAGATTCTCCAAGATTCCATCAAGATTCCTCTAGATTGTCAAAGATTTTATGAAGATTCCCTTGGATTCCTCTAGATTCGCAAAGATTCTCTTTTGATTTCTATAGATTCCAATATTGTTTTGATATTCCTTTAGATTCTCAAAGATTCTCGGAAGATTCCCCTAGATTCAATTAAAGTACCATAGATTCCATTAAGATTCCAAGATTCACCTGCAAAACACATACAGTGTGAAAGATTCTCTTAAATTCTTAAAACTCTACAGAGATTCCCCTAGATTCTCAAAGATTATCCCAAGATTCTTCTACATTTCTCAAGATTCTATGTATATTCTCCTAGATTCCCTTAGATCATATGAAAGTCCTCAAGATTCTCCAGGATTCTATCGAGATTCCTCTAGATCATAAGAGATTCCTCTAAATTCCCCAGGATTTTATGTAGATTCTCCTACATTTCCTTAGATTCTATGAAGATTCCCTTAGATTCTCCAAGATTCCTCTAGATTCTCTCAAGATTCCCATAGATTCCCCGAGAAACTATGTAGATCCTCGTAGACTCTCTAAGATCCTATGAAGATTCCCTTAGGCTCTCCAAGATTCCATCAAGATTTTTCCTAGATTCTCAAAGTTTCCATCAGGGTTTCCCTAGATTCTCTAATGATTCACATGATTCCCCAAGATTCTATGTAGATTCTCCTAGATTCTCTAAGATCCTATCAAGATTTCCCTAGATTCTCAAGTATTCTATGAAGATTCCCATAGATCCTCTTGAGATTCCCATAGTCCCTAAGATTCTCTTGAGATTCCCTGAAATTTTCAAAGATTCCTATAGATTCCTCAGGAATCTATCTTGATTCTCTTAGCTTCCCTTAGATCTTATGAGGACACCCCTAGATTCTCAAAGATTCTCTCATGAATCCCATAGATCCCCCAAGATTCTATGCTGATTCTCCTAGATTCTCTAAGATCCTATGAAGATTCCCCTAGATTCTCAAAGATCCTTTTGAGATTCCACTAGATTCCCTAAGGTTATATTGAGATTCCTCTAGATTCCTTAAGATCCCATGAAGATTCCTCTAGATTCTTTTAATTTACCATAGATTTTGTATGATTCTAAGAAGATTCATTTAGATTCTCTAAGATTCTCTAGATTCTCATAAATTTTATGAAGATTCCCATAGGTTCCTCTAGATTCTCCCAAGATTCCCATATATTCCCCAAGATTCTATGTAGATTCTCTAATCCTATAAAGATTCCCCTAGATTCTCTAAGATTCCATCAAGATTTCCCTAGATTCTCAAAGATTTATGAAGATTCCATTGGATTCCTCTAGGTTCGCAAAGATTCTCTTGTGATTCCTATACATTCCTAAAGATTCTAATGAGGTTCCTCCAGATTCTCAAAGATCCCAAGAAGATTCCCCTAGATTCTCTTAGTGTACCATAGATTTCGTTAAGATTTACGAAGATTCCATTGGATTCCACTAGATTCGCAAATATTCTCTTGTGATTCCTATAGATTCTTTAAGATTCTATTGAGATTCCTCTAGATTCTCAAAGATCCCAGGAAGATTCCTCTAGATTCTCTTAACATACCATAGATTCTATTAAGATTCTAAGATAAGAAGATTCTTAGGATCCGATCAAGTTGGCTCCAACTATGACGGAACGGTGCCAAAGCACCACTCATTGGAAAGCTCTCGATGAGAATCCAATGTGTGGGCCCCACCTTAATCCGACCCCTCTAGTGCAAGTTACGGGCCTTTGAATGCGATTAAGAAAAAAGAAGCTTCTTAGAAAGTTCATCTAATAAATGCTTTGTGAGGATGCCACCTCACCTCATTTAAAAGAAAAAATGTATGGCTAGGATTTATCCTAACCTTTTGATCTAACGGCTAAGATCTGCTATACCAAATCACCTTTGAGGAACCTTCCTTGCACCTTCCCTGCAAAAATCAAAGACTATGATTTCGCCTTCCCCTTTGATCCGATAGTTCACAGATGGGGTGCATGCCCCCATGCATGTACACACATCTAAATATGTGGCCGAGATTTAACCCTGAAATTCGACGGTCGAGAGCTTTTCAATGAGTGGTGCTTTGACACCGTTCTGTCATAGTTGGAGCCAACTTGATCGGATCCTAAGAATCTTCTTATCTTAGAATCTTAATGGAATCTATGATATGTTAAGAGAATCTAGGGGAATCTTCTTGGGATCTTTGAGAATCTAGAGGGATCTCAATAGAATCTTAAAGAGTCTATAGGAATCACAAGAGAATCTTTGCAAATCTAGTGGATCCAATGGAATCTTTATAAATCTTAACGAAATCTATAGTACACTAAGAGAATCTAGGGGAATCTTCTTGGGATCTTTGAGAATCTGGAGGAACCTCATTAGAATCTTTAGGAATCTATAGGAATCACAAGAGAATCTTTGTGAACCTAGAGGAATCCAATGGAATCTTCATAAGTCTTTGAGAATCTAGAGGAATCTTGATGGAATCTCAGAGAATCTAGGGGAATCTTCATAGGATTAGAGAATCTAGGAGAATCTACATAGAATCTGGGGGAACCTAGTTCATTATATGGTCATTTAATGGATGCAAATTAATAAATAGTATATACGAGGACATGGGTGATAGGTGAGGAATGTGGTGACTATGTCATGGCCCTCTATAGAGGATTTGATCCTCGAGTGTCAGCACTCTGCCCACTGTGCAAGCAAAGGGACGAGACCATTGAGCATTGTTTCTTTTTATGTGTTCATCTCCAGCCTGTTTGGTCTTGGCTGCTTTCTCTTTTTCATGTGACATTGACAAGTCAGCAAGTGCTTCTAGGTGTCTATCCGGATACTTGGAATAAGTTGCGGAGCCAAGCATTTCATTTCGCATCAGGATGGTTGTTATGGTCCATCTGGAAGCGCAGAAGACTGTCTATCTTTCAGGGTTTGGATATTCCTCCTGCAGTTGTCCTCCAAGACGCACAAGCTAGAATTGTTAAGGCTTACCATTGCTCTTTGCTTGCTCCTGCCAAGCGACAGTTGATATTTGAGTCCTATTTGAGTGTGTTGTCTTATGCATAGGCTGGTGGTTCTACTCAGTGGATCATGATTATCCTCTGAGACTTTATTCCCGCCTCTGCATTTGTATTTTGCTTTTTGGCTTCGAGTTTCAATAAAGTTTGTCGTCCTTCAAAAAAAAAAAAAAAGGAATCATGGAAGCAAAAATATGATAAGGATCTGTTTTGAAAGTTCAGATAGTTTGATGTTATTTTGATAGACCTAGTGAGTTCATTGAGTACGAAATTTTTTATGTATTCTCCAGATGGAATTACCTCCTAGAGAACATATATCTAGTCCTCATCATGCTGCTAGTAATGACAATCGAGAGGAGAGTAGTTTTAATGCAATGAGGAAAACATTAGAATCCTCTATGTTGCAAGCTTTCTTAAGCTTCCAAACAAGCATGTAGTGGCATGAAGTTTGACTGGGAATACTTTAATGTGGTGAAATCATCATAAGACAGCACATAAGGTGACTGATGAGGAAGTAGCTTGGGAGACTTTCAAGGAACTCTTCGTATCAAAATATTGTCCACCTTCCTTTCATATCATATAGGTGTAACAAGAAAGGGCAATTATTGGATAACTATATACAAGGGTTCGCATGAAAACAGACAAAAGCTCTAGCTAAACTTTTCATTCATCTCAGCAGTTTTTCTACAATGGTACAGAGTGGGTAGCTGCACATTGCAAGCTACCAAAAAAATGAAAAGCATAGGGAATATCCAGTTATAACACCTGGACCCCAAATAAAAATGTTTGCTACAGATGTTGGCTAGTGTACCTGCAGAGAGCTTATCGCCGGGACTAAAAAACCCCGCCCTTTCGGGTTTTCGAGGAAAAACCCTAGCGATAAAATCTCGGCAAGGGCTTGGACAATGCAAGACTGCTAAACGTTCCAAAAACAAAAACCCATGCTCCACAGAGAATACTGAAGTCGCGCATCACCCCTAGACCCGCACATCACCAACAAAAAAAAAAATAGAGAAAAAACCTCAAAAAAGCGCGGGACGGTCACGCATGCCACGCGACAAGAAACAACATTTACACCTCAAAAAAGCGAGGGGCTGGTCACGGGTGCCACGCGTTCACTCATTCGAGAATACCGATCCGATGGCTCGGATCGATGGCATCAAATAAGAGCTCGCATGAAAATAGGCAAAAGCTCCCGAAAAAAAGAGAACTTCTTTATCAAAACGAGGTCGAGGTCGAAGGTTGAAGGATGGCCAAAAAATGGACAAGATCGGAGAAGAACATGTCATACCAAGTAGGGAGAGCCCCTCCCATTTCTAGTATCAAAGAAAGAGAGTCAAGGGATGAGAAGTCGACGAAGAACCTGCAAGAAATAGCGATCCCCAAACGAACTAAAGCCCCTCAAAAATGCATGCAAGGGAGAGATGCATGCTCGCCCATTCGAAAATACCGATCTGATGGCTCGGATCGATGGCATTCTCCACTTTGGAATGACATTGTCTAAAGTTAGATTCAAAGGAAAGGAATTATTTCTATTCAAGCATCGTTCTTTAAAAAAGGTATTATAAAAAATAATTAGTCTTTAACTACAGGAATTAGCTAATCGCTTCGTGCAAGGACTAGATGTGGAGCTTAAAAAATTTAGTTGGATGTGATCAACTTACCTTGGAAGAAGCAGAGCACAAGGCTCGATACTTCGAGAGCATCCTTAAGGAGGAGAAGAACGCCAATCGTAGAGAGCCACAAAGAGGAAAATTCCAAAAGAATTATAGAGATGAATCAAACTCTCAGGTTCATCAAACTTTTCATAATGCCCCTAAGTTCACTTCGAATGCAATGTCACAGATGGATGAAGAAAAGAAGAAAGTTGAATATGATAAGTGCATGACGGAAAATTTATGTTTTTACTGTAAGCAAAAAGGGCATAGGTCACATTTTTGTCCTAAGAAGAATAACTCAAATGCCAAAGTTCAAAGATCTCAAAATATAGGGGCAATGAGAGTTCATCAAGCAAGTCCCATGGATTTAGAGGAAGATATGCAAGTTTGCGCAGCAGTCGATCAAGGAAAAGCGCAACTACAGGCACATGTAGTGCAGGTTGAAGGTAAAATCAATGAAGTTCCTTTTAATATTTTGATTTGCTTTTTCTTTGGAAAGATAAATTAAACAGGATATATTGTGTGCATCATTTTTCGCATAACATACATTTTTCTCAAAGAGGCATGTTCTACATTCTGGGCAGCTTCTTCAAACTTCTTCCACATCTGGGAAGTATTCATGTTTAGTTTGATGGTTCACGTTTTATGCAGAGCAGTGTTGCAACACAAACGCTCACCAAGTGGAAAATATATCTAAAAGAAACTCCAGTGTCCTCAATTGCCCTGGCCTCAAACAATGCCTGGCCATCTTGATAAAGTCTGCAGGTGTATTATTGCATAGTAAACACCTGAGCAAATTTATTTTCTTTATTTACAAGTTTGCTTCCTTATTACTTAGTGGTCGATGACCGTTGGGGATCAGTAGCATCTACCCCTTCTAGTATTTAGAAGAACTGCACATGCAACTGTTCATTTTTATGCTATGTGTGATAGAAAGAGAACACGTCAAGCTGAGATTCAGGATGGCTGTTTCGTTTCCAATCACATGTTAAAGAAGTGGGAATCGACAGGCATGCCAAGAATATGAAATATGGTGCCACTCATAATTTGATTTCACCAAGGCTTGTTAAGTTGTTTGGGTTGAATACTAATCAACAAACCTTAAGAATGGTGAAAATACTGATGATAAGCAAAAAGCTACTAGCGAGTATGTGCATGCATTAAAATTGAAAGTGCAAGAAATGCCTACAATTGTAAATTTCCATGTGCTTCAGCTAGGCTCATATGATATGATTATAGGCATGGAATGGCTTAGTGAGGTGCATGCTATAGTAGATTGTCATGAAAGAGTTGTGAGAGTAAAATCTAAGGAACATCAAGAGCTATATACACTGGAAGCATTGAATAAGCAGTATTTTCGTCCTAAGCCCATTAGTCGCAAGCAAATCAAGAGGTCAATGAGGAAGCATGAAATGTTAGGGTTGCTTGTACTCAAAGGGTCAGGAGAAATTAATCAAGTATACATGAATGATGTGCAGGACATCCTCGGGGAGTTCAAGGAAGTGTTTGAGAAAGAGTTGACGGAGTTACCTCCTCGAAGATTGATCATGCAATTGATTTGGTTCCAGGAGCTTCTCCTATCAAAAGCTCTATATAGATTTGCTTTGTCAGAGTTAGTTAAATTACAAAAATAGTTAAATGAGCTTTTAGATCAAGGTTACATATAGCCTAATATTTCACTTTCTGGTGCTCCAGTATTATTTATTAAGAAAAACAATGGTTCTATGCGTATATGTGTTGATTATAAGCAATTAAATGTTATCACAATTAAAAATAAATATCCATTGCCTAGAATAGATGACTTGTTTGATCAACTTCAAGGAGCTACATTGTTTTCAAAGATAGATCTTAGAACTAGATATCGCCAGATAAGAATCAAAGAGAGTGGCATACCCAAAACAGCTTTTTCTACAAGATATGGGCATTTTGAATTTTTGGTTATGCCTTTTGGTTTAACAAATGCACCAGCAACTTTTCAATGTTTAATGAACGATCTTTTCCGTGAATACCTTGACAAGTTTGTCCTCGCGTTCTTTGATAATATACATATTTATTCAAAGAATTTGATAGAGCATAGAGAACATCTGAGAATTATTTTGAGTTTTTTGAAAAGACAAAAATTGTATGCTAAGGAAGTCAAGTGTTCAGTTTGTAGCACCGAAATGGATTACTTAGATCATATTATTTCAGCAGAAGGAATTAAACCTAACCCCAAAAAGATTGAGGCGATGAGAGAATGGCCAGTTCCAAAAAACCCAAAACAGGTGCGTTCATTCTTAGGACTTGCAAGGTTCTATAGGAAATTTATCAAAAGTTTTTCTACAATAGTAAGTCCTTTGACAACTCTTACAAAATCAAATATACCTTTTCAATGGGGAGAACAATGTGACAGAGCTTTCAAAAACAGATCCAAGTAAGATGTACTAGATTATGACAGATGCTAGTGGGGAAGGGACAGGAGCTGTGTTGATGCAAGACAAGCATATATGTGCATATATTTCTCATAAACTGAATGATGCAGAACAAAATTATCCCACTCATGATAAGGAATTGTTGGCAATTGTACATGCACTTAGAGCTTGGAGACATGATCTTTTAGGGAATCATTTTGAAGTGCATATTGACCATGCTAGTCTTACATACTTTATGAAACAACCTAATTTGACTTGGAGATAAGGTAGGTGGATGGAATTTCTTCAAGAATATGACTTTCAAATTAATTATAAAGCGGGTAGTATAAATGTCGTTGTAGATGATTTATCTAGACTTCCAGCTTGCTATGCAATAACTATGATTACAACAGATTGGTTGAATGAGCTAAACAATAGTATCGCTATTGACCAGTATTTGGACCGAAATTGAAGGAAGTACAGAAGGAGAATTTGAAGATGAAGGATAATTATAATTTTGAACATGGAATATTGAGATCAAGAGTTTGTATTCCTGCAGTTGATTCATCAAAAAGAAGACATTAAATGAATGTCATGATGTAGTAATATCAGGTCATCCAGGATTCTATAAGACATATCACAAGGTAAAGAGGAGTTTCATTTGGCCAGGGCTAAAAGATTATGTCCGTAAGTATATCCAAAATTGTGTGATATGTTCGCATGTTAAGGTAGAACAGATTAGGGCACTTGGCTTTTTGCAGCTGTTACCTATTCCAGAAAGAAAATGGGAATCTATTAACATGGATTTTATAGTGGGATTGCCAAGGACACAAACAGGTTATGATGTTATTCTTGTGGTGATTGACAGGTTAACCAAACACGCTCATTTCTTTCCAATTAGGAAAACAATAACAGTGAAGGAAACTGCTAATATCTTTATTTATGACATTTTTCATTTACATGGGATTCCTACAAGTATTATTTCTGATAAGGATTCAAGATTTACTAGTAACTTCTGGACCTCATTTTTTCAAGGGAGTTGGAACTTATATATTTGCAGATGAGCACATCCTATCATCCAGAAACTGATGGGCAAACAAAAAGAGTAAACAGGGTGCTTGAGGACATGTTGCGGATGTACTGCCAGGACAATCCGAGGAAATGGCAAGGTTTCTTACACTTAGCAGAATTTTCTTACAATAATTCTAAACAGGAATTTTGAATAAGATCCCATATTGACCTTCATTTTCAAGATCTTGGGATTCGTGCCAAATCTGAAAAAAAAAAAGAAAAAAAATGTTTTCTATCTTCCCTTCCCCTCCGGGGCCTAGTCACCGATCTTCCCCAAGGCATGTGGCCTGGCAACGGGCCAGACACCACGGGGAGACAGCAAGGCAATTGTTAATAGAGTATTACCTTTTATACCCAAGCCTCTTCTTCTATAGATGCTCGGGGGGTTCACCTTTTTTTCCGTACAAAACATGTGCGTGGGCGATGAAGGGGTTTTTTTGGCATTTTGAAGTACGTATACCTAAGGAGTGTCGCACGTTTTGGCGCCGGAGCTGCTGTATTTCCACGGTTTGAGGAGCGCTTTCGCTGCAGGGGGAGGGACTTAGAAATACGTTAAGGGGGCTTAGATGCTTTGATCAATGCCGGACATATACGTTTAAGGGTGCTTGGATTTCCGGAGGTATATTTTGAATTTTTTTTCCCTGTATAGTTTTTGCCTCAGAAAACTTGTTTTTTATAGTTTCTTATGAACGGATTAGAAGTACTTTTATCTGAAACACATAAAGCATTGTTGAGGATTCGTCTGTTTAGTTTTGTTGCTGACATTCCCGTGCCTCCATTTCGGCCCTTTCTACAAGTTTTTGGGTCTGGATATTTCTGCTCTAATATTTGATGCTTCTTATTTGCAGGTTGACAAAAATGGAGAACACAGTAGTCATCAAGGTGAATGATGGGTGTGGAGTTGTGACTGACCTTGGCCTTGTCATCGTCTCCCATGAGTGCACTTATGTGGATGTACGAAACGAAATAAGATGGGACGGGTTGCTAGAGGATGAAAAAGAATTTGTATTTCTTGGAGATAGGGAAGTGGCCTTCACACCAAGACAGGAGCTAAGGTTTAAGGTTTCTACTGACGAGATTACTATCAAGGTGGTTGGGGAGCATGCACATAAAAGGCAAAGGACTGCAGTTGAAAGCATTGCATCTCTAAATCACCAATTTGTGATGATAGACCAAACTGTCATAGCCGAGGAACAGACCAGTGAAGAGGTAAATGATGATGAACTCCATCTAGTTGAAAATGCTTCCTTTTTAGATGATGTGCCAGATCTGAATTCAGCAAAGGGCAAGCTGCTATCCAAGTTAGCAACTAAATTTGATGTTGCCAGATGGCAACATGCCGTGAAGAAGTTGAGCAGGAAGTTGAAGCAAAGAAATCGAAAGGACAGGTTTGAATTGTGCTCTTATGATGTCCATGGTAAAGCAGTATTTTCTATTTGGTGTCTTGAATGTGAAAAGAAATATGGGAAAGGTGGAGATGATACCATGTGTAACTTTGAACGCAGCCATCTAGATTCTAAGGGCCATGCCGAGAATTATGAGCGTAACCTCAAGCGTGAGGAAAAGGGTCTGCCGGGGGGTCTGCAGATTGAGGAAAAGGAGGATCAGAAGAGTTGCATATGTCCAAAGAGAACCAAGCTCTAGTTGAAAGTACGTTTTCTGCTGCCATTGCAAAGTTTCAAGAGGAAACTAGAGTATTCGATGTTGTGTTTAAGCTTTACGAGAATACCATTGGTGGATTTGTAAGGATTGAAGACATTCGTATCATTTGTGCCATGTGTGAAAGGCTCCTTGAGTTGTTTCCAAAATCTGGAAGTCTCGTTGGCCATATGAAAGACCATATTCTCTCAAAGAGGCACGTGCATGCCGTCATGAATATTGAGAAGGATTCAGATGAGCAAAGAACAAGAGGTGGGCGGCCCAAGAAATCTGTTGAACCAGACCCGAATCAAGGGAATTTGCTTAAGTTTTTTGCAAAGGGTGCGCTACATTTTATTTGCTACAAGTGTTCATATTCTAGCTTATTTTTCTTACTGATTTTTACTTTGCCTTGTTTTGCAGCGACCCCTCCATCTACGAGCAGCCAAGCATCATCAAGTAATAGTTCACGTGAGTATACAAAACTGCCTTGTAACATTTATTGTATTGTAAGTTTGTAGATTATTTCGTTGTCTTTCCCCAACAGAAACATCTTTGGCTTTACTATGTTGGGGCTTTTGGCAAAACAAATATAAGTATGGTGGGAAGTATGGAGATAAAGCCAAGGATTTAAGACCCTTTCTGCATGAGCTGAAAATGGGAACAAAATGGTATTGTGAACCTACATTGCAGCATACATTAGTGGTTGGGCAGGATGTAATCCATGTTAGTGGCACGTTTAGGCATACAAAGTGCAAGAGGATTAGCTTTAGTGGTGAACCCTTTGTTAATTATCAATGTTCACTTTGTGCTGCTATTCCGAAGGAAAAAGATTTTTACATGAGAGTGCATAGGCAAACTGATGATAAGGTAGCAAGGGGACTTAGAACTACTAAATTACATATTAGATCAGATTATCTGAATAGCATAGAGGTTAAAAAAATGGCTAGGTCTGCTGGGTCTGAGATAAGGAAGTTAAAAGCAGAGTTAATGTTTTTCCGAATGAGAGTTGTGGCTTTGTCCATGAAGGAAAGGTCACTTAGAGGATGTTTGGAGGAGTCCATGAACAGAAAGGATGTGAACAGATTTTGCCAAGACATAGTGGAGGCACATCGGCAAGGAAAATTTAGTGGTAGGCCAGCTTTGTGGGATTTTTTAAGGGACATAGCTCAAAACATAATCAGACCTGGCCATAAAAGAAGATATAGAGAAACCATGAAAGCATTGTTTGAAACAATAAAGATTTGGGGAGGGAGAAGAATGCACAATTTTCTTTCTCTAAACTTTGCAGGCCCAAGTATGTCCACCACGATGCGCTCTACACGAGAAAGCTTCTTTTACAAAGTCGGTATCAGGGAAGACACATTCAAGCATCTTGCTCAAACCTATTCTCGACACATGCATAAGTGGAATTCCAGCAATTGTGGCCGAGGATGAGACCGTCGTGAAGAGGGCTGTTCGTTGGATTCCGAGAGATAATTGTTTACTTGGCTTTTGTGGAAAGAAGGAAGGACATGTCTGCAATGGCACATTTGAGGTGATTGTTGGCTCCAATGAAGAGGGCTACAATGTCATTACGAAGGCCTTCGAGGAGAATGTGATTTCTCACTATGCAAGAGTTCTTATTGTAAACCCCTTGCACAAGAAGCTGCCCAAGCTTGTCCTTGCTATTATTCTTACGTGTAATAGATTTGATCACCTTGAAGTAAGACGTCAGTGGAACCGAATCCAGGAGTTGTGGAATGCACACTTGAGAATGGTTGTTGGCCCTCTAATCGGCCACATCTCGGATGGAGATTCAAGACGAAGAGCATGCATGTTTGAGGACTACACATCAAAGGGCTCTAAGGACTCTACATTTGAAGTGACATGGATTGGTTGGCCTTTAAGTGCCTCAATTAATGATGATGTTTATGGGCTGCATGATCAAGATTTCGTGCACAATGGCAAGAAGCTTGTTAATCCGTTGGACAGTGCATCTAGAAGATTGTACTTAGGGAACGAGCTAGTCACTCTTAATGACATACACCACGTCTTTGAGTTATGCCAAGGGAGGCATGGGCTGGAACTTGGAGATGTGAAGCGCCAGGATAGGCAAAACTGGAGGGCTGCCCAACGCCTTGCCTCTAGAAAGGTTTAAGGGTGCTTGGACGACCTCAGAAATGGTACTGCAGGCCCACCAGCTCGGAATTTAGGGACAAAAGTTTATTTGGAAATTGTGGCGACCTATATTGACATCTTCTTATCACCTACTATGGACCTGAGAGCAAGGGTTAAGGCTGCTGCAACAGTTTCCTTTTTTTTTAGGTGTGCAAGAATAGCTTTTGCTTCTTTTAGTTTGGATTAATCACTAAAATTCTGGGAGTTTGCTAATGATTCAACTTCTTTTTCATAACAGACTTTGGAGGCTATGGTTGAAGGACCAAAGCACGTATTCGTTGAGTAGAAACTTCATTAGTCGGGAAACCTTCATAGATGTGCAATTGTCATGTCATTTTGTTGTGCTGCTCATTAAGTATTTCAGGGATAAATTTGGGCATTTAAAGTTGCCCTTACAGTGCACAGGATCGGACGTGTGCGAAAACTTCTTCTCCAAAGTGGGTGGCATGGTGCGTAATGAAAGGTCGTATGATGGGGCAGACTTGTTGGAGAGTGCCTCTGCTTTGAATCATATCTCTGAATTTCAGGCTGCCACGACCCTCTTATTTCCGGCAGCTCATGTCAAGCAAGAGCACATTTGGCAGGAGTTAGAAAAAAAGGTAGATACTGATGGTAAAGTGCTGAATTGTGACCTTGCAGATTATAGTGGCGTGGATACGGACGTGAAGATTGTTGCTGCTTTAAAGGAAGGGCTTACTGCTGCACAAGAATTGTGCGAGAGTGTCGGTATTACATGCACGGGCACTGATCCATGGTTTACTGAACCATGGAAATTTGAGGATTGGTTTAAAAGTAATTTCTCGCTAGACTTGAGTTCTAACACTGTAGGAAATGAGACCGATGTTGTGGAAGAGAGCACGGAGCCTCAAGGTGAAGAATTAGTAAGTGAGGCTGATGTGGCCAGCTCTGAATTACGTCATGTATTTGATGAAATGTTGGATGAATGTGAAAGGAGAAAGCCCTCTCATGTATCTTGGCATGTTGAGATGGAAGGGAAGAGAATCTTTAAGTCAACCATTGTGAGTCATTTGAATGGAAACCCGTGGCTTTCGAAGGATAGGTTGACGAGAGTTAGGACTTTGGTATATTCCATTGAAGAAAATAATGTTAATGCACTGACTCTACTAGGCATTGGAACAGACTGTGCGGTCTACTTTGAAGAACCTGTGGAAGAAATGGTGGTACCACAGACTAGACATGCTACAGCCAAAAAGAAGCAGAAATCTGTGTCAATTCAAAAGGTTTGGTACCTTGGAAGGGTATTGAGCATGAGGAGGAAGTCTGGCAGTGCGTGGAGAGAGAGTAGAGAGCCCGTGGACTTGGTTAAACACCCGTCCTTTGAAGTTCAGCTAAATCTAGCATATTACAGAAAACACGTTGGCAAGGATGCCAAGTCCATGTGGTTTACATACGATCTGACCGATAATAGACTCATAGTTAAAATATGACCCTGCCAAAAACATTTACCATCTGCATGATAATGATAGGGTACAGCTGAATAAGTTTGTACGTGAACAAAATAATGGTAGGATAGCCATGTCATTAGGGCCACTAAATGGTTATAGTCTGCTACTAACTATCTATTATTTTTTGTTGTTTTGTAGGGGACAAGGGAAAGCAAAAGCTTTAGGGAATGCAGCAGGCTGAGGCAGATATTTGTTGCCACTGTAGTGTATTATCAAACAACATGCAGCTGTTTAATTATGGAAGCAGATACTCCTTATGGCAGCATGGTAAGACTACATTTTGCCATTTATATTTTAGCCTTAAGAGAAGAAGTATCAGCCTTAAAACAAACCAAGAACTCGGCTTGGTTTACTTTATGAGATTGCAGCTACATGATGAACTGAAGGTTTGAAAGGAGAAGACAATGGGAAAGATCACAAGAATAATTTTGTGTCCTATCTGGCAGCAACTTAGTTTTAAGATAATATTACGGTTTGAAGTTGCATAACTTGGATGCCTAAAACTCTATGCCTGATTTTGATACATAAAGGCTGGCCTGGGAATGCAATAACAATCTGTTTGCTTAAACATTATGTTCAAAATACTTAAGGGTTTTACTTGTGATTGTGATCCTACTTAAGGGTTTTACTTGTGATTGTTTAAGGCATAAACGATGGTTGAAAATATGCTTTATAAAGTTTATGGTCTTGCTGAAAAATGGCTGCCTGCACTTGTATCTTTCCTTCTGAAAACCAAACAGAGGTATGCAATTATTTTTAGCAAAGCATGAACATTATTACATGGACATTTAAACAGTGATTTAAGCATGACCATTTTTTAGCAATTATAAGGGTTATAAATATTTAAAAACAGCTCGTAAAGCACTGTATTGATCTGATGTATCAAATGAATAACCCTAAACCCTACCTACAGATCTTTAATTTCTTGTAAAGTAATAGAAAAAAGAGATTTCATATGATAACTGCACGATTTTTCTTACAAACAATACTTCTAAACTATACTTCTAAACAATACTTCCAAACTACCTAACCTGAATATATGTTGCAGTCAGAAATCAAGAGACAAAATTTCTGAAACCATATCATATCATATTATGTATTCACATAAAAAGGAACCGTCACAAGCTGCCCAAGCCAGTTTACATATCATCCCATATCATTCACAAAAAAAAACATCTCGGCCAAAAGTTTACATCAGAGTTTACGGAGTTTACAACATAAGTTAAGGAGCCCGGGGGATTTCATATACATAGCCATGAAAGCAAAAACCTAGGATACTATTGAGACCAACAAGCCACTAGACGTGTCCAGGAGGAGGCATCTTCAGCTCCACGTACAGTTCATTGTCTTCAGCAAAAATTTTCATCTCCAACAGTCGCTCTTCATTGAATGCACCCGATCAACCCACTGCTGAACCTTTTCAGAAAGGTAAGCTCCTATTTCTCGCATGCGAGACATCTCTGCACAGGAAAATCGAGCCACAATTTTCATTGTGGTGCCAGAACCGCCAGAATGCTCGGAACGGTCAGAACCCACAGATCCGGATCCGACAGATTCATCCAGTGGTCGTTTGGCTGTGGTCTTGGTCCAGGCCATTCCGACAGATTGAAAGAAGTAGAAGGCGGAAGCTGAAATGGAAACAGAATCGAATGGAAATGGAAGTCGAAGGAGATGGAGGTCGGATATATAGTTGCATGCCGAGCCATAATGCCCGCCAAAACCTTAATGATAAACCTTAATGAAAAATCTTAATGCCATAATGTAAAATCTGAAAAGGCGTGCCACCCAATAATAAACCATATTACCCTATTAACCCTATTAGCCTAACCCTATTAACACAATAATATAATCTATTAACCCTATTAACCCAATAATAAGATCTATTAACGTGCTATTAACCCTATTAACCCTATTAACTATTAACCCAATAAAAAAATCTATTAACCCTGTTGGGTGGTGTTCCCTGCTTTTCTTTTTTTCAGTGACCACCATTGAACTAAGAGGGACCATTGAACCATTGAACCCTAAACCTTCATGTCAAGGAGCTCTACAGTCCTCTAGTCCTATGCAAAATTTGGAGGTTGAATGTAAATATAAGGTAGAGGGTAGTCTACATTAGTGATATACTTGACGTAAAAATACGGTTAAGGGTAGGGTCAATAGGGATTGGATTAGCCGTAAAAGTATGGAATCAGGTATTATTTTTCACCAACACCAGACTGTATACATAGGGGTTTCTATGGGGGGAGAGCCATATACGGAGGGATTTCTCCCGACCCCTGGAACACACATGCCATATCCCCTTTACATAGAGTTGAACCCCCCGGTATAGATGCATGTGGGATATTGTTTTCAAAATCTTCAAGAACCCTAAAATCTTATCGTGCCAAGATCCGACCTTTTGACTTGATTCAACTGCCTAATCATAGCTAAACACTCCCCAATCTATCTATTCTAAGCTAAGAATCCTTAAACTAAGTTAAAGGACAAGGACTTCGGCCGGATTTGCCAAGAATAGGCTGGAAACAGGAGATAAAGAAAGGGGTTTGTGTTTACAGATTCTTCGAGGGGGCGCAAGAACTATTCAAGACATCTCTGATAGAGACTAGTTTGACTGACTGTAGCTTGAATCTGCCTTCATTGCTTCATAAATCCATGGATTACTTGAAGAAAATTGCTTAATTTCTATTGTTTGACCTTTTTTATCATGTGCCCAAGACATCAGAGCTTGGGAATGATTTATTGAATGTATATCATATGAATGAAAATCCAACCCTTGGCACTGAAATTATGTTCAATTTGCATTCAACATTGCAAATGAGATGAAGTAAAAAGGTAAAGTGACATTTGAAAAAGTAAAAATCAAGCCTAGCATATCTCAGGAAGATTGCATTACATTCTGCATTCTGAACAAGTCTCAAAGAAAAAAATTAGATTAAACTGTTTGAGGTTAGAGTTGTCTACATGATTATTTATTTTAAGCAAGTTACAGCACTACATTCTGAGTTGCACATTGCATAGGAACCATCAAAGTGAGTAGAAAGAGTGTCAAAAATCATTTTACAAAAGCCTGTTTGCTATTTTTGCAAAATTATAGCATTCTGTTCAAAAAATCATTCATTTTGATCATTTGTGCATTAATTTTTGCCAAACAAGTTGATTTCCCCTACTTGCAGACATGTTAGAGATGTCAGGAGTTGTCAAAAGTAAAAAAATATCACTAAAACTTGACCTACAAAAATTTGCTTGCTGTTTTAGCTTTCTAACAGTGTTCGTGCAAAAAATTTGAATTTTCAAGGCATTCTAGCATATTTCTTTGCCAAAAAACTTGCTGATCCTTGTGTTCAAATTCGTCAGAGATAGGATCAAGTATCAAAAGTTGAAAAAGACTCATACTTTTAGACTTGCAAAATTTAGCTCACTGCCAGGGACATTGACCAAGTTTTGACTTGGTCGGGGCTGCTAATTTGAGAGATCTCTGCAAATTTACTGGCATCTAACTTTTGGCCCAAGATTTCTTGAGTCTTTGAGCAGTCTTTTAAGTTGAAATCATGTCAAAATTCGAATCAGGCAATAGTTTTACTGAAGATAATTTTTCCTTGTTTTGGGAAAGCAGTGCTATATCATTTTTTGAGCTTTCTTTTTGCAATTTTTTTGCATAGAGTGGTTGCCTGAAGCAACCTGGAGGTTTTAAGCTATTGAGGTTGAAGGTTTGCCAGGAACACCTTTAACAACAGGCTAGTAGTAATGCTGGAATTGCACCACCAAAGAACATGCATCTCTAGTTTTTGCCTAAGGGCAGCCCTGCAAAACCATAGCTTGAGACATAACCCAGCTATGTTCATGAAATTTTTTGGCAAGGAAGCAAGGGATCCTCTGCTTTCTGATGGTGCCAACTCTGCCAAATACACTGGAACCAAAACATAGCCAAATTCTAAGCCTATGCTAAAGATCATTCTGCCTACCAGAAGCACCAAATATGATGGGGCTAAGCCCATTATTGTTGATGCCAGACATAAAATCAAAGATGCAACTGCTATACTCCTCTTCCTTCCAATCGCATCTGATAATCGGCCTGCTGTAGTGCTTCTCAGCTACATGGAAATCTGTGATTTTCAGATCATCTTTCACGAAAAGAACAGATCTTGTGATGACTCCGACATCTGCATATCATCAAACATATATTGTTACCTCATGAAAGTGAATTTACACGCAAACTAGGCTTAGAGAGGTTGTAACAACTACATGTTCCTACGATTTGGTTAACATCTCATTAACATTTTAAAGCTTTTTAGATTCCACTTTCATAAAGGGGTTTGCGGGCCATCTAATCTGACATGAAAATGCTTTGCTATTCATATTTAGTTGAAACTTGAGTAAGAACAGTACCATATCCAGGTACCATAAAGTTGAGTGCCATCAATTACCTCATCTTAGAACAAAGCGAACTCATAAATTTGACAAAGTTGAAAAAGAGAGTCCATAGAGAGAAGGACTTCATTACAGTAATAACAAAGCGAACTAAAAAATTTGAGTGTACTATTGTAGATTCTGCTTCACTTGAAGAATTTGGATACCAATTACCCACAATATTGGAAAATGCTATTTCAATTGCTTAAGACATGAATCCCCAATGCAAATATAACTTTGCTTCTGTGGAAAGATGCAGGGAAGAAGCATTGCCCATTGAGTAAACACAGACCAAAGTTGAGTCACTGAACAAACTACTTGTTCTTGTTATATACATTAACCCCATCTATCCATTAAAGTTTTAAGGCTTACTATGTCTTTAAGATACTAGAATCATACTTAACTTTTTACACGTCATAGATAAGATGGTCCTCTGTTGTCGTTGCTACTAAGTTTTGATTTGATGAGTTTGATTGCATCACCATGTTGCGGCCTGCACCGCATCGTAAGTAAGATAGGCAGTAAGTACGACGGGCTCACTAGCGACAATATCTTGTACAAGAGATAATTGCAGTTTGTGGCCTAGCATGAATACTGAGCATACCACCGTCCACTTAAATCTTAGCTCTAGCAGTAAGTAAGACTGGCTCAATAGCAACAATATCTTGTATGAGAGATAATTGCAGCATGATTACTAAGAATAATGTTGTGATAAAAAATGCCAATGCTGCGACTCTCCATATCCAATTTTTATTATTATTGCCTTCACTTCTTTATGTCCCCTAAGGCATCATTAAACAGTTGAACCCTTTATGTAGGGCTTATGCTATAGCATATTCTTGAGTTGTTCCAGTATGACATTCATGTACTTCTTCTCTTCCTTCTTTCTCTCTCCTCCCATTCCTCCTTCCATTCTCTTACGTTCCCCTTCCTCTTCCTTGATGGCTCTTCCATCTGCTGCTGCTGGTGGTGGTCTTCTTGCTGTTGCTACTCTTCTTGTTGCTCCTGCTACTGTTGGGGCCTCCCTTGACTCCCTGAAATCGTGCCTCAGCCGACTATCTCATTTGTGTGTTGAGTCTCCTCGGACGAGCTGCTTGGGACTCGCTCGTCCGTGATGTGATAGGTCTCATCCATCTCCCTCACCCTGCCTCACCCTCAAATGCTCAGGAATCTTTTTGCCACTACCGGCAGCATGCTGGGTCTCTTCCTGGGGTTCCTAACTTTCCTCGCTGTGCAGTTGGTATACGTACGATTAGGAAACTGATTAATTTAAGCTGGAGATGAAGAGAAAGAGGGGTTAGAGCGAAATTAGGGGGGACAGGCTAAAATGGTGTTTAAAAAGGGAAAGGTACTCTCCATGCCAAGGAATATTCCTTTGCCATTATTACTCCTATTAATTAGCCACCTTTATTAATGGTTATTTCCTTTATTACTATTTTTAAATTTCCCATTTTTTTCTAATGGTTTGGGGTCTTAATTATGAATCTGCACCATTTTTCACCCGCGTCTCCGATTGGGATGATTCTTCGACCCATTTTGTGTGAAATTTGATGCCCATGCATAATATCCATTTCAATTTTACTAGAAGGTTCGTTTGACTCATTCTTTTCTCCCAAATCTATAATTTAGCCTAACTCTACGACCCTGCTACTTGGGAGAAAAAGTTTTCCCCCACTTTCGAGGTTCAATATTGGAATTATCATTCCATACTCTATTAGGTCGGTTAATCTACTTAGCCAGGCTTATGGCCAATGCTAGCTCTTGGTCAACCAAGAACATTACTCTGATACTATTATGATGCTCCTCGAAAGTATACGACGCCCCGCTGTATACTCTAGAGGAAATTCCCCATCTAGCATCAACTGCTACATGGGCCCTCGGTCTGCCCCATTCCTAGGATGGCCAGGATGCAGGTAGGGAAACACAGCTCCTGAGGAACTCCCTCCTGCTCCCGGAGCTCCATGGCCTTCAAGGGGTTCGAAGTAGATCCCACTCCTTCCGATGCACACACGCTCTGGAGGCTGCTGTGCTATACTATGCTATGCCACAATAGATAGTTCTCGAAACTGAGTTTCGAGCGCGAACAAAGTTCTAAGACTGTTGGAGTCAGAAAAATGGCCTAGGGTTAGGGTTTGGCCATTTATAGGTAAGGTTGCCATGTCATGCCATGTGGCTCCAATTTGGTACATCCATGTGGTGGGTGCCCAATAGGATGGGGCCATGCGGAAATGGTTCCATCCTTAAGGTTGGCTAAGTTATGTAAATAACTTTGCCATTACAAGGCTACTAAGGTAGGCTTGTATGGTGATGTGGCCTAGAAATATACGTATTTATACCATATATTTTAGGGGAACGTCACAGGGTTTGTTAGTGCTGCCAAGTGGGAGCAGTTGAAGATGAATATCACACTCTACAGAGTTGTCCAGCATATGAACAAATTCGGACACGCTGTTTCATGATGTATATTTGTACAGTTTGTCAGCATTCTTATTACTGCTACGATTTTTCATATTTCTTATTATTCCCACGATTTTTCAGCATATTTCATGATGTATATTTGTACAATTTGTCAGCATTCTTATTACTGCCACGGTTTTTCCCTTGAAAAGCCGTTGGGTCAGGGTTTTTTAAATCCAGACAATAATAAGTATGTTGCACTCCTTTATTAGGTCCCATAGGCCGATTGGTATCCGTGGACGATAAAAATATTCAATTCGATTAGATTCATCTCGATTCAATTCAGTCTAATTAAGGAAGTACTCCATTCAAATAATGCGAGTACTTATTATATCCATATAGGAGAGTAATCATTAGAAATATCATTTTACTAAGTAAAGATGTGGTAATCCATTAGGAAAAGGGTTCCTATTACAAACAATGACAAATCCATTAATTGGAACACTTAAGGGACTGATCTAACTTTAAGCAATTGAGAACTATTAAAATATTATTTGAAATAGATGATACATAGTACAAAGGAATGAATGAGCCAGTTTATTCAACATTGTCATACAACAAGTTAGAATAGTTATAATGCTAGATTTTGTTGCAATCTACCCATGTAAAAGATACATTCATCCCTTTGGCATCAAAAGTAAAAAGATAATTTTGTTGTATGATGTTTCCTATTACACCTCCAGAATCAGCAGCACCTAAAATCAACAAGCACCTTTGAGAGCCTTCAAACCTCACATAATTCTCTTGTGGAGGTTGCCATGATGCCCCATGAAAATTAAATGTCATGGTTGGAAACTTTACATTATGCACTCTTGAAACATCAAAGCACACATCATAATCAAGATCATAGTCGAGATTGTCACTATAGATCATACGCGCACCTGGCAAAGAATCAACAAAAGCCTTTTTAATAGCATTGAACACAGAAGCCGTAACAACGGTGAATGGGATAACCGAGTTAAAGATGGTGCCTCCTGCAAGGTTGAGATCTAAAGAAGCATTGCACTTTAAGATCACAATATTTCCAACAGTTATGCTTTGAAGGTGAACTAGGTAATCATCGTTTGGGTTGTCAAGGATGCGGATTGACTGACTAGAGATTGTAGACGAGGCCGATGTCTCACCAAGGAACAAAGTGCTATGAGCATCCTTGGAATAGTGGTTGAGGCACCTTTCAAGAAAGGAAGTTGTAAGATGAGTGTATTAGGGCCAAGATTCAATCCAACAATGCCTTTAGCACCGTCACCCGTTACTTCAACTCTATGTGCACAACCTATATCTATCTTGAAGATTTGACTTCGGCTTGAAGAGGACGTAATGTTTATGCGGAAATGGTTCCATCCTTATGGTTGGCTAAGTTATGTAAATAACTTAGCCATGCTCCCTTCTACACTCTACAGAATACAAGGCTACTAAAGTAGGCTTGTATGGTGATGTGGCCTAGAAATATACGTATTTATACCATATATTTTAGGGGAACATCACAGGGTTTGTCAGTGCTGCCAAGTGGGAGCAGTTGAAGATGAATGTCACACTCTACGAAGCTATCCAGCATATGAACAAATTCGGACACGCTACGCTGAGTTGGTCAGGTGCAGCTGCTATATGTGTTGTTGAACACAACCTCAATATGGATGTTGGGATCATACCTTTAGGAGGTCATGGATATGCGGGCTTAGCTATGTCCCCGGGCACTCAATATATTTCATGATGTATATTTGTACAGTTTATCAGCATTCTTATTACTGCCACAGTTTTTCCCTTGAAAAGTCGTTGGGTCAGGGGTTTTTAAATCCAAAATGTAGTAACTCTGTTGCACTCCTTTATTAGGTCATATAGGCCGATTGGTCTCCGTGGATGATATAAATATTCAATTCGATTAGATTCATTTCGATTCAATTCAGTCCAATTAAGGAAGTACTTCATTCAAATAATGTGAGTAATTATTCTATCCATATAAGAGAGTAGTCATTAGAAATATCATTTTACTAAGTAAAGATGTGGTAAATCATTAGGAAAAGGGTTCCTACTACAAATAGTGACAAATCCATTAATTGGAACACTTTAATTTGGAAGGGATTACTTTAAGCAATTGAGAACTATTAAAATATTATTTGAAATAGATGATACATAGTACAAAGGAATGAATGAGCCAGTTTATTCAACATCGTCATACAACAAGTTAGAATAGTTATAATGCTAGATTTTGTTGCAATCTACCCTTGTAAAAGATACCTTCATCCCTTTGGCATCAAAAGTAAAAAGATAGTTTTGCTGCATGATGTTTCCTATTACACCTCCAGAATCACCAGCACCTAAAATCAACAAGCACATTTGAGAGCCTTAAAACCTCACATAATTCTCTTGTGGAGGTTGCCATGATGTCCCATGAAAATTAAATGTCATGGTTGGAACCTTTACATTATGCACTCTTGAAACATCAAAGCACACATCATAATTGAGATCATAGTCGAGATTGTCACTATAAATCACATGCACACGTGGCAAAGAATCAACAAAAGCCTTTTTAATAGCATTGAACACAGAAGCCGTAACAACGATGAATGGGGTACCCGAGTCAAAGATGGTGCCTCCTGCAAGATTGAGATCTAAAGAAGCATTGCACCTTGAGATCACAGTATTTCCAACGGTTATTCTTTGAAGGTGAACTAGGTAATCATCGTTTGGATTGTCAAGGATGCAGATTGACTGACTAGAGATTGTAGACGAGGCCGATGTTTCACCAAGGAACAAAGTGCTATGAGCATCCTTGGAATAGTGGTTGAGGCACCTTTCAAGAAAGGAAATTGTGAGATGAGTGTATTAGGGCCAAGATTCAATCCAACAATGCCTTTGGCACCGTCACCCGTTCCTTCAACTCTATGTGCACAACCTATATTTATCTTGGAGATTTGAATTTGGCCTGAAGAGAACATAATGTTTATGCGGAAATGGTTCCATCCTTAAGGTTGGCTAAGTTATGTAAATAACTTAGCCATGCTCTCTTCCACACTCTACAGAATACGAGGCTACTAAGGTAGGCTTGTATGGTGACATGGCCTAGAAATATACGTATTTATACCATATATTTTAGGGGAAACGTCACAGAGTTTGTCACTGCTACCAAGTGGGAGCAGTTGAAGATGAATGTCACACTCTACAGAGCTGTCCAGCATATGAACAAATCCGGACACGCTATGCTGAGTTGGTAAGGCGCAGCTGCTATATGTGTTGTTCAATACAACCTCAATATGAATGTTGGGATCATACCTTCAGGAGGTCATGGATATGCGGCCTTAGCTATGTCCTCGGGCACTCAATATATTTCATGATGTATATTTGTATAGTTTGTCAGCATTCTTATTACTGTCACGTTTTTTCCCTTAAAAAGCCGTTGGGTTAGGGGTTTTCAAATCCAGGCAGTAATAAGTCTGTTGCACTCCTTTATTAGGTCCCATAGGCCAATTGGTCTCCTTGGACGATAAAAATATTCAATTCGATTAGATTCATTTCGATTCAATTCAGTCCAATTAAGGAAGTACTCCATTCAAATAATGGAAGTACTTATTCTATCCATATAAGAGAGTAGTCATTAGAAATATCACTTTACTAAGTAAAGATGTGGTAATCCATTAGGAAAAGGGTTCCTACTACAAACAGTGACAAATCCATTAATTGGAACACTTTAAGTTTAAGCAATTGAGAACTATTAAAATATTATTTGAAATAGATAGGAATGAGTGAGCCAGTTTATTCAACATAAGTTAGAATAGTTATAATGCTAGATTTTGTTGCAATCTACCCTTGTAAAAGATATCTTCATCCCTTTGGCATCAAAAGTAAAAAGATAGTTTTGCTGCATGATGTTTCCTATCACACCTCCAGAATCACCAGCACCTAAAATCAACAAGCACATTTGAGAGCCTTCAAACCTCACATAATTCTCTTGTGGAGGTTGCCATGATGCCCCATGAAAATTAAATGTCATGGTTGGAACCTTTACATTATGCACTCTTGAAACATCAAAGCACACATCATAATTGAGATCATAGTCAAGATCGTCACTATAGATCACACGTGCACCTGGCAAAGAATCAACAAAAGCCTCTTTAATAGCATTGAACACAGAAGCCGTAACAACGGTGAATGGGGTACCCGAGTCAAAGATGGTGCCTCCTGCAAGGTTGAGATCTAAAGAATCATTACACCTTGAGATCACAGTATTTCCAACGGTTATGCTTTGAAGGTGAACTAGGTAATCATTGTCTGGGTTGTCAAGGATGCGGATTGACTGACTAGAGTTTGTAGACGAGGCCGATGTTTCACCAAGGAACAAAGTGCTACGAGCATCCTTAGAATAGTGATTGAGGCAATAGGAAAATTTTCCTTTCAAGAAAGGAAGTTGTGAGATGAGTGTATTAGGGCCAAGATTCAATCCAACAACGCCTTTAGCAGCGTCCGTTCCTTCAATTCTATGTGCACAACCTATATTTATCTTGGAGATTCGACTTCGGCCTGAAGAGGACGTAATGGTTATGGCTTCATTGACATATTGTCCAGCACTATAATCACCAGCTGCATACCCATATTCAAATACACAAGAGTTGTCATATGTATTGTAATTATTGTCCTTAGTAGGGCAAGATGATTCTGGTAAGTACTCACACTCATGGGCATCACATGAGATAGGAGAAAAGGAAGTGGATTGAGAAGGATCTAGCACAGGGGAGGAGCATGGCCCACAATGCTTATGTTTATTGCTACAAGGATAACAAGGCTTGCATGGCACCCAAACCGGCTCGCTTCCTGTATCAATCATTGCACTAAAGTTTTTGGGCGGAGTACCCACTTGAAGCTGCATAAAGGAGAATTCGGTTGGTGAAGAATAAACTTTGCTTTGATAGGCATCATGTTGACCTTTTATTTTGGCTATCATGGTTGCGAATTTCTCCTTGCTTCTTATGGACCCAAGGGCTAGCTTCTCATCTATGGATCTATGTGCATCTATATGTTGCAATGTAAATCTATATTCTTTTGCTTCTGCTATGTGTCCAATGATCATCATTAACCACAAACCACAAACCACAAAGATATCCATGACACCGGTTGCTAGGCTGTTACATAGACAACTACCTATCCTATTAGAGTCTCGGCCACTATTGTTTATGTATGCTTTCACCCTTTCAGTTGCCCTTTTAGGTTTTCCCTTTCAAGGGCTTGAAATCCATAGACGGCCAACATGGTGGCCTCTATGCAGCCCGATCTCACGCTGATCGAAAGGCCATGCTTGTTGCATCCTCAAATTCAAATCGGCAGAGCTTTAGAAGAATAATTTGGTGACATCTGATTTCTTATTTTGTTGGTTTTGGCATTGCAAACTAACATCTCTTTTAAAAACAATGCGAAGAAATATGGGCCGAAAATCGCATTGGATAGTCCTTTGATTAAATTAACATTGCCATTAGCCTCGCGGCTTTTTTAGTTTGATCTTGAATAATGCTTAAGTCTTATTTTCGTCTGGCTTCAACCTACATGTGATGCTGTGTTGGTTCAACATTAATTTCAATGACATGAACTTTAGTTGCAAGACGAATTAGAGCCCTAAGAATGTAGATTATCTGAAGTGTAGGTTTTTAAAGCTTTTGGATTTGTCCTTTGTTTTCTAGCCATACTTTGCCTTTCCCTTCAGAAGAAGTATCTTCACTATAATTGTGAGATTTAATCCCAAACAGATTAACAACATATCAAGGGCACAATTCCACATTCAGAGCTATAGGGGTAAGATGCCTCTTTAATTTTTGGTTTTTCAAATATCATTTTTTTTCAATTCTTGGCATGGTTGTTTCTTATTTTCGCCTTTCTTGTTTCTTCTCTTCTTAAATCAGCATGTATGTCAGCTATTTCAAAATGGTATTCATATGACCTCAACGTTCCATACTCATTACATTGCTTTACTTATTTGATTTCATTGTAGGAGTGTTTCTTAGCATATAGTTTGTGTTGTTACCCAGTGATTGTGCTACCTTTCGAGCTTGTTTTGGATGTTCTAACGAAGCATAACTTCCGACTGTGAGTATCTGCTTCTACTAATCGCTGTCTCTATGAGTATGTTCGCCTTTTTTTCTTAATTAGATCAATTCTATAAGGGCTGTCATTCAAGAGCAGAGGTTCTGATGGTCTGAGACTCTGATGGTCAAGTATCTAACTCCAATTGCCAATTATCAGCTAATTCAAAATGGTAAGCATGTTATCGCAATGTTCCTTTTTGTATCAAACAGCTCCACATTACCTTGCTTTACTCATTAGGGTTTGTTGTAGTGGTTATACTTTGATCAATTCCACATGTCATGTACTATGAGAATAGTTATTCAGTGACTTCGCTCTTAAATTGCTATACTTCTTCAACTTTTTGAGTAGATGGGACTTCCTTCAAGCCATTAGAGCCAAATTGGAGTCTAAAACCATCCCATTAGAATAATTTAGAAATGCCACATAAGCTCACATACCATGAGAAAAAGGCACACGATGTGGCATGGCCCATCATCCTTGCTTGGCATCCTAGTCGCATTTTTATGTTAATGGATAATGGTGCTTAGCTCTGTTGTAATGTCTTAAGCTAACATTCCTCGTAAAAATTGGAATCTCGTTTACCCTTTATTCTTTAGAGAGAAGAAGATTGCAGGAATGGCATGCTCTGTTTATTGGCAACCAAGTTTTTGTGGCATTAACCAATACCATCTCAAACTATTGGACTCCCACATGTGCAGGTTTTGACCATCATGTCTAATAACTTTTAATCATTTTTGTTTGCTAGACGATTCCATGTGCTGGATATTTATGTGGTTATGTACTAGAAGTTTACCTTAAATAACATCATGGAGATCAATAGAGTTTGATTGCCTGATTTCTCCAGTCTTCACATCTATGTTTCATGGAACACATGAGATGAGTAAACAATTTATCCTGAGGGGCTACTAAATCATTCATAGCTTGTCTAGTAAAATTTTACAGTGACGTGCATGGATCTGTCGTGTTGTCCCCATCATAATGATAAGTGTTTATTGAAATGGTTACGTTGAGAAAATCCAACGGTGCGGAAAATCATACTTATTTTAAAGCCCTTTCACAAGAACAAAATCAAGCTTACGAGCAGATCGCGGTTCGAACTATGGAAGATTTCTGCTCATTGTTAAGACGGCATAAGCCTCTTAGCAGTAAGACGGCATAAGCTTCTTAGCAAACTGGGTGTGAATAAGCATCGTTGAACGCTTAAGAAGGATGAAATGTAATGCATGCTGGAGAGATCTAGAAGGCCGAGCAGTTGCAACAGCCTGGGCTACATCTTTTGTATCCTCTCCGTCGCATTGTTTTTACTCATTTTTCCCCTGTTTCGGTTATGTGTCATTAATTCTTTAATCTTGCAAAGGCACTGAAGATGCAGGCAGAATCTTGAGCTCTGATTCCTCTTGTCCTTTATCCGAACAGATTTTGTCAAAAAGGTTAGTCTCTTTATAGTATTTCTCTTTTCCAACCTGTTTTTACAATTGCCTTTACATCCAATTTCTTTAAATGCAGCCATATGAAAAGTGTTGACTTGAATCACAACGATGAGTGGGTCAATGTAACTTGCTGGTTCAAATTCCTGTTTCCTTCAGGGCAATCTTTAAAAGCGATGAATATGAATGTCTTTGACATTCTTCATCTCCCTTCACAGGCCTCCCTTCACAGGTTGGAAATCATTTTATCTCTTCTTTGTCTTAACAAAATCAAGATTGAACCGGGCGAAGTTAGTTCAATATGCTGCACCAGGTATACATGCTTGAGGGAGGCCAATAAGTATAACAAATAGCTTTCCAGGATTGTTCGGAAGATCTAACAGAAGGTAAAATGATTCATGCATGTGGAATTTTTAAAGGACCTGAATTATGGATATTTGTAGCCACTCCACTTATCAGTGTGTATGGCAGAGGTGAAAGTCATCAGTATGCTGAAAAGATGCTGGCTGAAATTGAAGAGCGCACTTTTATTTCTTGGAATGCAATTATAGCGGCCTATTCTCACAGTTAGAAGCCTTACAATTATTTGACAGGATGCAGATCCAGCTAATGAGACCCAATTATGTCATGTTCATCACTCTTCTTCATACCTGTGCAAGTTTGGCATTGTTTATCGCATTCGTTACCATATTTTTTTTTTCCGTTCATTACATTTAAAATTTGCTTTATTGTTTATGCAACAATTTCCATTTCTGCTTGTCTCTGCAGCGGCTGGAGCTAGAGCTGGTGCAGGACTCCCTTGCATTCTGAAGCTTAGGCATCAAGGATACAAGCGCTTGGCTTGATCCAGAGACATGTCAGTTGACCATTTCTAGTGCAGTCTAGGTAGGTGCACAGACTTTTCTCCATATGGTCGCTTCTTAGCAACATGTATGCCTTGTGTGTTGCCTCCGTTGGATGCAGATACAGTGCACATCTGGCCTGGTTCTAGTGGGGCATATGTATTCTCTGCAGTCGACATCTCAGTATCCGATATCTACGAGCTACAGACTGCCAGCTGCTACAGAAAATCCTGTCCACTATTCTTGCACAAACAAATATATGAATGGCTAGCCTTTTGTGTATGGCATACGAGAAGTATACATAATCTGACTGCAAAATATCTATGAGGGCATTAAACTTCAGACTTGTTTTATAAATAGAGTACTGCTTCTGACATAGAGCATCTTCATTTCGCATTTGTTTAAATTCTTATATCTATCTGTTTTGCAATATTTTCTATCTCTAAGACATGCTACACCTCTTGCTGGATCTCTAATATAGGTTACACCACTTGCTAAATCGACAGTTGTAGCAATGGAAAAATGTGACTAAGTTTTGTGGAAATTTTTCTGATTTTATGCCTATGTGATTTTATGCCATGGTGCTATATAGAAGTGGGCAGGAAGGCAGAAGGTACCGAACCATCATTTTTACAGTTTTAACTTCTTTGTTCATTTAAGAGTCAAAAGGTGCATATCATAGTGTCCAAGTTCTTAAAGGTCAAAAGAAGATTTATCTTGAGATGGTTGGATGAAGTTTTAACGGATCTTGTCAAGAGACAATTTATTCTGAACATGCTCATCTATGTGTTGGTATAATAGGCACACACCAGAGTAGAGTACGTGTTTTATGGAAAAGAGTGATATCACCTACCAAGAAAAATGAGCAAACTAGCATCATATGCATGAATGTAGTAAACACATATAATGATCCCCTCCCACCCAAGGTGCTACATACGTAGGGTTGCCCTTTTGGAAAGAAGTGTTTTGATGTATTATATTGCTTGGGAAGCCACATTGATTGCTTCTATTAAGGGAACTTTTATTAGAAAGAAATTAATTTCAAGAACATCATTCACATTTTTAATAAATTATTGTATCAATGCAAATTTGTGAGCTAACATACAATGATCTTCATAAACAGAATGGACCATTTTACAAGAATGTATTCCTCATTATGCCTTGCATGTCTTAGGCGCACATGCAAAAGCCTCTCAAGTCGTTGATGTAACACCCTGAAAAAGGCGAACATGATTTGAGCATGATTTTTTTTGGAAACTAGATCCAAGACCAAAACATTATTCTCTATGTAGATCTATCAAGTCCAATACTAGTCATTCAAATGATAAATTTAGCATGTGTCTGAGCAAGACAATTGAGCGTCCTATCCATGTATGTGTGCTAGCTCTCCTAACCCTTTGCCATATGCATCTGAAGTGCCTCCTCTTTCGAAAAGCTTACAGAAGTGCCTCCTCTCTTTAGTAGGGAGGTGTGTTATCTTACCCTTTAGATACCTTACGAGTATCTAAAGTATCTAAGTATCTAAAGAATCTAACACTTTTTTAGATACGTTAGATACTTCACATAAATTTATAAAAAATTCACCTCATTTAAAGCCATAAACCATCATAAATACTAACAAGTTTGTAGAACATAGATTAGTTAAATACTAGATATAGATAAGTAAACTGAGGAGCCAGATACATTCCCAAGTTTTCATTAATATCTAAGTGCATTGATAAATTAATAAGTATAAGAGAAACAATGCCTGAGCTATGTATGACATTCCAGCAGTGAATGACAATGAACAACAAACAAAACTAACAGCAAGCAAAACTAACAGCAAAGAGACTGTAATAGTGAGTAAAAAACCTTACTTCATTGCACTGGATCATTCTTTTCCTCCTGGTCCAGGTAATTTCGATAGCATCTCTTGCTATTTTAGGCAATTTGGAAGTAGGGCAAGGGTGTTTGAAACCATTTCTGCCAGTTCCAGGGGCATCCAGAATCAGATAACAATGACGACCGGATTACTCTGGTGCTTCCCTATTTTCCCATGATGTTCAATCAAACAAAACAAGGCAGCCATACCGGATCCTCTGTCCTCTAGAGTGATTAGAAGCAGAGGTTTGAGCCTTGGATTTGAGTATCACAGAGCCGCAAGAATGGAGGGGAAAAACACGAAAGGGAAAAAGGGGGGAAAAGCCAACGAAAAAAAATATATATTAAACTAGCAAAAAGGCACGCCAGAGGCTATAGAAAATAAAGTATTATAAATTGAATTAAATTGTATACCAAAAGATAATTGAAATGTCATTTACGTCAAAATGAATTTCAAAGTGCGAATAGCATATGTTTTTTAATGCATGTCTAGGTCCTTTCAGGGGGGTCTTTTTCAGATAGGCAATTTACTTGACAGTACTGCAATCCAACATTTGTGATTAAACAATAAAAGATGAAACAAGATTAGGGAGTAGCAATAGTAATCTTCAATTTTTAGCAACGGTCGCATCTCCAAAGAGTCATACATCTCACAGTATTCTGTGTTACAAATAAATGGTTAAGTTCCAGTAGCAATAGGGGATGGGAAATAGGAAGATTTTGTTAGAAGTACAGAGGCTGGGAGTTTATCCTTTGAGCGCAAGAGAAAGAAACCAAAATTGCTTGGTCTTCTTCTTGTTCCATAAGCATTTGGCCGAAAGCAAAAAAATGCTTGAAAGTATGGTATACCCTAAATACAGAAGGACATAAGAAACTAATATGAAATCAAAACCTAGCTTGTTAACATAAGAATAAAAATGTGAGAGAAAGTAATAAAAAACACGACCAAAATTAACATCATTAGAGACCATGGCATTCGTTCACATGCCTCTAGGATAAGGCACACAGCATTAGGCCGAACGAAACCATTGCAATTTGGAATATTGTGTTTTACCAAGGCCTTACCACCAAAGGCAACATATGCGCCAAGTACTAAAAGGAGCTTATGTATATGGTCTATTATGAAATCGATTATGAAAAATAAATAATGAAGTAATATCACATTAGATACTACAAAATAACAGACCTTAAATGCTGGACTTGAACTTCTCCTTTCAGCTGCATTATTCAGCTTGTCCACAAAGCCTTATTTATGCCAATTCTGAAGAAAGTGTGATGATTGCTAAAACTAAAAGGTTGATTTGATGTTTGTGTAACTCAAGGATTTGTCCAACATATAATGAGGTTATTATATCTTTCTGAAAGAATATATGCATACCTCATGAATGAATGAAATTGACTGTGCAGAACACCTTTACCAATGCATATTATGGAAATGCCCTTTCTTCTCTTCACATTTAGGCATTGTATATGGTCCTCCTGTTAAATAATGTCCCAAGTAATTGGTAATTACCCTTACTCAAGTATGTCACCTAACCATGGTGCAAAACACTGATGAACTAAGTTGTATAATCAAAGTATTTCTAATCTCAGTTATTGGCTACTCACATCAATTCCCAGCCTAATAGATGGAGATGAAGAGACCCCTAAGAATGCTCGAAAAAATGCGCACAAAATTTGAGGGAAGTTCCAGGGTTTCTGCTAAAGTGTATTTACAAGTGGACGTTTTCTAGTAAGTGAATAGGTGGATTGCTTCCTAGAATCAGCTGGGTTGCAATTGTTGTGGTTCACGGCCAAATGCCTTAGAATGCAATAAGTAAATAAAGTGTAAGTATGTTAAGCTCGTGGTCATCACAATGGAAACTTGCTTAAAGAAAAGCTAGTTCACCAAATTGTCATTAATGCGATGAATTCTAGGCATTGGCATCATGTATATGCCAAAGGTTTTCGACTTGACAAATTAAGGTGTAATCTCATAGAGCATAATGATTTTGGTGCACTAGAATACTGAAACGAGACACAGTTATATTCTTTATTGCAAATATTAAATCAATAGATGTGTTGAAGAGTCGTTGAGTGAGAATGAATTTAATGGATTTCAATCTCATGAGAACTACCAGTTTAGATATGCATGCAAAATGTGGGAGCTGGATATTTTAAAAAGTGATAAATGCAATGATCATCATGATGAGGGTACTTCTTTGTTCTACAGAATTCTGATAGCATGAGAGGTAAAGATATATTACCACACAAGATGAATAGCGCTGTAGAATTGGGTAAGCATATTCATGCACAAATCATTCACACTGGTTACCTTATAGGCAATGCCCGGAGGAAGCACTTGCAGTGTTTTTTGTATGCTGCATGTATCCAACATGATGAATTTTTCTTTTGCTAGCTCTAAAAACATGCTTGAAGCCTGACAAAGTCATGTTATTTAGCATGCTGAAAGCTTGTGGCAGTACTGAGTGGTCAAGAGTGAGATCCATGATGATGCAAAGTGTAGGAATATGGAAAACGCATGCAAAGTCTGTAAAGCCTCCTTAAGAAGAATGTTGTGTCCCAGAGTGCCATAATCTGTGGATATGCTCAGCTTGAGAATGTGGATATGCTCAGCTTGAGAATGCAGCATGGGCTGTGTATATTTTTGAGAATATGAAAAAGGAATTAAGCTCCTTATACAACATGTTGGATTGGAATATTTCAATTCTATGAATGACTAGCAACAAATGCATCTCACGATGAGTTGCTTTGTTGATCTTTTGCACAATACAAGAAGCTTCAAGCAGCATAGGCTTTTGCAGTTCAATCTTCAACATCATCAGTTGGATGACTTTGCTTGGTGTCTCTAGATACGTAGCAATGTGGAGATAGGTAGACAATGCTTCACTGAAATTATTCATCTATATCATTCTTTCTCTGATGCATATAGTAGTCATGTCAAATACTTGTGTCCATGCCTATTTCTGTAATCACAGTATTAGTAAAGCTCTCATTTGAAATAATCATGATGACACACTGTAAAGTTGGTGGGTCTGCATTTTTTGTAGGTAGGGATTCAAATTTAGGAAGGATATTTGCAACTGGCAAAAAGACACAACAGGAGGCTTGGGCAGTTTTAGACTTATTCAATTTCTTATTAGAAAAGCATGTAGAAGACAAACTATTAGCATTCGAAATATTCAAACTTGGCATTCATGTATATCAAAATAACGTTAAATTGAAAGGATACATTAAAACCCTGATTACATAGATTAATTTCATTTTTTAGGACAAGAAGATGAATAATAAAGAATTTAAATGCCATGAAAATCGTGAAGATATTTATCCATTTAAAGCTTGTCAAACAAGCTTATTCACTATATATATTGGAGATAAAGTTATATTAAGAATATTTGCATTTGATATTTCAAGGAAGATGTTATTTGTGGAATTAGATCGACAGATTTTATGTTTGTTTCCAAACATTTGTCTGCAAGATTTGACTATTAGCAAATACACATCTCAAAACTATTTTTTGAGAGCCTTCATGTGCATGTTACGGAGAGGTTGCAGTCACATATCACAAATCTTCTTCCAAAAAGCGTAACAGCTGCAGCTTATTTGACAAATTACATTGGTACAATACCAATTCCATCAAAACGAAGACATTTTCAATTCCATCAAAACGAAGTGGCAAGAACATTCCATGTCAACCCATATAACATAAATTTAATTATCACATGTCTAAGTTTTGTCACGTGCAACTGGTAATGCTCATTGCTCTAGCATCTTTCAATTTAACTTGACTTCATTTTGGCAAATGGTTAAGCACTTTCTAGTCAGTGCAAGGGAGCATTCCAGTTGTGTAGTCCAACTTTCTACAATGTAATTATGTCGTGTGTGTCCCCTATAATAGGATTTGCAAGGAAGGTTAATACACTTTACAAAAGGGTTTGGAAGCCTTAATATTTGGTTATTATATGCAATCTAGCATGAAGTGCAAAAATATCTCAAATAATGAATTTACTTGCACCTCAAAATATTTGAGATAAGAAGATGTGTTATTGAGCTGGCCAGAGGAACGACCTTAATCGCATATCATTTAGACTCAGGCAACCTGGCAAGTTAAAGTCTTGTAGATGCACGAGTTGTCTAGAACATAAAACATTATTAACCTCTACTGAAGCTAGGTAGCACATATAGCTGAGTAAACCTACCACAAAATAGAGCATGACATAGTATGTTCTCGAGCCATAGGATGAGGTAAGACAAGTGGGGATTGACCTATCCTGAAGTATACTGCTACATTGAAATAAAAGACACTATTAATGACTAGAAATGAAACAAAGAGAATCTAAGACTTATGAGCTGGACAGAGGAACTACCTTACTCGCATATCATTTTAGACTCAGAGAACCTGGCAAGTTAAAGTCTTGTATCAGGTTAAACTCCTCTGCTCAAGCATATGCACGAGTTGTGCATAATAAAAGGAAAAATACTGCATCTTACTGCCACTTTACCTGTGTATTGTTTTTGACGAAGTCCCTCCATGTAGAAATTTGCAAATGAAAACACTCCAAGACATGCCTACACTGTCATCAAATGCACACTTTTCTGCATGTCTGCGTCATCAGATTTCTGCAGATAGAAATCTACGTACGTGCAGCACCCTTGATTGTGCATATACTGTCCATTTGTAGGACAAACAAACCATACCGCATATACCCTTATTGATTGTCAGTCATCTGCAAGGTTCAAACATCTTTCTTGCATTTGATAACAGAAAGGTGGCTAAAGGTGTTTTCAGAATTTCATAAATGAAAATGGTTTGATTGTACAATATAGACATTCGGCTCACAATTCCAAGAAGCATCAAGAATCAGCTTGAAATCTAACCTGTCCAAATTCATCGTGCTTAAATCCTCTTACCCTGCTAATTCCTCAATCCAAAGCTGCAGAAAATTCATATTATGCAGGCGCATCACCTAGCATGCGCCTTATGAGAACAGGTGTGTATTGTTGCAGTTGCAGGCTTTGTTCTATCTTTGCCTCATAGTATGGATAATCAATATGGTTCTCCAGTCAAGGTGTGAAATATGGTTCTCCGAAGACAACGCCTTGTTGCACATTATACAGCTTAGGCCACTCCGTCATAGCTATTTAGGCCTCTGGCCCTGCTGCTATATCAATATGTTGGAGAACCTATATGCAGATGGACACAACCAGATATTAGAGACAGCAGCAACTTTTGCTCAGATGTAGATGCTGCAGCAACTTCAGCTGAGGGTATAATCTTCAAGCATGTACTGTTATCAATAAGGGAAATACGCCGCGAACGTTTCTCTTCCCCAACTCATCTATACATGCTTAGCGTAACGATGTTATGGATCGCTTGGAAAATATACATGTTTGCCAATAATTTTGTTAGGACAATATGTTGTTTTATTGGTAAAATGATATGCTAGACATAATTATCTCTCAACATAGAATCATTAAATGAATTTGTTATCACATAGGTTAAATGTAGGCCGCCGCGAACATTTCTCTTTATCGATTCCCTTGTATTTTAAGAAATCAGTTATTTGTTTGAATTATCTACTTTGCAATAGTGTAAAATATGTTCTTAAACATGAGAGACTTGAATCTATGTTTCTACAATAATAATTATGATCAAATTTATCAAAGACGATGTTATACATATTTCTACATGCAGATGATAATGTGCATGCTTGCATGCACTGTAGTGTGTTAATATTACTTTTTGCATGACTTTAACATGTTGGTATCATTGAACAAATTTAAAAGATAATGTGCCCGCTTGAATGCCTTGTAGTGTGTGAATATTATGTTTTGCATGACTTTAGCATGTTGGTATCATTGAACAAATCCAACGAGATCACTTTTAACCATAGGTCCATAATAATAGGGCAAAACCAAGTTATAATGGCAAGAAATAAAACTATGTATTTACTAAAGGAAAGGAATTCTTAGTTATATACAAAGTTGGTTAAACATTACGGGGCTAAATTACAAAAAACAGAGTTCAATTGTGTAAGCACCCCAAAAATAGGGGATGACCACCACCGTTGCCACTTGTAGCCTGCAAATCTACTCCTTGAAAAAAGGGAGGTCATCTTAAAAGGGGGTTTTTGGTTGAAGTGCATCATGAATTACATCTACGTATTTATGTTCAATTATAATTATTTCCAGCTCTATTTGTATGTTGGTATTGTGCACCATCATTGGTCAAACATTTGTCCCTATTCTTTATTCTTGAACCATAGAATTTATAAATAATCTATAGGTACGTAGTTCTAAGACTACAGGAGTTCCTTCAGTCATATTATTTATCTGAGAGGACTTCTTCTACGCGTTTTTATTTTTTGAAGCCTTTTTATTTTAGTAGACTCTAGTCTGACAAGACATCATATGCTGCGCATTTATCTCTATTCTTGAACCGTAGAATTCTTATACTGAAATCCAATTTTAAGTTTCAATGGAGTTCCTTAAGCCAGATTGATATTGTCTTGGAAAGGACACGAAAAGTGCTCTCTAAACCGCTTTATTTTTTTAGTGGGCTCGCAAATATTTATTAGCACAAAGTGCCAACCGCCAACTTCGGTTGGCTCACGTTGCTACGCCCAATGGACTCTGATGTGCCAAGGCATCTAACTTTTTCTTTTACTGAATTATAACTTTAGGTGGCCATAATTGCACAATGTGCCAACTTTCTATTTGCCCTCTCATTTCCCAAGTCACGGCATGTTTGTAAAAAATGGATTTGTGAAGGCTTCTTTATCTTGGATCATTGATTGCCATGGCCCTAAATCTTTAGATGCATGATGTGCTAGCTGCAAATTCTTCCAAAACATCCTCATATATATTAGTTAAACCACAAAGAGCCATATCTTTTTAACTAAATAAAAAGTCCGCCAAAGAGAAAAAAAGATCGATCACCCTCAAGAGTATTCAAAGGATAACCACACTTGAAGAAAATAGATTATCTTGGTGCAAAGCTATGAGGAACAAATTCGGCGTAAAATGAGCGAGAGACACTACTAAATTACTAATCAAGTCCAAAAAATATTTAAACCTTTTTGACGGACTATACAACAAAGCTACACATATCTTTTATCCAAGGTTAGCTATTGCAAGAGAATGTGCTTGCAAAAATATATTTGCATCTACAGCTTCAAACATCCTCATTTTCCCATAATACACCATAATAATATTACGATACCTGTTGATTATATCCAAAATGATCACATCTTCCTGCCTTAGACTTGTTGCCATGCAAGACATTCATCCGTTGCCGGTGTATTATTATTACAGGGAAAAATGGATTCATGATATGTCAATGGACGTGTAATTGCCTGCAATACATGACAAAGCAGAGAATTGTTTTCGAAAAATACTCGAGAAGCAAATAACTATAGCAAAAAATAAGATAGAAGAACCCGGCTTTTCTTTTCCAAGCTTTTAATCCTTCCATAGACACAACTCACCAAAATCCGGCAGCCATAGCTAAAGAAATGCTTATATAATCATTGCATAGCCATAGCACAAATATCCGATGCCATAGCTCGCCCACTAAACTTACAGCCACCTTATCTCTAAATCTTGAGTCGTAGAAGCCTAACCCGGGCATAAGAGACGAATAAAGGAAAGATAAGCGATGTAGCTTGGCATCCAAGCAAAGCATACGCCATAGCCAAAGAAAAACACATAAAAGGTGCTTAATGCGGCATTCCTCCAACCGACCAAGAGCTTGATGCGGATGGGGGCTTTGGGCAATTCCATAGCCGGGAGGAGATGCTTCAAATGATTAGTTTCGACACTTGCCAAACATGCCATAGCCAGAAAAGTTTGCAACGTGTCAAAAAAATTTCTATAGAAGTGTTGCGCACGAAAAAAGCTGACGTGCCGTGATCTGGGAATCGCCCTCCAATAATTATATATGTTAAGATAGATATTGGAGATAAAGTTATATTAAGAATATTTGCATTTGATATTTCAAGGAAGATGTTATTTGTGGAATTAGATCGACAGATTTTATGTTTGTTTCCAAACATTTGTCTGCAAGATTTGACTATTAGCAAATACACATCTCAAAACTATTTTTTGAGAGCCTTCATGTGCATGTTACGGAGAGGTTGCAGTCACATATCACAAATCTTCTTCCAAAAAGCGTAACAGCTGCAGCTTATTTGACAAATTACATTGGTACAATACCAATTCCATCAAAACGAAGACATTTTCAATTCCATCAAAACGAAGTGGCAAGAACATTCCATGTCAACCCATATAACATAAATTTAATTATCACATGTCTAAGTTTTGTCACGTGCAACTGGTAATGCTCATTGCTCTAGCATCTTTCAATTTAACTTGACTTCATTTTGGCAAATGGTTAAGCACTTTCTAGTCAGTGCAAGGGAGCATTCCAGTTGTGTAGTCCAACTTTCTACAATGTAATTATGTCGTGTGTGTCCCCTATAATAGGATTTGCAAGGAAGGTTAATACACTTTACAAAAGGGTTTGGAAGCCTTAATATTTGGTTATTATATGCAATCTAGCATGAAGTGCAAAAAGATCTCAAATAATGAATTTACTTGCACCTCAAAATATTTGAGATAAGAAGATGTGTTATTGAGCTGGCCAGAGGAACGACCTTAATCGCATATCATTTAGACTCAGGCAACCTGGCAAGTTAAAGTCTTGTAGATGCACGAGTTGTCTAGAACATAAAACATTATTAACCTCTATTGAAGCTAGGTAGCACATATAGCTGAGTAAACCTACCACAAAAGAGAGCATGACATAGTATGTTCTCGAGCCATAGGATGAGGTAAGACAAGTGGGGATTGACCTATCCTGAAGTATACTGCTACATTGAAATAAAAGACACTATTAATGACTAGAAATGAAACAAAGAGAATCTAAGACTTATGAGCTGGACAGAGGAACTACCTTACTCGCATATCATTTTAGACTCAGAGAACCTGGCAAGTTAAAGTCTTGTATCAGGTTAAACTCCTCTGCTCAAGCATATGCACGAGTTGTGCATAATAAAAGGAAAAATACTGCATCTTACTGCCACTTTACCTGTGTATTGTTTTTGACGAAGTCCCTCCATGTAGAAATTTGCAAATGAAAACACTCCAAGACATGCCTACACTGTCATCAAATGCACACTTTTCTGCATGTCTGCGTCATCAGATTTCTGCAGATAGAAATCTACGTACGTGCAGCACCCTTGATTGTGCATATACTGTCCATTTGTAGGACAGCAAACCATACTGCATATACCCTTATTGATTGTCAGTCATCTGCAAGGTTCAAACATCTTTCTTGCATTTGATAACAGAAAGGTGGCTAAAGGTGTTTTCAGAATTTCATAAATGAAAATGGTTTGATTGTACAATATAGACATTCGGCTCACAATTCCAAGAAGCATCAAGAATCAGCTTGAAATCTAACCTGTCCAAATTCATCGTGCTTAAATCCTCTTACCCTGCTAATTCCTCAATCCAAAGCTGCAGAAAATTCATATTATGCAGGCGCATCACCTAGCATGCGCCTTATGAGAACAGGTGTGTATTGTTGCAGTTGCAGGCTTTGTTCTATCTTTGCCTCATAGTATGGATAATCAATATGGTTCTCCAGTCAAGGTGTGAAATATGGTTCTCCGAAGACAACGCCTTGTTGCACATTATACAGCTTAGGCCACTCCGTCATAGCTATTTAGGCCTCTGGCCCTGCTGCTATATCAATATGTTGGAGAACCTATATGCAGATGGACACAACCAGATATTAGAGACAGCAGCAACTTTTGCTCAGATGTAGATGCTGCAGCAACTTCAGCTGAGGGTATAATCTTCAAGCATGTACTGTTATCAATAAGGGAAATAAAATCTATAACCTACTATGATATAACAGTAGAATAATATGAAGAAGCCCAAGAAAAAATGTTGTGCACAAATTTTTACCTTGAAGCAAGTATTGTTTTCTTGGCTATCCAACTACAAATACTTGTGGATCCTTATTGAATCAAGCTCAAGTTGAAAAAAAAAAGCATTGTTATCTTTTTTGAGTGCCCTTGCGCCTGATTTGGAATAGTGGAAGAATCGATGTGTAGAACTCATTCTAAAGCTCCTGTTTGCCAAAATAGAATTAAACATTCATGCAAAATGGGCGCTTAATATACTTCAAATTAAACCGAAGCTTTTTTAAGAGTCCGAAGCTTTTGCGCATAAAATGCCAAGAAGGAAAGTTGTAGGTCCTGCATTTCACAATAAAGAAATAATTAGCATTTTGATGCATTTCTGAAGGAAGATCAAGCAGAAATAGAGATAATAAGAAATACACCTGAGGAGGTGTTTGACTGTAATAGGCTGACGGTTTCCAAATTGCTATCTATCTCTCATCACTTCTTCTAACAGGCTGTACTCTCATCGGTTCTTCTAGCAGGTTGAACGATTCCAAATTGCACCCAACTTACCCTGAAGTCGTGGCAAAATGAAGGCCGCCTCAGAAGACGAAATTCAAGAATGCAAAAAGAAAGTTGAGTCTTTCAGAAAAGCCGATTCATACTCATCGCCATAGCCTACACAATAGAATAGAGGAGCTCTCCGAAAGATCGAATACTTTGGAAAAAAAAAAAAAAAAAAAAAAACGGGAGAAAAATCTTCCATAGAGAGGGATCTTTAGTAGGTTATCTCTTCTTCCTGAGGTCAAAGCAGATGTCCACCATCAAGGTAGCAGAATATGTTACCGAGGTTGAAACAGAAATGCAACACCAACAGAATATGTATATAACCTAGATCATCTAAATCCTGCAATAGAATAGAAATGCCCGTTCTCCAAAAGTCACAAATATCAGCCCATTGAAAATACGGCCCACACAAACGGCCCTCTGTGCCAGCAAAAGAAGAAGCCGTAGGTAACAACTGACAAAACCAACAACTACCATTAACATTATTAACACAAACCATTGCATTTAACACATTTTAATTAAAATCCCCCTTAAACCCCCTTTGGTTTGGGTACATAGTGATCCTCGTTTGTGGGGTATGCATGTACAAGTTTTTGTGTACTGTATATTAAAATTTGCAAAATACTATAAGGTTTGAGAGAATGTACTTAATGGTGTTAATTTTGTACATGTATTGTAAATATATTTTTGGGGCTCTCGCTGCCCTACGTAACCCCCCGTGTGAATATGCACCCAAACCAAAGGGGGTTTAAGGGGGATTTTAATTAAAATGTGTTAAATGCAATGGTTTGTGTTAATAATGTTAATGGTAGTTGTGTGTTCACTGTTATATTAAAAAAAATTTTGGGCCCTTCGGGCCCTAACTAACGCAAACATAGGTAAATGTTATGGGCCTAAATATTAATTACTAAAAAGCACAATAACATCAAGACAAACAAATTATTCCCATTGCAAACAACTATGAGTACATTTTGTAATCTCAATTCCCTGCCAATTCAAAGAATTTGGAGCCCTATTATGGCTGGCCCAATATGCAGTATTCCTGCTGCTGCATGGAACACATAGACTGTTGAGGGACTTGTATTATGTACTGCATTTGTTGTAATTGAAGTCCTGTAGGTGATTGCTGGAGTAAAGACTGCTTCAATGATTCTGTATTCCTGAACTCTTGGAGTGCAGCAGCAGCCATCATTCGATATTGCTCAGACCGATTTAATGAAAGAGCATCGGGCCTTTGCTGCATCCGCATCCACTGGTCAACGACTAATCTAGGATAATTCAGGCTTCGAACGTCTATTTTCCCATCTCCCCAAATTGGAGAACGAGGTATGCAACTCATAAAATCATCCTCATCCCCTGTGGACAAATAATGCACATGATGTTACCTATATTGAAGGTTGGCATTAAGCAAATAAGTCTAACAAATGATCCTTACCAAGACATCTTGGCCTTTTAGATCTCAATAGCAGTCAAATGATCCTTACCAAGACATCTTGGCCTTTTAGATCTCAATAGCAGTGATGGATGAGAAGAAAGGTATGGTGCCAAGGGTTCTATTTCCCACAATGATACCCTTCTTTGTCTTTGTCCAGTAGTTGATTCATCCCACCCAACCTGCAAGTGGATTAAAATATCACATATTCGTATGGCCAATAATATTCATTGATTTGGTAATTTGGCCTCCTACAATGAAAGAATACATACCTTTAGGGAACAGGGAACGCCAGGATGAGTTTGGCCACCTGATTGGATCAAGGTGATTGTCCCCATGTACCAGTTCAATACATTATGAGTTTAACTTTTAAAGTGTTACCCATCATAATTAATGCGTAAAATAAGCTCCACTTGTGGCCTCGCTTAAGAAGGGTTAGCACAATAGACCATTACCTTTGGGTACTCGAGTCCTCTATTTCTAGTTCCATTCTGAACCGCATGCCCACCGAAACTTGTTTATGGTAGACTGCTGTGTTGTACTTGGACAGGGGAATGACAAACTCGGAAGGACTCGCCCTGAAATTTTCAAACCCTACCAGATTTACAGAAACTGTATCTATATATGCACTTTAGGATGAAAGCTAAACCTTGGATTATAAAACGGCTGTTAGTAGCAGCAGCATGAGCTGCAGCAGCAAGAACTAAGCATGCTGTCTTTTGACAATAATGACGATGGCATATTGATCTGCTGCCTATTTGCACGTCGGATTCACAGAAGAAGCTGCCCACTTTCATCCCTGATTAACAAGACATGAATGTAAGAATTCTGATGGTTACAGACAGATATTGCATCCACAAGAACAAACACATGTCAAAACAATATGAGAAGCTTGTACAAGAACATAAAGGTACACCTTAAAAACAGGACAATATTTTGCAGATCCGGCTATGCCGAATACTATGTGTGCAAGCCCTGTTTCGTGCCCTAATGTATGTGGCCAGTCTTCAAATGAAGATCTTAGTGCAATGCTATTAGATTTGAGCTCAGCTTCATCTGAATCTTGATCCACGACCTCCAAGTTCCAATCACTTGACTTGATCAAGAGCCTACAACTCACCGGAATGCTATCAAGCAGCTCCAAAAATGCCCAGAGAGATTCAGTATGGCAACACAGATCCTGGACAACCAATCTGAATTCCAAAGTGCCCACGCAAGTAGAAGCTAAAGACCATATGATTCCTGGAAGAAATGCAAATAATATCATACAATCTAGTATCCAAATCCTTCACGAGCCTACAAGCAGCCCAACCGGATCCCAGCACAACAACTCTGGGCTTTTCGTTAGGTTTTGTCTCGTCTCAAGAAGTCTACCGGCATGTGCTTTCTCAAAGCTAGGATCAACATGATCGACCTCTGAAGGAACTGCCGAAACAGCAGTAGGGTTTGACTGAAAAATTCCTGCAGGCAAACTGGTAAAGGGCGGCATAATGTGGGCAAATTTTTTTGGGGCAAAAGGGGAGCGATCTACGGGCTTGCAGAGAAGGATTGCCCAGCTATGCCTCATACCCAAATCGAAGAAATTGTACTGCAGATCGAAGAACATAGACGATTGGAGAGGGCACCGCTTCAAATTATGGGGTCAGGAGGGCACGATTTACCCTAAGCATTCTAAGAGAACCCTAAAGTAATAGATCTCGAGCCTTGCATGCCATATTTACTTTTTTTTTTTTTAAGGGGTTAAACCATTGTCATTCAGGTGCCATAAAAATAAATGAAAAGCGTATCTGCAAGACTCTAGATGTCTTGATTAAGACATCAATTGGAATACACCACAAAATCATAGCAAAACCTTAGTGAAAAACATACAAAAATACAAAAGTAACCCCCTGTTATTATGCTACATATTCGATACCGATTATGAGCGACCAACAATGTAAATTTTCCACCCAAAGGGATAACTTGAATGCGTAAGAATTATCAAGCCGCGGCAAGGCCGATTAGGGAGATTTGGTGCAAATACGAGCGACAGCCGATTTGGGGCAGCCCGGAAAAAGAACCAAAGAAGGGGAAACCTAAATGCAAATTGTGCAAAGCCCAAGGCACCGTATACTGAACCGGGAAACGCGTTGACCCCCGACGGGTGGGGGTAGGAGAGATGGTCTGCGGCAAAAGCACAAGAGATGCCGGAGCAGAGAGATTGTCGGAGCGGAGAGATTGCGAACGGCTCCATGACCATCTCTGTCTGTATTTTGCTGCCTTTTTCTAATTTTAATAGCGGTCGATCTGAAAATTTGAAGATCTTACGGCTTAGACCATGCCACATCAGATTCTGCTGACATGTATAGGCTACGTGGATAGCCTAGAATTGCAAGGAGGGTTGCACGCTTGGTTAGGCTGGCGTGCTAAAAATAAGTGCACGTATCTAACTAGATACGTTAGATACTGTACAACACGTATATTTGGTAACACCGTGTTAGATACGCGTATCTAACCATCTATGGTTTAGATGTTCTTCCATTTCTCACCAGTGCCATATGGTAGGCCAAGTACTGCGCAAAGCTTTTGTTATTGAAACATGCATAGAGCGATTTCTTGCTTACACTTGATATTGCTTCGTTTATATTTTTCGAAGTCTTTAAGTATTGTAGCAGAGTTTCATAGAATTAAGTATCAATACTTCAATCTCTTTAACTAAAATTCAGGGATGAGGTCAAGACTCAGAATAATGACTTCTATATGTTGGCAGCGAGTTTGTGAAGTTTGGACTGTCATTTCAAGAGTTGGCCATTTTTTATACAAGAAACATGGACACCAGTCTATCAAGTATAAGCTATGGAGGTGCCTCCATAACCTTTTTAATACAAACAATGTAGAATCTCAGTCATGTTTTGCAGAGCTAGATTCCAATTTGTTATACTGAAGCTGATCTACACATGAAAAATCTTTTGGTATCTCTTTCCTCTACTGTTGGAAGACCAGAAATGCCTGGATGGAGTACTTTGGACAGAAGTGACAGAAGTATGAAGGAACATCGTATAATTCTTTTCAAATAAGTATCTTATAAAAACCAACCATTGGATGGCCCAATGGTTTTTATGGAATATTTTGCTTTGAATTCCTTAACTGTAACGTTCCAGCAATATATACGATCCGAATACGTATATTATACTGCCACTTCACACGTACATGTCATCATGACAAGTACTTGAGAGCCGTAAAGGGTTGCACCTGGGAGCAACCTCATATGTTGCACATGTATATTAAACATATGCAATTAAAACCCCGTTACCAAGTGGCAATACCCCATTTGGTCCCTTCTAACCTAACCCTAAAAGTTCACATATAAGGAACCAAAAGGGAAACCCTAAACCTTTCTTCTTTCGCGTTTTGGGCTTCCCTGAGCCATTCCGGCTAAGGCAAGCTGCCATTTCGCATTGCCAGATGCCGCTGAGCCGCCTTTGCACATTAGATTCATCAGGAGCAGCAGTCTTCAGCAAGAACAAAGGCATGGACGCAATCCGGGGAGCTAGAGCTAGCCAAGGATCATGTAAGTTGCGATTCTATTGTGCAAAGCCGCCTCTTAGCCCGGCAATGAGTTAGGATAGTATGTTAGATCAGTCCTATTAGCCTTGTAGATCATAAGATCAACAGCCGTAACGAAGGAACCTAACCCTGTATGTTTAGGTAAGGTAGATTAGATCTTATTCAGTATTTCAGTTCTTTGATGTTGATGATGTTCCATTCTATGCTCTCCTGTGTATGTGGGAAGGGGGGTAGAGACTCTGAAACCTTCAGTAGCAGATGATCCTAGATAGCCTCATTAATTCCCAATTAATGCGGCCCGTGTACAAGAGCCCGCCTGGTTGTGAATGGCGGGGCTAGACCGGTGGAATAAGGGGGACTTGTCACATCACTGATTGATCCCTCTCGTGTGTAAAGCCTACCGGGGATCTAAGCGGGCTAGGCTTAATGGTTTGCCACTGCGTTGGGCAAGGCATGAGCTCAACACCTCTTGGGTGATGCTTCATCTTCAATGAGGTTCAAGTCGAATACGGGCAGTGGCCCTCTAGCCGCCTGTGATGGGCATACATGCCTCTGGATGGAAGGAGACTCTCCGCCTGCCTCATCGGGACTGGGGAGATGCAGCAAAAGCCCTTTTGGCTATGCACCCGACAGGCTACGGTCCAGTCCCAAGACTCTTCAACCTACTCTGCAAAGTGTGCATGGGAGGGGCGGATGGAGTGGACTACCCAACAACCATGTTCTTATGCCAGTCCAATCCATTTGCTATGAATTCGGTCTGCAATGACTTCTGGAGGCCCAAGCCGTCAGTCGATCCCCCATGAGTCTGAGCCTTGGGTAGGATTCCCCTTTGTTGCTGTTACTGATGTTGTTGTTACACATGTTATGTTATGATGTATTCACCCTTCGAGGTGACTTTGTTGATGTATTGATGTCATGTGCTCATGTTTATTCATGCTTCCGCAGCTAGGACGGTCCCGAGGGAAAATGGGCCAAATGACCCATCCATTCTTCCTCACTGCATGGAATTGGTGTCAGGTGGATGGCCCCTGCCAGTTTGGTTGCCAGGGGGATGAACTCCGCCTTCTGATACGATGGGAGCATCGTAGAAGAAGTAGGGGACGTCACAGTGGTATCAGAGCATGAACTTGGTAGACCAAGATCGAGCACTGACCCTTCCCTGTTAGAACTAACAGTAGACTGACCTCCAGTCTTGGAAATAGCAACCCAAGCATGAACATTGAAAATTGGGAATTTTTTTTTTCCAATCCTTAGAGCAACGAAGTAGAATAATTGTATTGTATTGATTGAAACGCCGTTTGAAGACCCTCAGCTCCATTTGGCGACAAAAACTAGTACACTATATCAAAAATTGGACATATTAGATTATGACTCAAATTCACTGCTTGGCAGATTATATAATTCATTTGCATACTCTAAGAGGTCCCTTCGCTAGAAGTTTCCCAAAAATGTGTCTGGTTTTCGAGTGTGTTTCCAAAATTTCCTTGGGTCATTATTGAGGTCTTCAACTAGCTTTACTTGCCATCTGGATTTCCAAGCCTCCTTCTTTCTTTTTACCGCTTTCTTGAAGAGCTTCCTTGCTTTTTGTTTATCGTATGAACTATAGAAAGATTTTCGCAAGTTACTGCATTCCTCATCAAACCAAGCATTAGTGCATCTCCTTGATTTACCTCCTTTGGATTGACCAAACACTTGGGTGGCTGCCTTCAATAGAATATCAAGAAAAAACTGATTTCTAGCACCAAAATCACTAGGCCATTCTATTGCACTCATGATGTCGGTAACTGTTGTTGTGTACTACTCAGTCTTATTTTGCTGAATTCTAATTCTGCCTTGCCTCATCTTCTTTCTTGTTTCTTTATGTTCCACCTTAACTTGAAACAGAATTGCTTCATGATCTGACTCTGGTTGCTCTACAAGTTCAAATTTCTGCACATACTCTGCTGCCCCATGTGTATGTATAAGATAATCGACTACACTGTCACCATTTGGTCTATGGCAAGTGAAACCAGATGTACCTGGGTATCTAGCTGATCCATCACACAAAAGCATGTTAAATGTTTCACATAGCTGAATCAAATAGGAGCCCATTTGATTTTCGCACATATCTAGAGATGTTCGGTCCCATCCTAGCTTCTGAATGCATATCTCTTCCATCCTTACATCAGAAGGGTCATTTTTGAAGATTCGGGCTTGTTGGTTCCTGATCCTAGCATTGAAATCACCAAGAACCATTACTTCCCCTTTCTGAACATATTCTGCAATATCTTTGGCTAAATGCATGAAGGGATCTTGAAGGCTTAGCTCTGTGTTATCATATATCCCGGGAGACTGAAGAGGAGCAAAGTATGCAGCCGCTAAAAAGACATTTGACCCAAGTATTTCCAGCCATAAGAACTGATTGTGTTTGCTCACTTTAGAGACTCTAAGATATTTAGTTTTCTCCTTCCTAATGTAACATGCGATGCCACCAAAACCTCGTCTGCTACAACCTTTCTCATTCCAGAAAGTGATCAGCTTTGTAAAACCTACAAGCTCATCTAATCTGTTGCTCTCATGCTCCCATGTTTCTAGAAATATTACTAGATCTATCTCCTCTAACATTTTCATCACTGAAATCATTTTCCAGTTGCTAAGACCATTCACATTCCAAATACAACACCTGAGGGTCGCATCTCCCTATGCAGGGATTGCCTTTGCTCCTGGTGCAGGCCTTACCCATACTCGTCCACCATATAGATAAGCTTGTTTACCTTCTGCCTTAAGAGTCTTCACCTTGGTTAATAAGAATCTCATTTCTACTTGTTGAGCAGGAGTTAGATCATCATCTAGCCATATTCGCTTACCTCGCAAACAGTCTTTATTGTGCATCACCTGATTTCTGGCCTCAATATCCTTGAAGCGAATAATTATGGCCCGAGATTTACCTTCTTGGCGCTGTCCAATTTGTGTACAACTGCGGAAACCAGGATCGTGGAGTGTCATGGTTTCTTTGAAAAATGTTTGGACTGCCTTCTCTGCATTTTCTTCTTCCTCTCCCAGACCAACTAGCTTGATATTAAGTTTCTTGATTGCTCTTGCTTGGTCTTCCTTTGCCTTTTCCTCAGCCCTGTTGCGTTCTTCTTCAAGAAAGGAATTTACCTTGTTCTCAATTGCGATCCTCTGATTCTTCCTCTTCTCCGAAATCTTCTTCTTGAACCCTCCAATCACTAATTTCGTTTTTGAGTTCTTTCACTTCCTTTTGGAGCTCCAGAAGAAGTCTCTTAAGTTCCTCATTTTCCTGGCCCATTTTTTCAGCCAATTCCTGCATGAGCTTATACTGCCCTTGGGACTGCGCATGCATCTCGCCCATCTGCTGCTCGATCCTCTGCAAGGCTTCTAACTATTGCTTTCCTGCCATCGGGATGTGGCATATGAAAAAAAAAATGCTAAGTTAGGATGAACTATGGAAAAACCTTGAAAAATTATGGCAAAAAAGGAGTGACCCCTCACAGAGTGCGCCCTGGGCATTCCAAACTTTTTTGAAAGTGTTTCTCGCATACTGTGTGAGTGGTGGACCCATTTTGACCTAGATAGATGCATAATTAGAGCAATCTGATAGCGCAGGGCAGCTTAAACCTAGAATTTGAGCTAGAACTGTATGTTATAACACTAAGAAACTGTTTATAAAATGAAAGTTTGAGTCAAACAGGGGTGACCCCTCACCGAGTGCGCCGTACGCATTTCCAAAACTTTTGAAAGTGCTTCTCGTGCACTGTGTGAGTGGTGGGCACTTTTTGCCTAAAAAAACCTAATGTATTGATCCTACAAACACTAATACCTTACAGAATGGCACGACATGAAATTATAGGTCCAAACCCTAAAATCCCCAGACCTATAAATAGACCATTAGGGTTCTTCATTTTCACTTTCCTTCTCCAGCTAGCTGCTCTCCGTCCAACAAGGCGATTTTTAGGTGCTCGGAAGGTGATCGGCTTATTTCAAAACATGGCCCGCATCAAACGAACCGCTTGGATGGTATTACCAGACGATTATGTCAGTGCCCAGGTCCTCGCAGCTCAAGAGAAGGCCAGAGAGGCTCAGGAGCGAGCCAGACAAGAAGAAAACCCTGACACGGATCCTGATGCTCAGGAGGAGGATCAAGAGCAGCAGGACGATGCGTTAGGCACTTGAGATTAAACAAGAGAGAGTAATGGAACTCGAATAATAAACATCTTTCATTAATAAAATTCGTAAACTCAAGGTCACAATTGAAACTACATAGGAATCTACGCAAAATAGCATCTCTACTATCACTTGTGCTCCCCTTGCTCGACAGTCACGTGGTGGAACCCCGAGAATCAGGGCGATGGAGGCGAGAACGAGGATGACGAGGATGAAGCACTACCAGAGGAGCTGGTACGTAAGCTGAAGAAGATGGAAAAGAGGAAGAGAATTGCAGAGAAGCTGGAGCGGAATTGAGGGAGGAGCGCCAAAAGTTGGAGGAGGATAAAGGGAAGGATCCTGAGGTGCCCAAGAAACCCCGGCGCAAGACAAAGTCGACACCGGCAAAAGGGGTCAGTACAAGGGAGCGGGAGCCCGACAGGCTGCCAGCATCGTCATCAGACACTGAGTCAGACGGAGATGAGTCAAGGGTCCCTCGTCCAACAGAAGGCTCGGGACCTTCGAATGTGGATGCTGAGGAGGAGGAATCTGCAGCAGCAGCGCCCCCATACCCCAAGTGGCCGAAGCCGACAACAGATCCAAAGAAGGGCAGGCCGGGACGAGAGTCTTATGTACTCAAGCATGAACGGGAGTACAGGAAGAAGCTGAACGAGTATAACGAGTACATGAAAATGTACGAGGAGTACTCCAAATATTATGAAGAACACAAGGTGAGTGGAGGGAGGAAGACCATCCAAGGAGAACACGCTGAAGCCGCCCCCGGAGAGACCCACACCCCCAAAGAAGCCGATGAAGAGAAAGGCGGACTCCTAGTTTACAAGAGCTGCTCGGGAGATCCATCATTTTCAGAGGAGCTACGGACTGCTGATACCAAGAGCTGCCTTTGCAAGATTGACCAGAGAAATCTTACAAGAGTTCGACAGCACGAAGAGAGTAACAGACGATATGTTACTCGCGTTGCAGGAGGTGGCGGAGCAAAACCTGGTCCAGCACTTTGAAGACTCTCGAGCATGTGCTCTCCATGCAAAGAGAGTAACTTGTATGCCAAGGGATATGAAACTAGCTAGGTTTATTAAGAAGGAAGATTGTTAACTTATTGTAACTACAGAACTTTTTGTAAATATAAAAATATGTTTTGATCATGTTAAAGTGCAGAATTGTAAGTAATAAAGTTGTATTAATGATATGTGCATTTGAAATTAACCATTTGGACCAAAAGTCAGTGTTTTCGACCCCATCCCTCACAGAGCGTGCCAGGAGCAATTCCAAACTTTTTGAAAATGCCTCTCGCACACTCTGTGAGTGGCCGGCCACTGATCTCTGCCCAGACTTGGCCAAATGTATAAAGTAAGGGCACAATCTGCCCTAACTTACCGAGATAGGTAGGATTCTACCCTTGGATTGTAAATTTTGAGCCATCTTGGACCCAAACAGGAGCCACCCCTCACAGAGTGCGCCAGGACCACTTCCAAAATTTTAAAAAATGGCTCTCGCGCACTGTGTGAGTGGTCAGACCAAAATGGCCCTAACTCATCCCAACTACCTCCAAATTAGATGAAATTTATTGCAATAGAATCTTTAGGATGCACTCTCTACCTAGATTGCCTATGAAATGCATAGCAGCACCTCGAATTGATAGATATCCCCAAACCCTAAAATTTCTCCAAATTAGGGTTTTGCCTATAAATAGGACCACAACCCTCATTGGCACCCTACTCTATTGCTCCTCACTCCAAGGCGATTTCTCAGCTCCCAAAGGCGCTTCCACATTTGTTTGATAACCCTAGCAGCTTTAACATCATGGCAACCTCTGCATTCAGGCGATGGTATAGCGCCACTGCTCATGTGGCTGAAGCTGACATCGACTCGGTCTTCGCTGTTTTTCAGAAGGAGATCGATGTGGATGCCACCATGAATGCTACCCCTTACTACCAAGAGATCATGACTGATTTCCATGCCAAGATAGAGCCCTCTTTGGCGGAACTTCCCCCTTGCATAGGATACTTCGCACCCAGCATGGCTCTTCGTGCAGCTCTGCAGGACATTCCAAAGATAGACAAGTATCTAGAAAATAAGGCTACCCGCATGCCCAACTACATGTCAGTAGCTGTAAATAGGAGGAGATATTTCTCCTACACTACAGTTGTAGCTATATTCTTGTCCCAAAGAGCCCAAACCCAGATAGGAGAACCTTCTGTCCAACCCTTAGAGCTTGAGCCCATGGCCATGGAAGTAGGTGAAGAGGAGAAGATGCTTCTGGAATACGAAGAGGTAGAGCAGGAGGAAGAGTAAGGACGTGGGTCTGACGTGGAAGACATCATCGACATCGACCCCACACAAGAAAGGCAACAAGCAGAGGAGGACATTCCGAGCTTCGAGGAGGGGTTAAGAGCGACAAGGAAAGCTCCACCACTTGGACTAGGCATCACGAGCCTAACCCCGGTCATCATCCAAGGAGAAGCGTACCTGACCCTACACGACATCAAGAACCTTCCCGAGTGCAGGGACAGGGGTTACAAGATAGACGAGCTCCTATACCTCCTATGCCAGCAGCCCGACCTTGATGACCAAACTGTTATGACAAGGTCTGGAAGCCTCCCTCTATAACCCCAGGTGTCACGAGGCTTGTTATCATATAAGGGCCCCCTATTTCAAGTATCATGCCTCTTTAATAACAAATTCAACCATCAACATACTAGACCGATAATGTCCCTTACAAATGACGTGATCCGTATCTCATAATGCCACAGCTCGATACCTTTGTAGAACATATCAGCACTCTCAATTGTTTAAATTAATGACTTGTTTTTTTCTGCTCATATCCTTATGAAACCACAAGAAATGCTTTCATACTGCATTCTGGTAGAAAGAACCTGCATCATTACTTGAAAATTCTTACTGCTCCTATTGCCTCGCACAATGCCCATACATCAATCATTTGTTCTTTCTGTTGCATGATTCTAATATCAGGGCCACTTATCCATAGGCATCATAACTTCCAGCCAGATCATATAATCAACATGTGTGAGCTGAATTGAAAGCTAAAAAATTCCTTAGACATCTATTAATGTCTAGATCTATCATATAGCTTAGCATACCAGACAGATCTAAGAGTAATGGCTCCAGTTCTCCAAACCTAATTATGTAATCATAAGGAGCATAATCCTTTTGCTTATACACTTATTACAGTTTCTACACAAGGAATCAAACCATATAGTTAAGATGCATAATAACACAAGTATATTTCAAACCTGATAAGCTTGAATTCTTAGACTAGTGTCTTGTGCACAACAGCTTCCATAGATCGTTTTCTCATCCGTATGGTTTTCCGCAGGTCTTTGACGTCTTGTGCATTGCTAGCATGATCTGCAGATTGCATAAAAAATTCTGCTTATTTGACTACAACAGCATTTCCTACAGAGCAGGATCCCCTATTCCATCGAGATCTAGCAAATTCATCCTCATTTCACTTTCTTATAGCCATATTTAGATGATTCTATTCTAATAGATTCGTGAATCTTTAAGTGGTAGTGCATTATCCCAGTTTCTCATCGTATACTGAATTTATGTAGCACCAGCTAAAACCTCAAGGCTGCCGCCTTAGTCATTATTTGTGGACCCTTCAACCTCTGGATTACTAGCAACAGTTAGCGTGGTAATCTGTGGCACATAGAAACCTATAATATCCAGCTATCTAAGCTGCAGGAAAGATGCTATAATTCTCCCGATTACTACTGTTGTAGACACCTTTTAAGACCTCAGGCTTTTCTGTGCTCTTTCAGTGAAATCATGAAGGCATGCTGGAAGGAGCAAGTACATGCTACTGCAGCAAACACATAGGTCACAAATGCACAACCCATGGCTCATTATGGTAGCATTAGACTAATGTAAACATCCAGTTGAAAAGAAAATAGATCAACACGAATAGTGTCATGCCTTATTATCATATAAAGAAAAATATCCACATAAAGTATTCAACAAACCTAATTGCCTTTGGCCATGTTGATCTGCAAATTGCCAGAAGCTCCTCAATGCCTTGTTTACTCAAAGAAATAGCGGATGGCATCTCTATATTATTCTCCTGGATTATCACATGCAAATGACTGTAGATTCAGTTATGTCACCTGCATCTTTCCCTTTATTCAAATTATTATAGCTCTTCAGTTGCTACGATAGCTTTATGGAATTGGCATATTTTTTCTTGAAGTATTTACCTTCTTCTCCCAAGACGCAGGCAGTTAAGCCATCTTCAAAGCCATCTTATTTACATCAATCTTCACAGCCTTTATGCACCGTTGCAGCCGCAGTTCTATAGAACTAAAAGATCATTCATCTTGCTATGCATTTGTGGCTCTACTATCCAAGACATGCCATAATACTCTATATGTATCTATCTTCCAGCATTCTATGCCACAAGAGCAAGTTCAGAATACCCTAATTAGGGTTCAAGAAATGCATTTTGTTAGGTCAGGATCATAATTTACCTTTTATTTTTCTAAACCCTAGTTCTTGCATAATCGAAGTCTTACCATCCATCAATGGCTAAGCGTTCCCCAATCTGTTGCAGGCCAGCTGTATGGTGGCGCTGAGCTACCCAAAGTTCTGTTACAGTCAATTTCATGTAGAGGTTTCGGGTTACAAAAAGCGTGACCATCATGTTTTCCTTTTTTTTTCCTTTGTATTTCACTTTTCCATGTTTCTATCCCTGTACATATGTGAAGGACATTTTCGATAACACCACCATTATGTAACCATGGATTTTCATCCATACTCATTTGCTACATGCCTATAATTGCGGAAATATCAAGATAGAAAATGGTTACCCGATATGCTTTACCTTCTTTGCAATGGAATTTGCAATGGTATGAATTTCCAGCCAATGTAGATATGTTGCATTCTCATAAAAATGTTATAACCTTACCACTTAGCAATTATGCCAGGAACATTCCATAATCTTTAAAAGGACACACGTTTTTTGTTGCTGAGCATAATCTAGTTCTATGAAGCTCACTTTATCTTCATGCTTTACTCTGTTCATATACATGTATGAAAGTGTAACTGCATTCGACATTATTCTTAAATAAAAAAAAAAAAAAAAAAAAAAATCCATTTTGAGAATGGAGAGAATAGCAATATTAATCATTTTATTAAGCCAATTCTTAACATCCACTAATCTAGGACAAGTATGAGGAAAATGAATTAGAATACCGTTGTTAGCATACTTTTACCTCTGCAGCCTATCATCAAAAGCAAATAGATCAACCATGGACGTCTCCCCCCTCCCCCTTCCAAACCCCCATATTAGTATTTAAATCATTTTTTCTCATGTGGATCTCACCATCATTGATCTTGTCGTGTTTGTCCATGACTGGGATCTTGGACCGCAGCTGGGAGTCCGAAATTTTGGTTGATTTTTTGTCTATGTTCAGGCTTGCCATCCGGGAACAATTTGGTCATGGACATTTGCTTACTTCTCGAGGGTTGAAATATCCATTAGAGTCGCTGATTATGCGATTTTTTGTGGGTTCCAACTTATGGAGAATGGTCTCATGCTTAACATTGATATCTTTATGCTCTTCAGCAGCAATAAGAGAGATCGTCTGCTCTTTCCCAAATACAGACAATCTAAATGAGGATTTAGATTTCCATTCCATCAGTGTCTTCAGCCAAATCTTTGGTAACTTGAAGGAGTTCTGACATGGATTTCTTTGGTTTTTTAAGCTGCCATAGTTATCTTTGGAATTCCCTTTCTTAACCCATATCATCTGATATAAGAGCAAATCTAGTTCTTGAAACTTCTGAATCATATTCCAAACCAAGTCTTTATCACTGGCCTTTCCGTTCAGATGTTGTTTTTCTAGCCTTCGTATTTGCACCAAAATTTGGCCTTCCTTTTTTATTCCCATACACTCGATAGTAGCATTTTGTTGAACTCTAATAATCTCGAAAGTGACAGTAAGATCTCGCATTTTCTACCATGCAAGATCTCCAGTTTGTTCAAGCTTGAAGATAATCTTCCAGTCTTGGTAATCTTGAGTCAATAATTCCATACTCTAGGATCAATCAAATCCCTCCCCTTGTTGGCCGCCTCTTTGTGAGTAATTTGTTTAGGCCTCATTATAAAGTAACAAAAGATGAATATTAGGGCCCAATGAGAGACCTTGCCGAGTTTGGAGGCTGAAGATCAGGCAACAGAGCGAATAACCCAGAGATTGGCTTTTAGAATTAAGAGTTTATCCAAGAAAGAGTGGTTCCTATGAACAGTCTAAACCAGAAATGTTAACTGCTTCGATTAGTTCCTGCCCCTCCAAGGAGAAGGACAGAATACCAGAAAGTCCTTATCACCATACTCACGAAATCTAAAAATACCTACAATAGCTCTATCCCAAATTGCAGTGGCAATCCAAATCCTAATGATAAGGACAGATTGAGGCTCAAGAGATGCCCAGGAAGTAAGATTTGGAGAATAGCAGAGGTCAGATCCTCTGCCTCAGCCTCATCCATCGAGCTTGGCTGCTGGAGCGAAGCACCATCAATGCGCTTACTCACACGCCACCTCATTTCCTGCCTCCCTCACAAGATAAGTGATATCATTGGTAAAGTTCGAACTTGTGACCTCTTGATAGCAAATCATCATAACTGTTCCCAAGTGCGCGATCACTATTGTTATGAAATATTAAGTGTCTCCTTCTATGAAGGTAAAAGGCCATTCATGCATCTATGCCAAGTGGCTTCATGCATATATTCCAAGTGGTGCACATTTATTTGTAATAGGTGGAGGAGATAAACACGACGTGGAGCCATGTGAAGTTTATTTATACCATTGGTGCAAAATATCTAAGAATGTGGCAAAGGTGAGGCGTTCCCTATGCATCTTCTTCAAAAGTTGATCAAAATATTATGCTCCAAGGTTCCCTAAAATTTACACAAAATCTGTTTTCATGTGCTTCTTCTTCAAAAGTTGATCAAAATATTATGCTCCAAGCCACACTGTGATGGGCCATGAAAAGTTGCACCAAATGATTTCTTTGAGCTGGTAAGTCACTCCATGATGGATCATGACTTAGTTCTTGAACTTATATCGTTGGGCAGTGATTTTTTTGGAAGGACGAATGCTACTTCTTGGTCATGTCATGAAAGACCATGACCTCATAGTTTGGTGTTGTACCTCCAAACATCAAAATGTCAAATGCCTCGAAAAAGAGAGTGACATGGGGCAAAAAATCACTATAGAAAAGGCATGCCATTTATGGGACTTGATAGCTGGCTGGTATATAAAAAAATTGCAAAGGTGGAAAACATCAAGAGTGTTGCCCATTGGAATGATCAACTGCCAAAAATTTATGACTTCATTTTTTTGGGATTACTCCCTGTTAAGGGGAATTCATTAGGGGTAGGGTGGGTTTGGACATCTTACGGTACCTAATGATCTCATGGACATTATTATTTGTTGGAATATAAATATGCTGACTAAGCATAATGTGCTGAAACAGCAGTGGTTCAGCACTTAGCACACAGGTGCTGAAATGTACAGAAGGCAGCACTTTGTCAGCACTGAGCACCGACCCTAAATCAGTGCCGTAATTAGTGGGCGGTGGTTAAACGGTAGACTACTATTCTTAGTCTCACCGGTTGTATATATTGATTGTACGTTATGTACTATGCAATGCTCAGAAGTAGAGATTGTATTTCCTATTGCTTTTCTCAATAGAGTTATTCTTGTTCTTCTATTCTATCTCTTGAGTCGATCTTGCGGGTTTGTGCTGGTTTTGCACTAGTTCTATCATGGTATCAGACGCTTTCTTGAGGGAAGAATAGAGAAGCTATTGGAGAAGCATCCAAATTGGATTGGCCGTCGTTTCCAGAAGTTGATCGGTGGTGGAAAATCTCATTTGCAGCATTGGAGAAGATTCTTGCTTTTTGGCCTGGAGGAAGTGTTTTGGGAGAGAGTTTCGGATTTTCCAGCAAGTTCTAGTGTGAGATTCGAGTTTTCCAAGATCTTTTTGGTGACAAAATTCAAGATTCAACTTTTCTAGTGGGTGCTTTGTGTGGTGACGAATTTGTTTTCTCAACCATCTATTTGGCTACTGAAAGCAGGAGAAATTCATGGATCCATTCAAGTTTTCACAGAATGCAAAGCTCACTAATAATAATTACCATGCTTGGAAGAAGTTCATGGTGAATTATTTGATATTTAGTGACATGGGAGCAGTGTTTGATGAAGACTTTATCAGCACTAAGTCAGCAGATGCTGGCAGGGTAAACCAGAAATGGTCATGAAATCAACCATTTTACTGAGTTTAAGGAGATATGGTCTCATTTGGAGAAGTTTCTTGATAGCAAGGGTATGGCTACTCAAATGCTGACCCAGAACATTATGAGACATGCCCAATTAGGTGATTTCAAATCTGTCACAGCGTACCTTACTCAGATGAAGCAATGGCGCTTGGATTACATGGCTGCTGGTGGAGTGCTGTCTGAAAAACAGCTAATTCAAGATATCTTGGTTGGTCTTCCTCCTTCGTATGACATTATCTCTTTGAAGATCAGGTACAAGGAGAAGATTGATATATCAAAGTAACCATTCTACTGCAACAAGAGGAGTTGGTGCAGACGCAAAGGGATGGGAGAGTAGACCATGCTAATTTTGTGTCTACTTCTCGGGCTGACACCAAGAAGAAGTTTGCTGATAGCAAAGACTCTAGGAAGTTAGAAAATGTGAAGTCTGAAGGTAAGAAATCCAAGGAGTTCAAGTGCTGGAATTGTGGTGAAAAGGGTCACTACAGTTCGAATTGTAAGACGGAGAAGAAAAGCTCAAAGGATAGTGACACGAGAAGCACAGCAGTCAAATCTAAGGGAGAGACAAGTGCTGTTGCGTGTGCCACTTTTGATGCTGAATATCTGAATCTTGCAGCAGCGGCCAGCACCTTACAGAAGGACTGGATTTTGGACTCAGGAGCTACGGTTCATCTTACTGGAGATTCAGTTGTGTTGAACCTCGATCTGGAGGTGATGTGAAGATGTGTGATGGATATTCTCTTCCTATCACAGGAAAGGGAATTGTAGCTTTTCAATTGCATGGACGTGATGTAGTTAGTAAGGTGAGGAATGTCATGTTTGCACCTGGATTACAGTCTAATATCATGTCTGCTGCTGAATTTGATAAAGCGGGCCATCACATTGTTCTCGGAAATGGCAAAGCTTATCTGCTGGGCAGGAATCCACTTGAAGGCATTGACTTAAAAAGTCTGCAGTTCATGGCGCAGTGGACGCTGCAGAATGGCTTGTATGTCTTTGATGGTTCAGTTCATAAGACTGAACATGGTCTTGTATGTGCTGACTTGACTGCTGAGCATCTGTGGCATGCTCGTTTTGGTCATGTTGGAGGCACTGCTATACATGCTTTGTACAAGAACAAGATGGTTACAGGTATTCCCTCTCTGAAATGTGTCAAGCTTGGGTGTGCCGCATGCCATCTCGGAAAGCAACCTCAACAGCCTTTTCCACAGCAGGCTATTCATCGAGCAACTCAACCTCTTGAGCTGCTGCATTCTGATTTGTGTTATATGCCTGATGTTTCACTTGTTGTGTTTATCATGTAATAAGTGTAAGTGAAGATTCTAGACTTGAGAGTGAAGATGCAAGTTCATTTCTATGCTAAGATCCAGAATGGTGTAAGAGCATATATGTTTGTAAGTTGGAATTAAAGGAGTTGAAGAACTTCATGCAAATGATAAAATATGAGAATATAAGTTTCAATGGTCGAAGATTCATTTTTGAACCTTAGGCCTGTGGGATATTTCGAGATCGTGAGTTTCTCAAGTTAGAAAGCTGATCCAGTGCGAAACCGACGGATCCTGAGTTTGAAAGATGATCACAATATAAACAATACATTCGTTGGAGAGAGTGGGAGGTGAACAGAGTTATTGTTCGTCGGATCCGGCTGGTCAACCTTGCTACAGTAGCAGAGTCAATACCCGAGCTACAGTGCTAGATTTGCTTATATATTATCTCAATGGTTTTCATATGTCTTAAGCTGGCCTCATGTAGAAAAGGGACAATTGAATAACTTTGCTTTAGTTGTTCAATGGTTTGTAGCTGGTTGATTCTTCAAAATGTAAACTAAAAGCTTGTTGTTGTAGTGAACAAATTATATGGCTAGAGGTTGTTGGATGAGTGACCATATCTTGGCTCCATAAACCTAAGCTATATGAAAGATATAATTAATACAAGCTTTTATTTACAAAGTTGTCTAGCAAATTTGGTGAATTAAGTTGTATGGTTATACTGACAATTCCTACAGTGGTATCAGAGCTCAGGTGATTCAGGATGTCAACCAGATTCGGTGCCAATTTGCTAGCAACAGTTGAAGTGTTTAAAGGTGACACAGGCTTCCAGATTTGGAAGGAAGGAATCAAATCTGTTTTGGAGTTTGAGAATCTTTGGGGCTTGATTGATGGCAGTACATTTGCCATGGCTACTTCTGCATCTCCTACAGGATCTGGTACTACAGGGGCTAATCCAGGAGGTGGTCCAACCTCAAGTGCAAGTGCAAGCTCAGGTGGTGGGTCTGTTGCTGGTGGAAGCAGTTCTTCAATTCAAACGGATGCCACTAAAATAATGGAGGCTCAAGCCATTATTATGAGCAAGGTAGGAACTGCTTTGAAGTTAAAATTGAGAGGTAAACAACCAAAAGAGATGTGGAAATATATGATTAAACATTTTGAAATCAAGAGTTCATCCCAGATAGATGTTTTGGAAAAACAACTTAGAAGGCTTAAGTTGTTTGAAAAAGACAATATAACTGAGTTTATGGAGAAGTTTGAGTCCATAATTGCAGACTTGGAAGGTGCAGGATTTATTGTGAATGATCAAAATCAAATTCTATACTTGGCCAAGTCAGTTTCTCATAATTCTCATTTGGCTACATTAATTAGAAATGTGGCTACTAGCAAAGAGCATGTTGTAAAAATGATTCAAACAGAGTTTGAACAAACTCGAAGAGGCTTTGATGATGAAGATCAATCACCTGAAGTACTATACAGTGGAAAAGTTAAAAAGGGCGGAAGTACTTCAGAAACCAGTAAAGATAAAATAGGGCCATGTTTTAAATGTAATAGGTATGGTCATTTAAAAGCAAATTGTACATTTGAAGGCAAGATATTCAGGTGTTTTAACTGTGATGGTAAAGGGCATTTGGCTTCAGAATGTCCAAGTCCTAAGTCTTCATTTGGAAGAGGCAGAGGTCGTGTCAGAACTGGAGGCAGGGGGAAAGGGAGGTTTCAACCAAGCATGAATCTGGTTAAAGAAGAGAGTGTTGAAGAAGCTAGCAGTGGAGATGAAATTTTTGAGGTAAAGTGTAATCATGTCTCAAATAATGTTCTTACTTCAAAATCTATGCATGACAATTTTTGTGTGATAGATTCAGGAGCAGAAAAAAGTGTAGTCTTCAAGCCAAATCTGCTTCGGAATTGTGTAAAGAAAGTTGGGCATGTACAGTTAGGAGATGGTGGAGTTCAGCAAATTAAGGATGCTGGTGTTTTAGAAATCTTTGATTTACAAGGGAAACCTGTAAAACTCAGAGATGTGTTGTGTGTTCCTGGATTAGTAAGAAATTTGATTTCAGTAAGCCAACTTGTTGGTCTTGGATACAAAGTTGTATTTGAGAAACTGGAATGTACTATATTTCATGATAATGAAATCAAGTTTGTTGGCAGACGTGTTGGTAACTTGTTTGGCTTTCAATATAATCATGTTCCATGTCTCAACTCCATTGAATGTACATCCAAACAAATTTGGCACACTAGGCTTGGACATACAAATTTCAAGAATCTTGATGCTTTGGAAAAGAAAGGGTTGATCACCATGGCTTCAAACAAGGAAGAGAATGTTTGTGCTGGCTATATGCTTGGAAAGCAGGCTAGACAAATCTTTAAGAAGTCAAAACACAGGTCTAAAAGAATTTTGGAGTTAATTCACACAGATTTGTGTGGACCTATAAATGTAACTAGTATATCTGGTTACAAGTACTTTATGACCTTCATTGACGATTTCAGTAGAAGAACTAACTGTTATTTATTGAAATCAAAAGACCAAGCTCTAGATGCTCTTAAAATATTTGTTGCTGAAGTAGAATTGGAAACAGGAGCAAAGACCAAACGTATCAGATCTGAGAGAGGTGGTGAATATCTGTCAGATGAATTTAAATGGTTTTGTGCTTCCAAAGGTATTAAAAGACAACTTACATGTAGGTATTCTCCACAGCAGAATGGAGTGGCAGAAAGGAAAAATAGAACCTTATTAAATGCAGTTAGATCTATGTCGAAGTACTCAGGATTGCCTAATTTTTTATGGGATGAGGCACTGAAAACTGCTGTGTTTATTCAAAATAGGTTGCCTTCTATGAGCATTAATGGAGCCATACCTGAAATGTTGTGGTCTGGTAAAGCACCATCTTTTGATAAATTTAAAACTTATGGCTATTTGGCATTTGCACAGGTTCCAGAAGAATTAAGGAAAAAGCTTGATGATCGATCTTATATCTGCTATCTGGTAGGTTATGATGCAAACTCAAAGGGATATAGATTATACAATCCAGCTCAAAGAAAAGTAATCATTGGCAGAGATGTGGTATTCTCTGAAAATCAGTTTTATAGAACTATTCCAAAAGTAAATACAGCAGATGGCATAGAAGATATGAAGAATCAAGAAGAAACTAATAGTCTACATGAAAAGTCAATTAAACATGAAGGAAAAACTAGTGCAGATGATCAGACTAAGGTTGCAGACTTTAGTGATGATGATGATGAGGTAGAACAAGTAGAAGAACCTGCAAATGAGATTGAAAAACCTGCAGAAGAAATTCAACATACACATGAAGAAATAGTGGAAAAACCAAAAAGAAAAAAGAGAACTGAAGCTCAAATACTACAGGATGAAAATAAGGATACTGAATTATTTGGAAGGAATATTCATGGCAGAAGTAAAAGATTGCTGGAAATTGAGGGGAAAATAAACACAGTATTTGATATTCTAGTTCTAGAAAATGAAGAGGCTCCAAAAAGTTACAATGAGGCCATAAGTGGAAAAAATAAAGATGACTGGAGAAAAGCTATGGAAGATGAGATGAACTCGTTTCATAGAACTAATACCTATGTACTTGTGGATAGACCTGAAGGTAAAAATATTGTGGGAAGCAAATGGATATACAGAATTAAACTTGGAGCTGATGGGAAATCCAAAAAATACAAAGCTAGACTAGTTGCTCAAGGATTCACTCAAAAGCAAGGTCAAGACTTTGATGAAACATTTTCTCCATTGGTAAAGATTAATAGTCTAAGAATGTTGTTAGCTATTGCAAATTCTGAAGACTTAGAGATTCACCATATGGATGTGAGCACAGCATTTTTAAATGCTAAATTGGAAGAAGAAATTTATTTAAAACCAGCTCCAGGATTTGACAAAATTGCATATAAGGTTTGGAAGTTGAACCGAGCTGTTTATGGTTTAAAACAAGCTCCTAGAGAATGGTACAAATGTATGGAAGGATATTTGCTCGAACAAGGATTTGAGAAGTTTCTATGTGATGGTAATCTATATAGATTCAGAAGTGGAGATGAGTGGTGTATAATTGCCCTTTATGTGGATGATAACATTATGGTGGCAAAAGGCAGAAATATTCTTTTGCATTGTAAGAATATTTTGAGTAAAAGATTTCAAATGACTGATTTAGGGGAGCTCAAGAGGTTCCTTGGAATTGAAGTCTGCAGGGACAAGTCAAACAAAACCTTGCTCTTAAGTCAACAAACACATATTATTAATATGTTAAAAACCTTCAAAATGCAGGATTGTAATGTTGCAGATACTCCATTAGTACCTGGACACAGAATTTCAGAAGATATGTGCCCAAAATCTGCTCAGGAGGTAAAGCAAATGGAAAGAACTCCATACAGGTCTTTAATTGGTTGTCTTGCATATGTGGCTAATTGTACAAGGCCAGATATATCCTATGCTGTCAATTTATTAAGCAGGTATAATAACAATCCAGGTGTAGCTCATTGGACTGCAGCAAAAAGGATTTTGAAGTATTTGAAAGGTTCCTTGGAAGTTGGAATTATGTACAATCCAACCAAACTTGAACTCAAAGCATATTGTGATTCAGACTGGGGGGGGATACCTAGATCAAAGAAAATCTACTTCAGGTTATTTAGTCATGTTAGGTGGAGCTCCTGTAGCTTGGAAGTGCAAAAAACAATCCAGCATAGCACTGTCAAGTGTAGAGGCTGAATATAGTGCAGCTTGCTTAGTAGCAAAAGAGTTGGTTTGGGAAAGAAGACTCTTAACAGAATTGGAAACTCCTCAGAACAATCCTACTGCTATTTACTGTGATAATACCAGTTGTATAGCTATGTCAAAAAACCCTGTTCTTCATGAAAGAACAAAGCACATTGAAATGGAAGTTCACTTTCTTAGAGACATGGTGAAGAAAAACATGCTACAAATGATATATGTTGGAACTGAAGGACAATTAGCTGATATTCTCACTAAGGCACTTACAGCCAGCAGGTTTCTCAAGTTAAGAACATTGATACAGTATAATAATAATCTGCTTATTACATGAAGGGGGAATGTTGTGTTTATCATGTAATAAGTGTAAGTGAAGATTCTAGACTTGAGAGTGAAGATGCAAGTTCATTTCTATGCTAAGATCCAGAATGGTGTCAGAGCATATATGTTTGTAAGTTGGAATCAAAGGAGTTGAAGAACTTCATGCAAATGATAAAATATGAGAATATAAGTTTCAATGGTCGAAGATTCATTTTTGAACCTTAGGCCTAGTGCTAGACTTGCTTATATATTATCTCAATGGTTTTCATATGTCTTAAGCTAGCCTCATGTAGAAAAGGGACAATTGAATAACTTTGCTTTAGTTGTTCAATGGTTTGTAGCTGGTTGATTCTTCAAAGTGTAAACTAAAAGCTTGTTGTTGTAGTGAACAAATTATATGGCTAGAGGTTGTTGGATGAATGACCATATCTTGGCTCCATAAACCTAAGCTATATGAAAGATATAATTAATACAAGCTTTTATTTACAAAGTTGTCTAGCAAATTTGGTGAATTAAGTTGTATGGTTATACTGACAATTCCTACATCACTAGGTGGAAAGAGGTATTTCTTGACTCTGATTGATGATTTCAGTAGGTACACTTGGGTGTATACTTTGCACTGCAAATCTGAGGTGCTTGGCAAGTTCAAGGCCTTCAAAGCAGCAGTCGAAAAGCAGATAGGGTTAGTAATAAAAAAGTTGAGAAGTGACAATGGAGGCGAATATGTTTCTAATGCCTTTGATGAGTTTCTCATGGAAGAAGGTATTGAAAGACAGTTAATCATTCCTTATGCTCATCCACAAAATGGTGTAGCTGAAAGGAGGAATAGATCTTTGCTTGATTTGGCAAGATCTATGATGAGTCACAAGCAACTGCCTGAATCTTTTTGGGGAGAGGCAGTAGTGACAGCAACATATTTGGCAAATAGGTCGCCTACTAAGGCAGTCTTGGATGTGACTCCTTATGAAGCATTTTGGAGAATGAAACCAGATGTGTCTCATTTGAGGGTGTTTGGATGCTTGGCTTATGCTTCCATACCTGCTGAGAAGCTGAAAAAGTATGGGAAGTTGCATGACAGGGTTGTCAAAGCCATCTTCATTGGGTATCCAGAAAATCAGAAAGGTTACAAGTTGTATGATCCTTCCAACAAGCAGGTTATTGTAAGCAGGTCAGTTCAGTTCGTTGAAGATGCTGTGTATGATGGTATATCTTCAAGTGATTCTCCTGCAGTTCACAATGATAGCAGCTTGGATGTTGGATATCTGATAGAAGCTGTTGGTAGGCCTTTCTCTCCCTCTCTAGTGGTTTCTCCAGTGAACTCAAATTTGCCTGAAGTAGTGGCACGGGATGATCCCAATCCCACTCGCCCTATGGTCCATGAGCAGGTTGGTTCCTTTCACGGGGAGTCCAGCACACACAAAGGTACTGTAGCACCTGATCCAGCACCTGTTACAGCACCTATTGTAGCACCTGCTATACCTCCTATTGTTGAACCTAGGAGATCAGCACGTCTCAAGGAGAAACAAATTGTTGCAGAACTGGTTGCAGCACCTGTTGTACCTGTTGTTGAACCTAGGAGATCAGCACGTTTGATGGAGAAACAGGAGAAGTCTCATGGATCATGTAACCTTGCCTTAATGGCAAAGGTCCAGGATCATGTTGATCCACAAATCTTTCATGAAGCAGCTAGTGATCCGCAGTGGCAGCATGCAATGGAAGAAGAATACTCTCAATTGCTGAAGCAAGGCACATGGGAATTGGTTGAACTCCCAGTTGATAAGCACGTTATTGGCTGTAAGTGGGTGTTTAGAACCAAATTTCATGCTGATGGGACAGTGTCAAAGCACAAAGCTAGACTTGTAGCCAAGGGTTTTGCACAGAAAAAAGGCTTAGATTATGATGAAGTCTTTGCTCCCGTAGTCAGAATGTCCACTATTAGATCAGTTATAGCTCTTGCTGCAATGAAAGGTTGGTTAATGTTTCAAATGGACATTAAGTCTGCCTTTTTGAATGGTGATTTGGAGGAAGAGGTCTATATGACTCAACCTCCAGGATTTGTTGTTCAAGGGAAGGAGCAGCTGGTTTGTCATTTGAAGAAAAGCATTTATGGCTTGAAGCAGGCTCCAAGATGTTGGCATGCAAAAATTAATGCTTTCTTTCTTGAGCAGGGGTTCAGCAGAAGTGCAGCAGACCCCAATCTTTATTACAAATCACATGAAGGCCAAATGTGCTTTGTGGTTTTGTATGTTGATGATTTGATCATCACAGGAGATGCTGATGTGCTGATTTCTACATTGAAGTTGAAGTTATCTTCGTCTTTCGAGATGACTGACCTTGGCCTTATGCATTATTGTTTAGGTGTAGAAGTGTGGCAGCACTCAGATGACATCTATCTTTCTCAGCAGAAATATATCAAAGAAATGTTACAGCAGTATCGTATGCAAGATTGCAAGGTTGTGGCAAGTCCTTTTGATCCAGGCACAAGGCTTGAGCTTGATTTCGATGGTGAGGAGTGTGATCCCACACTCTATCGAAGCTTGGTAGGGGCGTTGATATATCTCACAATCACTAGACCTAATATCTCTTTTGCTGTGGGAGTGCTGAGCAGATTCATGAGCAATCCTAGGCAGTCGCACTGGAAGGCTGCTAAAAGACTGCTGGCATATCTGAAGGGGACTTCACAGGAAGGTCTCTTTTATCAGAGGTCCTCTGATTTCCAGCTGAAAGTCTTTGTTGATGCAGATCATGCTAATTGTCATGATAGCAGGAGGTCCACAACAGGGATGGTCACGTTCATAGGGCCTAACATGCTGACATGGTTGTCCAAAAGACAGTCTACAGTGTCAATCAGCACCACGGAGGCAGAATTCAAAGCACTTAGTGTTGGGATGCAGGAATTGTTATGGCTTAAACATTTGTGGACAGATCTGCAGGTACCTCCATACTCGGCTGTTATATTGTGTGACAACACAAGTACCATCCATCTTGCCAAGGATGCTAAGTACCACCCAAAGACAAAACACCTTGACACCCACTTGTGTTTTGTCCGTGAGCAGATCCAAATGGGATCTTCTCAACTTGTTCATTGCTCCTCACAGGATCAGTTTGCTGATGGCTTTACCAAACCATTATTTGGATCTAAGTTCGTCAATGTGAAGGAGAGCTTGGGCATGAAGAAATTGCAGCTGAAGGGAGAGAAGGATTACCTTAGTTTCAGTTGATTTTCTTCTGCTTAGTCAGCAACATTTAAGGGAGAGTGTTGGAATATTAAATCAGTGCCGTAATTAGTGGGCGGTGGTTAAACGGTAGACTACTATTCTTAGTCTCACCGGTTGTATATATTGATTGTACGTTATGTACTATGCAATGCTCAGAAGTAGAGATTGTATTTCCTATTGCTTTTCTCAATAGAGTTATTCTTGTTCTTCTATTCTATCTCTTGAGTCGATCTTGCGGGTTTGTGCTGGTTTTGCACTAGTTCTATCATTATTGACTGTTTTTTTGGCAGAGAAAAATATTTCTGTATTTGATCATATGATTATGGCCTAAGATTTTAGTTTTTTTTATGCTAAATTTTTTTTACATCGATCAACAACTCATTTTGCTCTAATTTACTTTAGACAATTAAATTTTCACCTTTACACAGAATGTTTTTGCTTGCATACGAATGAGATTATCCTACAACACAGCTGCACATTTCTTCCTTTCCTATTTCAGTGGGCTGACAGCAGCCTCGCTAATGCTCTAGAGTTGCTGCGGATAAATTTGATGGAGTTAGAACTGGACAAAGCAAACTAAGGCCAATTCTCTCTCTCTCTCTCCTCCCTCCCTCCCTCCCTCCCTCCCTCCCCCCCCGCCATTCTATATCAGCTTGTTCTTGGATGGCCTCCATTTTTTGGCAACCGTCATGTTCAGGACTTACATCATAATCTAGAAACCACGAGAATGATAAGCTATTTAGCCTTTTTATTCACGTTGTCTTCAATTTTATTTGCAGCTTTTGCAGAACATAATAAAGAATGATCAATTTTTGGAAGCCCTTAATGTCGAACTTCACCCTGATTGCATCGGCATATGATGCAGGCTCTTGAGTAGGAATCCATGTGCTTGACTACCTCCAATTGCATCCTTGGCATGTACATTCTAGATTGTTGCATAATAGATGTATTGGCATTTGCTAATGAACTTCTTTGGGGTCAATTATTCAGTGGAGCGTCTTTCTTTTGAGTTCTTTAACTACAACTTTACGAGGCACAATCAATATGCTCTACTCTTTTATGCTATGTAAAATTGCTAAAATGATTATTACAATTGCTTAAATCTTCTAAAAGTTCTTAGGAAATGAATTCAAATTGCCAGATTGAGGCTAGATAAATGTTCTTGACATCTATTGAAGGTTAAGGAATCCATAAATGATGATAGGCGCATATGTTTGAATTAGTTATGGTGAATGTGCCGAACCAGAAAAGATATATTTGCAACCACAGTTTTACAGCCCGTACCATTAAAAGTATATGTGTAACTCCCAAATGCAAAGTCCATTTTCTAAGCAATGTTGGATAGTATACTGAAACGTTTAGAAATGAAGCTAGATCAATATTCTGTAAATTCTTGGCACAAAGTCCACAAGCTACTCGTGCCCCAAAACTCAACTTGAAATGGACTAGCATAAGGATATTGTTAATTTTTAAATGAACTATGGACCAGTAATGGGCAGGTACATATATCGTTTTTGAATTTTTTTAACCATGTCTTTTGCTTTTTCCATGAGCTTATATTTGCATTGGTTTTATACCCTTATAAACTTTCATAATGTGATTTTTTGGAGGACAACCTAGACTCATATGTAGCAATGCTATCCATTTGTATAAATTCCCTAAAATTGAAAATAGAAAAATTCAAACTCAATAAACATTTTTGTAGGATGGAGGACCTCGTGAACTGCTTATATTTCAAATTTGAACTCAAAAATTGATCTCCTTCTGAAAGTTGTTGTTTTTATATCGCAACTGCTTTCTGGGAACCAGTATTGGTTCTCAGAAGGCAGAGGACAGTTTTGACCCTGTCATGTTTGAATTGCTCTATCTTCCTTTACAGACTTCGAATTGAGATATGGTTTTTTGTGCCTTGCTCTACATCTCGTGTAGAAAAATAACATTATAACAAAAAAAAAATGAAAAAAATCTTTTCATTAAGACAGTTTTACTTTGTGAGAACATGAAGCTTTTGGTACTTGACCCCCTTGGTTTTGCTATAACTCACAAGAATGGGAGCTGATACATTTTTGTGTATTTTTTATGTGAAGCATGACTACCATATATGAACTTCTAGAAAGGGTTTGGCTAGTTTTTGTGTTCTTGATTTTATATGATTTTTTTTTGTGAACCTTCAAAATGCCCTTTAATGATCCATCATGGGACAGGTCTAGTGTTAATGATCTGATGGACATTATTATTGACTGTTTTTTTGGCAGAGAACAATATTTCTGTATTTGATCATATGATTATGGCCTAAGATTAACCCTCATATTTTTTAGTATTTGTCAAAATGCCCTTCCATTTGAAGAAATTGTTAAAATGCCCTTACTAGGCTATTGTGGGCTACGACTAAAAATAATACAGAATTACCATCATCAACGACAACATCACAGATCTTTCTTGTTTTACTGTTTCGGCATTATTAAAATGGTTTGCCAAAGTCTCATCCCTGTGATTTTTTCTCACAACTATTGCAAATTCGTCTACATTTTGAGCATATTGATCCATATTGTCTTGCTTAACCTACTTTTCTTGTACAGATCAACTATAGAGCTATTTCTGGAGAACCGAAGCTTGTTATCTTCTCTTAGATCATTAGCAGAGTCTAAATCGGCAAAAATCACAGCCCATAGAAAACCAGTATCGCCTGAGATGTATGGCAGCAATGTCATACTCGATTTCTCCTCTTGGCAGCTGATCTTTGGGCGGAAAAAAACTATGTAATCTGCCTCTAATTTGGGCACACCATCCTGAGCAATCCTCTATTTTTGTGGCAAAGCCATAGGCTAGAGCTGGAGTTGTTTTCAACCCATTGTAGACGGAAGGACACGGTCAACATGGGAAGGAACAAATTGATTGTGTTGGACTGAGAATTAGGGGCAATTTAGTAAATTCTGCAAATACAAGTGCATTTTCACAAATACCTTAAAATACAGGGGCATTTTTAAAATTTTTCCTTTTTTCTTTTTATGCTAAATTCCTTTTACAGCGATCAGAAACTCATTTTGCTCTAATTTGCTTTAGACAATTAAATTTTCACCTTTACACAGAAAGTTTTTGCTTGCATATGAATGAGATTATCCTACAACACAACTGCACATTTCTTCTTTTCCTATTTCAGTGGGTTGATAGCAGCCTGGCTAATGCTCTAGGGTTGTTGCGGATAGTGGTATACAAGGTACCAAATTATTGTTTTTGCTTAAGTTTGATGGTAGAATTGGACAAAGCAAACTAAGGCCAATTTTCTCTCTTCCCACCCTTTTTTTTAATGGAGTGTTGATGCCATTCTATATCAACTTGTTACTGGATGGCCTCCATTTTTTGGCAACCGTCATATTCAGGTCTTGCATCATAATCTAGAAACCACGAGAATGATAAGCTATTTAGTCTTTTTATTCACGTTGTCTTCAATTTTATTTGCAGCTTTTGCAGAACATAACAACAATTTTTGGAAGCCCTTAATGTTGAACTTCACCCTGATTGCATCGACATATGCTGCAGGCTCTTGAGTAGGAATCCATGTGCTTGACTACCTCCAATTGCATCCTTGGCATGTACATTCTAGACTGTTGCATAATAGATGTATTGCCATTTGCTAATGAACTTCTTTGAGGTCAATTATTCAGTGGAGCGTCATAGTTCTATAAATAGCAATAGTTCTTCACACCCAAATGTTATGTTATCATATGCCCCTTCTTTCTATACACTTAGGGATACATTAGAACTAACATTCATATCCTATTTACCATATTTTTGCTATATTCCAATAACCCATTCGTCGTGGACCACTCCCACGTGCTTGCTCCGTATCGCAATTGCAAATCTGCAATGTCGCTGTAGCAATAATCTGTGACCCCTCGTCACATTTTCGGACATTACACCCTCATACAGACGAACTATGAGATATGCGCTCCAATTCGAAAACTAGGCTCCGAGCCGGTTCCAACGAAGTAAAAGTTGCCTCAATTGGTGCTCTGGTTGCGGAGATATATCCAACTGAATTTTAACTGTTATTTATAGATCTCTCATCGACTTCAGTCCTTTTTAGCAAACAGTTGACTTTTATATCAAAATAGCTCCTTGCCTTTAATTAGATTACATGACTTATCATATGGGATATTATCTATGGGCTGCTCCCTCAACTAGTGATCATCCCAATGATAGTGCCTAGACCCCCTTCCATAGTTCTTCACACCCAAATGTTATGTTATCCTATGCCCCTTCTTTTTATACACTTAGGGATACATTAGGACCAACATTCCAACACTATTTGCCATATTTTTGCCATTTTCCAATAATCCCTTCGCCGTGGACCACTCCCCCGTGCTTGCTCCGTATCAATCCATCCCTTCTCAAGATAGATCGTCGGCAATTGCCCAAGATATGCCCCCTATCAATCCATCTCTTCTCAAGATGGATCACTCCGCGACCATTGCTAACTTGGAAGTTTCATAATCCTACACAATCTAGAAATGGTTATGGATATCCTACGATATATCCCTTGGTTATAGATATCCGCGTACTTCCAAAGTACGATATATCCTTTGTACTACCACAATACATCATTATCTTTCGTACCTCCAAGTACTACTTGATTGTATCGCCACCACGATACAGTGTATCTCCAAGATACAGATGCAACTTTTGTCAAGCCAATTGCACTCTTGTCCAAGCCAATTGTGCTGCAGATACAATTACTAGTCTACCAAGAGACATTCCCTATCTAGTATACCATGTTCAAGCCTACTACGTTGCAATCGTAGTTGCTAGTCTACCATGGGTATACACAACAAGAATATCTATTCTTTATTCCAAATAAAGAAATTCAACTTACGAACTTTACCCATAGGCCTGTTCCATATGAAGCAATTTAAGATTCCAAATCCAAATTTCGCATCCACATCCAATAGCTTATCCGAGTTCTCCTCAATGCTTAACACTAAGCACCTGCAAATAAAGTCATATTGATATAGATGACTTCCAAAGCCAATGGACAACCTGAACGGCCAACCGGCCTCTCAGATCACCACGATCTAGATCCCCGCAAGCTTAAGCAAGAATGCTTTTTTGCGGTTTTCCTACTCAGGCTAAAGTTTGTAGAGGCTCAAATGATCAAAATAGGCCTTTAGAGTTTGCATGAGGTTATGGTAAGTAGTTCGACTATTATGATAAAACAGAGCTCAATGGAGTTTGATAAGGAAAACAACAGGTGTTACTTATCTCCAAGATAAGCTACTTGTCCTTACGTCAATCAAGCAGCCGTCCTCCTTATTTTGTAATCCAAAAGGATCATGGAAAACTTCTCCAGATAATCCAAATTTATTCACAACAAGTTGCCTTGTGTACTTTGAGAAATCTCCACAAAATCACATAGTTTTTTTTTTCTTGTTGCTCAAGTCTCGCTTGTAACAACTGTCACTATGTTGCCAAGTCGACCTCAATTCCACTAACCGCTCTAATATTGAAATCATATGATTTCCCTTCATGCACACATGCTTTTACTCCATTAACACAATTTAAATATGTTCTTGTAGACTCCAAAATGATAATCTCCTCTTCGTTCCGATGCCATGCTCCAACGAAATAAGAACTAATAATAGTTCTTGCAGCACATACAAAAACACTAATCTTTAAGGCCCTCTGGGAAATTCCTAGCACCATTGTTTCTGACTTCTTTAATTCCTCTCACGGATTAGAGAGTTCAAATTCCATTGGTGATCCCATTGCCCATAGTTCCCAAAAGGATCGGAAACCTCCGCTCTGATACCAATTGGTATCGGAACTCAGTTCCGGTCTTTACCAGCGGAGCTATGGGTGATGGAAGCATTGGAAATTCAAGTGGCTTAGCAGCACACAAGATATCTTAAGGCAATGCAAGAAGCGAGAACTTCTGAAGCCAAGAAGAGTAAAGGTGAAAAGAAACCAGGTCCAAGAGGAGCAAATTGCAAATTAGTTACCTCTTGTCTGATATGAAATTGACGTTTAGTGTGATTAGAATCTTTAGATATTTCATATTGCATCCTTGTGGGTGAGGCCAGTAATTGTCATAAATGGTTGGCGCTATTTATGAGATCACGATCCAAACCAGGTTAATGGAAAGCATTGTTGCTCTTATCCAAGTGACTGGAATGAGTTGATGCCAGGTCTAAGTGATTGGAATGAGCGAATGCTAGGTCCAAGTGACTTGAATGAGCGGATGCCAGGTCCAAGAGGTTGGAATGAGTTGATGCCATGTCTAAGAGGTTGGAATGAGTTGACACCATGTCCAAGAGGTTGGAATGAGTTGCTGGCATGTCCAAGTGAATGGAATGAGTTGGTGCTCATGTCCAGGTGAATAGAATGTTTGCTATTTCTGATGTTTGCAAGTCTTCTGGTTGGTGCTGGAGATTGCAAACTGGAATAGAAACTGATCAGAAGTTGGTGCTTCTGGTGGAGGTTAGTAAACCTTTTGTTTTAAACTAACCTATACTTTGAGAAATTAAGTTGATTTTCAACTTGTGGTTTTTGGAGATCATCTCGAGGAAATAAGTCTATTTTTGAGAAGGTAAGGACTAACACACTTTTCAAAGGTTGATTAGATATTAATATTGAAAAGGAAGGTTTGATGGTTTCCTTTCAGATATAATGGCGATCGAGGACGATCACTCTTGAGAAGGGAAGGAATTGGGAGTGGCCTTGCATGAAAAATATTTATTGATATGATCAAGTAAGAAAGCCATTTAGTATGTCTAAATTTTGATGTTATCAAAAGAGAGAGCTAAAAATAAGCCTTGATCTTTATTTAAAAGCAAAAGGGCAAAAAAAAAAGGTGTTGTTACTTATAAATAGAAGGACAACCACAACTCAGAAATTGGCGATCCTTACCTTGTTGGAAAGCACTTGAAGTCTAGTTTCCAGATTGGGCTTGGTTTTCTGTATAGCCCTTATGGTTGAAACGTTATGCTCAGAAAGATGCATAGGAGTCTAAGATGACTTCACAACTAGATCTCCTTCTTTCTACGTTTGATGAAGAGCTTAGCTTTGCTCTGCAATATTTTCTCTTGCTTCTTGCTTGATCATATCGTTAGAAGGAGTTCCCGTAACATCAGTGGTTGGTGGCTAGAAAGAGCTTATTCTTATACAGTCTTGCGGAGTAGCTTGACTTGGTGACATCTCTTCTAGTTGGTCCGGTTGGGTGGTAAATCGAGTACCCTATGGTGTTTTACTTTCTAATAAGTTGATGAATTTGTAGGAAGAACAAAGCATTCGTACAGTCTACTTTCAAAAGGTGGTCAATATGGACAATGCTCGTCTCCCTAACTTATGCTTACCACTACAAGAGAAGGGTGCCCATATTGTCAAGTATAACGTCAAAATTGTCGACACAATAACTCTTCTGGAAACACATTACCGAAAGTATTCAAAAGGCCTTTCAGTCTTTGATCTACTTCGGGATTTACCCTAGTGAGTTACACGATTTGACAATCAAATCATTATTCCTCAGATACATCAAAGAAAGAGCATTTGTATTAACTTTGAAAACCTTTTTAGCCTAAGTGGCTGACATAAGTTTATCAGATTCCACATATGGTAAACCCTTAACACTAATTACTTCACTTGATGATAGGTTGAAAATCAAGGTGTGTGTTGGCCATAGAATTTGTGGCTCGACATCTTGTAACCATTTCATGCCTAGAATGACATCATAGCATTTCAACGTAGCAATGTCCAAATCTATGCACATAGATGTCACAACTCACGATTCTTTATCCAACAACTCCAAGCAAACACCTCGTGCTTTCTCACTATGATACTGAGTTTGTGGCCTGGCCCCAGTCTCAATCACATACGGACCACCTCGCTCAAATCCAATCCCAAATCGTTGCGCTAGATCTGTAGAGATAAAATTATGAGTGCTTCCAGAATCAACCAAAACAACCACACTTTTGTCATTGATTCTATCTAGCAATCTTATAACTTTATTTACATAAGAGCGTGAAGTAGGGCTCACCATTTCCTCCCGAGTGATAACTGATAATGCCTTAATCTCTTGCCTATTATTTACCTTTGCGGTGCTAGCCAAAACTTTCTTGCAAGGCTTGGTACATTCCTGGACAAAGTGCCCTACCACCCCACATCGATAACACCCTTGGGCTTATCTGTTTTGGTATCACCCTCCTTGGCCTTGCCCCCATTGGAATCATTCTTCTAAGGAGCAGATCCTTGAGAGGTTCCCCCCAGCCCTTTTTGCTTCCCAATTAGCAAAGTTTTATGTCTTGTTGGATTCCTCCCTTCCTACCAGTTTTCTGGCAATCTGAACAACTAGCTCAAAATCAGCAGGTTCTACCTGAAACAAATATGTACGAATGCTAGCATCCCGCATGTCACATTTAAGGGTCTGAACAGGACTTGAACCCACTACCTCCAGAGTGGTAGCTGTGGATCTTAACCGAAAAGGCCACAATGATTTGGATGAAACTCAATCACACGCTCCAAATCTGATAGTTAATTGTCATACTATCCTCCCCTCAAGCCCCCCTTCCCCCTCCTTGAAGGCTTGCAGCCGGTGGAATTGGATACGGACCGAACTCGAGATGCAAGGGACTAAAACCGAGGAGTGTGACGATAACCATCTGGAACCCCAACCCTATTACGAGTTGCCCACACCACTAGGGCATGAGTTATCCAAAACATACTATTACATTCAAGGGTCTGAACGGGACTTGAACCCACTACCTCTGGAGTGGTAGCTGTGCATCCTAACAAAAAAAGCCACGATGATTTGGATGAAACCAAAGCACATGCTCCAGACCTGATAGTTACTTGAACCATGGAATAAATTACTACTCCTATATTTTAGTGTAGCCGAAATAGGTTTAGCTAAACTACCTTCAAATTGGGGTTAGAAGTTTCTAACACGTGGCTAAACTGAATGATTTTTCTCCATTGTAGTTTCTTGCTTTTGGCTAAACTTTCACAAAATGAAGAGGCAAATTTCATGCTCCAAGCATTTTGGCAAAGACATTCAATTTATTGTAAATACAATGTAATGCAATATAGATAAAGTAATGACAATCCACATAATATAGCATAATTGATGGAATTATTATCATTGTTATGACTTCCTTGATATGAAGAACAAAGACATAAATCAAGACACAAATATACATAAACATGTTCAAAGACCCAAAAAAAGAGTACATTATTGTTTTTCCTCTAATGCTTCAACTTTGTACTTGGAACAAGGAAAAAAATGGGAAAAAGAAAAAAATAAACCCTATTTGGTAATTTCTTAAAGTTGGTACATATATTGGTGTGGATTCTGGGCCAATCTATCCATTTTTCCAAGCCCACTCTATCTTAGGTTTATCTAATCGATGTCCTAGTAGATATGTCTGGAGGTAAAGGTTTGGCTATTCAACCTAAAAGCTCACTCGTTCGGCAAAAAAATAAGGCTAAAATTTTCTTTTCTTGGGGCATTTTTTCCATTTACTTTAGCCATTTTTCTTGGCAAAATTGTCACAAAATAGCCATTTGACTAACCTTAGCCATTTGACTAACCTTAGCCGTTATTTTATTCCATGACTTGAACCCACTACCTCTAGAGTGGTAGCTGTGCATCCTAACCGAAAAAGCCACGATGATTTGAATGAAACCAAATCACACGCTCTAAACCTAATCGTCACACTGCAGACCATTTATAAAATGTTCTCAGGTAGACTTGAAAAGAGTGCCCTAAGCTTTGTTACATAATCTTAGAGAGATCCTGTCGAAGTGAGCTCTTTCAACTGTATGAGCACATGACGCCGGTCATGGTGAGGTGCATACTCTTGCCGAAACAAGCGACAAAATCCCTTCAAGTACGCAGCTTCTGACCATTGTCTGTGTGGATGTCTCACCATGCAGTTGCCAGTCCCTTCAATTTCAAGGTCGCATACATCAGTCGGGCATTCTCGCCTTTCCTCGTGGCTGCAAAATACAATTTCATTTGATTGAACCAACGCATTGCCTGCTCAGGCGTGACATCTTTGCCATAGAAATCTAGCATTTTTACATGCTCCAGAGACTTAATCTCTTCATCAGAAAGCTCCCCCAGGGATTTCTCTGCCTCAGCAATGCCTTCCATGACATCCTGAGTCACTGGTTCATTGGGCAGCCCACGTCCATCCCTGATGGTGCACTAGGTCCCGGACGTGCAATATCGTGAGGAACATCACGGTTTGCCCCTGGAGCAGTGGGAACTGCCCCAACCACAAGTAGAAACTGTTTTACTGCATTACTTAAACGAAGTTCTCGAGCATTACCTTCAGCAACCAACTTTTGCAAATTCTCTTGCATCAATCCTAGAGTATTTCTGAACTTGGTTTGTTCAGTTCTTATCTCATTCAGTTCCTTAGACAAACGGTTGATATGACTCTCCTTATCGTCAGGTAAGTTTTCACTTACCGGACCCTGCTCAATACCTGCTCTCGGAGCATTCCTGGCATGACCAATATCAGCATTAGCTGCATTTGCAGGAGTTATATGTACAGCACCTACAGGAGTAGTTGCTGCAGGAGCAGCATATGAGGGTGCTCCCCTATCAAACTCAAACTCGGGAAGTTCATCATCCAGATAAATGTCCTCGAGGGCGGGTATTATGCCCTCCTCAGGCAGATGCACTTTTGGCAATCTGTCAATACGTCCTGCTGGTAAATCCATGCTGCTCTGATACCACTATCAGAGCAAAATTCAAGGGGGACCAATATGGACCAATTTTTCAGGTCCTTAGTCATATGGACCAATATGCTGGTCAAGTAGGTGTGAGTATATATTTTCAATGGCCAATACAAATATATTGCACTTATATGTGATCTTTCTCCCATTAGCTTTCTGTCATCCAGTGAAACATAATGCAATGGTGGACTTATTACAAACTTAGTTAATCTCAGCATTGCATCTTCGACCATTGGATTTAATTCTTCCTTGGCATCTTACTTTTATTACATGGCCTTACATGGTTCAGTTCTTGTAATAGCTTGGTCTTCTGGAGGCACCTCATATTCTTGTACAACATAAGCGGCATCATCAAAGAGTATAACGTATTTGGCTGATGTACCAAGCCTAACTCTACACAATTGGTGAGCCCCCTTGTCTAGACGATGGGTTGCATATCCTTCCCCAATATTAGTGTTATTGTCCCTGGTCCATTTTAAAATTGTTTGATGGTTTTCTCATAACTGACATGCATCAGCCAAATTCTAGTATGCAATGTTAACTACACAATGGAGTGTTATTCCTTCGTATTAAAGTACAAACCATGGTTCTACTCCAACAAAACTATGTTCCTTACGAGCGCTTTGCAATTTGCACTTTTTATGATGCTTCTGTAAACTGCAATGCCATCTTGTTTAGATAGCCAATTGACATCCATAGATTGAGATAGATTGGTGTTTAGTATTTGAGTTGCACTTGCTACATTGTCTCCATCTTTTATAATTTATCCCATTTGTTCACTCTTTGATGCTACCATGCAATCCAAAGCCTAAGGTAGTCAAGACTAACTTTTCCAAGCCACCAATTTATAACATTTTGAAAAGCTACTCATCATAGCTCATAATATATCAAACATTCAAATATGAACGCCATATATTAGCGGCATTACGTTGCATGTTGGATGCAAGGCAATATTGTTCACTTCCTTGTTAGATGTAAGATAGTATTGTTCACTATGGTACTTTTTATTGTTCACTTCCTTGTTAGATGTAAGATAGTATTGTTCACTATGGTACTTTTTACAGGAAATATGACTTTTTAATAAGGAGGTCATTTAGCGTATCGTAATGAACGGGACCCTCAAATTACGCCTTTATTCGGTCTAGTTTATCACACGGAATTGGCTTCCGGAATTTACGGAGCGGCGCCGCCGCCGCTATTTCGCAGAGACAGAGATTCAGAGATTTAGGCGCTCTGCTTTTGACCTCCGGATTTGATCAAAGTCCAAAGCTTCCAGACAGTTTTTTTTGCAAGAATGGGGCAGAGCAAGGATTTTTTTGAATATGGAGGCGGCCCAGCTGACGGATCTTATTCTGGAGATGTCGCTTGGCAGGTTGCCACTGTCGGATCTTCTTAGAGCTCGGGCTGTGTGGAAAAACTGGAGGCAAATCATTCCTTCGCCCCATTTCTTGAAGCTCCTGCATTTCTTGAAGCCCAGAACCGTGTTTGTTTCGCAGGACAATGCAAAAGGGGCACTGCAAAAACTCTTGTTGTGAAATAGCAGACTCTGCATCTGCTTACCTTAGCTTTTTTGAAGATCCAGACCTCCACCATCGCTGCGAACTCCTGTAAAAGAGCTTGGATCCAAATTTTTTTGTTACGGCGAAATTTGAGGGTCCCGTTGCATTACACACGAGAAAATCTCTCCCTCGGATTTTCCGGGAGATAATTCGCGAGGCGGCGCCGCCAGCGGTGGCGGCGCACGAGCGAATTATATAAGCTACTCCCTTATATATAGACGCTGAAGTGTCGCCATATAGACCGTCCAGATTTGAGATCTAACGGCCCTGGTGGAGCCACGTTAATCCACCCAAGCACCCCTTAAAATGGCGCTACGTCGATGGTGCCCTTAATTAGTCTCAGGTTGCCATTTCGACCTTGAATTTTGGGGCTATTCGACATTAAATTTTATATGTATCAAGTGGCATTAATTTGGGCAGAGGTTTTGCATTGGGGATGGGTCGGACACATTTTTTAAATGTGGGGTATAAATAATAAATGTAAGAAATACGCCATCTGATAGCTGGTTTTTATGATTACCGCGGGGAGATGGGACATGAGCTGAGGGATAATTAATGCCACCTTTAAAAGATGGCACCTCGTGATGTTATGGTTTTTTTTTTTAATTTTTTTTCGCTTTAATAATGACGTGTCAAAGAAGCCATAATCCACATGCCAAAGACATCTGATATTGGATTATTTGAAATTCGTTTCTTCTTATGCGCTGCCGCCATAGCCACATTCGAGATCCTTGTTTGGGAGCAATGCCTCTGTTTCTATTTCTCCGCTGCAGAGATCCTTCTAGCTATGGCGCAGCATACAGAAATGCTTCGGATATAGTTTGGAGCGGTGGCTTCATCACAGTCTTCTTTTTCCTTCCGAGATCCTTGTTTGGGAGCAATGTCGGTGTTTCTATTTCTCCACAGTGGGGAGCCTTCTAGCTATCTTGAAGCTTGCGGAGATGCGCCAGATATATTATGGAGCTGTGGTTTATTGCCTGATTTCACTGCAAAAAGCACTCCATCCGCAGGTTCTTCATGAGGCTCTTCAACAGCATGAGTTGCGGGTTCGATTTCTTCTTTGCTTCAATTTGTCTCCACACTAAATGATCTTTTGCACATGCTATTTTCTATATCAACTGAAGATTGAAACATGATTGGGATCTGCCTGTTACAGACTGCGATCTGCCTGCCTTATATCTACGACATAAACGGCTAGATCACAACGGTTGATCATGCACAACTAAAAATAGAAACTAGTAACAAAGCAGTAAGAAACATGATGTCAGGCATCTTGTTAGTTGCGTACAGTCAGCAACATCCCCACTCAAGATGCCTGACTTAGCTCTGATTCAGCTTGTTGCTGCTGTGCAGACATCCCCACTTCAGAGCTAAGTATGCCAATTTGATTGAGAAATTGATGAAGTTTACTGCTGCCCAGGGCCTTAGTCATCATATCGGCTGGCATGGATTGAGTACTGCGATAGGCCAAGCGGAGCTGGTGATTCTCAACAAGATGTCGAACAAAGTGATACCTCAGATCATTTTGCTTCATCTTTCGATGATTGACAGGATTTTTGCTCATGGCTAAGGCACCTTGGTTATCTGTGAACAGAAGCAGTCCTGGATCAGTGAGCAAACCAATTTCAGAGCATAGTCGGTGGAGCCAAACAGATTCTTTGGCAGCATGTGCAAGAGCCACATATTCAGCTTCAGTGGAAGACATAGCCACACATGTTTGCTTGCTGCTGCTCCAGCTGACAGCACCTCCAGCAAAGACAAAGACGTAGCCTGATGTTGATTTCCGGTCTGACTGATCACCAGCCCAATCCGCATCAGAGAAGCCAATGGGAGAGGAATCCCCACTTGCTTTATAAGTGATACCCAGTGTAAGAGTCCCTGCAATGTATTTCAGAACGCGTTTGAGGCTGGCACAGTGAGTGTCAAGTGGATTTAGGGAGAATTGGGATAGTTTACAAAGAGGAAATGCAAGGTCAGGACGAGTGCAAGCAGCAGCATGGTTAATCATGCCTAGCAAGTTGAGATAACGATCTCTGATGGGTAGACGAGCAGGAGAGCATGAGGGAGAGGTTTTTGTAAGAGCAAGACCAGGTTCAAGAGGTGTGACAGCAGGGTGACAAAGGTCCAAAGAGCATTGATGAATGATAGTTTGAAGGTATTTGGACTGCGATAGAACAAGAGTATTATTCTCAAGATCTTGATGAATGTGAATGCCCAGGAAATAGTGAGCGAGATCCATATCCTTCATCTTGAATTCATTCCCAAGAGCTGTTTTAAGGGCATGGAGGGAATCAGAGGACTGGGCTATGAGTAACAGATCATCCACGTAGACCAGAACAAACAAGGGAGAGGGTTTGTTGGATGTAGAGGCTGGGATCAGAGTGGCTTGGAGCAAATTGTAAGTGAGTAAGAGTGGCATGAAGTTTGGCGTATCAGGCACGAGGAGCTTGACGAAGTCCGTATAATGCTTTGTGAAGGTGGCAGACATGGTCTAGGAAGGCGGGATTGATAAAACCAGGGGTCTGATCAACATAGACATCCTCATTGAGAGGGCCATTGAGAAAGGCATTTGCCACGTCCATTTGCTGGATGTGATAGTGCTGTTGTGTGGCATGGGCCAAGAGCATGCGAATAGAGGTGATGCGTGCCACAGGAGCATAGGTTTCTTCAAAATCAATGCCTTGGGTTTGATTGTAGCCTTTTGCAACAAGCCATGCTTTAAAACGATCGATAGAGCCATTGGAGTGATACTTGACACGATACACCCATTTAGTGCCAATAACAGGCTGATGAGAAGGGTGAGGAACTAAGGTCCAGGTTTGGCATTCAGCTATAGAGTTTAGCTCATCTTGCATGGCAGTGGTCCTTTGGGCACGCCAGGGTCCAGTAGGGGCAGCATGAAAAGTTGTGGGCTCTAGAATAGTGTCTTGAGTGAGCATTGAGTAATCTTGATGCCATTGTGGTGGTTGCCGAGTGCGAGCTGGTCTGGAGGATTCTGGCGTAGGTGGATCAGAGATAGAGGGAATGGAGCATGGTGCAGGTGATATAGTGGGCAGAGAGGGAGCAGCGGGTGGAGATTCAGAGGATTCAGTGGAGACATTACTTGAAGAGGCAACGGTGGGTGGAGTGGAGGGTAATTGGATAGGTTCAGTGATAATGGGAAATTGAAGAGTAATGGCAGATGGAGGAAGGTTGGGAATATGGCAACGAGCAGATTCATGAAAGAGGACATGGCAGGATAGCACAAGACGATGGGATGTGAGATCAAAGAGTCTATAGGCTTTACGAGTATCACAGTATCCCAGGAGCATGGCAAGATGAGATCGAGGTGCAAGTTTAGGACGGATTCCGAAATACAAAGCATTGGCATCCAAAAATGCGTAAATGATGAAGAGAAACAGACCTTTGAAGCCAAACCTCCTCTGGAAGCTGATTTTGAATGGCTGAATGCGGTGCACGATTGGTAAGATATACTGCTGTGGCAATTGCTTCTGCCCAGAATCGGTGGTGCACATCCATGGAGAGGAGCATAGTACGAGCCATTTCTAATAAGGTGCGATTGAGTCGTTCAGCACGTCCATTCTGCTCTGGGGTATATGATGTGGTTAGCTCCCTGCGAATACCAAGACTGCTGCAAAAGGAAGAAAAAAGGTCTGAGTTGAATTCTCAGCCTCCATCACTGCGCAAGGTTACTAGACGAGAATTGGTGAAACGTTCAGCCTCAGCATGAAATATGCGGAATTGATCAAGGGCTTGATTCTTGGAAGTGAGAAAGTAAACAGTGGCATGCCGACTGTAATCATCAAGAAATGTTAGCATGTATCGAAATCCTCCAAATGATGGTGGTGATATAGGCCCACACAGATCTGTGTGAACCAGCTCAAGTCGTCTAGAGGCATGAGACTGTGATGCAGGAAAAGAGGCTCTGGTAAGTTTGCCTCGAAGGCAGTCATGACAGGGGTCCTTTTCCACAGATAAGGAAGGAAGATAACCATGAGAGACAAGAAATTGTATACGATGATGACCAATGTGGCCAAGCGCCAAAGTTCATAGCTGTGCGGGGTGGAAGATACATAATTGAGGTGATCAGAGGGGATGGAGAGCTTGGACATGTTGCCCTCTCGAGAACCAGTAAGAATTGGGAGACTTTGAGGCAGGTGAATGAGACATGTGGTGGCAGTAAAGGAGACAAGATACCCTGCATCAACAATTTTGCTAACTGACAACAGGTTTTGCTTTAGGCCAGGAACAAGAAGTACACCAGATAGACGTTTACGCATGGGTCCAGGCAACAAGATTTCGATGGAGCCAGCACCAAGCACTTGGTGTTCAGAGTGGTCACCAAGGTTAACTGTTTGATGGAAGGAAGATGGTGTGTACTGAGTAAGGAGATGGCGAAATGGAGTCATGTGTGTAGTAGCACCAGAATCAAGATACCAGATATTGGAAGATAAGAGTTGGGAAGAGTCGATGGCCATGAAGAGAGACTCTTGAATGCTGAAGGTGCTATAAGAAGGAGAAAGATCAGAGGGAGGAATAGGAGGAAAACCAGGGGGATTTGTAGGAGTGGGAAGAAGTGGATAAGAGGGAGGCAGGGCTTGAGCAAGTGCAGCCATATGAAAGGAAGTAGGAGCTTGTGGAGCCGGGGTAAAGTGAGATGGGCTTGGAAGAGAAGGACTGGGAACAGGTAACAAGAAAGGTGTGGAGGAAATTGGCACAGTAGAGGAAACTGGAGCAATTGGAACAGTGGATACGACTTTAGTGGGACATTCTCGAGGATAGTGGCCAAAGACGTGACAACGGAAGCACTGAATTTGATCCCTGGATTTTCGTGGCTCCCTTTTTGACTGATGTGTAATCAAAACTGTGTCATCTTTCTTGAAATATTTGGCTCTGCGCAAGGCCTCATTGCGAACACGGGTAACAACGTCCTCAAACTTATATGCAGTGAGGGAGCTTTCTATAGCAATGACTAGAGGCTCAAAACTTCTTGGAAGGCTGTTCAAGAGGGTCTGAGATTTGTCTTCATCTCGGATAGGTTCTCCAATGGCAGAGAGCTCATCAAAGATGCCCTTCATGCGGATGATATGAATGTCAACAGAATCCCCTTCAGAAAGCATGAGGTCATCAAGTTGTTTCTTGACAAACCTACGGTTAGCTGCATCAGAGGCAGCATAGCGATTGACAAGGGTTTGCCAGATGTCATGGGCAGTGTTGCAACCCTTCACCAAGCGAGCTGCAGCATCGCCAAGGCTGATGCAAATCAATAGCTTGGCTTTATCCTCCTTTGCCTTGGATTCTTCAGAAAGGGCAGTTGAAGATCCTGCCGGAAGACAAACCGTGTCCCACAATCCTTTTTCCTTAGAGGATCATCTCCATCCTCCATTTCCACAACTGGAAATCACGCTTCTCAAAGCGCTCCATCAATTTCAACTCCATGCTTGAAGAGATCACACCGGTAGACATGCTGAGAGGAAGAAAATAAGAATTTTTATTTTTTTTTTGGATTTTTAGGGTAGGAACGGAACGGAACGGAAGAACAAGAAAAAAAGGAATGCAAGAAGGAATGAACGAGTGGAACAAGGAATTAAAAAAAATTCAGAGCTTTTTGGCAGCGGAAGTAGAGACGTGGAGTGGGCCCATAACCTGATGCTTGAATAAGAAAACGTAACAAGGTAGCAGAACACAAACAGTAGGTAGATTGCAAGAACAGTGATAGATCGCTTGAAAAACTTGTGTTACAGACTGGGATCTGCCTGCCTTATATCTACGGCATAAACGGCTAGATCACAACGGTTGATCATGCACAACTAAAAATAGAAACTAGTAACAAAGCAGTAAGAAACATGATGTCAGGCATCTTGTTAGTTGCGTACAGTCAGCAACATGTAGCTTGGACGCGATACAGCCATATTGGAAGCCGCCAGCAGAATGCTTTGTTCTTCATGCAGAATGCATTTTGGTCTCTAAATGCAGAGTGTGAACGAAAGCGCACAGCGGAGATATGCAGGGTCTTGAAGCGCACAGCAGAGATGTGTTTCTAAGCTAGGTTTAGCCGGACAATATCTCTGATTGTCTTTGGCATTTCCACTCCATAACACAATGAGGAGTCGCTTTGTTTCTGTTGGGGCTAGAGTAGCTACTGGCAGACTTGTTGCTTCCAATATCTCTCAAGGCGAGTTGAAGCTGATGTCGGCTGGATGCTGGATTCTATTTTCTATTTGGATGCCGAAGCCGAAGCTGATGCCCGAATTCAAAGCTCTGGCTATGGCTGCTGAACACTCTGCTATAGTTTCCAGATAATATACAATCCCCTTATACCTTCTGCTTGTCGTTTTGGCTTAAAACATGTCAATGATATGTTCCTGGCCACCATTGGTATGCTTTCTGATAGAGTTTTTGAATTAATCTGATTCATATACTCTCCATCTTTACTGATGCATCTGCTTCTATTCTTTTTATGCTTTTGCCAGGATTGATGCATTTCGTTGTATGTAGATACGAGCTTGATGAAATCTATGTAAGTATATTCACAAAGGGAAGTTCGAAGTTCCCTATGATCCAGGATGGCAGCCTAGTAAGAAACTGGGAATATTGTAGTTTAATGCATCCTCGCTTGCCATGTTGACAGTCCATTTCGTCCTTAGTTTTAGGTTAATATTGCCTTTATGGGATCACTTTATATGTAAAATGGATGACCTTTCTATTTGATTAAATTGTGAAAGGCTAAAACAACATAGTGGGCACTTAGGGCAATGATAGATGAGAATAAAAGCCTGTTCATTTTGGTGGTGGCTGTGCTGTAGAGCAGAACTGTAGAGCCCCCTTCTTGAGGGCTTTGGAAAAATGCCAAAACAAGATGCAATTGATTATTGCATGCAAAAAAAAAGGATCTTGGCATCGATTTAGGATGGGATCTTAATACAGCTTTTTGGGATGATCTGCTGTGAAAAATTTGTGGCATGGAGTCGTCTCCTGCCTAATAAGGCGCTCCCAAGTCTGGTTTTACCCTAATCAGTCAGTAGATACAGATTTTGTGCACCTGCTTTTGAGTGCCAGGTGGATGCATAGCAATGAGCTCTCTTTTCCTTTTGTCGGCTCTGTTTAAGACTGATATTTTCCCCTTTTTTCAACAGATAACCATTGTTCAGCTAATAAGGTGGCTGGCTTCTAATACGATTGGTCTAAAATGGCATATTCGAGAATACAAATCGTCATGTAGCTGCAAGTGAATTATATCACTCCTGACTTTCCTATGCTGCTGAAGAAAATTGAAGGAAAAAACAAAAAGATGTTACTGGGTTTGAACGGGTACTTCTGATTTTGATTCAAGCTTTTTTTCGAGTTGCTGTCTATGCTTTTGTTGAATATCTAATTCGGGTTACTCATTTCTTTGAAAAGAAGCCTACGTATCCATTTTTAAGGGAATGAAAAGAATCCTCAGATTTAATCTTCATATCTCATGGCATCTCCAATTTTAACATTATACAAGATTGCTAATCTGCATAGTGACGTTTTCTTTTCTTAAAGCCTTCAATGCTTAGAACTCTGCAGAGTTGGTAATCTGAATATTTTTATCTTCGTGTTTGCCCAACTGTTCATCATATTGAGGAAATTCGTGTTTTTTTTCTCTAAACCTCACATGATTTATTCACTTGCAGGTTTGGTTTACGGTCTAAGATAACTCAAACAACCTTCTTGATTGTAGAGGTAGTGCCTACAGCAAGGGATAACCACTATGCTGCACTCCTCCAACAAAACTAGCATCAAGCTTCAGCATAGAGACTGCAGTAAAAGCACACGTTAGATTTGCCAGCTTAAATTGATGTGAATCCTCTTCATAACAGGGAATTTCCATTCATAGAATCTTGCACTAGTGCACTAGTATTTTGGCCACAACTGCTTGCCTCCAAGGCCACTGTATGATCCAGCTTACAAGAATAAAATAAGGTAATGAACGCTTATGAAGAACAATACAAAATACCTTTTCTGCTCTTATACAGAGATCTAGTAATGTTGGCAAATTTGCAGCTTTAAGCAAAGGAATAAATTGAAGTCCATCCGGTAAACCTGTTTTCAAGTAGGCACAGACCATCAGCAATATTTAAGCTGCTCCTGCAGTTACTTTCCATGCCGAGATGCTAGTCTAGGGTTTTATGGCCAGTTTAGGTGAAATGCTAAACCCTGCATTTCTACGATTTCCAGGCTGGCATAGAACTCAGTTTGTTTTTTCTGCATCGGGAAGTGCCAACATCCATTTTCGGTTACAATGGCCATGCCAAATCCGGCACATGTCCTATTAGCTGCAAAATCTCGGTTCATGCAGACACTACAATATCGAATGCTACAATATTCTTATTCAGCGGCTTCATGGTCGGAAGAGGCAAATTCGACAAGTATAATAAAGCTGAGGCAGATACGACAAGAATTTTGTGGCTGCTTGGTGCCAAGCGACCACTGTGGTCGCATGAATGGTATGCCCTAAATCGACCTTCACAGGTTGCTGGATTTTTACCATGGTTGTTCAACGAATTTACTGCGGACTACCCCTGCAATTGTCGGCACTTTTGTAACCTTCGGCCTCATTCTATAACAGTTGCAAAAATCATAGAACAAGAGTTGCAGATTCTTTTATGATTTCTGTAGATAAGATTGGTAAATATGCTTCTGGTAGATGCTCAATTTCGTAAGAGGAGGTTAACCCTCCCCTTGAGGGGATTATTCCCATATCCCCGAAAGGGGAGGGTTGACCTCCCTTAAACCCAGATCCGAGCAGGTTTCTCCCGAGCAGGTTTCTCCATAGCTATGGCATCGGTTTTAGCATCAAATTAGAGCTGTAAACAAGATCAGTGCATTGAATCGCATAGAAACAGGACTTTTTGGCACATTCGTCTCCAAAAAGCATTCACGGCACATTCTTCTCCAAAAAGCATGTAAGTAGAGTCTGCAAACGGATCGGCCTTCACAAAGTCCTTTAGAAATATGATATTTGGAGTCGGGTCTCCACGGATCCGCAGTTGAATCTCTACAATCCGACATGCACACAATTTTTTTTTTCTCACACAAGATGCCCATCTTTCTGAACTGCCAACGAACGAAGCATTCAGGCTTTGATTTGCTCTGCTCTATCTGTTCATAATGCTTAAATCCATTCCGGCAGCCCACAATATTGATCAGGTAAAAAAAGCGAGTCAGATATGGCCGGATTTGTGGCCATAAATCATACGAGAGCTTCAAAATAAAGATATGGCATTTAGTTCCGACAGACTAAGAATTTATACCAGGAGCTAATCGATCTGGGAATGGCAATTTTGTTGAATCGATCGGATAGATGGGTTCTGTTACAGCGATGGCAGAAGAAGCCCCAATTTTCTACGTTGGATTGCACGTTGGATTGCAGACCGCCGGAGTCCGGACTGCCAGTCAGGAGAATATTGCAGAAAAAATATTCGAGAGGTTATTTTAATAATCACTGGAATATTCTATTCAAAAGAATATTCGGGTGGTTCTGTGATATAACCACCCTTCGATCCAACGGCAGATAGCGGTCAGATCCTGATAACCTGCGAGGACCTGGGTTTAAGAGGAGGTTAACCCTCCCCTCAAGGAAATTACGGCAAATAACCCTCGAGGCCGGAGGCCGAGAGGGTTGTTGCCGTAATTTCCGAGAGGGGAGGGTTGACCTCCCTTAACCACATGCCCGAGCAGGTTAAGTGAATCCAGATGCACATCATTCACCAGAATTGAGGAGATTCACCGGAATTGAGCAGATGGTAGAGTCGAAGGCAGTCTTGGAGGCAGTCTTGGAGAGCAAAAATCATAGAACAAGAGTTGCAGATTCTTTTATGATTTCTGTAGATAAGATTGGTAAATATGCTTCTGGTAGATGCTCAATTTCGTAAGAGGAGGTTAACCCTCCCCTTGAGGGGATTATTCCCATATCCCCGAAAGGGGAGGGTTGACCTCCCTTAAACCCAGATCCGAGCAGGTTTCTCCCGAGCAGGTTTCTCCATAGCTATGGCATCGGTTTTAGCATCAAATTAGAGTCAAAACAAGATCGCATTGAATCGCATAGAAATGTGACTTTTGGCACATTCGCCTCCAAAAAGCATTCACGGCACATTCTTCTCCAAAAAGCATGTAAGTAGAGTTCTGAAACGGATCGGCCTTCACAAAGTCCTTTAGAAATATGATATTTGGAGTCGGGTCTCCACGGATCCGCTAGCTTGAATCTCTACAATCCGACATGCACACAATTTTTTTTCACACAAGATGCCCATCTTTCTCGAACCGCCAACGAACGAAGCATTCAGGGCTTTGATTTGCTCTCGCTCTATCCGCTCATAATGCTTAAATCCATTCCTTAAACCCCACAATATTGATCGTAAAAAAGCGAAATGTCGGATATGGCCGGATTTGTGGCCATAAATCATACGAGAGCTTCAAAATAAAGATATGGCATTTAGTTCCGGCGGCACTAAGAATTTATACCGTGAGCTAATCGATCCGGGAATGGCAATTTTGTTGAATCGATCGGATAGATGGGTTCTCAAGCATACCGATGGCGTAAGAAGCCCCAATTTTCTACGTTGGATTGCACGTTGGATTGCAGACCGCCGGAGTCCGGACTGCCAGTCAGGAGAATATTGCAGAAAAAATATTCGAGAGGTTATTTTAATAATCACTGGAATATTCTATTCAAAAGAATATTCGGGTGGTTCTGTGATATAACCACCCTTCGATCCAACGGCAGATAGCGGTCAGATCCTGATAACCTGCGAGGACCTGGGTTTAAGGAGAAGGAAGTTGCTTTGCTAGTCACATTGGTAGTGGAAAACTAGAGCCCCTATCTCTTACACAAAGATTTACATCATAATTCTACTAGGTTGCATAAAGTTGACGAATCAAAGACATTTTGCAAATATTTTGTTTACAATGTTATCCACAGTTGTGCATTAATAATCCCATATCTATATAGTCGCGTGTCATGTTGCTCTCAACACCATGAATGTGATTCTTTTTGAATGTGTGAAGCACATTGTCTTGAACATATTCTTATAGACACCTATGGTTCCTATAAACTTGCGTCTTGCGTTTCCTTTCCTCAAAATATATTGGCACTATTTTGTTACTTTTAAGCTCTACAAGTCATTACAAAACTAGATGACTATCTATTTCGTTTAATCCGAGCTATATTGATGCAATTTTGTTATTCTGGCTCAATGTTATGGGATCTTTGATTTTGCATATTTGTGAACCATTTTCACACAAGTATTAACGTCTTAGATTGCTACCACATAGTATTAGTTGCTAAAGAATTTCTATTTCGTGAGGTTTTTACCTATGCAACATAAGGCTTTTAACCAATATAACTACATGCTCAAAAGAATAATAGGCATGTTCACACTTCCACGACACATGTTTATTGTAGACTCGATATCGATGGAAGCCTGAAGTTGTAAATTACATATGTTAAACATGCAACACAATTATGCCTCTAGGAAAATTTTGAGAAATCCTGAGGAAAATAGAAATATTGAAGAATATTTGTAAAAATTGACGTTTAGATGCCATGACGGAAATCTTGGAGTCTCAACATTAGAACTTGATGTTCTAAATTCTAAATATCCCAAATGAATACAAACTGCACATCATTTGTATAGGCAAGTTAGAAAATCTACGGGATTCTTGAAAGAATGTTGACTAATCTTGCAATAATCTGGTGGAACCTTAAGGATCTTGGAGAATTTGGAAAAAAAGGAAATATAGAAGGATTTTCATAGAATATGGGGTCTAAGGAAACCTTGTGGGATCTTAAAGAATCTTATAAGGATCTAGGGAAAATCTTGGGGAATTCGTTCTCAAGCATTACATATTCTAGCTAGACTTAGTTCAAATTTAATCTCTAAGACTTTTTATTTGTGTGTACGCAACAGGATCATTAATATAGGCAAATAGAACTCCTTGTTAAGATCTTTATTGTAAATTCCTTACACAAAAACTTCGATCTCAAGTAACCAGTCGACTAAATACACTATTATAGTACAAAAACTTGGAATATATATATTTGTATTTATATTTATTACTAGAAAAAGTGCCCAGCGTTGCTGGGCTTTTCGTCGGGCACAAGCTAAAAAGCTAATGTAGATGTAAAGTTATGGTTAATATTTATTTCTACACCTTTAATCGACCCCAACAAAAGCGCACCACAGTAACATTCAGAAGTATGAAAACTGTTTGTGATGGCACTGTGGATATGGATGGATTGCTAATAAGAAAAAACATGTGATTTTAGTTTTGCAGCGACTTGCATATGTTTGACATTCACATTTGGAATTTTTGTGTAAGCAATGGCATTTGGAATAAGTCTTCAGTTTTTTACCAAATCAATACAGTAATAGAGACTATACCAGTTATATTACCAAATCAATGCAGTAATAGAAACTATACGAGTTATGCTTATGTGTTGAGGGAATTTAGCAAAGCAAAGAATTTATCCGAGATATAAAGTTGCATGGGTTAACTGTAAGTAATTCCATAACTATGATTTGAAGATCTCCTGAAAACTTGCCTTTGGTTTGGATGTAACAACTTCAATTTTTTTCTATTATTGCAAGTTCCAAACCAACAATTAGAGAATTGTATACATAACATACATGCATACGATATTGGAATACAGAACATATGCATTATCAAGTTACCATATCTAATTGTTCCTGAAATACGTGGTTCTACAGAAATAATGCAGAAAATCCAAATATCGTAACTACAAGTTTTCTGGGTTTGAATTACCATCTTCAGGAACATCTCAATGGCAATAGATGTTTATGTACAATGTCCATTTTTGCCATTGCTTTTTTGCTTAGTCCACAGACCTCCTAAATCATGTATGCTTACATATCTTGCAGCCTTCATTTCTATGTTCTGCTACATCTGCTTGACAGCCCAAATGAGCATTTTATCGATGCATTTGCTTGTCTTAACCCACTTGCCAGCCCAACCACTTTGGACATACAATGCCATCACCATAGACCATGAAAATATATTTCTCGCTCTGCCTCTTTAAGTAGCACTACAGAAAGAGAAACATTCCTTGATAGCAAAATTTTTTGTGTTGCTATTCCCTTTTGTTACTGAATCCAGCTTTGCATGTAAGCATGTGCCACCATTGGTTGGAAATGATTTAGATGGTCTGAAGTTTTGTTGATACTGGCTATACACCGCCATCGTATGGACTATCTTGAGGAAGGGATAATAGTTCTTCGTTACAACGAATTTTGATATTTATAGCCCTTTAGCATCGATCCACTTGTTGGGTGCATACATGCACAAAACTGCACTTTCATAAATTGCTTTGTCTTCTTGCACATTCTCCCATTGCATTTGTTTGATAAGTTCAAAGTGCATTCTTGCCACTCCCACATTGAGTGTATCCTGCAACCATTACACTCCAAGATACGACATTTGTCTTGATCATTCAATGAAAGACACTAAAAGCATCATCTACACATAGAAGTCCAAAAGCATATTGCCTACATGGATATCCTAACTACATACCTTTTGACAAAGCATTGCATGGATCAATATCTGCTCCATAGCGAGCATATCACAGCATGCACACAGGACACTAAGAACCATCAACTCATTTGGTTCCATGTGCCTGTTGCATCCGCCGAAAAAATCCTAACTACACCTTCACTATTACAAGAATGGCACCCAAAGAATGATGACCGTCCATGAAATAAAAATTACCTTGGGATGGATAATCGATCAAACACTATGCAAGCATCCACGACGGCTCCCAGACTTGGCATAAATGTCAACAAGGGAGTCCCCTAAAATAGCATCTAATGCACAAAAAGCTTTCAAATCATGAATCCATTTTGAAATTGAAATAGACAGACAAACACTCAACTACTCAAGGCGGCAAGAAAGGTAACTCTGTTTGGTTTTACATTCTCACGTTGCATATGTTCCAAACCCTCAAAAACTTCCTTTGCTTTGCCATATTCAAAGATATCCGTAAATAATTATGCTCCATGATACACCATTCTCGCAATGATATCCCCGCTAAATAGATGGCAAGCAACATTTATACTCTCACACATTTAGCACACATGTCAAGGACAAAACATTGCTTGAAAGGGGACATATGATTAAATCCTTTCCGGAGCATCCGAGTGTAGATGTTTCCCCTCTTTCAAAGCTGGAAGTACCGTGGATGCACGACAACAATAACAAATAGCACCATATCCGGTCTTAACACTCTTGCTTCATTAGTTCATACAAAGAACAAAGGCCCTCTTCCATCACCGTTTGAGCATACCATGTGATTGTTGTTGTCCGGATATATGCACACAATCCCATTATAGCTAAATGTGCGTAATATTGGCTCGAATATAGCTCCCGCAATGTTGAAATGAAGAAAATTGCATTATCGCCAATTTTGAAGATCACAATCCTGCAGATACTAAACATAACAGGTTACTCACCTTTGCAAATACAAATATTGCAGCAAATTAGTAGCTATAAACAAAAAACCCAAAAAATTACCCGCTTGGTTTTAGGACTAATGCCTTCACTATGCAAGGAACACCAAAAGATAAGACTACATGCAACCAACAGGGCAATATATTATACTCATTTTGATGTCAATACCTCCAAATTTGCTCATTTTGATGCGGATGCCTCTAGCCTGCTATCTAAACTACCATGTGTACGCCATAAACACACAAAGGAATTTTGGCAAGTGCTAAGGTTATTAGAATGTTGAGTTGGTGAAAGAACATCTTGAACATTGTTTTATGACATCTTTGTATATAGATTCATGAAACCGAACGTTTGGAGAAATGCTTTATTTTGAGAAATGTTCTCACCCGATCTTCTCACAAAGAGTCACGATAGCTTGGACATTCTCCAAGTCTTGCTCAATCATAAATTTCCTCGTGGGTCTTGCTCAATCATAAATTTCCTCGTGGGGCAAAAATGGCCGTAGCATTTTCCGCCTTAGTGCTAGATAAGCGGCGAGTTGCTTCGTGATTCTCCAATGAGAATCAAACATCTGTATATAACAAGATGTTGACTTTAGAACATCCCCATTGCCTGCCTAACGACATCATTAGAGTATGCAAACAGCTTATAAGACTCCAAAAGTACAAGCTACCTACATATATATTGCTCGGCATATCGAGTTATAATAGTTTGACAAGATACTAAGGCCGGATATATGTGCAAGGTTATAGAACCATGCGACATATAGTGTGCTTCATCTTCAAAAATGAGCTCCACGTAAAGCAATAAATTAGCCACCGCATAATGTTCCACATCCCAATATCCGGCTTGTTAGCAAAGGAGTACCTTTGACCGCATAAATCTGTCGTATCTCAAAGGCATCCAAAAACTAAATGGACCATAATCTATTCAACCAAGGATACTCATGTTCTTGAGTGTTAAGAACACCGCAAAATGGAGAGTTCTCGGTGTTCTCATGCAAGCAATACCGCCAAAATGGAGAGCCCCTTAGAGCAACCAATTTTGCACAGGCTGCCTGCATGCATGCCGAAAGCCGGGCTCAAAGCAATCATGGACGGTTCTTAAAACCGAAAGAGGTAGTGTCTATTGCTTAAAAAAATATCTATATGTCTATTTCGACCGCATCTTACCATCTTTGTCTATTCTATTTCGATGAATGTCGTGGAAGCACAAAAATAACTTAGATGCCAAAATGAATCGGTCGATAGTATGAAGTGCTCCCTAACCCGAGTCATGCTTCCATTTTTCTTTGTGTGGAGTCATATATGGCCGCTAGCAAGAAAACTCCTCCGGCAAACAATGCCATAAATGATCGATCCCAAGATGTTCTTAAACATGTCTAGGAAAGGGCTCCAAATCCTCAAACATGTCCTTGACTAAATCTAGAGAAATCTAACTCTGCATAACATGTCCTCAAACATGTTCCTTGACTAAATCTAGAGAAATCTAACTCTGCATAACTCTAGAATCTAACTCTGCATAATCCGAAATGATTCCTTGTGTTTTATAATAAGGCCCACATTGCAAGAGGCGATATCTACTACGAAAATTAAACCTGGCCATCAAAAGCAAAGGAGGAAAAACTTACACAAAGACGGCCTTGCATTAGGTTGCTCTCCACATCCGAGTCTCCCAGTGGCACGGTAAGCTCTCCAGATTCGAGTTTGAGGGATCCCACTATCCCATAGCCGCTCCCAATCCGGGCCATTTGGAGCCATATTTCAGTAATAAATAGATAAATTAGAATAAAGTGAAGGGGGCATGCAGATCGGGGCTTTTTTAGCTGCAGCGCACGCTTCCTCTGGGATCATGAATCAGCCTAGCACAAATGCCCTTTGGAATCCGGATTATTGAGATCGATGTCAATCATGGCGGCTTTGGACAATGGCGAGAAACAAAACAAACAGCGCCAAATAAACCGCTGAATCCAAGGGACGAAAATAACCAAAAAAGGTCAACGGCCGAGATGCTCTGCTAAGAAGGGGTCGACATAGAGGTTACAATAGAAATATCATGATCTGACGGTCCAGAATGAAAGTTGTGGGAAAAGAAATTGACGGCCGAGATGCTCTGCACACACTACATTTTGCTTTTATTATTATATATAGATGATTATGGATACATCTATAATATGATTATGATTATATATGAAGACATTTTATTAATATTTATTATGAAGCATAAATTATTAAAAGACGATATTTAATATTTATTGTGATTATGAAGAAGAAGTGTCAACCGCCGTTGCCTCCCCTTCCACCTCTCCCTCCAAATGTTCCTCGACCTCCGGCACTCCCATTTTGCCCTCTGGCCCCGTCTCTTCCTCTAGAACCATTTCTGGAGTGAAAATTTGTTTTAGTCGGTGTCCCATCGCCTCCTGGACCACCTGGACCTCCATTTCCACCGCCTGAACCTCCATCACCACCAGGACCGCCATTACCACCAGGACGAGCTGGTGGCCATGGAAGGTGCCTTCGATGATGAGGAGGTGCGTGATGATGAGGTGCGTGATGAGGAGGTGATCGAGTTTGAACAGGTTTACTCATAGGTGATGGACTTCTAGTCATAGGGGATACAATATCTAAAGTTGGAGATGGAGTTTGAACTATAGGTGATGGAAAGGATGGAATGGCTAGACTTAGGCTTGGACTTGGTCATGAGTTTGGCACTAGGCTTGGGGGTGATATTGAACTTGGAAAAGTTTGCGTTGGGTTTGGAAGAGAAATTTGATGATGAATAGGTTTGATAATAGGAGATGGGCTTTCACTTGGGGAACTTCGCACTGGGCTTCTGTAAGCAATACTGGGTTGAGGACTTGATGTTATTGGAGATGCTGAGAAGGAACTTGGAAAAGGAACTCCTTGAGAACACATACATGAACCTTGAGAACTTTGTTGGTATCTCCTCATATAGCTCCCTACATGCAATTCCACAAAGTAGCCATTGCCTTGATAAACTCCTATGTCATCCTCTGCCATTCTGATAATCAAATCTTTAATTTCTTTCTCATTGATGTCTAGTGAAAATGCCATGGGTTTCAATATGCAAACAAAGACTAGAAACAAATAAGCTATCTTCATCGTATCTATGAGGGTATTGCTAGACTACAAGAGCATATGTTCTCTAGAATGGTGTTCTTTTGTAGTAATATGAGAGTCCATCATAGAAAGAACATGAGGATTCTAGCTACCATGTCATTCATATGCCAACAACCATGCTATTTTATATTTGAATCTATTAAAAAGACAAGAGACATGATATACACTAGCTTTCAAGATGAACTTGATTCTTTTCCACCATACCTCTGAGAAAATGGACTTCCATCTCTATGTGCTTGGACCTTTCATGCAGAACAGGATTTTTGGACATGGCTATGCAGCTAGTACTGTCACAAAACATTATTGTAGGACTTTGTTGAATAAAACCAAGTTCATTCAAGAGTCTTCTTTCCCACAAGATTTCTTTCACAGCCAAGGAGGCAGAGTTATATTCTGCCTCAGCACTTGATAGGGCAATACTACTCTGCTTTTTACATTTCCATGCAATTGGTGCACCACCCAACATGGTTATGTAACCTGAAGTAGATCTTCTCTGATCAAGGTCTCCACCCCAATCAGCATCACAGAATGCCTTCAATTTAAGTTCATTTGAGTTATACATAATGCCAAAATGCAAAGTACCTTTCAAATACCTTAAAATCCTTTTGGCAGCAGTCCAGTGAGCCCTTCCTGGATCATGATTATATCTGCTCAACAAATTTACTGCAAAAGCTATATCAGGTCTTGTGCAATTAGCAACATATGACAAACATCCAATTAGAGATCTATATGGCACATTCTCCATTTGTTTCTTCTCACTTTCTGTTTGAGGACTCATTTCCTTTGAAATCTTGTGACCTGGTACTATAGGAGTGCTTGCTGGATTACAATTCAACATTCCAAACCTGTTCAGCATGTTTTGTATTTGTGTTTGTTGGCTTAATGCTAAAATCTTGCTGCCCCTGTCTCTGAATACTTCAATTCCCAAAAACCTTTTCAACTCTCCAAGGTCAGACATTTGGAATTTGCTATTAAGTATTTCCTTGCATTTTAGCAGAGTTGTTTTCCCATTTGCCACCATGATATTATCGTCTACATACAAGGCTATGATGCACCATTCTTCTCCATTCTTGAACCTGTACAGATTCCCATCATGATTCAATTTTTCAAATCCTTGATCCTGCAAATATTTATTCATGCACTTATACCATTCTCTTAGGGACTGCCTTAAACCATAAACAGCCCTCTTTAATTTCCATACCTTGCCTTCTTCCTTTTCAAATCCAGGTGCTTGTTTAAGATAAACTTCTTCTTCTAATTTTGCATTCAAGAATGCAGTACTGACATCCATGTGGTGTACATCAAGATCACATGAGTTTGCAATAGCAAGTAACATTCTCAAGCTATTTATCTTTACCAAAGGGGAAAACGTTTCATCAAAGTCCCTTCCTCTTTTTTGTGTAAATCCTTGTGCCACCAATCTAGCCTTGAATTTTTCTAATTTTCCATCTATTCCAGGCTTTATTCTAAAGATCCACTTATTGCCTATAATATTTTTGTCCTTTGGTTTGTCCACTACCTCATAGGTGCCTGTCCTTTGGAATGCATCCATTTCTTCTTGCATTGCTTTAATCCATTTCTTGGAATGAATACTATTTACTGCTTCATCATAACTTCTTGGCAGTTCACAATCTTCAAGAACTAAAATATCAAAAATGTTTTCCATTTCAGTATTATGAATCTGGAGTCTCCTACTCCTGCCTAATTCATTTCTTCCATGCAGGTCAGTTAGACCAAAATTCTCATCATTTAACATTTGTGCTTCAGTTCTTCTTCCCTTCCTTTTTGTTTTCTCATTTTGTGAACTTATCTTTTCTGCTTCACTACCAGCAGACATGTCTTTTTCAGCCCTGTTACCTGCAGACATGCTTTCTTCAACCGTGTCATGTGCCATGTTTAAGTCCTCCATCTGAGGCATATCTGTATCTTCATCTGAGTCACTATCCATATTATTTGACTCAATTTTATCTATCTCTTTGTCTGGTACTTCTGTTTTTTCTTCTATATTGATAGCTTGATTACTGTCTCCTTTTCCCTGATCATTAACTTTTTCAATTTTCCTGTAAAATTGATGTTCATCAAATACTACATCTCTGCTCACAATAAATTTTCTATGCACAGGATCAAATAGTCTATATCCTTTTGAATTAGAGTCGTATCCAACTAGATATGTAATGTATGCCCTGTCATCAAGCTTCTTTCTTAATTGTTCTGGGACATGTGCAAATGACAAGCAACCATAAGCTCTCAAGTTTTCATAGCTAGGTAACTTTCCAGACCACAACATTTCTGGTACTGTTCCCTTTGTACTAGTGGATGGCAATATATTCTCAATATATACTGCTGTCTCAAGTGCCTCATTCCATACATAATTTGGTAATCCAGAATACTTTAGCATTGATCTTACTGCATTAAGCAAGGTTCTGTTTTTCCTTTCTGCTACTCCATTTTGTTGAGGAGAGTATCTGCATGTCAATTGTCTTTTGATGCCTCTTTTAGCACAAAACCATTTAAATTCATGAGATAAATACTCACCTCCTCTATCTGAACGAATGCATTTGACTTTCCTTCCTGTTTCAAGTTCAACCTCAGCAATGTAGAGTTTAAGTGCTTCATATGCCTGATCCTTTGTTTTTAAGCAGTAAGTTTTTGTCCTCCTACTAAAGTCATCTATAAAGGTCATAAAATATTTATGGCCAGCCATGCTTGTTACATTTATGGGACCACACAAGTCAGTGTGGATCAAATCCAATATTCCCTTAGCTCTCTTTAGTGATCTTTTAAACGGAAATCTTGTTTGTTTGCCTAACATGCAACCTGCACATATCATACTTCTGTCTTCCCCTTCATTTGCTGCTATTAGACCTCTTTTTAGCAGGATATCAATATTATCCATATGTGTATGACACATTCTATTATGCCATGTCTTTAATGATGGATATTCTACCACATTCAAACTTGGAATATGCTTGCAGTCAAGTCCAAAAAGATTACCAACTCTTTTCCCAATAAACTTGATATTATTTCCATGATAAATCTTACATTCCAGTTTTTCAAACAAAACTCTGTACCCTAAATCCACTAGTTGACATACTGAAATCAAGTTCCTAACAAGCCCTGGAACACACAATACATCTTTCAATTCCACAGTCTTTCCTTCCAAATCAAAAATCTCTAATATGCCTGAATCTTCAATTTTCTTCAAACCTCCATCTCCTAGCTGCACATGACCAGCATCTTTCTTCTTACACTCCTTCAGTAATGTTTGATCACAAGTCACGGTTTTTTCAGCTCCTGAATCTATTATCAGCAATTTGTTATTCTTCTTATGCATATTCTTAGAAACAGTTAAAAGCTCATCAAGTTTGCTTACCTCAGCAGTGTCATCTTCCTCTTCTTCATCTATAACTGTTTCTTTGACTACATTGACTGATGGATTACCCCTGAATCCAGATCTTCCTCTTCCAGCTCCTCCTCTTGTGTTTGTAAATCTACCTCTTCCCCTTGAATTTCCAGAGGTCCCTTTTGGACTTGGACAATTTACTACCATGTGCCCCTTTCCATCACAGTTAAAGCACCTAATGGTCTTGTCCTCATTTGGACATTCAAACTTCAAGTGTCCATATTGATTGCACTTGTAACATGGTCCGAGTTTTCCTTTACCTTCCCTTTTCTTTGATTTTCCTGCAAACAACACTTCTGCAGATGTATCCTCATCATAGACAGCAGCCTTCTGCTCAAATTCTGTTCTAATCATCTGGATTGCATGCTCCTTTGACCTTGCTACATTTCTGATCAAGGTTGCTAGCTGAACATTATGGGATACAGACCTCGCCAAAGACAGAATTTGGTACTCATCATTTAGTATAATTCCTGCTCCCTCCAAATCTGCAATGATGGAATCAAACTTTTCCAAATATTCAGTTAAATTGTCCTTTTCAAATAATTTAAGCTTCCTCAATTGCTTTTCAAGCACATCAATCTGAGAAGAGGTTTTAACTTCATATTGGCTTACCATATAGTTCCACATTTCCTTTGGACTCATACCTCTCAGTTTGAGTTTAATGACAGTGCCTACTTTGCTGGTAATAATAGCCTGTGCTTCCATAATTTTGAACTGATCATCTGCCTCTGACACCCTTGTTTCTGCAGGCGAGTCATTACCTCCACCTTCGACAGAAGCTTCACTGGTCTCCCCTGCAACAGATCCTCTGGACTTCACTATTGTTGTTGATCTTCTGTCACCATTATCTTCTATCAAGTGCCAAAGCTTCTCAAACTCCAAGACTTGCTTAATTCCTTGTTTCCATATCTGAAACCCACCTTCCCCCTTGAACACATCAATGGAGTTCAGAAGATTTGCTCCAAATCTAGTCGACATGGCTCTGATACCAATGAAGGAATTTTACAAGACTTACTTACGAGAATCTTAGAATACACTGTTCATATGGATACAAATAATATCCGTTTACAGTTACAGCCCTTCGAGAGCCCAAGCGCTCGATCTTAGGATTCAATTCTCAAGTCTGCTCCTGACACAAAAACAATGATACTATCTGCCGCTTAAAAATTGATCACTCAGTCGGTGCATGAGCTCGGCTAGGCGGATTTACAGGAGTTTCCATTTTCATCCCGTTACAATATCCCACAGGCGTAAACCAAGTCTCTGTACCATTGAAACCTAACTATGTTTCCAGATGTATAACTTCTCACGCGAACTTTATACGGCGGAATTATACGGGGCGCTGTTAGCTTTATACCGCTTTAGAATTTAATTTAAAACACTTCAAAGACAAGCAGCGCCCCATGTCAGATTTTTGTACTTACCATCTGCATTCACTGCCACTGCTTCTCATGAATGCTTAACCCTACTGTCCTTCTGTTATTCAAAAATCTCAATCTCAAATATTACATGATTAATTTCCTTCATTTGTCATGATTCTGTCTGCAATGAACTCTGGAGGCCCGAGCTTGTCAGTCCATCCCTGTGTCTGAGCCTTGGGTAGGAACTTCCTTTGTATTGTGCTGGTCTTTGTCTTTGCAGATGTTGATGTACCACCCTTCGAGGTGGATATATGATGTTATGTTACTGACGTGTATGTTTACGCTTCCGCAGCTAGGTAGGCCCTGAGGGAGACGGGGTAAAATGACCCCTTCACTCTTCCCACTGTGGACTCTAGACGGTCACAGTGATATGTGGAGGGCCCTGTATCAGTGTGGAGCTGGTGCGGGGGATGAACTCCTGTTTGTATACGGTGCGGGCATCGTATACGAGTAGGGGACGTCACAATGGGATCACTTTATATGTAAAATGGATGACCTTTCTATTTGATTAAATTGTGAAAGGCTAAAACAACATAGTGGGCACTTAGGGCAATGATAGATGAGAATAAAAGCCTGTTCATTTTGGTGGTGGCTGTGCTGTAGAGCAGAACTGTAGAGTCCCCTTCTTGAGGGCTTTGGAAAAATGCCAAAACAAGATGCAATTGATTATTGCATGCAAAAAAAAATGTTAGCTCCTGCCGGAATCTCCAACCTCGGAATCTCCAAATCTTGCTGTTGCCGCCGCTCGAATCTTGTTAGTTCCTGCCGGAATCTTCAATCTTGCTGCTGATAGTTCCTGCCGGAATCTCCAACCTCCGATAGCCCAAGCTCTGCCAAGTATGGCGCCTTCCTCCGTCAACACAAATCTCAGCCTCGAGCTTCTCCTCCGTCTGCAAGTCTTCTGTGCTGTAATCCGCTTCTGCAGTCTCTCTTGCTACTTTCCCCTGCTCTAATTCAATCACTATCAGCGAGCCCAAAAGCCCACTTTGCTTCCGGATGTTGCCCCTTTTGTATTCCTCTGTTACACGCTTTCAAGAAGCGTGTTTCCTTTTCTTTTATTTTCAGCATGCCACGTATTTTTGTAAAGGCTATATATGCCACGTATTTTCAACACTCCCCCTTAGCCTTTACAATCCACGACTCCCACTTGACTTTTGGCACTCAATAGTTTGGGTCCAGAAAGGACTTTTGTAAACATATCAGCCTGCTGCAATTTTGTGGGAATATATGCCACATTTATTTCTCCCTTTTCTACCTCATCTCGTATGAAATGATGGTGTATCTCAATGTGCTTACTCTGAGAATGATGGACCGGATTCTTGGTCATTGCCACGCCACTTTTATTATCACAATATAGAATGGTAGCGCTCGTCAGCTGACATCCCAACTCCTTGAGCATTCTACATAGCCAAATTATCTCAGAGGCTGCATGTGATACTGCCACATATTCTGCTTCGGCGCTGGATTTGGCTACACATTCCTGTTTTTTACAACCCCAAGATATAGCAGCATCACCTAGCTTGCACACAAAACCCGAGGTTGATTTCTTGTCATCCAAATCTCCTCCCCAGTCCGCATCAGCATATCCTATTAAATTCTTCTCTATACTTTTGGTAAAGCAAATACCATGATGCGAAGTGCCCTTCAAATACCTTAGCACCCTTTTCGCTGCTATCCAATGTTCTTTTCCTGGATTATTGCAAAATCGACTGAGCAGGTTAACTGCATAGGTGGAACATTGATCATTGTGCCAATGCATGGACTGAACCTCCTGCTGAATTTTAAATATGTAATTTTCTGCGAAGTCTATGACAGAAACAATGGTACCTTCAGGAAATGTTTGCAAATACAATTTGAACTGTTCTGCTTGCCACCTTGCAGTGTAATTATGAGGAATGAATTGCTTGATCAACTTATCCGCATGTACCATGAACTCGTGCAATGATGTGGCTTTATAAACCAGCCTCATAACATCCTTGATTTTGACAATTGGTTTACCACCTATGCCAGCTTCCCTGATGAAGGTTTCTTTGACCTGAAAGAAATAAAGAATCAGCATATGGAAAAAATGTATGGAAAGAGAAGCCATATGCATTTATAATTCTGCCAAAGCATTTACAAATCTCCTAATACAATCCAGCAGCCTATGTAAGAAGGCAAAAACATGTAAAAAGAAAGCCATGCAAGCTGTACCAAATCTGCCCCTACTCAATACACGAGAAGAATGAAAACAGAATTACAATTGCTCACCTTCTCGAAGTTCTTCCATTCAACTGTCATCCCTTTGTTCTTTTCTTTGGGGCATTTATTGAAAGATTTTTAGGCCACAGCGGTTGCATTCCATTGCCAAACATGGTGGCTTGTACCAATCGGCGTCTTCATTATTCGGGCAAACCATAGTTTTCCACATATCACTGACACTACTGAATGTCTTATTGCTGCCTTCATAAATTGGATCTGGTCCACAAACAACACATTTGCATCTACAACTTGCACCATGAATGTTAGAATCTCGTCTTATTGTATTGATTGCCTGCCTAACGAATTCCATTTTCATGTGATATATACAACAACATGTTTCCCTCTCTTTAAGTCTTCTCACAAATTTAGGTTTCAAACTTTCGAAAAACCTCAGCCCTATCTTCATATTCGGATGTTCACGCTTGAATCTCCTAAAGAACATGACTTGCAATACAATAAGCAATTAGTATTAAAATTTTTGTACTGTAATAAACAACAAGCAGTAGCATACCTGAGTCTCTTCCAGATAGTGGATTGGTTGCATATTATAAGGCTTTGACAGTTTAGCACCATTATTTTGGCGTCTAATTTAATGACTTGCCTTTTGTTTGGAGACACTCTTGTTTCAGACACCCAAAAATTGTATACCTTTTCACAATCTTCATCACTTAACCAGTCAGATCTGGCCTTATTCTTGAACATGGACCATAGTCCTCCAAAGTCAGCAATCTTCTTTTTATCTAGAGCAGCATAGACAACCTTTCTCCTCAAATTCAATACTTTTGCAACTGCTGCCCTATTGCTCTGTTCATTTACATCCATCATCAAGGTAGATGCTCTTGCATGGTTAATGTCTTGTGTCCTGCCTCGTTTCTTGTTATCAAGAGTATTCTTCACATTCTCAACTATATGCTTGTACACATTTAAATTCTTATTGCGAATAAAACCAAATTCTGGAAGCTGTTCACCAGCTCTGGATATGACCTCCTCCCTATCATTTGAATCATAATTTTGGCATATCTTATTTACAAAATCCACAATCAGCTTAGCATCTTTTTGTTTTTTTCTAGTAGAAGGTTTCTCCTTGTCTTTGCCTTCATCTTCTCCTACCATCAAAATTTCTGATTGCCTCTCCCTCTTCTTGGCTCTCTGTATTCTCCTTCTAGCAGCCAAGATTCTACGACATGCAGTATTAGGGGATATACAATTGCAAAGCTTACACCATTTTTCTAAACATGGTTCTATATTTTCAGAATTCTTGTTAAGAGGAACTGGAGAAGACAATACCTCAGGCAAATTTGGTTCCATGATGTCTGCCATCTCATTTTCATTCCTGTCTTCCTTCTTCTCATTTTCATTGGTATCTTCCTTCTGCACTTCAAATCTTGCAAGAGATTCTGCAATGTTAATTCCCAAGGATCTTGCAATGTCTTCTGGATCTTCATTTCCAAATCGTGCTGCAAATTCAGCAGCATATTGAGCAAGCAAATCCATGACATACCAAACAATTGCATGAAGCAGAAAGCGAGAAAACACAAAATTCCGAACCACAATTCCATTTTCAAAATTCTATTCCTGGCTGCTGCAATCCAAAAACTAGCGGGAGCGGGAGAAACAGATCCTCCTACTTCCGGATTGATGACATGGCACAACCAACTTCTAATTCCGATTGAATGAGGCCGTCGAAGACCTAACCGTCAAACCAAACCGTCACTTACTGTTCTTGACGGGCTCCAAAAAAAATTTGGAAAATGGCTCATGCACCCCTAAAGCAAGGAAATGTTCCCCACCTATGCGCTTTCACCCAGGAGACCATGTTGTGCATTTGGAGTCGATCTTATTCATCTTTCTAATGTTTCTTTAATGGCTTTTCAGATATTTTCCCATGTTACGATCATTTCTCTTCATCCTTTATGGGCTTGGTCCTTGTCTCTATCCTTCAGTCTCGTGCTACTTCTACTTTGTCAAGTTACTCCTCTGCCTGACTGCAGTTTCGCGGGTGGTGTGTGTCTCATGGGGTTCCATTTTTGCCAGCTTCCTCCTTGCATGTGGCTGCTTTTCTTTCCACCTTAGTCTCTAGTTGACGTAGCTCAGCCTCAGTGGGAGTTGCCGCCGCATCGATTGCTTTCTTCCACAACCTGATCAATGTTCCTTCCCCTTGCGCAACCCCACTTGCTATGTTAGTCTGCCAAGCAGCACCGCGCATGCAGTCAACCACACAGTCTCGCTTACCGCTTGCGGCATCCCATGTTCGCCAAATCATCACATTGCTTGCTCATCCACATGTCGATTGGCGTAGCCTCATGAAAGTGTCACAATTTGCTTTGCGGGTTTTCTTCGCATTTCTGAAGCCCTTCACTTAAATTGGCGTGATCTCACCTTTTTTCCAGATCATGTCCTATTAATCATTCGAAAATCGTGGCTTGGATCCCCATAGCTTTGGAACCCATGCAGGTCGACGTGGTGGTGCCACGGCTGCGGCAGCTGCGTCTATCCCTTCAGATGTTGTTCGCTCTCATGGGCGATGGCGCTCAGTATCTTTCCACTCGTGCTACATCCGTCTTGACATCCAAGATCGTCTCGTGGTATCATGCAATCTTGGTCTTTGAGGTAGGTTCCTCTTCTGTCGGCCGAATATGTGTGTTGTATGATCCATCCTAGGAATGTCATGGTTCTATTGCATTAGCAATAGAACCATCATTCCTTGGATGGGGATGTCTTTCCACCTCCCCTCTTCAGTTTTCCTCTATTTATAGGTTCATGTTTCTCTCTACCTCTTATCGGTGTTCTCTTGAGCTACTGTTGGATTTGCACCTATTTATCAAGTCTCCCACCGCACCCTCCCTTTAACACTCTGTCTGTGCCCAGAGCAGTCAATAGTGTCCTGATGTTTTTCTCGTTTTTAGGCATATGTCAGCATTTATGGTAGTTGGATGTTGTTGGCATGGTTGTGCTTTGTGTCCCTAGCGAAGTCTTGTGATTTCTAGGGATATTTGACCTTTTTTCTTTCTCTCGGCGTCGCACCGTAGCCTCCGAGGCAGTACCATTTGGTGGGCTCTCAGGCATCTCTATGCAGTTTACACCAATTGGTCGACTGTTTTTTCCTTTCCTCATTTTTCAAACCCGGCCGAATATGTGTGTTGTAGGACCCATCCTAGGAATGCTATTTTTATGTTGTTCTTATCCTAACATTGTTGTTAATTGTTTCTTAACTAACCTTAGCTTCTATTTTTTTCTTATTGTTCTTGTATTTTTTTCTGGCTTCCTCTTCGACCCTAACAGGTCACGGCCAACAGCTCCAAGGAAGGCATCGAAGCCTTCGTTTCCCTCTTGAATCCGGCCTCTCAGAGGTCTAAGAGCCCAAATCGGCCCTGGTGGCCTCAGTTCCGACCTCTTCAGGTCGTTTTGGCGCCATGGCAACACTGTTTGATAGCTCGGCTGCAATCCAGGGTTTATCTGAGCTTCTAACCCTAAAATTCCTCCTTCTATGCTAATTTCGGCCATCTTCCAGCCCAATCCGGCCTGCTTCAGGCCCTGCTCTGGTCATGGGGTCTGGGCTTCCCGCCACAGCTAACTACAGGTTAATTACAGTCTCGGTCCGATAACTACTCGCGCATGATATTTACTTCTTGCATGGATGGTACATGGATGACATCTACTATGGAAATGTCATTGGATTCACTAATTTCCCCAGGCATTGATAAATTAAACCCATACTTTATGTCTAACCCATACCTTACCTTATTATGTCTAACCCATACCTTATTATGTCTAACCCATACCTTATGTTTTTTTTTTTTTAAACTCAACCATTGGGTTTTAAACCATTAGATTGGCAAGTTTAAATAATGAATACATGTACATGCATAAATACATGTAGACCTCCAATGCAGATCAGACTGTTCAAACTGATACAGACGGACCAGGTAATCAATCCCCTGGAATCAGTTTAAGATGCAAAATCACAATACAATAAGAAACAATCAACATGAACAAGCACAGAAGGCTGCGAAATCCAGAACCACAAGGAAGAACAAAATCAGATACAAACGAATCTGGAAGAAAATTCGAAACTGGTGGAAGAACAAGAAATGGAAGAAGCAAGGAAAAGAAACCCTCTCTGAACACAAAAATCTGTGAAGAACTGGGCAGGGAGTTGAACCCCGGCGAACCCAAACCAGTCTGCAAGCATATGAAGCAATCAGACAAGCATCTGAAGCAAGCATCTGAAGCATCTGAAGCAGCAGGGTTTGCCATCAGTCCGGATATGTCCATCCGCCGCCCTATCCCACCGGAGACCCTAAATTGGGACCTTCGTCCGAACAAAAAAAAAAACCTTACCAATCAAACCCCCCACCCCTACCTTTAAAACCAGGCGGAAAAAGATCTTTTGCGAACCTTATGGCATGGAATAAAAGTAGATGATATGATATAGCACGTGAACAAGCTACAATTGCAGAAATTGTTGTAGGGTGGGATAGGAAAGCCTGCTAAAGAAACCCCTTTTTCACCTGTTCAATCTCTTTTCATGTTGCCCTGGCCAAAACCGGTCCTCACGCTGGGCAACCATAAAGCACAACAATTTGCAACATTGCTTTGAACATATTATTAAGCCTCTCGAGGGATCAGTAGCAAATATGTCGTTGTCACTATAGACTAAAAGAATAATGCAAAGCTCAAAGGGTTCCAACTATTTGCTTCCCTACCCCCACTGACCATATGTAGTTATTTGAACTCAATCCCCAGATATTTATATTTTCTAGCATGTTCCTAAATTTCACCATCAAAATGCATTTCCATTATATCTTGAGATCCGACAACCATCACTTTTGTCGTATTTTTATTCACTCTCATGCCTCCCATGACACAAATGTCTTGAATTTATCAAAGTATGACTGGGCCACATAAGCAAATAAGACACCGTAGACAAGAGGCAACAATAAGGAGTTCAAAAAGTCGAACGAGGAGCATGAGACTCAAATTTAGCTGAAGGAAGAACAGATTAGTAGGCATGATACACACATTCAAAAACTTTTAGAATAAAAAACTTACCTGTCTAATTTGTAACTGGAATATAAAGCTGAAGCGTATATTAAAAGAATGTTAAGAAGGGATTAAACAGGCTCATCTCCAGAGTTGAGAGCTTTCCATGAAAGCTCTAGTGGAAGTTAATTTGCCCTGCTTTTGTTCTCGACCCTAAGTTCTGTTTGTAACCACTCTTCTTCTCGACGTATTAACTACTATGTTGCGCAAACTACATTCACAATGGGGACAAGGTCATAAAGATGGTGAGAGTTAATGCTCATCTTGAGATTGTTTCTGACAATGGCAAGAGAATTGTGGGACAGAGAATCGCGGTGGGCCAACTTGTTCTTGTTCCAAAGAATGGCAATGTGTTGAAGTAGCTGAAGATTATCAAGGATATGTAACATTCGCACCTATAAATTTTCATATAGATCACCTATACTCTCCTCAAGCTTTTCTTTGTCAAAGTTAGGGTAGGGTCTTTTGTTGTATATGTTATGTGGTTAATCTGTTGCAGATCAAGGGTTTCTCAACCGGCTACCAAGGGCTATAGTGTCTAGTGCATTAGGCTTAAGCAGAGATGGAGCCGACAAATGGTTCAGGCAGAAAGAGCAGGATGTGATTTTCCCTGCTGCAAACCAGAAGACGCAGAGAAAACTAGACAATATCCTTGAGCTTGTGTGCCCAGCCTGCATGCCCTTACTAAGGGCTTAAGAGCTCCTCGTTGTGTAGGAAATTCAGATGTGAGCTCCTTATGCTGGCTTACGCGTCCTTGTACGTGTTACATTAGATTCAAGGCTCAATCTTGTTATTTGGCGCAATGATTGTTTACGACTTTGGTTTTGTTTGTACTACATAATCGACGGCAGGGGGGCTATTCCGCCTCGTAGGGTCTCGAGGCGGTGCCACCAATCAAGGCGCTGCACAAGGCCGCGAGTGCTGCAGAGGCTGCATGCGCTCTGCTGCTCGTGCCGCCGAGGCTGCGTGCGCAGGCGAGAGGCCTTACGAGGGCAGAACCCCCGCCGTCGATTATGGGATGTAATCAACATTAGCTTCAAGTGCTGTTTTTTAGACTCTGAATTGGTTTTGAAACAAGATTTAAAGACTAAAATGAAGAAATAAGCAAGAAAACTCTGTTTATGAAAGCTTTACATCTACTTTTGAGCAAAAGCCGATTTGTCATTACTCTTCAATTTTTGAAGCAAGGTTGGCATCGGAAGATTTGTAGGGTTAGCATCGGAAGACCTAAAGCAAAAGGAAACATCTGCAGGGTTGGCATTGGAAGAAAGGTCCGTCATTCCTCTTTCTTTTGTTTATAAAGCTAACTCTAAAACTGGAAGAATGATCTGTGCTAAAAAAAAAGATCTGATCCCATTGCAGTGACCCTTGCAAAAGAAAGAAAGCCGCTTCTGCAGCTCCGTTAAAAAACTCCCATCGCCTTGAAGTCGCTTCCTGCCCCGTTAAAAAAAATGGGAAGGGAAGCGGCGCCGCTCCGCCAAAACCAGAAAAAATTTCGCCTTATAATTTTCATGTAATATAGGCATAATTTGAAGCTAATATTGATTACGAATCCAGAACCAGCATATGGTTGTTGACATGAAGGAACTTTCGCAGCAAAACATTGGTGTTTTTCTAATCTGAACTTTCTTCTTTTTTTTTCTCAGCCGCAATTCAAATGCAAGCTAATTTGACACGTAACTTTTGTTTTCGTTAATAAGCTATTTAATGCAATTCTAACGGACTTGCCAAGCTGGCCTCTCCGAGGCAGCTTGGGATCCTGTTGGTTCTATCGCATTACTACTAGCACTTGACGAGGGAGATTGGACTAATTAAATATCATATGCAACTTGTATTCCATATGACATTTAATTAGCCCAATCTCCCTCGTCAAGTGCTAGTAGTAATGCGATAGAACCAACAGGATTCCAAGCTGCCTCAGAGAGGCCAGCTTGGCAAGCCCGTTACAGTTGGTATCAGAGCATAGTTGATCTTGAATGCTTTGAAATTAGATTGAGTATCCTGAGGGGGTTGGCTAATGATATTTTTGTATTATGCAGAAAGTAGAGGGAACCATGGAAGCTGGCGATGCTAGTGGTGCAGGTGGAGTTGGAGCTGATGGAGCTCCCGATGTTACCAGTATTTTGCAAGCAATTCAGCAGGCTTTGCAGCAGACTGCATCCCAGCAAAAGAGTGAAGCGGAGAAGGCTATAGAGAAGGTATTGAAGGATACCAGGAGGGAAGTGTTCACTGGGGAGAACACAACCAGGGATGATGCAGATGCATGGCTCCGAGGAGTGGAGTTTTATTTCGACCTGATTAAGGCAGAGGAATCAGTAAAAGCGCTCCTTGCACAGGCAATGCTAGGAGAATTTGCACGTGTTTGGTGGGAGGCTACATGGCCAGAGTTTAAGAGTGCATTTAAAGGTCATTTTACACTGCCGGGGTATAAGGTGGAGAAAATGAATGAGTTCTTTGATTGTAAGCAGGTTGGCACAGTAGCGATTATAATGAAAAGTTCAAGAGATTGCAGCCTCATTGTCCTACAATGGACAAGGTTAAATTGTGCTCTAGATTTGTGCAAGGGCTTCAGGTGGAAATTAAGAGCACGATGTCTGGAATACAGATCTGGAGGAGGTTGTAAGAATTGCGAAGCATCAGGAAGCAGATCTGGCAGAAAAAATAGCACTAGATGCTCAACGGAAGCGGTAGGCTCAATCTTCATGGCAAGTCGGGAATTCCTCGAGGAGAGGAAGGTATAATAACAATAGAGGTGGAGCTGCTGCCCGCTCTATGGATGTGCAGGCCAGCAATAGCCAAGGGCCACAAAATAGATCATCCCGGATGTCTGCATAGGAAAGGGATGTGTGCATCAATGAGAGGCGATGCTTTAGGTGCCGAGAGCCTAGACATTGGGCGCGAGATTGCCCTAATACCAGGACATATGGTGGGTATACTGCCTCCACAGGGTCTGAAAATCAGCGAGGAGGAAGGCAAAATCAGCGATCAAGGCAATCGGAAGACAATGCACCTAGACGGGGTCAAGGAAGGGGTGGCCCATGGCGTGGGGACCGAGGTGGCCATGGTAGAGTCTACGGAAGAGGAGAAAGCAGGTCAGGGGCAGCAAGAGATCAGGGGAGAGGATCAGCATGTGCTGCCACCATCCGAGATCCGCCTACTGAGACTATGCACATGTACGCTGCGGTGGAGCAAGGCAATGTGGATGGTCAAGCTGATATTATTCGCGTCCCAGGTGTGTTTTCTTTAGGAAAAATCCATTTGCTTGTCTCAGAATTTAAAGTTGCTATTTCTCACAAAAAATCTTCATAACAAAAAGGGAAAGACCAGATCTCCAAAAAGAAGTTTATGCACCTAGTTTGCAGAGCCATTAGAGAGTATTCCAATTGAGAAAGCTTGAAAAGACATTCTGCTCATACACTTGCAAAAAGTAGCTCTCGGGTTGGGATATTGACCCAAAATTGACTCAGTCATTGTGATCAAATGCTCATAGCTGCCCTAAAGATTTCTCAGCAGGCTTTTATAGACAAATCAAGCACCCTGTCTAGAGTCCAATGAAATTGATTGCATGGAGAAAAGCCCAAAGAACCATATAAGAGAAGTGTTTTGCTGTGACAGACTTTTTTCTGTTTAGGGAAACTAAACTGTTTTGGTTGTTTGAGCAATTTCACTGCAGTATTCTCTCACATATTGGTTCCCTATAGCAACCTGGAGGTTCTACACCATTGAGATTGAGGGATTGTCAGGAATATCCTCAACATTTTGGAGTATCGAGATCCCACCTGGATCTTTGGGAACTCATGGCTCCTAGGAAAAGCAATGAGGTGTCTGACCAAATTCACATTGAAGCACCAGAGAACACTGGTGTTCCTACCACAAATGTCACCAATCAAGGTAATGCAGGTATACAATATTTTGAGCTCAATATGCCAACTCCTCCCCCTACATTTGATCCAAGCATCAATGCTAATAATTTTTTGAGAAGCTATGAGGAATACTACCAAGAGTATGGACATAAGAAAGGTACTAAGTTTTCAGAATTCAAGAAATGTTTCAAAAATGAAGAAGTGAGAGCATGGTTGGAATACACTATCAGCATAGATGTCAACACTTGGGAGGAGATCAAGAAGCACTTCATTGAAAGGTTTGGTAAGACAACTGAACCACAAGATTTGGTCTTTGAATTACAGACTTTTCAGATTAAGCATGGTGAGACTGTGCACCAATATGTGGAGAGATTTCACACTTATCTAAGTAAGTGTCAAGCCAGTCAGGTACCAAATCATACCCTATACCTTGTGGCATGTTTCATAAGGGGCTTAAGTAGCAGACCACGGGTATACAGAAAAATGTATAAGTTGCAGAAGCAAGCAGGCGGGTAAAAGCATGAAAGGGTGTCTATAAATGTAGCCCTTTTTGTACATATACATATGTACCGAATGCACATTTTTGGAATAACTGTCATCATGACCCGCTAGTAACTGCCATGATTAATGGCTATCCACCACTCTGAAACTGCATAATTTTCGGATTTTGAAATTCTTTCCCAAATTCTTTCTTGGTTTGCCTCTCGTTCACTATCCCGCCCCTGCCTTCTCTGCTTGAATTCCGATCACGAATTCTTCATCTAGCTATGGCCCCAAAACGCCCCCAGATCAGTGCTTGCTCATCACCACAGCCCAAGCAAGAAGCCAGTGCTTCCGGCAGTGGAATTTTACCTCCAAGGAGTTTACGTTTGGGTTCTGATGTGATCCAAGCCAAAGACCTCCGTGATAAATATGCAGAGGCCCACATACCCAACCTAGAGATGGTTATGAACGAGGTATGGGGTGAAGCTCCAAAAAATAGACGAGGATTCAAGGAAGGGAGAATCCAGAACGCATGGAAAGATGATTTTTTTAAATATTATGAATTGGTTTATGGCAAGAAACAGGTTACAAACCATTATATTTCTACCTATTTTGCCAGAGCATTTGCTCTTCACTTGAAGGGACGGCTTATTGATTGGATGGACGTGGCTGGGACCACCAAAGATCTTTCCAAAACTTCAGACGTTACAGAGGACCCTACAACAGGTAAATCCTCAAATATCAAACAGGACATCATATTGCAGCAGAATATTAGAGTCCTGGGTTATTCTAGATCAGATGTTGACACAATAAAGCAGTTACTTAAGCATGGGTTGGAGGAGAAAACTAACCAATTGAATGAAGTAGAAGCACCGGAAGAAAAAAGGAGGGATGCATTGAAGGTCATCAGCCGGATTGAGGGTAGAAAGGATATGCTATCCGAAGATCTGCAGCAGATCTGCCAGAAAATAGATGAGACAAAACAGGAATTTGACAAATTGTCCCAGGATTCTGCTGGAAATCAAGTTATCTTCGGAGTGTTGAAGTACAAGTTGGAAGACTTGGTTGTGAGTAGACATGAGAAAGAGCAGCACTCTTCTAAGCTAGAAATTGGTTTGCAGGAAGCAACTAAAGAAATTGAAAGGCATGAAATCTCGATTGAACAAGCAAAGGAAAAACTTAATTGCATTGAATTGGTTCAGCAAAGGCATTCACAGATTTTGGATTTCATGGGGAGAGCAGGACCTATTGTTCTTGCACCCGAGGCCCTACCCTATAGGAGCTACTTCTATAGAGCAGTTCATCACATTCAGTTCATGTACCTGTTGTGGCCAAGGCTTTGGCAAAACTGGTTTGTTGCTGCTAGCTCCATGCAGAGATGCTTATTGCCTCTTCTGCTTGTGTTATCTTGTCCATGAAAGACAGAATTGCATAAAAGGTTGCATCTGGGATGAGGGCATTCGAATTCAGCTTGGTTTCCCTGCTGTGAAAGGTATGCATTGCTCTCAACTAGTTTAAACTTATATTTCTCTTAATTCATATTTGTTATTGTAATCTGCATAGTTCTACATGTATGGCTTTCAGTGCATTGCTATTCCTTGCACATGTATAACTTTTAGTGTACATCTGTAAGCAGAGGTACATAGGCATATATTTGCTTGTTTATTGATGCTTTTATTTTTGAGCTTGGACTGCAGTTGTATCAGTTGTACATGTATCTAATGGAGTCTACATCTGCAAATAGATGTACATGCATTTATCTTTAGAGTGCACCTGTAGATGGATTCATAAGTATGTGCATTTTTTACATATATGTGCTTTTTTTGGGCATAGATCTACATTCCGTAACTGGATACCTGGGTACATCTGGGTGCATTGAGGTACATCTATGTACATTGAGGTACATGTACATGTACATTTGGCTAGAGTTAAATGTAGTTACGTACATTTGGTACATTTTATGTACATGAAATGTACATGCTTGGCAGAATGTACTAGATATTTCTCATTGTTTAAGTTCTGTTTTCATGTTCTTTTATGTCTATTGAAATTTAGATCATTTGTTTGTTTTTTGCGATGAGGTCGCTCCTATCCCGCGGCTTTAATGGTGATGTTCTTGAGCCATCCGTGATCGACTCTCTTTACAGATTTTACCGAGCATAAGCGGCACCGAATCAGAGACCCTCAACCTTCCAAAATCCGGATCACCAATGACATTTACAAAGGTGCGATAATAGAACCATCTCGCAATGCAAAGGCCTCCTCAAACATGGCAAAGTGAAGTTGAGGAAATAGAGAGGATGGCACTTGAGAAAGCTAAAGCAGTTGCAGGTGCAGAGCCTTCAATGACTGCTGCAACAGAAACACTTTCATCACCAAGTGCTAAATTAGTAATTGGAGAAGTTCCTAAGAAAGATTCAGCTTCTATCTCAAAGATCATCTGCGGTGCGCCTGGACTGCTTCTGAAGCTACAAAGGACACAGATCCAGATTTTATCCCAGGAGATACCAGGGAAGAGGAAGTTGAGTTGGTAGTTGAGTCCACTCCAAAGAGGAGGCAAAAGAATGTTTGGTGATGTAACTCCAAGAGGAAAAAAAAAGTGCAAAATCTCCAAAGAACAAAAAAAAATGTCCTCCGAAAAGAAAATCTCCAGGCAAAAAAGTGCCACCACCACCAAGAAAGAGGTATGTCCAAGATGAACTAATTTTGTTAAACATCTCAGATTTATGATAATTAACCACATTTTTTTTGTACATAGGACACGATTACAGGCCGTGAAGGAAGCTGATCCTGATCCTGCTGAGTCGGAACCGGAAGAGGAAGAGGAGCTACAAGCAAATATTGATGTGATAACAAATAAGGTGCAGCAGTCCACAGAAGATGTTGAAGCAGGTGATGAATTTACAAGGTGAGTAATATACAATTGATTACAATAGATATATTCTTTTTGCTAATGTTTGTTGTTTCCTTATGCAGTTTAGTGAACCGATCGAAAGGTTGGTTCCATTCACTCCTTATAGGGATTTGTCCTCCTAAGCCTGCACCCTCTATCTTTCAAAGTGATGTTGACGAAGTTCTGGCTGAAGTCGGACTTGACCTCTAAGATGGTAGATGTCTATGGGAGGTAGGCTAGCATTTCAACATATTTATGTTATTTCATTCCCTAAGTCACTCATCTTATGTATTAATATGTATTCTGGATTTGTGTGCAGGTACCTTTGTAGCGGTCTTCCATCTGATTGGAAACACAAGTTTTTTATGGTTCGACCGGACACCTTCCAGAATTTTGTGAATTCCCTCAAGAACCCAGGGATGCACGTAACACTAACATAAAGGAAGGGTGTTGTTTACGTACCCGTATTTTACGTTTACATACGTCCCATACCTTCCTCGCAGTACTATACGTACTATACCTATAAGTTGACAGGTCAAATTAAGCTCTTGTTTTATTAATACCGTACTTAACGTATTAATATGTATAGTACATATGATACGTACTTTATATAAAAAAAACCGTCCAAATGACATTAGACCAATAGAATTGGTAAAATTATACATTAAAAAAAATACATTATTATATTATAGAATATGAGTAAAAAACACATTAAGAGATTTTAGACATTAGGGAAATTATGGAATTGTAATTAAAAAGAAAAAAAAAAAAACACATAATCTTCTTGCAAATAAAAACCCAAAACCCCTGCGTTTTCCCCCTCTTTCTTCTTACCCTGGCTGTTGAATCGGAATGGAGATGGAGATGCAGACCCACCTTTCTCCTTGTTTTGTCATGGTAGGAGGCAAACCTTCTCCTTAATACTTTAATAGCTTGCATTCATACCAGGAAAGAAATATAGAGGTCAGCGGCAGTTAATAGCTTCAGATGCAACAAATAGCAACAATTCCTTGAATTTATTTGTCCGTGGGTGTAGATTGCAGACTAGAATATATAACTCTTAAATAGACATATTTTGGATTGATTTTTTAAGAAATATTTAATTTTCTAAAGTAATATATTCTGGTTCATTATATAAAACTTGAAGTTCTTCATACTAGTTGTTATTCCAACTATTTCAAGTGCAATATAAGAAATAGTAGTTCTAAAAATTACAGAAAGTACTTAACATATAGTACGTAAAGTACGTATTTTACGTATTTAATAAGTACTTTATAATTCCAAAAAACGTATTTAAAGTACTTTTTAAATGAGAGGTATGCATACGGTATTAATACGTTACGTACGTATAATACCCGTATCGTACTAAACGTACCTGACAACACTGGGCTGGATGGCATTTTGATTGCAAGATGCCAATACATATTTGTTCCAATTCTGCAAGGCCCAAATGTGGCATTGGTAATACTTGTGCTTGCTGGTCTAGTGAAAAGCTCTTTTCCATCTATAGCTAGCCCAAGTATACAGATCCTCTCTCCTGTCAAAGGCTATGTACCCGATGCTAAAGTGGTCCAGAAGTAAGTATGAGTTTCTGTTTTGTTTTTTATGATTTGATTATTCTCATATTGCAATTTCTTATGCTTGATTTATTCTCACATTGCAATTTTGCAGGTTTCATAAGCTTGTGATCAATAACATGATGCTCGGATCCAACAGCTTAAGCCATGGTAGGAAGAACTTTGATGCTCCTGTGTTCTGTCCTAAAATGCCAGAAACTAGTACCAGCAACCCTTGCATGTACATTGTGGCTTACATGCACAAATTCATAGATGCCGTGGTTGATGCACAGCCAAGCTCCATTTTTGTAAGTAGAACATGTTATTTTCCTATTAGTTATTTGTTGGTATAGTCCTCTAATACTTGTGCACCATGCAGATGACACCCAGTTGGTTCACTGATGCCTATGCCAAGTCACGGAGGGATCATCTAATGGAGGCATTAATTGTAGAAGGCGAGATGAATATACAAGCAGTTGTTCCTACACAGGGTAGATAGTCTCTTTGACTTGTTTGTAAATTACATTTTTGTATGAGCCATGCTCCGAGCTTCTTTGTACTCAATAAGTAATGAAAAAATTAATTTATTTGTCTCACTTACACCTGTGCAAATAACAATTGTGTAATTATCAATGTGTTTTCTCAATTGTGTGATCTGAAATGTAATTATAAATTGTGAATCTCAAGTGTTTTCTTGCTGACAGGTGACACAAATACATCTGAAACAGCTACAGTGTCATCTAAACTAGCCTCGTCTTCTGCATACAAAACTTCCACATCATTTTCAGCTTCACCACGAGAGGCAATATGATCTGTGGGCTCCAAACTTTTTAGAGACCATTCTCCACAATGTTTAATGTTCTCACAATTCAACCAATTGAAGTTCATGCAAGCATCACAAAAGCACGAGAGCGGTCTGCATAGCAACTTTGTTGGATCTGCTGGGTTTATAGTTGACACAGAATGTATCTGCTGAGTACCAGGTAAAGTCTTGCAATTGAATGCTTGTTTGCTCACATCTGTTTTCCAACCTCCCAAAACACCCTTTCACAATCCGATTCCTTGGCCCTTAAATCGCACATCTTTGTTTACGCGACTTTTGTCACTTTGGCATGCCATTTTGTTTTCTCTGCTTCGCTCTCAAGCCACAACTTTGCTATACCAGCCTTCCATCATCATGTGTGCCTTTCCCATGGCCAGCTCCAAAGAAATTCCATATCACTTTCGAATTTTATTTTCAACATGGTATCTCTGATTCCATACCATGCCCGTCACAGATTTGAATTGAGATGCACAACCATCCGACCACACACATAATGAAGGTTTATGTGTCCACCTCCATTATTCTTAAGCCACCCCAAATGTAATTTAAAACCATGTTGCACAAAATGAGTGTCATGCTTCCTGTCATCTGAAACATAGAAATGCACTGTTTTTTTAAGCTTACCTTCTATTTTCATCATTGAAATATGGACCAAAATACTAATTTGATCAGGATTCCAATGCTCGAATTGCACTTCTGTCCCTGGTTTCAATGTGTAGTTCTCTGCAAAGTCAACAACAGACAACACACTATTATCCGGGAGTTTCTCAACACATCTTTTAAACTGTTTGCTCTGCCAGTGTGCTGTAAAGTTATGATCTGTAAACTTAGCAAATGTGACGTCCCCTACTCGTATACGATGCCCGCACCGTATACAAACAGGAGTTCATCCCCCATACTAGCTCCATACTGATACAGGGCCCTCCACATATCACTGTGACCATCTGGAGTCCACAGTGGGAAGAATGAAGATGTCATTTTACCCCGTCTCCCTCAAGGCCTACCTAGCTGCGGAAGCGTAAACATATACGTCAGTAACATAACATCATATATCCACCTCGAAGGGTGGCACATCAACATCTGCATAGACAAAGATCAGCACAATACATAGGGAGCTCCTACCCAAGGCTCAGACTCCGGGGGATGACTGACAAGCTTGGGTCTCCAGAGTTCATTGCAGACAGAATCATGACAATGAATTGGGCTGGTATAAGAACATGGCATTGGGTTGTCCACTCCATCCGCCCCTCCTGTGCACACTTTGCAGAGTAGGTTGAAGAGTGTTGGGACCTGACTGTAGCCCGCCGGATGCATAGCCAAAGGGGCTACTCCTGGGTTGCATCTCCCCAGTTCCGATGGGGCAAGTAGGGATCACTCCCTCCAGAGATCTCCATGCTGACTCAAGGCAACTAGAGGGCCACTGCCCTTATTCGACTTAACCCACTGGAAAGTGAACTCCCCCGACGTGGTAGAACTTAAAAGCCTATACGTGTCCTCCACTTTGGTTGCCTTGACCGGCAGTGGGATATTCTGGCTAAGCCTGTAAAAGATGTTATTCTGTACAGGACTAGTCTAGCTTGGACCTTAAACAAAATACTCCACGGGTGTCGAGCCCGTGCCTTACCCACACGCAGTGGCAAGCCATTAGACCTAGTCTGCTGTGATCCCCGGTAGGCCTTATACACCAGAGGGATCGGTCATGAGTCAGAACACGAACCTCCTTCTGAGCCAGTCTGGCCCCTCCACCCACAACCAGGTGTGGTTCTTGTACACAGGCCGAAATCTAGTAATGCACTAAGAGGGACTAGCTAGGAGCATCATCTACTAAGCTTTAAGTCTCTACCCCCCTTCCCAATACAATGAGTCCACAGAATGCATCCGTCCATCATATCAACATAAGTAATAAGAACTAATCTATCTCATAGAGTTAGGTTCTTTAGTTAGGGTCAATCTCAGGATCAGCTTGGCTACTAAGGGTGATTTAATAGGCTAAACCTACTGGTTCGAAGGCTGGAATAAGGTTTAGGCTATTCAATCGACCAAATACCTGATCCCTGGTTCACTCCTCTCGATCCGAAGGCGTCCATGTCTCTGTTCTACTTTGGGATGCGGTCGAAAGAGTGATCTGACAAGCTGGGGCGCATGGGCAGATCGTGGGAGTTGGAATTGACTCCTTAGGCGTGCAAATCGGAGCTCGGAAGGTCTGTGGGCGAAAAGGGGAAAGTTAGAGTTTGGTGCCTTATGTAGGCTATCAGTTAGGTTTAGGGTTTCCATGACCCTTGGTCTACCTTTAATGGGTTAAAGGTCTAAAAGTGCGCACAATTACAAGTTGCCCCCTAGGGCGCCCTTGCTTGGGTACACGTCGGCGTACACGTCGATTGGGACGGCGTGGTACGCGTGACGGTGCAGTACGGTATACGTCTTGAGACCGTATATCGTACTGGAACGTCACATTCTCCCCACCTTGAATTGATGCTGTCCGCAGCATCTTGGGTCTCCCCACCTTGGGATCTTGTTAACCTGCAATCAACTTCATGTATATGACATACCATCATTATACTTATACATTTATTAAGGATTACCTTAAGGTAATATTTATAGAACGTTATTATACTATTATTCCATTAAACTTATGAATTCGCATGTCATTACAACAATTACTCATAATGTCATTTTTATCATTATGTATACAATTGTTCTCTGAGGTACTCTTCATTCCTTGCAACACATTATAACAAAATTTGTGTTGCAAGTCTTCGTAGTTTGACCTCGTGGCCCTCCGGAGCGCTCTTATTGGCCTGCAGGTCAACACTACGTTAGTACCATTTTTATTATTAATAAAGTTTTGGTTATATGGTGACCACCCCACCTATCTACATGAATGCATGGCTAATCTCCCAGCGTAGGAAGAGGATGATTCTTCCATCGTGGCCGAGGAGACAGCGCCTATAATGCCTATATGGCGCTCATGCCTACACCTTTAGTTGCCCAGCGTGGAGGATAGGTCCTTCCCGTATATGGGGCGTGAAGGCCAGATTCCTCCTATCAAAGCATATATGGGGCTAGAGGTGCTTTCCTATCAATGCATTCCTCAATGACCTCCTTTCTCTCGAGGTCGTCTACTTCCGTGGGACAGAAGTAGACTTTCCAAACGGAACCGCGGTCATGCCTACATTGACATTACACCACGTCCTAGAGATCACCGTAGTAATCTCATCATCGGTAACAACGCGTGCAACCCATACCTCATAGGTTGCATGCATAGATTATACCTAACTATACAAGCTATAAATCTACACAAATCGACATGCCTGAGCCGATTTCTTCGGAGATGACCTTGCCGTCCCATTGCTCCATAAACTGTGGGTACTGCTTAATCAGATCTCGTTTGAGTACCCATGTTGCGTCTTCCACCGGCAAGTGTTTCCACTTGACCAAGTATTGGAGAAACTCCGATCTCCTTGTTTTCTTGAACGCTTTATCAAGAATTAGTTCTGGAACTATTTCTATCTGCTCCTCTGTCATTTCCAACATCGTTGGAGTGTCCAAGACTTCATCTAGATTGGGAGTATGCTTCTTCGGCAAACTCACATGGAAGACTTTGTGGATCTTTAAGTGTGCTGGCAAGTCTAACTTGTAGGATTGGTTACCCACTCTCTTGACTATTCTGAAGGGTCCAGCCCACCTTGGAGCAAGCTTCTTACAATTTCCGATGCGGAGCTTCGCTTGCTTTACCTTGATCTTGAGCCATACATCATCTCCAACTTGGAACTCTCTGACTGTTCGATGTTTGTCGGCAATGCTCTTTTGTCGACTCCTTGCTGCTAGGAGATACCCTCGAACTTCTTCCACGAGCTGCTGCATGTCGCCCAACATTTGCTGCGAAACTTCTACTTTTGACATGGGGTTGTGCCAAGTGTCTGGTGTTAGGCATTGGTAGCCGTAGTTGATCATGAACGGCGACATTTGGGATGATTCCTGCTTGGTGATATTGTATGCAAACTCCACCAAGTGAATAAATTCCTCCCACATACCTTGCTTGTTCCAGACATAGTTTCGGAGCATGTCTTCCAATATTCTGTTGGTACGCTCTGTTTGCCCATCTGTCTGGGGATGATAGGCCGCGCTCATGGATAGCTTCGTTCCAATCGTTGTGAAGAGATCCTGCCAGAAGGCACTGATGAATTTCGGATCTCGGTCGGAGATAATTTCCCTTGGCATGCCATGGAGTCTGAATATCTCTTTGGTGAAGAGCTTTGCCGTGTCCATAGCGGTGTCCATGGTCCTGCAAGGCACAAAATGGGCCATCTTTGACAACTTGTCAACCACGACCATCAGGGCATCCTTACCCCTTACTGTTCTTGGGAGCCCTGTTATGAAGTCCATGCTGACCAGGGATAGGTTCTATACGTACAAAATCAAAATTCCTGACGTATAAAGTAAAAAATACGTATTTTTTAATAAAATACGATGAACGTGATATAAAAACCTCGCCCGGTCGGAAAAAAATTCGCAGACGCTGAACCTTCTAATTCGTCGTCGCTGAAGTTTTTCAGCGTCTGACGCTAAATAGTAAAATCCAGACGTCTGAAAAAAAAAAAAAAAATCGGGCGCGTTCCCGACGCCGAAACCTTCATTTAGCGTCACGCCAAACGCCGAAACCTTTTCGTTTAAGCGTCTGACGCTGAAAAAGTTTCACAGACGCTTTTTATACGATTTTAATGCAACGCCGAAATTTGAATTTCAAGTTTGTAATTTTTTTTTTTTGAATTCAAATTTCGCGTCTGCGAAACCTTCATTTCACGACGCCGAAATTTTTTTTCAGCACGCAAAATAGAAGGTTTCACGACGCTGAACCCCGCAAAAAAAAAGTTTTTTTTTTTTTTTTTCATTACAAGTCGTTTTTAATTAAAGTGGGACAAATCTCGAATTTTGGGACTCTGGACCAAAATGGGACAAATTTTTTTTTCATTGAATCGTTGTTAGATCGAGGGAGGGAAGGGAAAGGGGAGAAGTTGAGAGAAGTAAGGAAGGGGTTAAGTTAGAAGAAGGGCGGGAGGGAGGAAGTTCGAAAAGGGGGGTGAGAAGAGGGGGCAAGAGGCAACTAGAGAGGGGGAGGAGGACGGGCAAGAGGCAATTGGGAGGGGGGGAGGGGGATGGGAAAGAGGCAACCTGGAGGGGAGGAGGATGGGAAAGGCAACCTGAGAAGGGAAGGAGGATGGGCAAAGAGGCAACTGGGGGAGGAGGATGATGGGCAAAGGGGCAAATGGGAAGGGGAGAGAAAGGGCAAAAGGGGGCAAAGATGTAGTAATTATAATCAATATATAATTATAATAAATATAATTAACAAATATAATTAACATTATTATAATTAATTAAAAAAAACAATATATATAATGAATCAGGAAATAATAGCCAAGGTGATTTCTCGACTAGTGGGGCGAGAAGATGCCCACAAAATCAGACTCCCCGAATTCACTAAGAAGATTGCATCAGACAACCTGGGAACTCCGTTTCGAGTAGCTGAATCACAGAGCAACCTGGGAATGATGGACAAAATTTGGATGAGCCGAATTCGACCCTACTAGGTGCTGCCGCAGTCCAAAATGAGGGCGAGGAGGCCATCGCCTCGCCTTCGGCTTTGCCTTAGCCTCACAAGACATATGAGCTCCTTCTTTCATGCGACCATCTATGGCGTGGATTTAATGGTGCTTCAATCAAATTGGAGATCTGCAGAGCAGGGTCTTTTTTTTCTTTTTCTTTCTTTCTCGCCCCGCGTGGCGAGAAGTGTGCAATGCAGTAGCTTGTACAAGGTCCCTTGTGAAGGGCATGAAATTTATTCTGCTCCCGAAATTTATTCTGCTCCCGAGCCTTGTACTAAGGGCCTTGATTTTCTAACTGCTGATTTTCTAACTGCACAATTGGTTACGATATTTCAACAGCAGAGGATCCTGCTTTCAAAGAGCTCCTTTCTTATATATTTGATCGGATAGTGGTAAAATCATCATAGAAACTTATTCTTCCTACTGCCCTCTGCTTAGCTGGAGTTAGAATCAGAGCCGCAGGCAATAAATTTAACTGGTCTGTATATATTTGTGGCAAAATGCAGGACGAAATGATTTTGGAGCATAGCGCACAGTCATTTTTAGGGAAAGCAAGCATTTCTTTGAAATCAGAGCGGAAACAGAGCATATTGGTTCACACTGTATCTGTAAAACTAGAAGAACGTAGCAGTTTTGAGACTGTAAAACGAGAACAAAGCAGCTCTGAAAAGGAAAATTTTCTTTTACTTGTGTTAGTAGCGATGATGAATCTGATCTGAAGCGGAAACCCATTTCTGAAGCTCCTTTCTCATTTTTTCAGATTTGCTGCCGGATTTCACCGTTTCTTTTCCCCAGATATGGCGCAAAAGCGTGATCAGGATTAAACCGGCTTCCAGCCCCAAGAAGGGCCAATTTTATGCGCTAATAAGGAGCAAGGCGACAGGGAGGTGGCTATGGTGTTCTAGATGCTACAGGGAGGTGGCTATGGCGCAAGAAAGCGATTCGGCGGTGGAAGGGCCAGACTCACCAATGGCTGCAAAGATTTCTGTTGTAACGGCCCCTTCTGCCGCATCATCTTCATCTTTTTCCGATCCGGTGCCTCAGAGGCCTACAAATCTCGAATTTTCTTGCAACAAGCGAGTGGCTCCGTTGATAGGAAGCCGAAAGTTCTGGAAGGAAGCTGAAAAGCTCTGGAAGGAAGTCGAAAGATCTGATAGGGCCGATCCTGCATCTGGCTCCGCATCTTGAAAAGAATTAGTTCTTCAATAGCTCCGCTTCCATGCCATAGCTAGGTTCTTGAGAGTTCGCCATAGCCAGCCACGATTTGGTAAGTGTACCAAATTTCTTCGTCTCAAAAGGTACGTACCAAATCTCCCCCCCTTTTCAATTTCAAATTTCGAAAATCTCCCCCCTTTTCAATTTCAAATTTCGAACTTAAGAGGTGGGAAAAAAAAAGCTAAATACTGAGAGAAAAAAGAGTGTACGTAAGAAAAAAAAAATACGGATATAGCATGGCCAATGGGTTATTTTTCTAAGGTTGATGGGTTATTTTTCTAAGGTTAATGGGGAAAAAAAGCGGGGTACGTACTAAATTTTAAATTTCTAGGACAGGCTGGAAAAAAAAGCTGGTTATAGTAATATATTACAAACATACCATTAATTGGGCTATAATTTTATTAGTGTCGCCCATATAAATATTTGAATTTTTGTCGCAAATTGATAGCATGGTTTTGTTTATATGTGTGCTTGCATAATCATAACCTTATGTTGACCTTAGAGGTGCTAGGCATATAATTCTTATGTCTAAGATAAAAAGTTGGCTTATACAAGATTATAGTATACTTTAAATTAGTTCACTTTATTTCAAAGGAAATGATGCATGGCTATACTATATATTGCTTTGCATGGACCATGTGATAGTATGCTATACTATACTATATAACTATATATTGCTTTGTATGGGTGTGCTAGTATGCTAATGCGTGTAGAAAGTACTAATGTGTGCTAATTAAGCTGTGCTAATATAAAAATGCTAATGTGTGTTAGTACTAATGTGTGCTAGTATAAAAACAATTGTTAAATACTAATGTGTGCTAAATACTAATGTGCTGTAAGAAAAACAATAAACTATGGTGTGATAGAATAATAAACTATGGTGGAAAATTAGAAAGGCCCTCAAAACTTGCGTTTTTTGCTTTGAGCTGCCTTTCTCGACTCGCGAGTCGAGAAAGGCCTTCTGACCCCTAAAACCTGCGTTTTTCGCTTTGAGCTGCCTTTCTCGACTCGCGAGTCGAGAAAGGTCCTCAGGACTGCGTTTCTCGACCTCAGAACTCTGTTTTTCACTTTGAGCTTCCTTTCTCAACCCCCCAAAACTGCGTTTTTTTACTCTCAGATGCTTTTCTCGACCCACGAGTCGAGAAAGGCCCTTAAAAAAAATTTTCTTGAAAAAAAAAACTTTTTTTTTCCTAGTTAAAAAAAAAAGGAAAAAAATTTTTTGCTCGAAGTCGCGTTTCGACTCGCGAGTCGAGAAAGGCCATTAGAGGGGCCTTGAGGGTCTTTCTCGACTCGCGAGTCGAGAAAGGCCCTCAAAAAAATTTTTTTTTTTGCCTACTTAAAAAAAGAAGGAATTTTTTTTTCCTTGTTTTTTTGTTTTTTTGGGCTCTAAGCTACATCAGAGGGGCCTTTCTCGACTCGCGAGTCGAGAAAGGCCTCATACCTACATTCTTCAGAAATGGCCCTTAGAACTGGTTGTTTTCTTATTTGTATTGTCTGTAGCATCACTTGCACTAACTTGATTTTGCCTTTCCCAGTACAAATCGCGAACAGAAAGGACATGATCGGGAGCCATGTCAGGCTAGCGTGTTCAGATTTCTATTCTCTTCAAGTTGCTCTTGTGGCTTGGAACGCCTCAGACCTTGCTCTGTATGTTGTTCCCAGTAGGTGGTCTATGTGCAAAGATAATGTAATATTTGTGTCAGCCCGACCATCATGGTATCTTCAACCATTGTAAACCTTGGTTTCAATCTAGAACTTTGATTTCAATCTTTAATGAATTTCCTTTGTTTCAGTTGCATTGTTCTTGTTCTCGACTCGCTAATCAGGGAAAACTGGAGGAAAGCTTCGATGCAGAGTTCTAGACAAAAAATCGAATTAAGGATAGTTTTCGGGTCGGGGTGCTCTTTTTCATGTAAATTAACAGGGTTCCGAAAAAAAATGGGAATGGAATGAGTCCCACTTTAATTAAATACGACTTGTACGCGGATTTTACTATTTCGCGTACGCGAAAAAACTTTCGCGTACGCGAATTAGAAGGTTTCGCGTACGCGAAAATCTTCCGACGCCGGAATTTTTTTTTGCCGTATTTTTTACGTTTTATACGGCAAATATGTGCCGTATCATACAATTCATACGTATTCCGTATAAAACGTACAACGTATTGAACCTATCCCTGATGCTGACGACCTCCCACTTAGCGTTTGGCACCGCTAATGGTTCTAATGCACCTGGAATCCGAAGCTGTTCCGCCTTCGTTTGCTGACATAGTTGGCATTCCTTGATATGGCGAGCTACCTGCTTCTTCATTCCTGGCCAATAGTAGCTGCTACGCACTTTGAAGTATGTCTTCATGAATCCTGCGTGGCCAGTTATTGGGCTGTTGTGGGTGTCGTGGAGGATCAATTTTCTTACTCCAGATGATTCCGGCACGCACAACTTGTTCTTATGGTATAGAAGGTTACCTTCCTTCTTGAAATTTTTGAAGGTTTCCCTCTCTTTGTCCGTTCTCGCTTCCTTGCACAAGCTTGCCCATACTTCTTTGAAGTCCACGTCCGTTGGCAAGGTTTCTTCGATCTTTTTCCCGAAATCACTGAAGAGCGTCGAGATTGCGTTGCAGTGCACTCTAGTTGTTAGCGAATGCCTTGAAAGTGCATCGGCTACCACATTAAGCTTCCCGGATTTGTAGACTATATCAAAGTCGTACTCCTCAAGAAACTCCATCCACCTTCTCTGCCTCAGATTAAGATGTGGTTGCGTGAATACATATTGGAGGCTCTGGTGATCCGTGTCTAACTGGAACTTCCTCCCTAAGAGATAGTGCCTCCAAATTCTCAACGCCCTGACAACTGCTAGCAACTCCTGGTCGTGCGTCGGGTAACGCGTTTCGGCGTCGTTCATCTTTCTTGAATCGTATGCTATTACCCGCTCTTCTTGCATGAGCACTGCACCTGTGGCTATCTTGCTTGCGTCCGTCGCCACTAGCTTGTCCTTTTCTGGGTCTGGCAGGGTTAAGACGGGGGCGGTTGTCAAAGCTTCTTTCAACAATTCAAATCCTGCTTGGGCTTTCTTGAGCCAATGGTCTGCCCAATTTTTCACTTTCTCCGCCTTTGTCAAGTCTGTCAGTGGGGCTGCTATCTTTGCGAAGTTCTTCACGAACTTTCTGTAATACCCTGCTAGGCCAAGGAAACTTCTGACCTTATGGACGTTCTTTGGTGCCGGCCATTGGATTACTGCTTCAATCTTGGCGGGGTCTGTCGAGATTCCTTCTGCTGAAATCACATGACCGAGGTATTCCACCTTCTCTGTTGCGAAGTGGCACTTCGACAACTTGGCATACAACTGATGCCTCCTTAACTTCTCGAGCATCTTTCTTACGTGTTGTGCATGCTCTTCAATGGATTTGCTGTACACCAGAATATCGTCGAAGAATACTATCACAAAGGTGTCCAAGAATTCTCTGAAGATGTCGTTCATGAGTCTCATGAACGTAGCTGGGGCGTTGGATAGCCCAAATGGCATTACGGTGAACTCGTAATGCCCATACCTGGTTCTGAAAGCCGTTTTGTGGATGTCCTCCTTTATTCTGATCTGGTGATAACCTGACCTTAGGTCGATCTTGGAGAAGACCTTTGCCCCTTGGAGCTGATCCATCAAGTCGTCCGATCTGGGGAGTGCGTACTTGTTCTTGATGGTGTGCTTGTTCAATTGTCTGTAATCTATGCACATCCTCAAGCTTCCATCCTTCTTCTTGACAAAGAGGATGGGTGCCCCAAATGGTGAGATGCTAGGCCTGATGAAGCCTAGATCGAGCAATTCTTGTAACTGCTTCTTTAGCTCCGTGAGTTCCTGTGTGGTCATTCTATATGGGGCCTTGCTCGTCGGCTTGGTCCCTGGTTCGAGTGCTATCTCACACTCTACTCCCCTGTAAGGAGGAAGCTGCTTGATCTCGTCTGGGAAGAGATCGTGGAACTCCGTGATCAAGTTGGCTATTTGCTTGGGCAACTTGCTGAGCACTTTGTCTTCGTTGTTTTCCTCCGACTCGGGTCCTTCCATCTCAAGTTTGAAGATGTATGCCACCTACTCGCTCTTGATAGACTTGAGCAGCTTCTTAACAGACATACACTGCATGATGGGGACAACTTCTTTACCTGTGATCTCAATAACTTTGCCGTCGGGCGTTGTGAGGGTCACTTTCCGCTTTCCACAGTCAATTATGGCTCCTGCTGGCCCAAGGTACTCCATTCCTATTATGAGGTCGTACTTGCCAATGCCCATCACTTCTGCTCCCATCTGGATATTTATTCCCGGTAAGTCAATGTCGAAATTGATCCTTTTCCCAGCTGTATGTCTTACTGCTCCGCTTGCCAAGATTATGGGTCTTGGTTTGGACTTTAGGAGTTTCAATTTCAACATTTCAACCATCCTCGGGGATGCAAAGTTATGGCTACTTCCAGAGTTTATCAAGACTATGAAAGACTTGGCCTTTGCCTTCCCTACTGTGGAGATTACCTTATACTGGGTCTCTGCCTGTTCTGTATCTATAGCAGCGAAGATGTGGCACTCACCCTGAATGTAATCGCGTGCTGCCTCGCCGTCCTCATCTGGCGGAGTGTCCCATCCGCCCAACTCCGCTAGCGCTGAGCTCATAACAAATGGGCAGTTCGCCGTTCGGTGGCCCGGCTGGAAACATCTAAAGCAGAGCTGCTTCTCCATGCATTCCTGCCTTTTCTCCTTGGGCATCGCCTGTAAGAAGGACCGCACTGCTTTCGAGTAGTTGGAACCTTCCTGTTTGTCCTTGAAGGACACCTGCTTTCTTTCCTGCTGTTTCCCCTGGTTGCTATTGTATGGGGACTTTGCTGGAATTGGGCTGGCTGCCCTAGGGCTATAACTCCCTGTTGCTTTGCCTCTATCCTGGTAGTAAGGCTGCTTCTGTGCACTGTTCTGAGGCCCCGATCCTTGCAAACTAATTGCCTTGGATCCCGCTTCAGACACTGTTTTGGGGTCTATTGCCCTTACGAGTTTCCTGATTTCCTCGTTCAGCCCTTCTATGTAACTCTCCACTGCGTGTTTCTCAATCAACTTCGGCACATACAGCCTTAGTCTCATGAATTCTTCAGTGTACTTCTGCACCGTCTTGTAGCCCTACTGCAATCTGTAGAACTGCTGCATCATATTTGACTTGTGTTCCCGAGGAACATAGTGGCGCTAAGAATCCTTACCATACATAATTTATAAAAGTACACCAAGACAATGAAACATCTTGAAACTATTCTTGCTTAATGTGCAGGAATAGTGCGCGCCGCGAAAATGTATTTTATGCTATGTCATAGTTTATTAACTTTGCCTTCTGCATGCCCACATTTTTCTTGTGTCTAACTCATCATTCTCCCTCTGCACCGATGAGATGTCGCAAGGAGTCCATGTCCGAGCTACTGTTGTGCCTATAAAATGTGGAACACTACATGTAAAAATGTGGACACTTGAAATATAAAAAGAGCATGTTCAATCCTTTCTGCCTGGACATGGTATGATTCTCGCTCGAGCTTCAAGTAAATAGTATCGGCAAAGCATTTGTTTACAGATGTAGAAGGACCTAGATGCATGGCTTATTAAGACCATGAAAATAAAATTTAAAAATTTTCAATATGTTAGCAAAATGTTTTTTTCACCATATTAGAGCTGATTCTTCACATATATCTTCCAACAAACTGGCAAGGTTTAATCAAGATAATGTATGGGGTAAAGGTACATGAAAGAGAAATAGAGCAGCAGGTTCAACTGCTTTAATGAAGAGTGTATAGTAAAGACACAACAGCAAGTTCATCTATTTCAAGTGTCACAGATACCATATAACCATGATAGTACCTTTGGAAGAAAACATAGAGCACTGTTCCTCAGTAAGAAGAGATCCAGTGATAAATCTGTGCGTAACCTGCAATATAAATAGGACTGAGTAGAAAGCTCCGTTACCCGTGCCAAAGCAGAAAAACATGCTGCATAGTAACCAAGTTTGAAAAGAAATTTATCTTACCTGTGTGCAACGTGCAATAGAGAGAAGAGATATTGTCCAGTTTCCCAGTGAAAAACCTGTGCGTAAACTGCAATATAAACAGGCATATATAGACTCCTCAAAGATACGCAGTTGCTAGGATCTTTTGGGGGATGGATAGAAATGTTTTGAGCATTGAAGGCTAGAATCTAATGGAGCATGAATAGATATGTTCTGAGCATTGAAGGCAGATATACAGGCCCTCAAGAGGGCTCTTTTGCAGATAACCGAAACCCTTGGAGCAAGATTAAAGCTTATTCCTAGTATGATCGCATTATTCCATTCCGGCAAGCATTTTAAAAGACTATAGCTTAATTTGCAAGTTTTGTCTATGGCTGAGTAGATTTTGCATCACTATTTCCATCTTTGAATTTAAATGCCATAAATCATGCGTCCTCTACACGGAAGCGAATAAACAAATTTTTCATGCAGATGAGGAATGCAGATATCTGCATATTCCAAATGCGTCAAGAAGATCTAATGTATGCAAAAGCAATGCAAAACAACGTCTTAAGACCACAAAAATAAATCAAGTCTCAAGATCTGCAAGAAAGGGATATATGTGAGATGTGGTTCCCAAATGCAAATATTCACATCTTGTTCAACTCAAAAGAAAAAAAAAAGGGGGAATTAAACTGCAAACCTGCTTGTAGCAAAGCACCTATGGTCGTTAGAATTAACTGTCCCATTCTTCATCCAGTGAAAGCTTCTATTTTTGTAGCACAGTAAGAGTAAAAGAATCAAGCTCCTGCATGTACAACAGAGAACCACTCGTAGAATGCACTAAAAGAGAAAAGAAAACGAAAAAGAAAGTAGATACTTTGAAGCACGACCTTATTCAAGCACATGATTCTCTGGGTAAAACTAACCTCTGCAATATATTTCACACAATTATGTTTCATGCACCGAAACATATTACATTTATGCACCAGTCACAAATATGATTACAGAAACATGGGCTTACAATACCTGTTGGCAAATGCAGGAATGAAGGTAAATCTCAGTTAGTGATTAAATACATGAGTCTGAAAGTTCACAGCTCAAGTGCAGCTTGTTGCAAGAGCTGGCAAATGCAGCTTGTTGCAAGAGCTGGTCTTAAGTGTGTGTACAAATCTTAAGTGTTGCAAGAGCTGTAGATCAGGCTGTTTGGAGACCAAATATAGAAAGCATGTTTGAAGCAGCTTTGTTAAATGCAACAGATGATAATCTCGCACATTAAAGGAACCAGCATTGCATGCAATTGACTGCTCAGTGTACCATGGACAACATTTTATAAAGGAAGACAATCAACATAACAGGTACTTTATCCTTTTTAAAAGGTACAGCTCCATGCTTGCAGGATCTAAGCCATGATCTGCAAATAGGCAAAATCATTCAAATAGGCAAAATCTGCAAATAGGCAAAATAGGCAAATGCAGCTTCTTGCAAGAGCTGGTCTTAAGCGTGTGTATAAATCTTATGGAACTGCCACAGACAATTGGGAATCTCCATGCTCTTGAATATATTGAGCTTGCAGCGTGCTTCAAACTAACAGAACTTCCAAAGAGCATTGGTGATTTGAAGTCCTTGAAAGTTTTAGATCTGACAGGATGTGAGAGCCTAATAGAGCTGCCGGCTGAGGTTGGCAATCTATGCAAGCTACAGGAACTTGTCCTTGCCGGGTGTAGTTCACTGAGAGAGCTTCCACCAAAGATTGGTTCTCTCACTGATTTAAGAACTCTGGATTTAAGAACTCTCAACATAACAGGTACTTTATCCTTTTTAAAACGTACAGTAACTTTTTAACAATACTAAATAGGCAAAATCATTCAAATAGGCAAAATCTGCAAATAAGCAAAATAGGCAAATGCAGCTTCTTGCAGACGTGGAGGGAAGATATAATGCTTAGAAAATGGTGGCAAGAACTCACCAGTGCGCACAATCTGCGTTACTTCGTGAGTAAAAAGTAACCTGAAGAATAAAACAGCATGGCAATTAGTATTGGTAAGAACAACTTCGGATTCTTGCTTTATTTCCATGCTCATCTGCCGCCCAGCTGAAGAGCTCCACAGCTCCAAGGATCCCAAGTGCGCACAGCCTGCGTTTCGTGAGTAAAAAGTGGGAGAGTAACCTGAACAATAAAACAACATTATTGGTAAGAACAACTACGGATTCTTGCTTTGTTTCCATCCTCACCTGCCGCCCAGCTGAAGAGCTCCACAGCTCCAAGGATCCGACCCAGCGCAATAGCCAGAAGCGCGAAACTGAGTTTCGTATCCAAAATTCGTCGTCATTCAATGGTGTCGGCTCGGCCAACTTCAAAAAATTCGAATTAAATGCTGGCGATGCCACAAGGGGAAACTCAGGATGCTGGCGATGCCGCAAGGGGGAACTCAGGCCAGAAGGGAACGCCGCATGCGTCTGCACTGCGGCGTTCCAGGCACATTTCCCAACACCTTACCAAAATAAAAAAGAAGATATGCATGGTTTTATTATTGTCATTTATAAACCAATGAAGAGCAGCCTGTCAGTTGCACAATGTTGTTTATGTAGCATGCAAGGCAATTTCTCTATATAGGATTTCAAGAGTTGCTCCTTGTGGTGTACCAATATGTTCAAACTTTGTTGAGCATCTGATATAATTCCACATTGACATATGGGAACAATTCAGGCCCGCATCCTTCTGGGAACAATTCAGGCCCGCATCCTTCATTTGCATGCTACATCAAGACTTTGCGCTTGCTTCCAATCCAAGAATAACACTACCCCAAAAAGCATGAGACCCGTCCAGAAAAACCAATATAGTAGAATCGATATTTGTAAGTATAGATCCGCTATCCTCAATTCTTAATAAGTACCTTCTGAAAACTTCCTAGTAGTGGGGTCTTTCCATCTACACTGGTATCCATGAAAATAACATGGTATTCTCCTTTTTCCAAGTTTTACTTGAAATATATGGTGACATGGCAAATCATGTTCTTGACCTTGAAGATGGGAAAAAAAATTTGAATCGTTATTTTGGCGCTCGCGTTGGCTATGGGATGGCGGCCCGGCCCTGCTATGGAGGTCCACATTCTTTACTTACGGTTCTACACTTTGAGCTATGGCATCTGCTCAAAGCTCGGCTACGGCAGAGGCCGGCGTTTAGCACAGTTAAGTATTATATCTGGCTTAAACCTTTTGCTATGAAATGCACCGAGCATCCTATTGTCTATGGCAAATCGATGCAGAGGTCGACCATGGCGCCAGATAAGGCACAAGAAATGGCTCTTCATAAGTTAACCATATTTTTCTAGGTTCGTATGTTTGATTGTCTCCCCTGTCTCAAATCCTTAATCATGATCTTGGTTTTGTTTTGCCCTGCAGCAGAGACCTTTTTCTGGTTTTCGGCATGCCTTGCTTCTTCATGGCACTGCTCTGACCTGAAGAAGTATTTGCAGGTTATTCTCAAATCTGGAGGTGCGATTTGACAAAGGTTATGCCCTCTATTTTTCTTTGTTTAGCAGCAAGGCCGACAATAGATCTTTGACCTTTTAAATCTTTTTACAGCTGCAGGCCACTGGATTTTCTCAGCTAAGCTTCTTTCAATCAGAAACAACTATCTCGAAGGATTTATCTCTCTAGATTTTCAGAAGCTCACCACGCTTAACGTCATGGATCTTTCATATAATCAGCTTTCTGGTAGTATTCCTTCGTCTTTATCAAGCTGCTCGCACCTGGAAATGTTGGGTCTAGCTGGAAACACCCTTACTGGTTGGATACCCAGAGAATTGGGCGGCCTCAAAAGTCTTGTGACACTTTCACTATCTGGCAACAGCCTAACAGGTGAGATTCCTTCAGAACTAGCCAAGTGCGAGAATCTAGTCTCTTTGGTGTTATCAAAGAATGTTTTCACAGAACCTCTTCCTGAAAATATTAGAGGTTTTTCCAATCTCCAGCTTCTTGCTATTGGTAATTCTAATCTGACAGGGCCTATTCCAAACTGGCTTATAAATTGTAGCAAGTTGCAGGTTTTGGATTTGTCCTGGAATCATTTAACTGGTGAACTTCCAGAATGGTTGGGTGAATTCAATCACCTCTTTTACCTGGATCTTTCTAACAACTCTCTTTCTGGTAGAATACCTGTGGGACTTTCCAGCATAAAGAGCCTCCAAGCAGAGGATAGAAATGCTTCAGGTTTACATCCTGTGGCTAATACGCTCTTTGTGAAGCACAAGCTCAACTCAAGTGCTCTTCAGTATAATCAGGTTTCTGCATTTCCACCTTCAGTACTCTTGTCAAATAATGACCTCTCTGGAGAAATTCCTCCACAGTTGGGAATGCTTAAGAAGCTTGTTGCTTTAGAGCTTAGTAACAACCACCTGATAGGGATAATACCAGAGACATTGGGAAATGCAACAGACCTGGAAAGCTTGGATTTCTCTCAAAATGATCTTTCAGGACTTATTCCTCAGGGATTAGTGCAGCTTACCTTTCTTTCACATTTTCATGTCTCATATAATAACTTGATGGGGCCTATTCCTCTGCAGAATCAATTTGCTAGCTTTACAAACATCTCTTACTTAGCTTTTGATGAGATATGTTCTGAAGAAACACTAAAAGAGCCAAACTGAAATGTGCAGCATGAATCTCTGGGTTTCATGTTGGCCACGAGTTCCACTAGCAGCATTGAGCCTAGCTATTGTATGGTACCTAAGAGCAAGTCAGTTGCGTCCAGACTATGTTATTGCTTATGGTAAGTCTCAACATAATGGGATTTAGTTATCTAGTTATCTGTAATTTGCTGTTATTGGGGTCAAGACTTGGGGTCTGTGTTGTCTGACGTTCTCTTTAATTTCAAAAGGTCTAATAAAGATGTCTGATGTGATGTACAAAAAGTTCCTAATGGTCTATCCTTTCGTTTCTGTTGTTTTCTTATTTCTTAAACATGTGAAGATGCGTAGTTGGGGCTTTATTTGGGACGTTTGAAAGGCTTCCTGCAAGATTCAATTTTTGTAAAGTATTTTTTTATGAAAGTCTTGTATATTTGGTGGTGGGCTGGCTTGGCCTGGATTTGTTTGATTCTTTATCTGGAGCCCATTACTGATTCTCATGTGTATAGAGAGAGCAGTGTGGAAGAATATGTTCTCAATTTTTCAATGTGCTGGAAGATAATGATCTGCATTAATAAAGCAGAAGGAGATCATCATACATCTGGCCTGGAGTCTAGCGTGACAGAAAGCTCCTGGATTATGGGATGATTGTGTGCAGGGAATTTGGCAAGTGTTTATCACAAGCAAGGCCAACTGGATCAACTACCACAAAGCTTTTCTTCTCTATTCATCATTTATAGAAGCGTATAATAATCTGGTACGTCTTGTTCTTCAATTGGTTAGAATTTTGCAAATTTGTGGTTTTCTTTATCTAGGTTTGTGTTTTATGAGCAATGCTTTCAAAGATGCTTTATAGTGTTGTAATATTAGTTTCCCACACATTGTAATATTTAAAACATCTCTTATTTGAAGGAAAAACAATGCCTACGTCTAATCCATGGGACTGCTTACTCTATTTACTCTAATCCAGGGCACAAGAGAAAAATCTTTGCTGGGTAGCAGCAAGTATTTGCCTATCATCAATTTATCAGTATGTGTTTGATAGAGAATCTAAGCTCCCATGAAATTAAAGAAAATGTGGTACTTTTTTTGCCTTTAGGTTGCACTTTCTTCTGATTATTTCTACAAGGAAAAGCTAAGATTGTCTATTCCTTTGTCATTTTCTAGTAATTGTTAATGGAAGTACATTATAATATCCATTTTAGAATCAAAATTTTACTTTACCAAGATAAAGACAAGAAAGCCAATCGGGGAGAGATATCTTTGGAGTCATCTTTGGAGTCTGTGAATAGAGCAGAAAGCAAGCTATATCTCTGAGTAGTGATCACGATTAGCAGGCCCGTCAAGAACCCAATGTTTCTTTTATAGAAGACTGTTGTATTGTTGATGATGACCTGAGATAGCCCATGTTTGAAAACAAAATTGATGAGACGACGTTGATTTTTGGTCGGAGCCCCAAAAATTAGGGGCATTCTGACAATTCTTTGAAATACAAGGGCAGTTTACAAATACATGTAATTATAGGGGCATGTTTATAAGTTTTCCTATGTTTAAAGCTCTTTTTTAAGGTTCAACTTGTTTTCGTTGATTTTACATAAGTTCTTGTTCTCCTTTTTGAATAGGTTAGCGAAGATGAAGGATAGAATGAGCTCGATAACGATCCAGACGATAATGACGATAATTTGGAATGGAAAAAATGCATGATAGAAAGTGTTTTAAACCCAAGTTGTTGGAGTTATTTTGACTCTAAATGCAGAATTATCTCCCTTTTGAACATAAGAGTAATGTTCTTTATTTTGTCAAGTAACTTGATCATGATTAAGCTTCTAATCATTATTGGTGCAATTACTTTTTTTTTTACTTTTTCTTCCTTTGTTCATTATGCATGATTCAACCACTATATGAACACAAAAAATGCTTCTAAAATATAAATTTGTCTAGGAAAAGAACATCTACTGATATATCTAGCATTATAACAGGGGGTTACTTTTGTATTTTTGTACGTTTTTTACTAAGGTTTTGCTATGATTTTGTGGTGTATTTCAATTGACGTACTAATGCGTACATCTAGAGTGCGCATACGCTTTCATTTTTTTTTTATGGCACTTAGACAATGGTCTAACCCCTTGAAAAAAAAAAATGTAATATATTGAAAAAAAAAATGGAATATGGCATGCAAGGCTCGAGAGGTGTTACTTTAGGGTTCTTTTGGAATTAGGGTTCTCCTGGAAAGACCTCTGCCGCTGAAGCTCTGTTCGGCCGGATCGCTCTTACAGGATCTGCAGCAAGGAGCTTCGGCTTCCTTGAATGTTTCTTCTCCAGCGCCATATCCTTCGTTTTCGCCATTTTCTGCAAGCTTGAGCGATCTCCCCACATGTTTCCCTGCCCTTTTCGCCTTTGGAGATGATTGGGCTGATACGGGCAATGCTAGAACCCTCTATCCCACAGATGCAAGCGCAGGAAGAGGTCGTACCCTACGCCATGACATTCTTTAGAGAACCTGCTCATCGCCTATCTGATGGGCGTCTGATGGTAGATTTTATTGGTAAGCTCTACAAATCGATCGATCTTCCCTGCTTTCTTGATACGAGGACCAGGCTTACAGAAGAATTAAGCTAAGGGCTGAGGATGTTCAGGGAAAGAATGTCCCCACCAATTTCGGGTAACACTTCTATTTTTATGCAGGGTATGGATTTCACTCTTGACAAGTTGAGATCCTTGGTCGAAAGTGACAATCTCGATTGAAGCCCATGTCGATGTTAAACCTATCGACAACTATATGCTCGGGATGTTCTCGCATTGGCTTTACAAAGAAGCGGACCAATCGGTCAAGAGGACCCGCTATGCACAAACTAGCCGGATCGATGGTAAGTGCACGGAGATTTATTTTAATGGCAATTGTCAAGGACCCTTATGAAGCTAAGGCTAAGGATTAAAAACCCCTTTAGTTTGTTTTACGTGTTAGAAAAAAGATGAGAGAAATCATGATCAAACAAGCAGACTAGTCACTGACTTGAAGGAATTAGTTGCTAAGTTTATCCCTGAGGTTATTGGGAAGGAAATTGAAAAGGCCATCTGCAGAATTTATCCCCTTCAGTCCACTTTCATTAGGAAGGTTAAAATATTGAAAGCACCAAAGTTTGATCTTGGGAAACTAATGGAGGTAATACACGTTTGTGTACTCACAATTTCTCGACTCTAGTAATATAAATATCGATAATTTAACCCTTCTTGAATTTCAGGTTCATGGAGATTACAAAGAAGACACCGGCTTTAAGGTTGAGAGGCTGCCGAGGATGCCGAGGCAGAGGGCTTAAACCAATTAGTAGGAGCTGAAATGTGCATATTGTTTTTCAATGAGGTTGTAACGAGGATGGTTTTGCAATGCAAAGCTGCCTTTGGTTCAGGCACTTTGTGATTGGTATTCTAATTTTTTTAGTGATCTGAGGTTTTCTGGCGTTAAAAATATTTGCTGGGTCGGTTCAATCGTGGTAAAGGAATATCTAGCATTCAATCTTGTTGGACGAGCAGGCTGGCTTGTTGAAGGAGAAGCTTTAATTAACAGCATTCCGTTGTTGCTGATACTTCCACCATACATTACTCTGCTTGGCTTATGCATATTTCTTAATGAAATGGATCGCGGAAAAATTGCTATTGAGAGTGCATTTTGAATCAAATATGGCCAATTCTTCATGGTGCATATTATTATCTAATTTGAATAGCTTCATCTGCTGAAGTTCACCGAGCTGTTTTCAGTTACGAATTGTACCCTATTGTTGAGATTACAAAATGTACTCCTAGTTGTTTGCAATAGGAATAATCTGATTGTCTTGATGTTATTGTGCTTTTTAGTAATTAATATTTAGGCCCATAACATTTATCTATGTTTGCCTATGTTTGCGTTAGTTAGGGCCCGAAGGGCCCAATTTTTTTTTTAATATAACAGTCAACACACAACTACCATTAACATTATTAATACAAACCATTGCATTTAACACATTTTAATTAAAATCCCCCTTAAACCCCCTTTGGTTTGGATGCATATTCACACGGGGGGTTACTCCGGGCAACGAGAGCTGTCGGATGGGCATATTTGCCCTTTATTCTAAGATCTAGACCGTACATAACGATCCTCGTTTGTGGGGTATGCATGTACAAGTTTTTGTATACTGTATATTAAGGTTTGCAAAATACTATAAGAGACAAAAGTGACAGAAATTGAAGATAGAATTGCCATAAAGATGACCTATGATTTGGACACAAATATGACAATGGTATCATATGTGCCCATAAAATTGACATGTAGATGTTACAAAAAGACCTAAATATGACACACTCAAATTTTACAAAAAGAAACCTAGTTTATCATAACTATATAACTAAAGGTCACAATCATGTTGTAAAATTAAATTAGGCTCGTTTATAAATTGCATACTGAAAGATATAAAACACGTTATAAGAGAGTTACAAATATGACGTAAAGGATGTCAACTTATGCAAGATAAGGATGCCAATATGGTGTGTAACAATTTAGTTGCAAAGTTGAGACTAATATGATAGAAAATGTGATGCAATGACTGAATAACTTGGATATAATCTCGGCAAAAACATGTCGTGCAATTGCCACAAATGTAGCGATTGTGTCGAGACTAATATGATAGAAAAAATGACGCAATTAATCACTGACTTGGATATAAACTCGACACAAACATGGCATGCAATTGCCACAAATGTAGTCATTGTGTCGAAACTAATATGATAGAAATTATGACACAATTATTGAATAACTTGGATATAAGCTCGACACAAACATGCCATATAGTTGCCACAAATATAGCTATTATGTCATTTTTGCGTTATATAGACATGATGCAATTCTTGATGCAAAAGTTGACGCCCATACGACATCAAAGTATAGCACTTTTAGCGTCAATTTCGTGACATTTGGTGGGGCTTTGAGAATACACATAGCGTCACTTTGTTTGACGCTATAGCCGACGAAAAACACCCTATTATGTTGTAGAGCATTTCCCATAACCAGCAAACCATACCTATACATTAATAACTCAAAAGAAACTTTACAATGTTGAAGGACACTCAACCAGGTGAACGAAGTTGAGCTTCCCAACACGAAGGTGCTCCTGCAAGCACTACAATACAAATCCAGATCAAGGTTCATGAACTCCACATAGAAATCACAAATTAACAAAACACAAACATAGAAATAAATCAGTTCATAGCCGAGGCACGCCTAATGACTGCATCTAGTTGCTGTATTTCCTGTACAAGTAATGCCCTTGCAAGGCTCATATGAGAACGTAATATGTGCAATTCAGAAATAGGCACACCCAAATGCTTCCACTCCACAACAGATATAGCATTGTCAATGGACACATAGAACGCTCTAAGCTGCCGCCTAAGCAAGCGCAGTGATGCCGCAATCCTATGCACCTCAGTCCCAACCTGGATAACGTTAATTATTCACAAACTCCTGAGCAGAGAATGCCGCCTCTGGTTCAGCTGAAAACACAACAGGGTCGGGCTAGGATGCCTCTCTACGGTAGATGAAATGAAAGATTCAGGCAAGGACACAACAGGCTGCTCCACGCCAACAACTGGTTCCGGATCAGTCTCCATAACTCCTGCAACTATAAAACAAACAAAAGCATGAAAACAAAGAAACCCAACTGTACAACCAACACCCAAGCAAGTTCATCAGCCAACAGCCATGGTCCGATCACCCTTGTGCACAAGGATGTAATCTATGCCAGGCTCAAGTATCACAACATCAGGACCGTCTGCACTATAAGAAGGATCATAAATGTCCTCGAAGTTATTGCCTTGCTCATCAGTAGAAATAGCATCATCCCAATACCGCCTCCGCCCAGGCCCATTCCTTTCCACAGGTACAAACCTGCTGGTAGGTCAAATAGGATGGTCCTCATATCTGATGGCATGCAGTGACTAGGATTGAGCAACACCCAGACACGGTGCTCATAGATATGGGCCGTGTTTGAAGGGATAACCCAGGAACTAGACAAAGGGATAACCCAGGAACTAGACAACATTAATTTTCCAAAGCGAATCATCCTGGCCAACGTATACAGCAAACTAGCAGTCAATCTACGGTTCTCATGGTAATTCACAAAATGTGCAGCTTGATTCAACATGTGTTTATTATCAAGCACAAACCGAGCAACAGATGCCCGCCCTAGATTCCAAAGTTTGGAATCCACAGTGCCACCGTCATCTCCTACCCTTTTTCCATACGAATACCAATATTGCCCATTGCAAACCTTAGGTTAGAAATATGCCCTTTCAAATTTTGGCCACATAAAGAGTTTAAGTACTTGCATGTTGCCATTTATTAATATCATTTCTCATCATTGACAAAAACATCTATTCTTTACAAAAATCTTAGATATTGTTAAAATAGATATACATACAAAAATCATATTATAGTTTTGAATTCCATATACAACTCTATAGAATCTTTGTACATGATAAGGAGGGAGGGAGGGAGGAAGAAAGGGAGGAATGAATTAATTAGCATTAGGGCAGACTTGGGGCAAAGGTTTGAACAATTGTATTCTGACTATGTATTTAAAATCATTATCATTTTTATAAATGACTATTGCTTTAGCTATGAGCTGACATTTCATCTTTTAGTGAGTGGTGGTAGCATATACTAGAAAATAACTCCTTATGCATTATAACCAAAGTTTGCAAGCCTATGGTAAAGATAACCACATAAAGACACGGCTGATACCAAAAATCAATGGCATTTAATAATCTACTTTTAATGATCTTCACGAGGATAGCAATAAACTTCTTTTAAAACATGGAAAATGCTGCTTACATGAAGAGAGCAATAAACTTCTTTTAGAAGGTGGAAAAATTGTAGGGTTGTAAAGGTGTCTTTTTTTCTTTTTCCTTTTTATTTTTCTACGGTTCTTCTGTGAACATAGCAGCAGAGGCAATTCCCGGGGGATCCACCTTCTTTATAAGGGATATGCCACCTGCGTGCATAGGGTAGCCGAAAAACCCCTAGTATACATGTTTCTGATAGGCAAATTTGACCCCTTTCCGTATGGTTTTACAACTAGAAGAACATCCCAAAACCCCTATGACCCCTAGTATACATACGGAAAAGGGTAAAAAATTGCCCCCTCCCATTGATGCACGTGGTTTTGACAGGTTCCATAAGATGACGCCCCCTTGAGGCAATTTTGGTGGGGACGAACCTGAGAGGAGCTGGGATGCAATTTTTGCCAGGTGAGCTTCTTCCCTTGTGTTATTATTGCTTTGCAAGTGCCAATTTCGTTGCTTGTTGGTGGCAGATGTCTCTGATTAATTTGATGGTGATGAGTTGCTTTTTGTAGCTACCAATTTTCGTGCTTTTTGTTAATGCCGGTTTTGCAGTTGTGGTTTGTTGGTGCAATTTTGCAGTTGTGGTTTGTTATTGAGATATAGAATTTTCTCGAGGGTATCCTCAGCAGTAAACTCCATTGTTTTGGCAATGAGTGGAGCGATGATGCACATCATATACTTGCACACGTTTTGTATCAACTCATTATTTGATGGAATCTGTGCCAAAATAAAATAAAATAAATCTATCTACCATCTCAAGTGGGATATCATGTACACTATACGCGCATGGGAAAAGGCATGAATGAATGAATGAATTAGCAGTAGGGCAGAATTAGGGCAAAGGATTGGACAAGATTGAACAATTATATAGGATTTTTACCAGGTTTTAAAATTATTTTCATATTTTTAAATGACTATGGACAACTTCTAATGGTATCCTTAGCTACTAGTTGAGATTTCATCTCTTAGTGAGTGGCAGTATATACTAGAAAAAAACTCCTTATACATTATAACCAAAGTTTGCAAACCTACGGTAAAGATAATCACATCAAGACACGAGTAATACCAAAAATCAATGGCACTTGATAATCTACTTTTAATGATCTTCATGAGTAGGGCAATAAACTTCTTTTAGAAGGTGGAAAAAATGTAGGGTTGTAGAGGTGCCTTTTTCAGTTTTTTTTTTTCTTTTGTATGGTTCTTCTGTGAACGTAGCAGTAGGGACGATTTCAGTGGAGACGAATCTCAGAGAAGTTGAGATGGTATTTCAGCTAGGTGAGCTTCTTCTGTGTTCTTATTGCTTTGTAGGTGCCAGTTTGGTTGCTTGTTTGTTGGTGGTGAATGTCTCTGATTAATTTGTCGATGATGATTTGCTTTTTATTGCTACCAATTCCTTGCTTTTTATTATTGCCAGTTTTGCAGTTGTGGTTTGTTTCTGCAATTTTGCAGTTGTGGTTTGTAATTGAGATATAGAATTTTCTCGAGGGTATCCCCAGCAGCAAACTCCATCCTGGGCAATGAGTAGAGCGACGATGCATCATATATTATAATCAAAGTTTGCAAGCCTATGTAAATATGATCACATAAAGACACAAGTAACACCAAAAATCAATTGCACTTGATAATCTACTTTTTGATGATCTTCATGAGGAGAGCAATAAACTTCTTTTAGAATGTGAAAAGTTTGTAGGGTTGTAGAGGTGTCCTTTTTTCTTCTTCCCTTTGTTCTGTACAGTTTCTATGAACGTAACAGCAGGGGCATTTTTGGTGTAGATGAATCTGAGAGGAGTTGAGATGCTATTTGGGTTAGGTGAATTGCTTCCATTGTGTTCTTATTACTTTGAAGATGTTGATTTGGTTGCTCGTTTATTGGTGCATGTCCCTGATTAATTTGCTAGTGATGATTTCCTTTTTGTTGCTACTAATTTCCTTGCTTTTATTGCTTCCAGTTTTGTAGTTGCAGTTTGTTGGTGCAATTTTGTAGTTGTGGTTTGTTATTTAGATATAAACCTTTCTAAGGATATCTAAGCAACAAATTCCATCTCCTTGGCAATGAGGAGAGTGGCGATGCATCATATACTTACGCACTTTTTGTGTCAACTCGTTTTGATGGAATCTGTGCCAAAATAAATCTATCTACCATCTCAAGTGGGATATCATGTGCAGGTTGCAACACTATATGCGCATGCAGTAGGTCGCGCTTTTGAAACTCAACTACATGTATCATATACACAATGGGACCAAAATAAGAACACAAAAGAGGTTTTGCATGCTGTAGACCTCCATGGAATTACCTTACTACAATAGTCGGTATCTTAGCCCTTATTTTAGGCCAATCTGGGTCTGTGTCATAATAAACAAGTATGGTGGGCCTTTGGAGCAAGCGCAAGTGCAAGTCCAACTAATGGCGACATCCAAGGACTAATGGACAAAGGACTAATGGCGACATCCAAGGAATGATCGATGAAAGCAAAGTGACCCTCTGAGATGGCTGCTCATCCTTAGCAAAATCTTCTTGATCATTCCTTTGCCTCCTAGAGTAACCATTTGTCTGCAAGAAATTTAGCATCTCTCCTCAACTCTAAACTACATGTTTACAAAGTACTCACATGTGAGCTGTCCTAATTGAAGAAACCTATTATCATGTAATAACCACCATATGTACCATTCTATCTGCGACATAGTATAATCATTATGCGGGGACCAACTCAAGCTTCCATTAGAAAGATCAATGGATATTTTAGCGTCTCATATTGCGGATTCAAGATGCTGATGTAGGCTTCTTGTAAGTTTGCATGCAATAAAAAAATAGCAATCCTTGGGTTGTGAGTGACCGGGTTATCCACAATATGGGTATTTATCTTCTAGCACAAAAGCTATGGATGCAACCCAAGCGCGTGGGACTCTAATAAAGAAAAACGCTACTATGTAGCTTATACAATTTATGAGAAATCTCGAAATGGAGAGTTTTTGCTAGTCTTCTGAACCTCATTTGATTTATGTGCTATTGGTGACGGAATGGCGAAGGAACAAAAATTACAAGAACTTAAAGAAACCGCAAGCCTATTTCAAAGCACCCGTAATGAAATGGCCTAATTCGAAAGAAAATAAAAAGAAACAAGGTGCTGCGCACGGAGGGTTGCCCTCCGTGACCCGAGGGTGAAGTGGCTTAAATCATACTTCAAAGTCATGTTTTCACAATCAATCAAAATTGCTATTTCAAAACAATACAATACTTGATACTTGATTCTTGTTTTCAACAAGAATTTCACCCTTGATCCCTAAAATATTATTCTAGTTCTGGAGTAGACATGACAGGATGGCCTTTAATAGCAAGAATCTCCTGGTTGCTCACAACACCGACCATCAATTCGTCTCCAAGAGCACGGGCCTATCTCAGAGCATTGGTATGTCCATAATGCATCATATCGAAACAACCGTCCATACAAACTCTCACTTTCTTCTTGTATTCTTTCTTTGGAAACAACCCAAACACAAGGATCACAAACGTTATTGAAGGAAATGATAGGAATCTGAAATACTGAGAGGACAATCCCCAAATGGCCACTGTGAGCATAAACCCACCTAGTATCCTCTGCACCCCTTGTCCTTCATCTAACCTATCGACCAAATATTGTGGCGAAATCGGATCAAACAAATACAGAACCAATGGAGATGGGCTTGGCCAGGGATCAAGAAAATCAGAAAATCGCGCACCAATTCACCATAGCCTCCTTCGAGCAAGAAGCACCAGTTAGCCGATTTCCACATTGGCTAACTAGCAATATAATTGACCGCCAGTTTACAGCCAATAATGGGTTTGAAGTAGTTATTGGCATATCCAATATATACTTGAAATATGCCACAAACCCACATGGACGAGGGTTTGCCCCCTTAGTGGCAACCCAAAAAAAAGAGAATAGAGTTTCCAAATTTTGGCTCCACACACGCTGCCGCATCAGGATTGGGGTACAACTATTATTATAAAAGTATACACATACTAGTAATGGTGCCCAGCGTTGCTGGGCACAAGTTGAAAGCTTGTAAGTTGGAAACGTGCACTGATAATACAATTTTTTTAATTTTTATTATAACAAAAAAATTTCAAAGGTTTAACAATGGTTATAAGACATCTAGCTCTTTAATATTAGATAGTGTTGCATCGATATCACTGAGAGCTTTGAGTAGAGTGCAGTAATAATCCAACTTTTTTAAAGACATCTAGCTTTTTCCATGTTAGATAGTATTGCATCAGTATCTCTGAGAGCTTTGAGTAGAATGGGATGGTGCTTGTTCATAGCAATTCTGAGGTCCTAGACATTGCCACCCGCTAAGAGTGGCATATATCATACCACAATGGCTTTGTTTCTCATCGGGTAGTGGGATTGAGAGATGCTTCAAAGACTATCCCAAGGCTAGGCCCAATAGAACCTAAAAGGTCTACAATACGAACTGTTAATAAACCATCTCGTAATATCAACCTCTTACATTGCACTTGGTCTTCTTAAGGAATTTCCATACTATTTTGATGAAGGCCATTTAATAGCAAATTTTAAGGACTTCTTCTTAAAGAATTCCATAAAATATATGGGTGAAGGCCATCGGATGGAAAATACCATATTGGACCCATGTCTATAAACATTAATAACCAAATATTAAAGGCCACCCTAACTGCCTCTTAGATTTCTTGCACATTTATGCTCCCTTGTAAACTCTATGCACTTATGTATAATAGCACGTTTTTTTCTAAGATATCCATGTCCATGACTACCTTCTTTACACACGTCATAAGGGTAATGTTATTGGCAAAATCTTGTTGGTGAGACTCTAAAAGATAGGGTGAAATTGACCTAAGACATCCATGTCCATAACTACCTTCTTTAAACAAATCATAAGGTTAATGTTATTGGCAAAATCTTGTTGGCGAGCCTCTAAAAGATAGCATCGAATTGACCTAAGTGAAATTGGCGCCTAAGTGAAATTGGTGCGCATTGCAATTGCCAAAGTAAAATGTAAATCTGGCCCTCTTGTGATGGAATTCAATTTTTCAAATGTGTATCACCTTATATGTAAGTAGTTTGTCATCCCTACATACGTTTGGAGCTTCAGTTGATGTAGAATGACTTCTAAATATCCACACATTGCCCACAACACCACACCAAAGTAGCAGTCCAGAGCAATTCTAAACTTTTTCAATGTATGTAGAATGCTAATATAAAATAAAATGGTAGTGTAGTTAGACATCCAGCCACATATCCAGCAACCCACACAAGGTGTCCACGTCTCCAACTTCTAGATCCAAGTTCTCATCTCCAGCATCCAAGATTTTTTATTTTCAGATTAAACTGAAATAAGCTTGACAAACAGGCTAGTTCTTCTAAAATGGCAGCGCATGCACTTTGTAGCAAAGGTTTACAGCAAAGGTTGGCTGACATTACTATGTATCCCTGTTTCAGACATGATCTGCATGCACTTTGTTGCGAAGGTTTACAGCAAAGGTTGGCTGACATTACTATGTATCCCTGTTTCAGACATGATCTGCAAGAATATCGTAATTGCAACTAATTCTTATGTATAGTTTAGCACAACAACTTCCTTATGCAGTGGCACATAAAAACGTTATGTTCCCAACCAGCAGGCATGTTTTCACATGGAAAAATACCTGCAACAAAGTGTCGATCTACATCATTCCAAAAATTTTTAGCATTGTCCAAGTATATATTACATAAGCTGAATACTCATGCTTTAACTACTGGCAAGCTCTTGCTTCATTTCTGAAAATAAACTGACAATCTATACAATTTTGAAGATCATAATGCATGAGTAACGTGGTTACGAATACTGTCCTTATCTTATATTATAATGTTCCATGGCCAGTCTGCATAAACCAAATGGACCAACAAAATCCTAACAAAATGTTCAAGGTAATGGGAAGCAAACGCAAAAGCCAATTCTGCTGCTGTGAACAAAACAACTCCATTACAAAATCATTACTCATGCAAACTGTTCTTCAAAATGCACTGACTACAAAATGAATTCGCCAATATTCTTTCTGCCAAGCACAATTCAACTTTCTCTATGAGTGACAGAATTTAAGCTTGTGCTTTAGCAGACACCTTTTCTTTTGTCTTTTAAATCTTCAATACGTTTTCCACGATTTTTTTGTTCTTCGACCAAGAAGGCTCTAATGATACTGCAGAAGCAAGCAGGTCTAATTTCAACCACGGACCAAAGCACACACTCTAATGATACTACAGAAGCAAGGAGGTGTAATTTCAGAAAAACCAAAGTCCCCACGGACCAAAGCACACAGAGATCACTCACTGTTCTTGTTCTCTCACTTTAAAGATGATGTACAGGTCGCAAATGAGGAATCTGAAGCACCCATTCAACAGCTTAGAAAAATTCTGAATACCAATGATTCTAGAAAAAAATAAACATAGCTGCACAAAGAAGTTACTTACCTAGGTGTCTTGACCCACATCTTATCGGTTTACCTCCTCTAAATTATAAGATTAACAAAGGCTGGGTAGACAGGCCACCCAGAAGCCTTGCTTCATCTTCAAACGAAGAACAAAGGGCAAAAAAATAATGGAACCGCCTTCAATGGCGGCCTTCAGCATCAACTGGTTCATATGTGGATACTTGAGGAGGCGTCCACAGTGCTTGAAGGCATCATAGCCGCTCTCGCGAACCCTGAAACCATCACCCGTTTTCTGCTCTGCTACTAAGTTTCGATAAGGCAACATCGTTGCCTTTTTTGCGTCTGTAAAAGTTTCGATAAGGCAACCCTTTTTGCGTGAATCCCCACCGTCCGTTTGGCAAATCGGCCCTCACCGTCGGATCTAGGGCGTGGTCCATTACTTGCACTAAAACATTATAATATAAAGATAAGATATAAGATAATATTATTACAACAAATTTACGAGTTCATAATTAGTCTAAAATCTATGACTCCTATCTTCTCGTAATGTGCTCCCTCCTTCATGCTTCCCTTCACTGGCCTGCACAACGTCTAGTGAAAACGCCATGGGCTTGAAGATGGAAATAAAGATTACAAACAAATAGGATATCGTCATCATATCTATGAGGATATCGCTAGACTATAAGAGCACATGTTATCAAGAATGATGTTCTTTTGTAGTAATATATCATGGAAAGAACATGAGGATTCTAGCTACCATATCATTCGTATGCCAACAACCAAGTACTTTTTATATTTGAATCTATGAAAAAGACAAGACACATGCTATACACTAGTTTTCATTATGTCCTTATGAATATGTATTGTTTATATTAATGTATTCGACCATGCATGGGGTATGTCATTTGGGGTGTATTACACTAGCTTTCATTATGTCCTTATGAATATGTATTGTTTATATTAATGTATTCGACCATGCATGGCGTATGTCATTTGGGATGTATTATCATTTGGGGTGTTTCAAATTTTTTTTGGACCATTAGATGCAAGCATATTCCACAACATATTCCACCTCATCAAATTTCAGCCTTTGAATCCAAGTCAAGATGGGGTCAAATCCATTGTATTTGACTCACCCCTTAGAGCCATACTAACCATTGAAAGCCTCAAGTTACAAATACAACCTTCCAAATTTCGGCCACATAATCCCGTCACTCAAGCGGCAGCCACCACATAAATTACAATGAGCCTGAGGAGTCGAACCCCAGTATAAGTTCCCATGCTCATCCAAGCATACTAGGTATCCCACAAGAGGGATGCCTGGTATGCCCAGGGGCCGAAGCCCGCTAACATAGTAGACAAGTTAGCCCCATTACTTTACACAATGAAATATCAATAACAATCCAGCCCATAACACAATCATTGCAAACCTCAGGTTAGAAATATACCCTTTCAAATTTTGGCCACATAATCAGCTTGCTCACAATACCATAACCAAGAGGATAGGGTTTTTGCGTCAAACCCTGCGTCACTACATTTTAAGGTTTGTCAGATTTGTGTCAAAAGCTTGAAAGTGACACAAATTAATTCGATTGTGTCAAAACTTGTGTCAATATAGTTGTGTCAATAGCAAAATCATTTTTGTGAAGTATGTGTGTCAAATTTTTGGTACTTTTTGTTAGCTTTTATAATGATGATTGCATCATGTATGGTGAAAAGAATGTGACATAATTTAAAGTCAAATATAGCAATAGGTTTGTGTCTACTATAACATCGTTAGTTCTAAAGTTTTGTGTCATTTTTGTTATACATTTGTGTCATATTTTATAATATCTTCTTGTCGCCTTTTGTAAAAAGTTTGTGTCATTTTTTTTAATGTCAAACATATCGACAACTTTTACATAAATTCTCTGTTACATGTTGTGGCGCTTACTTCACGTGATTGCGTAAAAAATATGTGAACGTAGTGACCTGTGAAGTAGAAATACATAAATATCTTGACGCAAAAAGGGCTAAGTTTGACCAAAAGCGCCACTAGCTAGTATGAGGGAAATAACCTTGCAAATAGACATTTTATAGTATTCATTTTAGACTGGCATGATTTTTAATAATAATATGCTAAATGTATATAAATAGTATTAGAAGTATATTGCATTAACATTATATCCAATATTCACAAGGCACCCAAACTTAAAACTCTACATGGTTTTTCCCATGGTTATGACTATAAAACCATTTTACAAAACCAATACATGTTTGTGGGTTGATATCATTAAAAACCATATGTGGCTAAACTAATGGGTTCTCTTGTGAGGTTTGTTAGGATGGTTAGATGAATGGGCTTCTTTGTAGAGTTGGTCAACGTGGTATTACATGTTGGTAAATGAATGTAGTATATTATACCATTTTACGGGTATGGTTTGTCCATGTGGTATAACATAAAGGTTGTGGATGTGGTTTAATATGGTGTTCTTTCAAGTGATTCTATAATATGGTTCATTATTGTGGTAAATTGACATGACTAAATGTCATGGTAAATACACTAGTCATGCCATGGTAAATGCACATGGTTTGCACTGTGTTAGAAATTACTATCAATCTTAAGTGTATTTGTTTGTTCCAAACTAGAAACGTGTGCCCGGCGATGCCGGGCATTAGTCATGGATGTGTGTTGGCATTTATGTGCGTTAGTCATTGTCGTGTTGCGAACGTGCGCAATGCACTTAAGGCAATATATGTTTAGATGCAATAGACACATATTGAAAGGAAACAAACTTTACCTTTAAAGTGTACACATAATATGAAGTTCATAAACAAAAATAAATACAAATACAAAACATTTTTGGTGCAAATAGAGGTTATGTCCATCGGCTCAATGGATCCACATCATGAAGAACCTGTCCCAAACAACTCTAGGAATGTCTGTTGGCTCAATGTGAAGCTCATTTGCGAAGCTGATAGGTATAGAAGCTCCTCCCGTCATACCTATGGTGGCGAACATGAATGTGTAAACATGCTCTGATATCATGTCCCACACACGTGACTCAGGTCTACCAACAACAATGTTATACTTGGTTAGAAACGCGGGAAGCTCATAGTCACCAACTGCATCATGTGGGGTCGATGCCCAGGCCTTGAACTGTCTCCCATCGCAAACGCCAATGTGTGTGATGCCTCCTGACCTGAAGCAAGTTCCCTTGCATGTGTACTTCGGGGGGAACTTTTTTTACTCTAACACAACAACACGCCAACGGGTGTTATCAATAACCGCATAACTCCCTACAATAATAAGATATCATTCCAAAGTAAGATAAAAGAAATGCATTGATAAACTCCTTAATTAAGATGATAAAATAACCTGTTAAGAAGCATGTATGCCCGGCGATGCTGGGCATTAGTCGTACAAAAAATGAGTATATGCACCATTGGTTCTAATTGAACAAAAGCTAAAGCTAAAAATTATTTTCTAGAGAGGAAGAGGCCGCACACAACATGATGTGGAAATTGGTTTATCAATTGAATTGTATGGGGAAATGGCGTAAGCGGCGAGATGTACCATGCGCTCAACTTTCTTGCTTTGATGTTGTATTAGATGTTATTTTCCCATGTATGATTGATATAGGCTAAGAATAGAATACAATAGAATTGAATAGAATAATTTTTTTAACCCTGTAGGTGCGCACTTAAGTGTGAAATTAGAATTGCAATCATGTTGCCAACAAGATTGCCTATATAGAAAAGTAAATCGCTTGCCAATCTAGCAATGCCAGCTCAAGTTATGTGTCAAAGTGGTGGGGGTACGGGTACCACCAGGGCTGAGGTGGCAGCCCCCTAGGATACCAGGGTGCCCATTGAAGGCTGCCATGATAGGACTCGAAGAAAGCTGAAGGACAAGCAATATTTTTTTTAAATAAACTTGATAAATATCTCTTAGCAACGATCTTGAATTTGACAACAATGTTTAACAGTTATCAAAACATTCTGTAACTATATTAGCATAGTAAAATTGGAATTTACAAATCTGAAACATACTCCAAGGTAACATCGCAGAAATGTTTTATCATACTCAAAAGTTGAAGTAAGTTCTGCATGCTGTGAGCAGAGATAGCCATCTTATGACATCAGGTTCACAAGCCTGAAGAAAATATCCTGCATCATTTAGATATCCTGCATGTGCAAGAAGATCAACCATGCGGTTAATTTGATTAATGTTAGGAGTAAATTCATGTTCTTCTATCATTGACCTGAAGTAACAACAACCTTCATCAACAAAGCTAGCATGGCTACATGTAGAATGAATGCTAGTAAGACTTTATCATTTGGCTTAATGCGCATTTTCTGCATGCCATTGAAGCATTCTTCAACTAGGCTAACATTGTTTGACCTCGCATAACTGCAAGCATTGCAGCCCATGAAACCACATTCTTATTTAGAAACTTCTCGAATAATCATCTTCCATGTCTGGTTTCCACACTTGGCATGCATATCAACAAGAACAGTCATGACCACAATATCAAACTGAAGTCCATTTCTTATGATCTCATTATGAAAGAATCTTTCATGCCCTAAACCTCCCATGTCACCACATGCCTTTTAAATACTCAACTACCATTAGCATTATTAACACAAACCATTGCATTTAACACATTTAAATTAAAATCCCCCTTAAACCCCCTTTGGTTTGGGTGCATATTCACACGGGGGGTTACTCCGGGCAACGAGAGCTATCGGATGGGCATATTTGCTCTTTATTCCTTGATCTGGACCGTACATAGTGATCCTCGTTTGTGGGGTATGCATGTACAAGTTTTTGTATACTGTATATTGAGATTTGCAAAATACTATAAGGTTTGAGAGAATGTACTTAATGGTGTTAATTTTATACATGTATTGTATATATAGTTTTGAGGCTCTTGCTGCCCTACGTAACCCCCCGTGTGAATATGCACCCAAACCAAAGGGGGTTTAAGGGGGATTTTAATTTAAATGTGTTAAATGCAATGGTTTGTGTTAATAATGCTAATGGTAGTTGTGTGTTTATTGTTATATTAAAAAATTTTTTGGGCCCTTCGGGCCCTAACTAAAGCAAACATAGGAAAACTTTATGGGCCTAAATATTAATTACTAAAAAGCATAATAACATCAAGACAAACAAATTATTTCCATTGCAAACAACTATGAGTACATTTTATAATCTCAATTCCCTGCATCACAATGGATCACCTTAACATCACGATGAATATGTCCATGTCGATGAAGGTAGTCCAAAGCTTTTAAAGATTCTTTTAAAAATGTGGCAATAATAGTCTCCTCGAAATGATCTAGGTATACTGCCTTCATTATGTGCAGACATAAGCCTCCAAATATATATGGCATAACCACCCAAAGGTTACAAATCTACAACAAATGAACAATAATGACTTTACAACATTGGGATGATTAATGAGGCTCATTGTTTGAGCCTCCCTTCTGATGTCATCCCCGCAAATCAAGAAATGACTTACATAATTATTGGCCATCAATGCATCATCCATAAAAACTATATCTTTTGCATGCATTTTAGTGCCTACTTTATAAATTAAGAAGAAAAAATCTTCCAACACCTATAAGTTACCATGTATTTTAAAACAAATGTTCTTACAAACCAAATGCAACGAACTTGGCAACGAACTTGTCATACATGGGCGGAGCAACTATGACAATGGTTAGAAGATTATGAATGTGTAAGGAGATACTTTTGGTCGCATTTTCATTCCTTAACTATAAGGTCGTTAAAACATCCAAAGCAAACATTTTACATGTTTGATACCAAGAAGTGTGCTTAGAAGATAAGCCCCATCCATCGGGAAATTACAAACTGCAAAATTTAGCATCTTAGTTATTTATTATTATTAGAGGAAGTAAGTTACCAGATTGCTCTTGCATCTCTCTAGATCGAGACTTTTAACTGCAACCACTTCATTGAATGGAATGCATAGTGCTCTGTACACCCCAATCGCACCGGAAGCCTTGTCCTATTTCCTCTAGAATTTTACACTCAAGATGATCCCAATGGATGTTGTCTTGCCGCCAGCAATCAATTATAAAAGCTGATATCTAAAATATACCCCGTATAACATGCTCCACCTTTGAATGACCTCGCTTTAGCGGGATCAGAACCCTTTCTAAGTTTCGGACTGGATGTGGAACGTTTTCATAAAAATTATCTAGAATAGGGCATCGCCACATCCACAATCTGGGCTGATATACACGGTCTTTAGACTTAGCGGATGTAGTTTGATCAACAAATGCATCATCGAGAGGCTCGGATTTTTAGCATCTACGTAAAACGAGTCACATTGGAAAAGGACTTCAATTTCCTCTCAGATCATCTGCGGCATCATGTTGATCACTTAGATGTAGGTCTTCCAAGCCGCCTTCACTAGTAATCGGCATTTTTAAGTAATGTAAAGAGATAAAAAGCAAGAAAAATACCGATTGAAAGGCCCCGGGTTTCGCCATCCATCACCATTTCAAAATAGTCGCACAAAGGAAGACATGAACCCGGAAGCTAGATAGGAAAAGATATCTGAGGAGCCGTTGCTTCATCCCCGCAAAGCAAAGAAGAATGATTAAATACTGTGGAAATTGCGCACAAAAGAAAACATTAGCCAAGCAAAGATCCGTGTTTGTTATACATGTCAACGAGAGCATTATAACAAAAATATCGCATCCAACAAAGAATGTCTTTGGAACTCCCAAAATAGCGCACAAGAGGGGAGACAAGAAGTTGGAATCTGGGGGCAAAAAAAAAAATAAAACCGCTTTAATCTATAAAACATGCATTCTTGCACAAGCATACTTACCTTACAGAGGCCAAGGAGCAATGGTAAATTTTATAAGTCTTGCATAGGCAATTCCCCAAGCAAAAGAGAAATATGTACCGCATTCCCTGTGATGAATTGTCCGTGTTTGACTGATTTTTGAACCCCGGAATATGGGTCATCGTGGAAAACGTCTCCTTGCTAGCCTATCTGGGCGGCGATTTGTAAGAATCGGCCATAAGCATAATAAGAAAGTTTAATAGATCATGGAAGCACCACCCCGAAGCCCTTTTAGAATTCGCGAAAGTCGTCTTAAACACCACGAAATCCCCGCAAGTTCCGACCACAGTGCTCTGCAAAAAAACAATGGGAGACATTAACTTCGGATCTGTTATAAGGATTTGCCTGATGAAAACTCAAGCCCATCAAGAGAGGATGAAATTCGAAACTTGTTAGTGTTGCAGAAGAACAGAGCTTCAGCGGCAGAGGTCTTTCCAGTAGAACCCTAATTCCAGAAGAACCCTAAAGTAACACCTCTCGAGCCTTGCATGCCATATTCCATTTTTTCTTTTTTCAATATATTACATTTTTTTTTTCAAGGGGTTAGACCATTGTCCAAGTGCCATAAAAAACAATGAAAGCGTATGCGCACTCTAGATATACGCATTAGTACGTCAATGGAAATACACCACAAAATCATAGCAAAACCTTAGTAAAAAACGTACAAAAATACAACAGTAACCCCCTGTTATAATGCTACATATTGGTCTGACTTTTATACTGCATTTCTTAAAAGTTCTAATGCACGGAGCCCATCTCCATGCCGAGTATAACCTACAATCAGTGCAGTCCAACACAAATATCTTAATTCTGTAGTCTATTAAATATATTTTGTGCCTCCTCAAGGTACCATGTTCAGAGTATATATCAACAAGGGAGTTACCAGCAAGGGGATCTAACTCAACGCCACTATAATGATCTGGCTCTGAACTAACATTCCATATTCAATTGCTCCCATGATGGCACATGCTCTAAATATGCTTAAAAATGCTCCTAGGATGCTTAAAAATGTATTTCTGGCTTTAAACCTTCAAGCTGCATATTTTCATAGAGAATCAAAGCAATTTGGCAATGCACATATTGCACCTAACCTATAATGATTGCAACCCATGACACTACATCGCGCTTCTCTAAAATGCCAAATATTGTTCATGCCAGGCTACACATCTAGCATAGATGCCAATAAGTGTATTTCCAAGGAAAATGTTCAACTTAAGTCCTTTGCTAATTATATGGCTGTGTATCACCCTACCATGCCCTATCTGTGCTGCCACAAGCATTCAGTATAGTTAAAAACATAACCCTGTCTGGTTGCATGCCATCTAGTTGCAGTTTCTTATGAAGCTCTAGAGCAAGCTGGCAATACTCATGTTGAATGTATGCTGCAATCATTGCACTCCATGAGACTGCATCCTAGTTTTGCATTTTTGCAAATACAAGATATATCTCCCATAAGCTCACACATTTTGCATACATATTAATAATCTCATTCCCAACTACCGAGTAAGCTCAACTTCTGTATTATCATACTCAGGTGTGAAGGACCAGCTCATCTTTCTAGTAAACACAGTTTCAGCAGTAGTGATTTGCCATTTCAAACAGACATATTGATTTATATAGGAACAGATGTGAGTGAAAACAGTTTTATGGCCTTAGAAGAAGAAAATGCAAAAACATTTAACTTACCTATGCACGCATTGTTCAAGTCTGGTCTGCATCATCCGGCGAGGCGCCGTTAGCAAGATCGTTCGGTAGCAGTTGATGGTCTAAAGCAGAGCCTTATGAAACCCAAGGAAAAGTATTCTCATGCCGTTACAAATTCTTCTCGGCATTTTGTCGCATTTGCAAATGGAAGTCCGCCACGTCTTAAATGGCACCTGCCAGCCAATGGCCATCCTCCCCTAAATGTATTCATAATCATATAATCATGATATATAATCTTTCCATATATATGATTACATATTAAATGTATTCATAATCATTAATATATACAAGAAATTTATCGCGGCGGCAAATATTTCTATTGCTCTACTCGCGACAAAGGAGGGTTTCTATTAAGTCGAAAGGAACTCAGGTATGCCTGTGAAATTGAACTAAATATGTTTAACTTGGAGAACTCTAACCTCCATATTGTAGATGACCAAAAACAGGCAATGTTGCCCTAGTTGAGAACGGCCCAGGAACGACAAAAGAACAAGGTGCTGCGCACGGAGGGTTGCCCTCCATGGCCCGAGGGTGAAGTGGCTTAAATCAAATCCACACTATGTGACCTGACAATATACACAAGACTAGTTATGGAGAATTCTGTGGAAATTGCCATCTTTATAATATTTTTTGATCCATAATGTTATGCAGTCTTTTGAGCCCGACCTGAGCTGTTGCCCACATCATCATGCTTTGGGCCATCTTCTGGTTTTCGGGCCCATACTGGGGCATGGTCAGGCTCATAACGATAATCATAGAATAGCTCTTCTCCAGCTTCTATTTTTTCTTTCGCAAATATACCTGCCGTGGTTTCCATCAACCATAATGACCTGACCAATAAAAACAAAACATATAGCTAAAGTTTTTTAGCATCTAATAAACATCTTTATTACCTTTGCATAGCAATTTGAATTTGGAGAATGATTTGCAAATTTGAGTTTATCACCTTTGCGACACGCATCTAAGAAATACTGCATCAACAAGCACACAAATAAGAAGTATAATCTTTTGCAACAGTACCCTAAATGATGAAATCTTTCGAACATGGTCATTAAGATTAAAGAGAAAAGTGGAATTTTCCCGATTGTAAATCTTCCCTCGTTTATTGGCTTCTCGATGTGATATAAGTTCTCCAGTATACTCTCCAAGATATTCGTGTTTATTGAAATGTATAGCTCTTTTTCTTCACCAAATGATTGTACATACAAGAAATCTGTGAAGGAACAGGCTGGGGGAAGAGCGGGATAGGAAAATGATCCTATACAAAGGCAGATCACTCTCTTTCTCATTGAAGGTGATAACGATAGTAAACGGAAGTTAGGTCCTCTTCCTGGACCATCTCATCCAATCTCAAAAGAGGTGACCATGAAAGTGTCTAGAAGAAGAAAGCGAACAGTAAAGGAAAAACACAAGCAGTCCTTTAAAAGAGACAATAAGTCTGACATCATGTCGTACTTTGAGCCAATGACCAAGAAGAAGACAAAAGTTTCATGATTTCATCGTTTTAGTTTTTCTTTATTTCACTTTATGCAAAATCTCCAGGAGGCTGCAAATGCGCCCAGGTGTATATTTGGTCTCATAGACCCAAGTGATCTCTTAATATAATCTTTCTTTCTTTCTTGAGCTGTGAATCTCTTTGATCTCCTCAACACAGGTTGCTCTGCCAGCAGTCCACGTTACTAGAAGATAACTCATCAATATTAGGAACAGGTACAAGAGGAGGAGGGGGGTTCAAAATGACCGGAAAACTTTGGACAACGATCACAATTGATGGATTCATTGCATTTGAAAATGCACTAGATATTAATTTCATATTGCCATAATTAATGCCTCAAAATACAATTCAAACTTAGTATAATGCAAAACCAGAGGTAACTTCTAGAAGCTTTGGAGATCTTATGCAATTGAAAATGCATTAGGTATAGGTTCCATACTGCCTATTCAGAGACAAGCAAGTGATCTGATAACGAGGTAACATAATGCAATTGCTTCCATACAACACCTTTGTGATATTACTTGCAGAAGAACCATATTCTAAGCCTCCAAGTGCACTTAAAATAGGACTCTAAAATCCGAACCATGTCAAACAACATGGCGCATTGTTGATAATGCAGGATACAACATGAAGCCATTGACCTGTTTTTGAAAATGAACAATACAATGTACAGGAAAAGCTTTGAGGTATCCTATGGTAGCTGTGGCGTGCTGGCTGGATTTGGGTCTTGGGATTTTCCATTGATCAAAGCCTTATTGATGTGACTAAGTATCTGATATAGTGGTCTAAGTAGCAATCATTTATGTCAATGCACTACGCAGTAAGGCTTACCTCATCACTTGTCATGTTCTTATAACACTTGCGATATTTGTAACCCCATGTTATGAAAAATTATGAGATTTCTACTACACCCTTTATAAGCTGCATTAAGAAAAAAAAAAAAAAAAAAAAAAGATTATCCTTGGGTCTGAAAGGCATGAAGCACTTTTTCCATTAAATAAGCAACATATATCTTAGCAGAATTACCTCATCAATCAACTTTTGATTCACCTGAACATTACTATCACGGAAAAGATGGATGAAACCGGTATTCAATTCCGCCTGGCAACTTTTTGATTATAGATTCCAATATACTGTGTAATCCACTAACATGCCACTTGCAACTGCATAAGGGTTAGCTTATCACCTCATCATGTTGTTTTGTATTGCTTATTGTTTTACTCATAATGCTGATGAAGTATCTAATATTGGTTTAATTGCATGTTGTTTAAAATTATCATTATGTCTTATGGATATGGCTTGCATCGTCTGTCTAACATTCTTTTTCCAGCCATATTTACGTCAATACGTGCTTCTAAGAATGTTACATTCACTCAAACCTTATAGTATTTTGCAAACCTTAAAATACAATATACAAAAACTTGTACATGCATACCCCACAAACGAGGATTGCTATGTATGGTCCAGATCTTGGAATAAAGGGCAAATATGCCCATCCGAAGGCTCTCGTTGCCCTACGTAACCCCCCGTGTGAATATGCACCCAAACCAAAGGGAGTTTAAGGGGGATTTTTATTTAAATGTATTAAATGCAATGGTTTATGTTAATAATGTTAATGGTAGTTGTGTGTTGATTGTTATATTAAAAATAAATTTGGGCCCTTCGGGCCCTAATTAAAGCAGAAAGAAAATGGGAAAATCTTCCACTAACATCGAGAAATGAAGAAACATCCATTCAGCACTATTACAAGTTCAAATACCATATATATAAATTCTTCCTTTTTTCCATCTTTTATTTGTTGCTTGAGTGCTAAGAATCTTTAAGCAAAATCGAAGCCATCCCTATAAGCCCGTATAACAATATAATGCCATTATAAGTAATAGTCGTTCTTTTGGACACCACCTTCACTCCAAGCATGCGTTAACAGCTCGAGGGTGATAGTGCATAAGATAGCATGGGAATCACATAAGAGGCCTATGTGCACAAAACCTGAATAATTATTACAAGCATTTTAAAAGCGCAAACAAATCGATATGATTTCACACCTCTAAGATGAGATGGTACAAAGCTTTATGAAATCTTTTATTTAAGCAACCCCTGGAAAGGCAGTGTATATTCCCATCAATTTGTACTAGCAATCAGAGAATATTTTGCACATACCTCTAAAAGACGCAGTTCAGAAGACTAAGTTCTAGAACAAACTGAGAAAGAAAAAACTAGATTCACGATGGTTAAGCTTATTCTTCTTGCCCTGTTGTCATAGACCATGCTTTATGGAGCATATGATTGAGAAGACCTCTCACAGCAGTGCAGAAGTACCCGCATCATTAAGGCTAAAGGAAACAGGGAAAAACATATTGCATGAGAACCTGAGAGCAAGAAAAAACAACTTACGCTTCTTTTAGAGCCTTTATCTTCTCTGGATCGGTTTCGTTCATGTTTTTTCTAAATTCATGTCTGATAATGTAGTACAGTTGTTTCTTGTTCCCATTCTGCCACGCAATAACTCTGCGTCAACTTACTCTAATATGGAGGAAACGAAATAGGAAGCTAAGACCTTGTTACCAATGTATTCGGCTCCCTAAGGCATTCTCCGTAGAGCTGCCAAAACAGTAAGAGCTTAAGCCATCACAGATGCATAAGTAAGAGGAGGTTTGATGACTTACATTTCGGGCGTTGTTCGCAATATGGGGCGGTATTGCGCTAGGGAATGGCAAGAAGAGCTTGAATGTCGAGCAAATAATCCAGAACATGGGCCAGCCTCCAGAATGAAAACTGACAAATTTCCGCTTGATCTTGCCCTGTGCTGATGTTCCCCTTGATGATTCCCCTGCTGAGGAAACTAAGGAAGAGAAATCTGAGAAGCCTGCCAAAGAAAAGAAGGCTAAAACTCCAAAGGAGAAGAAGCCTAAGGCTCCCAAAGAGAAGAAGCCCAAGGCTCCCAAAGCAGCTGCCTCTCATCCGCCGTATCTGCAGATGATATTGGAAGCAATAACGTCGCTGAAGGAGAGATCTGGGTCAATCCAGTATGCAATAGCGAAGTATTTGGATGAGAAATATGGTGCCGAATTGCCTGCGAATTTCAAGAAGACTCTGACTATGTAGTTGAGAAATTTGGCAAGAATGGGAAGCTGACAAAGGTGAAAAATTCCTTCAAGGTACCTTCTGCAGATGCAAAGCCCAAGCCCAAGATCAAGGCTGCAAAGCCTGCAGCAAAGCCCAAGCCAGCTGCTGCAGCGGCGAAAAAAGACGTGAAGAAAAAACCAGCGGCCAAGCCCAAGGCTGCCAAGCCCAAGACAGTTAAAACTGTCAAGGCCAAGCCCGCTGCCAAGCCCAAGGTTTCCAAGGCCAAAATTAAAAAAGCCCTAAGAAGGCTGCCAAACCAGCTCTGGCCATTGCCAAGGGAGCTAAAGCTCCAGCTACGGCCAAGCCTGCCAAGGCTGAGAAGAAAAAACCCTCTGCCCCTCCTGCAAAAAAAAGCCAAAATCACCAAAGCATCCGGCCGCATCATCCTCTGCACTAAATCACTAACGCTTCCACTCCAAATCTGTTTCCACTCTGATCACAAAAACATTAATTTTTTGCAAGATTGCCCTGAAATGCTATTCACGAGGCTTGCATGTTCAGCCCTAAAATAAAAAGAGGGGTTTTGTTGTGAGCCCTTGGATGTTGGACCATTGGAAAAAAAAGCTAAATCAACGACTAAGAAATGGTGCACTCTAGATGTACGCATTAGTACATCCATTCGAATACGCCATGAAATCTTAGGAAAATCTTTGTGAAAAGCGTACAAAAACACAAAGAAAACCCCCTGTTATTATGCTACATATTCAAGCACAAAGCTTTCCTTTCTTAAATTTATATTTATTCACCTTCAGCTATGTTTTTCCTTGGGCTGAGCTTTGTAAAACTATGAGAAAGGGAACATTGAACTAGCTAAGACCATCACTCGTTTAAAGCAACAATTGATGCAATTTTCCATTTATGTGACAGTGCCGGGTATTTTATCATCCATAAAGAGTGCAGAAAGTTTTAGTAGAGGTGGTTCTATGTTGGATAAAGAATGTAGAAAGTTTTTGATAGATGCTGGAAAACAGACAATAATTTTGATTTGGAAATGCAAGTACATAAGACAAAAACCAGAAATGCATAGGGTGAAGCTGCAATGAAAGATCTTCATGTTATGAACATGCAATCATTTGAGCATGGCCTGAACAAGGTGTATTGCTTAAGTAAACCAAATAATTAAGTAACATGGACAAGGATTGCCACAGACCTTTCTGTTCAAGCTGCTGCAAAGCAAGAGGATAATCGAAGTCCCCTCCTCTAAAACAATCCATTGGGGACAGTTTAAAACATGGAAGCCAATCTATCCCCCAGCCATCTGGAAGGTCGTACATTTCTGCATCAATCCGTAGACTAGTCGTCATTTTCCTGATTGAACAATTTGCAAGCCTTGAATATCCCCATGATAAGTAGTTCTTCTGATGAACTGGATTCTTTCCTGGCTTAATAGAGTCTGGAACTAAGGGCCTCTCGCAAAAATCGCCCTGATAGAGGTTAAATAATATGATTGTCCCAAAACAAATTACAGATATGAAGCATAGATATGTAGAATATGGCACGTCACGTAATTCTTCAATAGCAACCCTCATATGAAGCTTGTCATACAATGGAGAATTCTGTTAATGGATCCATGGCAAGCTTTAGATCCAAGTTAGGATTAGTGTTGAGAGGTGTGATTGTCACTGATTGCTCGCGAGGAGTTCCTCCGAACAAGTAGAGCTTCATGTTAGAAAAAAACACTAGACATATACAGAAAATTATCATTGCACCTGTACACTGGAGGTCTGAGGCTGAGCTTCACAGGGCCCTTCCTTTTCTGCACCGTTTTGCTCCATATCCACCATAGCAGCACTGCCCCTGCTAGCTATGAAATCCATCCCATCGCTCCTCAAACTCCTCAATCTCAGCTTTGAGTTCTTCAATATTTCGTGTTTCAAATACAGTGTAAGTATCAGGGCCTCAGCATCCCAAGTCACTCGGTCTACCTTGCCAGTTAGTCAGTTCCAACACCGGATGGCCACAGATACTGGAGGGTACAATGAATTTTGGGCGTTGTATGAATTGTAACTGGAATCCATAGAACTATAAGAAGATGATGACACATTCGATGCACCAGCCATAAAATTCTGTACCACATTCCGATATAGTTGTTAGATTCTGTTATCTGAGATACAAAAGAGTTTAAGCACAACTTTCAAGATGGGACGGATCATGGTGTGTACTGCCTGAGTATAAAAGGAGCAGATAACTGGTATAAACAGTTCAACTCATGATACCAAGAAATCTGCAACTTTGATCCTACTTTTCGTTAAGTAGAGTTGTATTCCTAATAACTTTACTTATATCAGATGACAAATAGCTTTTAAAAGTTTATGAAATATTCTAGTTTTCAAATTTAAAGGTATTATCGAGAATCGAGTCACATGGGTAAGAAGAGGGTTGTTGCAATAATAACTAAAAAGAACATGACAAGCGAACAACCATGTTTGTAATATACCTGTATCAACTGTTGAGCACTCTGTAATGGAATCAAGACAATTTTTATTGCAAATCTATGCAGTGCAGTCTTTTGCCCCTTCAATTAGCTAAAAGCTGGACAATGTATGCAGATATATGAGTTTTTGGGAATGAGGACACAACATGGGTTTTAAACTTCTGTTGGATTTGTGAACCATTTCGGTTCTGTCGTCTGGGTTTGTATCGCACTCATGCTATCAACTGAGATCACATTTAGAAAGGCATCCCTGCAGCTCAGGCAATATACGAAAGTTCTGGCAGAGTTATGTCTATTGTTTTTTATCTCTGATTGGAGAGCCACTTATTGATGCTCTGAGTACTGAGGTTTCAAGTTGTGCATTAGCTCATAGAAAGCTTGGAGATCTCTTTGGCAATTAGGTTACTAGATCTCTCATATGTTCAAATTATCACTTCTACGACCGTCATAGACACTAAATAGTTCGTTCTGCATTTTGAGCTTTTCATTTCCATTGTCTTTTTTTTTTTTTTTTTTTAAGATGGGATTCATGTGCACCTTCCAGGTGATGGAATCAACGAGAGAAGGAGTGGCAGGTAAGAACGGCATTTGAAGATGTCCACAGCAGAACAAGCAACGAGTAAGCACGCCGCTTCAAGGGGGTGCGGCGCTTTAGTTACTCAGTGGTTATATTAATTTGGATTTAAACTGGTTGTGTATGCTTATGACATTTTGACATGCATTTGAATTAATACAGCCGTGGACAAAGCAGAGACGCCCAAACATGCAAGCTGCTGATCTGCAACTGTGATCAGTAGACGAATTTTGAGCAAAATTGTTCCTTCTTCTATCTGCAAAAGTTGTGGAGCTTGGAGCTTAAAAAACAGGTAGCATTTCAGCCAAACATGTTAAAAAGCATAGCTTCAGAAGGAGACAACTGCGATCCAGTCATATGATGACTGCACTCAATGACGTTTGAGCTTTAGTCTTCTATTTCTTGAAAAAATGGTGAACGGATTATCTTGATGTATCTTGATGAGTTCTATTTGCTGGGGAAGGTAGCAGTATGAATGTTTCCAATGTAAGCATCACACATATAGCAGACAACCATATTATTGACAAAGATTCTAGAGACAGTCAAGAAATGCAGCCCAATCAGGTCCTTCTTGAAGAAATATTGTAATTTAAAATGTTACCCATTTGCATTTTTTACATAATCTCTTCAAATCCTTCTAGCTAGAGGTCTAGCTTGAAAATTTAGCTCTCTAAAGCTTTGAATACTAGAGTAATGCAGTATAATGTAGGTGACAAAGCAGGTTGGAAGGTTCCTGTTGACCACGGAGTCTATTACACTGATGGGCATTGCAGCATATATATCATGTGCAAGATCCTTTGCATATGAACAATGGTCTTGAATCATTTGAAGCTTAATATTGTCGTGTTTTCTAGCGCAAACACGGCTAGCTTTTAACTGATCTGTTGTCTGTGCTCTATGCCAGCAAGTATTATGTGAGAAAGGCAAATCATTCAAACATGAGAGAAAATCTTTTGGATCCGATTTATGCAAGATCATCTTCAAATCCTAACGTTGCACTTCATCTTCAAAAACGTTTTGAGTTTTTGCACAACAAAACCTAATGTTGCTTTGCGGCATCTTCCACGTACTATCAGCTTCTACAAAACCAGGTAAATTGATTTTGTATTTTCGTTGTAATTTGTAATAGACTTAGGTTCCCTTTCCATTGCTATCTCACTTAGGCAGTTAACCTTTCCATTGCTATCTCACTTAGGCAGTTAAGCTATGCACAATTCTATTACATATTTTTCAAGAATAAAATGTACAGTGGTCATGTATGATTTACACGATGTCATTTTGTTCTCAAGTATATGACAACTGATTTTTACTTTCATCTTCAAGAGCAAATTGAACATACATAGAGGCACTTATTGCAAATGGAAACTGCAAAGTTTTTGCTATGTTGACAGCCTTTTCTGCTTCAAGTATTCTTTTTAGGATGTATTATCTTCCAGGAGGTAAGAGTATATGGCTTCTTGCATGGATTGCAACTGCAGGTTCGCCCATCCCATTGGCCTTCTTGCTTCTTATTTACTGGATGCAAAGAATATGGCCAACACCGCCATATGCACTTATTGGCTTCCTTAATAACTTGATGTTTGCATAGAGTTATGCCTATTTGCCTGCATCTTCATCCTTTCTTTTATCTTCCAGTTCCCTCACATTCACTGCAGTGTTATGCATATTTTATTGTTGGAAAGGTTCTAAATGCCTTTACTTTTAATGTCATTGGCATTATTACTGCTGGAGCAGTTTTTGTAGGCCTTGATACTAATGCTGACAGAGTTACTGGTGTTAATGGTGAAACAATGTGTTTAGGGCTTCATTCTTGACATATTGGCATCAGCTTTACATGCTTTGATCTTTGCTCTTTTAGAACTTGCCTTCATTAAACTGTTAGGAAGAAACCTGTTTCATATGGTTTTAGAACTGCATGTCATGACATCATTTTTTGCATGTGTGTTTGCATTACTTGGCTTGGGACAATGGTGGTATTCTTTATTTAATATCCAGCGTATTTGCTGGGTTCTTGGATGATGCTAGAGTTGCTGTAAGTGCTATTGCCGCTGTGCTATGCTTTCATAACCATATGGGAGGTTTTAAAATCCTGGCACTGCTTTTTATACTCTGAAGCTTTGGTTCGTATACATATGGAGCTTTTCTTGAAGTCCAAGAAAGCATTAAAGGCCTCCCAATCCAGGCATCATATGGACAGACACAATCAATAGTTCAAAGTAATTACCATACCTAAACTACTTACATATGGGGAGAGTTTATTTGTATTCCTGTACGAATTACAAACTAGAGCATGTATGCTATGCTAAGGCGATTTCTCTAGTCCAAATTATGGACCAGCGCACACATGTTATGCTGAGGTGGTTTCTCTGATTTCTCAAGTTGAATATTCTGATATTTTTAAGCATGAAGAAGGTATTTTTAGACGGATGTATTCTAATATGAAATGCATGTCAAGGAATCTTTGACTATATGTTCTTACAAAAAAGACAACTTTCAAAACCAAATGATATTGTAAATAGCTAGTGATAGTATTCTAATATGAAATGCATGTCAATAGATCTTTCACTATATGTTCTTACAAAAAAAGACAACTTTCAAAACCAAATGTGAATCCAGGCATGACATGTTTGACATGTTCAACATAGATGGCATTTTTTCCTTGCTGCATTGAGTGCTCATTAATGTAAAAGACATAACAAGAAAAACCATCCACCTACTGTCATGCTGCTCTACAAACATTATATGAAAGTAGCTCTAACCTTTCTCAGCTCTCGCTTCGTTGGTAGCTGATAATGGTGCTTGCTTTGTTAGTATGTTATAATGGCGCTGCCAAATTCTCTGCAACGCCATTGTTGTTGCCAATAAACCATAAGCAACACCCAGCTCATAGAGCACCACAGGCTTCCATAGATACACAAAAGCAACCATAGATACACAAAAGCAACCAGACATACCCCATCCATGACAACAATGATGACAACCAGCCAGCAAGGATTTTGGTTATTGAGAGATGAGCGATGCACCACTAGGGCACCAATTTCTAGGATGCCAAATATTTCTGGACAATAGTATGATTGACACAGATGAACAATCTACTACCAAGCCACTAATTCCTAGGATGCTTGGATAAGAATCTATTTGAGCCATTGCTAAAAGAACTCCTGACTTGCCCACTTGAATCCATTACATAAGCAACTTCGCCCAATGCTTCAATTGTTTAGAACGCAAATGAGCATGTCGCATTTGATTTATTGCTTCAAGTACTTCAAAGTCAAATTTTAGATAGTAATGCCATTTGCACTACCAGGAAAACAAGAACTACATCACATGCTACAAAAAGTTTAAACTTCATTTTACGCCAAAAGTAGTCTTCTGATACTTCGATTCGAAAATAGAACTGTACTTTGCATGCAATACAATGTGAAAAAGGAAATCCTTTCTAGACCACAAGATGTAATATTCCATCAATCTTATATTCATATATTTACAACCAGGAAATCTTTAGGGTATAGTGATGGGCATTAGATACCAGACTTGCACATATGGCAGTGATCCACAGACTCTCTATAACAGCTAAGTTTTTCTACTAACTCATAGATACAAATTCGTCTCCAATCCATACTCATTTAAAATTTTCAATGTATAACTGGCTTCAACAGAGATGTCTCTAGCAAGGAGTTCTTAGTGTTAAGATTCTAATGCCAACTACAGAATGACTCAAAAATGCATTTTCTCTCAAATTTGAGTCGCTATAATGGATTGTTTTATTGAACTGCCTTGAATTAGTCCAAAACACAAAAAAAGAAAATATTTTAAGTAGCATAGCTATTGTTACGTGGCACAATTATTTTATAATTATCAAGCTTTCAATGTTTCTCGAATATTGCCATCGTCTCTTTACTTTAAATTTAATCTATGTGATACTCAACAACAAAATAAATCTAAAAGAACAACTTTATTTGGTAAATCTATGTTTGGACAGACACATAATACGATGAAAATCATGCATTTGGTATTTTATTAGAACTTGAACGAGAGTTTTCCTAGGCGATTGACTAAATAATTGACTAGCGGTTGACTAGGTGCTCGTCTCCCTAACCTTGCTTACACTGTGGCAATGGGGACTCAACGCCTGAAAGCCTGTTGGCGCGAAAAGAGAGCTCAGTGGCTGGCCAGATGGAACGTGCAGGAGCACAGGTGCATCCAAGTGCAAACGGAGGTAGATCGCCGCAGCCTCAGACAGTACCTTGACACATGCTTCCTCAGTAAGCTATGGGATGCCAACACCTTTGAACAGGTCAAGACGGCACATTATCGCCGCCACATAAGTCCCATGTTGGAGCGGGGCCCACAATGCTACCTGCGCACTCATCTACCCATGGAAAAGTGCAGATCCATTGCCTCTATCCGCACAGGTGCACACCATCTCCGGATTGAGACAGGGAGATGGGTTGGGGAGCTGCGTCAGGGGAGAGCAAACCTATTCCTGTCACGATTTTTCCCCAAACAACCCTTTAGGGCAGGAGGGGGTTTTTTAATCCGGATAGTAATACGCTTGTTGCGCCTCCTGTTTGGGTCCCATAGGCCAATTGGTCTCCATGGACGATAAAAATCCTATTCTACTCTATTCTATTCTATTCAAATAATGAGAGTACTTATTTTATCCAAGAGAATAGTCATTAGAATTATCTTTTTACTAAGTGGTAATTTTCTATTTTGTAATGGCAACAAAAATACTAACTTTGATAATCCATTAGGAAAAAAGGTTCTTGCTACAAACAGGGAGATCCATTAATTGGAACCCTTGATTTGGAAGGGATTGATTTGACTTTAAGCAATCAGAGAACTCTTAAAAACTTATTTGAAATAGATAATACATAATACAAAGGAATGAATGAGCCAATTTATTTAATGGTGTCATACAATAATGAGTTATAATGCTACAATTTGTTGCAATCTACCCTTGTAAAAGACACCTTCATCCCTTTAGCATCATAAGTAAAAAGATATTTTTGCTGCATGATGTTTCCTATTACGCCTCCAGAGTCACCAAGACCTAAAATCAACAAGCACATTTGAGAGCCTTCAAACCTCACATAATTCTCTTGTGGAGGTTGCCATGATGCCCCATGAAAATTAAAAGTCATGGTTGGAACCTTTACATTACGCACACTTGAAACATCAAAGCACACATCATAGTTGAGATCATAGTAGAGATCATCACTATCGATTACTCGCACGCCTAGTAAAGCATCAACAAATGCATTTTTAATAGCATTGAATACGAAAACCGTAAAAACGGTAAATGGGTTACCCAAATCAAAGATGGTGCCTCTTTCAAGGTTGAGATCTAAAGAAGCATTGCACCTTGAGATCACAGTATTTCCAACGGTTATGCTTTGAAGGTGGACTAGATAAAAGCCATTTGGGTTGTCAAGGATGCGGATTGATTGACTAGACATTGTAGACGAGGCCGATGTTTCACCAAGGAACAAAGTGCTATGAGCATTTTTGGAATAGTGGTTGAGGCAATAGGAAAATTTTCCCTTCAGGAAAGGAAGTTGTGAGATGAGTGTATTAGGTCCAAGATTCATTCCAGCAAAGCCTTTAGCAGCATCAGCCGATCCTACAACTCTATGTGCGCAACCTATATTTATCTTGGAGATTCGAGTTCGGCCTGAAGATGACGTAATGGTTATGGCATCTTTGACATGTTCTCCAGCACTATAATCCTCAGTTACATAGTCAAATTTAAATACACAAAAGTTGTCATATGTATTGTAATTATTGTCCTTAGTAGGGCAAGAAGATCCTGGTAAATACTCACACTCATGGGCATCACATGAGATAGGAGAGAAGGAAGTGGATTGAGAAGGATCTAGCATAGGGGAAGAGCATGGGCCACAATGCTTATGTTTATTGCTACAAGGATAACAAGGCTTGCATGGCACCCAAACTGGTTCGCTTGCTGTATCAATCATTACAGTAAAGTTTTTGGGCGGAATACCCACTTGAAGGTGCATAAAGAAGAATTCGGTTGGTGAGGAGTAAACTTTGTTTTGATAGGCATCGTGTTGACCTTTTATTTTGGCCATCATGGTTGCGAATTTCTCCTTGCTTCTTATGGACCCAAGAACCATCATCCAATTAAATTGGGATTATGTCAACTCCAAAATCACGCCAACCTGCTATTGTCTTCTAGGGGGTTTTTGTTTTTTTTAATCTTTTTTTTTGGACTTCAAAAATAACATAAGGTTGCGATTCACGTGTGACTTTTCATATGCGAATTGAAATATGCAGAAATGAAGAGCAAGTTGCTAACATAGATGAGACAAATATTGCTTGCTCAATAGATGATAATATTAGGTTTGATAATAACAAATTGCATTATTTGCGAGGCAATTCCAGACTCGAAATTATCGATACATGGCACAAATATCATACAAAAATATCATATATTCCAATAAAACATTAAGGGATCAATCCATGTTTTTCCAATATTTAACAAGGTGTAGTTCCATGTCACCGCTTCTATCCAGGCCTGGGTACGAATCTAACACTTCACCCACCGTCATCCCCATAGCCAAATTATGCATAATAGACACAAACTTCACCGAAAAATCATCTCGTCCCAAAGTTTTTGGATCGTAAGATGGTGGATTCGTGGCCTGTGTTTGATTGTAGAAGCATTTGAGAGCATCATCATCCACTATGATTATATCATCCTTATTCTCGATACCAAGTTCGTCCATCATGTTACTCAAGTGTTTGATGAAGATAGGCTTGCTCGTTGGATCCTTGGGATTAGTGAACTTCACACATTTGTTCTCGATCCCAAAGGGTCAACCAATTTCTACGATTTCCCCGAAGGCCTCCAAAGTATCCTTGATGTTCCTTAGTTCCATGGATGACCAAATACCAACTCGAAATAACCTCAATGCCTCGCCTAGCATCTCCTTCAAGTGCGTCCGATAGATCCACTTGGTGTTTGATTCTACCGGGTGTCCGATGAAACCGTTTCTAGCCACTTTATTTTTCGAAAAAGTCTTGCAAAGGACTCCGCTTAGGTCTAACACCACAACCTTCTTAGAAACGCAATGGAAGCTTTAAACATCAAACATGTATCCGGGTCAAGAAGATACGATAACACAAACAATACAAACGCCCAAGCGTGATTTGAAATAGTCATAACCAAATCAAATCCGGGCGCGGATTTAGTTTGACAACGAAAAATAATCAAAGCACGCTTGGCGCCGATTTAATTCAAAGGTAATACAAATTAAATCACGCCATGGCGCTTATTTCGCTTCAAGGGCCATACCTATCATCTTCGCCATTGCCATCGGGCGCCATTCTCCCCCTCCGCCACCCTTAATCTTCGCCTTCTTCCTCGACCGTTAGAATTGTTATTTTCTATTAGTTCCACAAGGCCCTTCACAACCGACATTATTTTACTATTGATTTGGCAAACCCGGTGAATCACTAGAGCCGCCTTTCTGCCTTCATTTTCGGTTTCCCCGCCAATTATTTCATTGTTAACCTGTGAATCTACTCTATTGTTGCTTGCATCACCCGCAATGTGGGCAAGGATATTCCCTAAGTTCGCCGCCATCACAAGATTTTGAGCAACCAGTTTAGCAAATTTATTTGTTCATTACCGCTTCCTTATCAGTCAAGTAGACACTAGTTCCTCTCCCAGAGCAACGCCCACTTTCGAATTGGACAAGTCTACGAGACTTTTGATTGCCGATGATTTCAGGTTGCCATAAGGGCCTTTAGGAGACTTGGCAAGCACATGCATGAGGAATGGTTCAAGAAAGTCTTTGGCCTGCTCATCACTCACAAAGCAAAGACATCTTCTTGCACCCATAAGAGCCTCTCTGCAATATAACCTCCAACATGAAGCTCCAAGCAGTTTGTATCAATTGGAGCAAATGCCTCGACGAGGTAAGCAGCCATAGATCTGGGAAATCCATTTTTATTTAAGGGGCCCTTCTCCTTAGTTTGTAGCTCGTGACTTGATTTCCCCCACTTAGGAGGGGGTCCCGATCCTCATCCTCTTCTCGACTCATCCTGTTTCGACCGATCCCCGATCCGTATGAAAGAATATAGTTCTTAAGTCCGGATCATCTAGAAGAAAACATTCCCATGCACCGCTATTGTCACCCTTGGCCTTAGCAATATCATATTCCTCGCCCCGACAAAGATGGATATCATAATAAAGATCACATGTGCCATCTTCCGCTCGCTCGCAGCTCATTATCCTTAACATCATATATTAGGCATCCCTCCCTAATAACTTTGAGGCACTCCGCATCATGAGCAGCAGATAGTGCATGCAGATGTGACTCACCTAAAGGACAAACGATGACAATAGTGAAGGACCTCTCGCTTGTCAATCCTATACAAAATGGGTAAAGAAGCTACCGTAGTCCTTCCGTTCATGCCCATATCTCCTCTCCCACCCCCGCCAAAACACAAAGAGTGATATATTTTTAAGGCCGGTTGAATCGGGTAAGAGACCTTTTGTACCCAATGGAGACCTAATACCGGATGGTCGCCTTCTCCAAGAATCTTCTTCACAAGGGCCACTTTTCTTCTCAACTCAGCCAAGACCTTAGGGGTAGAGTCTCCTTATGTTTTGTATTTTTAGCCTTCCAATTCTTTAGGAAGTCCTTTGACCGTAATACAAACTTCTTGATGTCATCATTACCGACCTTGTATTTGTCCAAAGAATCCAATTTCGTGATAATGCCACATCCCCGATAGCCTTTTGTAACTCAGCTCCTACAACCGACTTCATTGTACGTACATCCTTTACATGATCAAGAAAGACTCAACGAAGGACATCCTATCCTTGGTGAAAGCACCCTTCTTGTATAAGACTTCCTTCTTTAAGCACCGGGTCTAAAACCCAAATGGTCTCAAAGGCCGCCTAGCCCCCGAGTCTTTCTCATCTCTCATTACATTCAAGTCAAAGATGCTTACATCAACAGAGGCACCCTACCCATAGTATCCGCAGCTTCCCTTGTGCATAAGCGCCCCTGATTCATTCCACTTGAGCCATACCGCCTCCTTACAAAACACAATCTTATACGAAGTCTCATGGTCCCGACTCGCTTTGATGAGCTTTCGTAAGGATCCGCAATGTCATCACCACCTTTTTCTTTGATTTTCTTGCGCCTTCTTCTTCCTCAGATAATTGTTCATGCGACAGTCCGCCTCCAAAGCCTTTGAATGCCTCGGACTTTGACCCGCCTCGTTCGGGTGGGCAATGGGCAGCCATATTCCACCCACTCGCTGACTGGCGTGGCGCAGCTTGTTCAACGTATGGACTGCAATAGTACGTACATTGAATCAAGATCATAGAATAGAAACACACCGCGGATTTGAATAGAATTGATGAAGAGAAAAATCACCGGGCGGAAATGAATAAAGTTACTAATGCAATTCCACGCCAGCGCAGTTAAATCAAACCAATTCACGCCAGCGTGTTTTTCAAATCAACGGTTTCACGCCAGCGTGTTTTCAAATCAATTGGTTGACTTGAAAACACGCCGGGCGTGAATTCATTGATTTCAAAACACACCGGGGAATTGGTTTGATTTGAAAGCACGCCGGGCGTGAATACAATTTATGAAACCAGTGTTGATTACCTTTTGTATAGAAATGTCTTCCCCATTTCATTCAAAGTTGCACTAATCTCACCAAATCTGCAGTGAAGTATTGGCATCCAAGATACGACACCTCCTATACACATAGTGATTGTAGAACACTTTTTGGCCCGCTTTGTTCTTCCGCACGATGATGGCCTTTTGTGCCTCAACGGAATGTCGCCCGCCGATGATGACATATTTAATATCATCACTTGATAATAGCTCTCCGGACGCTCGGCCCACACAAAGCAGCTTGTTCGAGATCATATCCCAAGGTAGCACATCCGCCGGCATAGGCATTTGACCCGATTACTAATCATGCTCAACAATCTCCATGGCATGTGCCGGATCATATCTCCCCGCTAACATAAATGGAGCTTGGTGAACGGATGAGGGACTTCACATGGATCGCAAAAAAGTTTCCTTAAGACCCAATGGATAATGGTCAGCGTATTTATTCAAATTTGTTCATGGCCTCTAGTCAGCGCCACTGGCTCCGCTCATTCTCAAAAACGTAAGCCTCCATGCCTTCGACAAATCGCAGGTTGAACATTCTTCCCTAAATCTAGGACCCTTTTAGAAGCTTTCAAGTCAGCTAATTCCTAGCTTGTCGCAAATAGTGACTTGGTGTCGGTTTAGTGAACATGCCTCTACGCATACCGTAACCCCTTGGCAAATAGATATTGGCGTGAATCGCTACATTGGTTGGCCAACCATACTTAAAACATGTCTCACCGCTCACATCTGCCTTCATGAACGTATCCTTGTATGCGAGCTCTACAAAGGAGTAAGTCCGGCAGATCTTTCTTTCTCGCTTCGCGGTAATCTCCAAGAGCAATTTGCAGGTGTCATCCTCTTCCTCACAAGAGATTAGGATCCCTTTGTTTGGCCATCTTGTTCGCTTCCTTTTCCTCGAGAAGAGAGTTAAGTCGAAGCTTGCCATTTGTCTTGGCAAGGTCAACGTATTCACTCGGCACCCTCGCCCATTTCCTCTTCGCAGGCAGGGTCGCTGGTTGCTATAAGAATCGGCCCTTCATCATCTAAGGTGAGATCATATGGTACCGCATCCGGGTCGCCCGCCTCTTGCTTTCTTGGCGTGATTAGAACCCCAATTAGTAGGGTTTTCTTCCTCTTGAGCACCGCAAAATGAAGATGAGCACTTTTAGAGTACTTTTCGTATCAAGAGATCACGCCATGGCATTTAAACCTAAATTAGTACAAATCACGCCTTGGCGGTTGGTATCTCCTATTATTGACCATGCTATGCTAATTTGAAACTAAATTATTTTGCATCCACATTTTAAGCTACATACCCTTCATGAATCCATATTTCACACTATTTAACCTCATTGAACATTGCTATCTCCAACCTGCCTAACACCGCTATATTCTATATATAAAAAAGAAAGCAAAATTATGTTCTACGAATCGGACAATCGAGCATTAACTCGATGTTAATACTTTTTAAAATTCATGCAAAGCATAATAACTCAAACTCATGCAAAGCATATTAAGTGAAAGGAAATATCTCAAATTCATGCAAGCATAATACTCTCCACACAAAGGTGTATTCTCGTGGCAAATTAAATACCTTGAATAGGGTTCTGTGGTATTCTGTATTCTCGATCAACGCCCTCCGAAACTTGAGAAGAGCCGGTTTAGAGATTCCTCTTCCACCGCTTCCTCTCGCCTGGCCCCGCCGACCTCGATTCGCTTTTTAGAAGACATCTCCTGAGTCGCCTAGTAACGCAGAGTCTCCGAAGTCGCTTCGGATACGCCACCGAGCCGCCAAGAAATAGCTTTTTCTACCCAGACGAAAATAGAGAAATTTGAATTTCAAGAAAACACAAAATGCAGCTTTCAAATATTCTTGACACATACAAATAATAATGACGAAGACCCGTCACGACTTCTTTCATTAAGTTTTTAAAATCCCGCCAAATTTATCCCGCCTAAACGTAGTTAACCTAATCTTTCTTCTAATTCAATTTTCCCCGAAGCCAGAGTTTCCATAGCGCCTTCAAATTTCTCAAATCAGCTTCAGAGACTCAAATCAACTTCTCAAGAATGGCTACACTGGGTACTCATCTCATTCCAATAGCTTGAACATTAATTTCCAATAGTAGGTGTTCAATAGCAATTTTCTCGCAAAGGTCGAAGATGAATGTTTCATGTTAACTACAAATCAAAAAAGGAAAGTAGGATTATGCAAGATCGACTCCATCGATCCGATCAGAACCGCCATGGAATTCCGCCGGATAAGTATGTCCGAAAGTTACAAGTGATTAATCACGCTATGGATGAAGCTTTACCTCGCAGACACCCCGGTGGGGATACGGTTGGAGAAAGTGTTGGAACATTTGTTGCATGGCCAAGAAACCGCTTTTAAAAAGGTATGTAACATGTATTACATTGTAGAAATATAGAAGTAGACAAAATTTGTTGTATTCATTGGAAAAAGATTACAATTGTATATAATTGGATAAACCGGATAAACCGCACAAAAATCCTGACTATCGCTTTCAAGCCCAGCCATCGAGTAGCCGGGCTATCGATACTCCCATTTCCATTGGGGGCATAGTGAAATTTTCCGTAAAACCCCAAAGAAAACACCAGTGCTCTAGCTCCACCACCCCCTCCGCTTCCACCTCCACCTCCTCGCTCCTCCTCCCCCCGCCCACCTCCTCGCCCATTGGTTGAACCTCCAATGCATCGAGATAGCGCCAAGCGGTAGTGGTTCCATTGGTTGAGCCATCTCCATTGCATCGTATACCGCCTGTGGTAGTGGTTCGTGTTGGGGCATCCGGCATAGAGGCTAACCACTAAGAAACACAGCCCTCATTTTGAATCTCGAAATGACGGATGCGAGATTCACTCTCGATCAATGCATGTACCGCATTCTCGGCGATTAGATAAGAGGGCGAGCCTCCGCGGCGACAGGCAAGGGCCCCGTGAGCCCGATCTATCATTGCCCCGCGCTTTGCCATCATCATTACTTGATCCAAGTACCTGTGGGTTGTAAGATCGGTGCTCCAAATTAACCGGTGCTCTCTACCGCGGTTCAACCGATCGAGATTGGAGCCTAAACCGAGCCGGGCCGGTGATTGCCGGCCCAAATGTAATTCCAATCCATCTTCGCCACCAACCGGTGATTAATGTAACCTGCATCTATCAATAGGAAGTGAGCGAGTATCGTATTCACCGGGCGTAGTTATATTTCTTTATTTATAAACTTAGAAATTAAAGAGACACGCCCGTTTAGCGTAAAAGTTGAAAGTAGGGATACAATTGTTTGCACGCCAGCCGTAAACCGCTATATAGGAAAACTATACACGCCGGCGTGCATTCAAGAGCTGCCAGGTAAATAATTGCCCGGGCCTTTATCTATTTACTTATCTATCCGCATGTGTTTTTTTTCTCCTCCTCACGAATGCACGCCGAAATGTATTCATGTTGAAGGCTAAGATTACCCTAAAACACGCTTTTAGCGTGTTTCAAATATTATCTTTCAGATTTTTCTAATGCTTTCTACTACACATTCATAATAGAAACTTGCATGCAATAGCATGATTAATTCAGAAGAGAAACTCAAGAATTTACTGAATAAAAAGAAGCGATGAAGTTTATAAAAACTATTCGGTTTTCATAAACATCATCCGCTTTCCTCCGAAAGCAAATGCAAAAGCTTGTCTTCTTGGATTAAACCCCGCCATTGAGATGATACTTAAAACTAAATGAAAACTAACCTTGAGTTCTCGAGGTCGAAGAAGGATAGATGCTTGTGGTTTTAATTCGAGGCTTTTCGATTCGCAGACCTTAGTCCTCTCGCTTTTGGTTTTAATTCTCGAGTCTCCGATGTCCTCTCTCGCTACATGATGCTACGTAACAAAAGGCTGAGTCTTTTAGTAAGTTAGGAATTGCCAAAACCAAACATCTAACATTGATGAATATAAATCTGCTCACCAAGATTTCGGACGGGGATCCAAACACAAAGCAGGTTTAACCGCAAATCGTATGAAGGAAGGAAGAAAATGTAGGAACTTTGAGAGCGTAAAATGGATTTATATAGGCACAATTAGAAATAAGTTAGCGTGAATAATTGATTGCTTGAATTAACACGGCTTACTTGGGCCTTCCCGCATATATGACATGTATATGGTATATATGGAGAATATTGCATTTCATGCAATAAATTCTCACCAAGATTTTATTCCATTCATTGCATTCAAAAAAAAAAGAATTTCAAATTTTATATAGGCTAAATTAAAAATAATTTTAAAGGCAAAATTATCAAGGCTAAAAAATGACTTGTTGAGTTGGGGAATTGTTTTAGGTCGATAGGAAAATTTCCTATAATACTGTTGTGATTGATTTATAGTGTTCCTAGACTTTGTTGACACAAAATGCAGAGACAAAATTTTGGAGAAAACACTTTGGAGACAAAATGCTTGGAGAAAACAGCTTGATTTCATTCAAAATATTTTTATGTACGTAAAAACTGCTTGAAGAAAAACTGCTTTGAAGAAAAAGTTTGTGAAGAAAACTATTTGATTTCATTCAAAATTGATATGTACAGATGCCAAGAATGGCTTTTACAAAATGCCCGGCTTTACAAAATGCCCGGCTTTACAAGATGCACCGGATCTCGCATCATTGATCTTCCACGCCCGAAACAAAGAAGAAAGAAAGGTGTTAGAAAAGAAAGAAAGGTGAAAAAAAAATAAAAACAGACATGCAAACCTCGCTCATCTCAAACCTATTCTAAAAAACCCGGTCAATTCTCGACCTTCCTCCTCATCCTCTTCCTCCCTCCTCCTCCTCTTTCCTCCTCCTCCTCTTCTTCAGAGATTTCATTCTCTGCTTTTGGTCAAGCCAACCCCTCAAGAGCTGGTTTCATGCTCTTGGGAGGACATCTCCTCCTCTTCCTCCAACTCCTCCTCTTCCTCCTCTTCCTCCTCTTCGAATCGAGGGAATCGGAGGAGCTCAACTCCTCCTCTTCAAAATCAAAGATCATCCTCCTCGAATCGAATCGGGAGAATTGGGCAAGAAAAATCTATGAGGGGGGGGAAGAGAGGGGTTTTCAACCCGATGTCTCTTTGACGAGACCTCGGTTCTTCATGAAGCGCCGAGGCGAACGCCATGGCGGGCGTAAAAAAAATTGGGACAGTAATGGTCTTGAGAGCGTGAACCGGATTTATATAGGGTTAATTAGCTCTTAGCGTGAATAATTAATTGCCTCAAATAACACGCCAAAGCATTTAAATTCCCGCCAAATATATTATCTAGGGTATATTATTATGGATAATAAATTCTCACGCCTATTAGTTATATGTCTTTTCAGAATCATATATCCAAATTTTCGATAATTAAAATTTGATATATTTATATAAATGTCATTTCCTTGTTGTTGCCATGAAAATTTTGTTTTAAATGATTTCGCTTTTTCATTGTTATTATTATATTAAACCTATTTCCAAGGAATTTCTTGCTTTTAAAAAAATTTGATTTACCTCTACATATTCCATAAATGTAATGCTTTTTTATCTTATGGTGTAATAATTTTTTTTCTTACTCATTGACTAAAAAGGGTGCAATTTGCCTAGGTCAATGGTGCCCCTCCAACTCAAGATGGTGAAAAGAGCAATATCAATGAAAACCAACTCCTAGCAAGAATGTTGAAGAAAAACAATTAGTCCCTCTATAGTAGGGTGCAATGGAGGAACAAGAAGGTGAGAATCATGCACAAGTGCAACAAGGAAATAGTAGGCCAAGGAGTCATTGTGCTAGCGCATCCCGGGTCAAGCCGTTAATGATGAAAGGCTAGGGGAAGACAATATTGGTATTGCAATTTCGATGTTGGAAGACAACCGAAAGGTAAAGGTTTGGGTGACAAGGAATGTTTTGGTTGTGTCAAGCAATTGAGGTTCCTTGCATCATGGCATGGCCTATAAGTAGTGTTCAATTTGTGGAGGATTATATTTTTCCGTAGCCCGAGGTTGTTGGGGACAATGATTGTCTTGATATTGATCCATTGGCGCTTGGAACTCTAAACCTAGGCAAAAGGGGAGAAGTATCGCTTGCTAGACATTATCCTAGCAAAAGAGCCAAGTTGATTAGTGACACCAAACGTGAGACAATGGTGAAGGTTAGGGGCTCCGATTGTTGTTGAGTGATTGTATGCAATTCTTCACAATAGAACAATTGGTGGAAGCAAGAGCCATTTTTCAAGAGTACACCGCTGATGAGAGGAGGACCTACATGTACACAATCTTCGAGCATGCACTTCAAGATGAAAGAAACCCAAACAGAAAAAGATACCCTTTGCTAGGCAAATGGATATGTGCAAAAGCATGGCGAGTATCCATGCAATTCCAACTTCTTCATGGCATAATTGGCAAAAAAAAAAGCAGAGGGGAACAGATTGCTTTACATGGAAATAATGGTTTGTTGAGACCAATAGCCTAGGACCCCGGGCGCCAGGGAGATATTTGAAAAATATATTGATTTCAATGCAGTCTATGCCACACAAAAAAGCGTAAGGGATGAAAAGGGAAGAGCAGCTTGTTGAGAAAAGGTTGCCATCACATTGTACTCAAAAGAGTATTTTGAAGAAGTGAATTCCTACTGAGAATTGGGAATTCTTCCAATATCCCAACCTAGCTTTAGTAGGTTATGGAAGAAGCATTTCAATCATGTCACCATAGCAACTTCAAACAACTTTGCAAAGTGCAATTTATGTGCTAAGTTGAAGGAGACTCTTGATAAGACTGCAACCTAGTCAAAGGGCTAGGATAAGGGAGCATATGAAGGACCATATGACCCACCAACTATCATGTAGATCATGTTATTGGATGTGGAGGACTTTATCCGCATTGGAACCCAATAACTATTTATGTATTATACATGACAAGATGGACCAAAGAAAAGACTTGTCTTCCACAATTCAAGTACATACCAAAGTCATGTGGAAGATCATACCCTTTACGATCTCAATGATCAAAAGCAATCTTGCATGGGCGTAATCAAACCTACTATGGCCATTTTAGTTTGGAGTTGTGGAGTGATGGTCCAGATTTTCATATTGGGAGTATCATGAGGTGTTTGAGAAACTATGAAAATGGATACAATGGTCACCTCCAGACCTTAGAGCATTGCCCAAAAAATAAAAAGAAGCAGCATAAGAGACTACATAGAAAGATGGAAACCCTAACAATATTGAAAAGTTCAAAATATCAAGGCAAGGTTTAGGAAGCATGGGTCTAATGAACATGTTGGAGCTTCAACTTCAAAAACGCGTGCTAAACCTCAAGATCTACCCAAAAGGTTTCTCTTGCAACTTGATAATTGTGATCGCCAAAATAAGAAATTGTGTGGATGTTTTTTTTTTCCTATCCTACTTAACAACCGTGGGGATATTTGAAAGAGTTAATTTAGGGTTTCTTATGCCCGCATACCCATGAGGATGTGGATGCATTATTTGGCAAATATAGTTGTATACTTGAAGCAGCAAACAAAGGACCAACTTTCCTAGGCTAATGGAAATCTTGCATGAATGCACTACTCCAAACCCTATAGCTTCTCTCATAGAAGAAGTGCCCGATTGGAAGAGCTTTGTGGATGGTTATACATTGGATCTTGAAGGTCATTCCAGTGCCTCTGCAGTTCACTTTTTGGGTGAGAGATGGGATTCCAATCTTCCAATGGAAGATGAGACCTTCAGAGGATGAGTGGAGAGGAGGGGAGGAAATATGGCGAGATGAGAATGGCAAGCCTATGATACCTCTAGGTCAACCAAAAGCTTTAAAACCCATCAAGAAGTGAAGCAATTGGGATTGACTAAGGAAGGAATCCAAGACTATATAAAGCATTGGCAAACCAATCCGTGATGACACCAACCGTGCCTTGGTGGCTTACCGAAGAAGGTGATTAACCCGTTGGGGGAGATAGACACATCCTCAGATGAATTGAAAGAAGGGTGGTTGCCTAAAACTAGGTGGAAGACCTTAGCAGTCTTTGAGGATTTTGATGACACCGTAAGTAGCATTCGCAAAAGCAATATGCTCCTCCTCCTTCCTCGACAAACACTATGTTGGTCCTAAGAACAATAGGCCAAAGTTTCTAGGCATGGATGCTTATGAACCTTCCACTCGACTTGGAATGCCACCAATTTGTGGTAGTAAAGCCAGCCAGATTTAGATACATATCCAAAGGTGGTTGGGGTTCACTATCTCCTCGATATTTGCAAAGAAGAAGGTAATATTAACTTCAACCATGTGCGGGTGGAATGGTGGTGTCCAAAGGCATCAGTTGACCAACGTATAGGATAAAGAAAGGTACTCAGATTGTTGGACAAAGAAATGGAGGAGAAATCCGAGTGATCCTGATCTTTGGCTAGACTATGAAAGTGTTTTGTACTCATGGACTCCAAACACTATTCCAGCTAGAAATGCGAGAATTACAATACCTCAGGATGTCAGGAAGAAGGCTATGATATCATTGGGGGTGCTTGAAGAAAGTTGAATAACTATGTAAATTTTTGTTATCACGTTTTTATGATATGGTGCTATATTGTGAAATATTGACTATTTTGTAAATAACATGATATTACGTTTTCATAATTTTGAGGTGAAATGTGTGAATTTGAATATGCTACTAAAAACATGCAATATGAAATTTGTCCCAAAATTAAGACATAAACCCAATTTAATTGAATGATGGTTCAAGGGCTAGCTTCTCATCTATCGATCTATCTGCATCTATATGTTGCAATGTAAATTTATATTCTTTTGCTTCTGCTATGTGTCCAATGATCATCATTAACCACAAACCACAAAGATATCCATGATGGCTAGCCTGTTACATAGACAACTATCTATCTATAGAGTCTCGGGTCTCGGCCACTATTGCTTATATATGCTTTCAACCTTTCACTTGGTCTTTTAGGTTTTCCTTTCAAGGGCTTGAAATCCATAGACGGCCAACATGGCTCCATAGATGGCCTCTATGCAGCCCGATTTCACGCTGATCGAAAGTCGCCATGCTTGCTGCATCCTCAAATTCAAATCGGCAGAGCTTTAGAAGAATAATATGGTAACATCTGATTTCTTACTTTGGCCTTGGCATTGCAAACTGACATTTTTTTTACAAACAATGCGGATACATACGGGCAGAAAATCACATTGGATAGTCCTTTGATTAATTCAACATTGCCATTAGCTTGGCGGCTTTTTTAGTTTGATCTTGAATAATGCTTAAGTCTTATTTTCGTATGCCTTCAACCTACATGTGATGTTGTGCTGGTTCAACATATATTTCAATGACATGAACTTTAGTTGCAAGACGGATTAGAGCTCTAAGAATGTAGATTATCTGAAGCGTAGGTTTCTAAAGCTTTTGGATTTGTCCTTTGTTTTCTAGCCATACTTTGTCCTTCCCTTCAGAAGAAGCATCTTCACTATAATTGTGGGACTTAATACCAATCAGATTAACAGCATATCAAGGGCACAACTCCACGTTCAGAGCTATAGGGGTAAGATGCCTCTTTAACCTTTGGTTTTGCAAATATCATTTTTTTTCTATTCTTAGCATGGTTGTTCCTTATTTTTGCCTTTCGTATTTCTCCTCTTTTTAAATCAGCAATTATGTCAACTATTTCAAAATGGTATTTATATGACCTCAATGTTCCATACTCATTACCTTGCTTTACTTGTTTGATTTCATTGTAAAAGTGTTTCTTAGCATATAGTTTGTGTTATCACCCAGTGATTGTGCTACCTTTTGAGCTTGTTTAGAATGTTCTTTAACAAAGCATAACTTCTTACTGCGAGTATTTGCTTCTACTAATCGTTGTCTCAATGAGTATGTTTGCCTTTTTTTCTTAATTAGATCAATTCTACGAGGGCTGTCATTCAAGAACAGAGGTTCTGATGGTCTGAGACTCTGATGGTCAAGTATTGAACTCCAATTGCCAATTATCAGCTAATTTAAAATGGTATCCTATTGTTTAAATTCGGTTTTTCCGTCAAGTGGAAAACTTTTTAGAATTTTTTTTAAGGTTAGTTTTCTAAGGTTGTGGGGTTTTTGCCTGCTGGAAATTTTTTTCAGTCTTCCAAAAATCCGGCTGTGGCTTTTCATGATTTCGAAATTCAACTATGGAGGGCTCTCAACCTATCCGTCCCCAATTTTTGGTCGCATGGGCTTGGCATGAGAGCCACGTTTTGGTCCCGTTTTAGGTAAGCAAGCCTACTGGTAATAGCAATCCGGTGTGTGAGCTGTAGAATCTAGGTTATGTTTCTCATAGCAACGGCCTGGAGTTGCAACGGGCCGGAGCTTCAGGTAAATTTTTTGTAGCCCATATTTTCATGTCTTATTTTCTGGATATGAACTTGACCGATTGCATCTTCTTGGGACCTGAAAGTGATTTTTTCGCTTGGTTTTCCACTTCAAACAGTATTTTTTTTTCGGTGGGCGAGCAACAGGGCCACCGTTACACTAGATTATGGTAGTGGATTCTGCAGAGACGGGTTGGACTTTGATCGAGATACTTCATGTTTTATGCTTCTTGGAGGTATAAGCATTTGCCTTGAATGTTAAGGTGTATTTCTAAGCTATTTATGGACTTCTTACATGCCCTTGGAATATTTTGTGAACTTCATACATGAGGTTGAACTTAAGTGGCATTTTCATACGGATATGCTTGAACTTGAAGAAATGAGCATTTGTGTTTTGTTTTGAAGCAGCTTAATAGGTGCAGGTTACTCTCTTCTGTAACATGCTTGAATCCGGTTTGGAGCAACAGAGAACTATCATAGCTAAGGGTAAGAACCATAAAGAACCATGTCTGTGGTAATGCTTTATGTTTGAGCATTGTCCTATTACTTTTTGTATATTCATTTTAAAGCGGTTCAATGACTGGATCATTTGACTGATTATGTGAATTATTGGGTTTGGATCATGAGATTATGATCATGTGATTTCTAAGTATTGTCTAATATCATTTTGGTGATTGTGGCTATCGCAACAAAAACTTTGATGCCTATGGGATTCGCAAAAAGAAGCCAGACAAATACCTTTTCTGCCCATGTCATAGACTCTACTTCATCATAGAGCGTCTGTATCATAGACGAATGAACTGTATCATTAGACATTACCCCTTCTACAGATTGTAGGAGCGTCTATCATAGCGAATATCATAGACATTACCCCTTCTACAGGTTGTAGGAGCTATGAAGCTAAGGGTTTGGCAAAGAAGGAAAAGATTGAGGTACAAGCTTTTTCTGATTTTGAGATTTGACTGATCCAAATTCTATTATATTCAGAGATCACTATTTATGCTTTGTTCAAAATCTTAGCTTCTTTGCTTATGTATGAACATCTTTCGTGCAGGCTTAGCGAAGGAAAAGCTTTAAACATTCAAATGAGAAAACTTGCTGGATGCATTAGGTTAAGGTAACTACGTTGTAAGCCTAAAGCTCTTTCATGGATGAATATGTCGTATTTTAATGCTCTATTCAATACAGGCAGATTTAAATGCTTGAGCTTCTCTGCTGAGGCATATTTTTTTGAATGTGGACTGTTATATGTGTCATTCTATTTGTACGCATGCTGAGAATGCCAGTTATCTCTCTAGCATTGGAGTGTAATTGCTGACAAAAATTGTCTTTCCAGCTTACGGGAATGGAATGGTCATTGGAGACAGGGTATGATTAACATACCTTCCTATTTTAGTATTTCAGGTCCCATATCAATGACACTATTTCTGAAACAGGCTGCCTCTGATTGACTTTACATCATTCCATGGGGTCTGTACAATGTTTTGAAGTGGGTATCTAAGCGGTACAATCATCCACCAATGTACATAACAGAAAATGGTACGCAACCTGATACAGAATTTCAGAGTCTTTATGCTCCATTTAAGTCTCTATAAGAGCTAGAGATCAAATTGCTGCATTGTTCTCTAAACAGGGATGGATCATCCTGAGCACAAAACCTTGCCTTTGGAAAAAAAACTCAATGATGTGAAAAGAATCCACTTCTATCAAGAATACTGAACTCCATGTTCAATCTACATAAACGAACATGAACAAGGTATTTATTCCATTGTCCATTCATGATTACTGCAACTAATTTCTCTTCATAATTCACCACAACTTATTGTTTGAACTCTAACCATCTCTGTCTCTTCTGCAGCTCAATCTATGCATGGGAATTATACACTCTGTATGGACTACAGACAAGCAATTTGAAACGAAGCTATTTCTATTCTGACTTCCCATATGGCAAACATGCCTACATGAGAACCAGCCATCATTACTTCTCGCATGAATGGAGCACCGCATGTTTTTGAGAATTACCTTCCTAAAACACAGAACCTAAGAGTACAAATGCTAGCCTGCGAAATACCAAGGAGACAACAAATGCTAGCCTGCGAAATACCAAGGAGGTAAGAAGGTATGATCATAAAGATGCTGTTACGACAATAACTTTGCTCGCTATTCCCAAACGTTCTATTTATTTCCAGGTCTGTGGTCTATAATGACGCTGCAGAATGCCTGTTGTAAAGATACCTCAGTGAAGATACAAAAACTCTTATGCGGATAACATTGCTCCAAATCAATCTCTCAATATTAAAGTAGGCAGCCTGCTATTCCAGCCTGAGCTCCATGTTCGATCTACATAAACGAACATGAACAAGGTATTATTGTTTCAACTCCAACCATCTGTGTCTCTTCTGCAGGTCAATCTATGCATCGGAATAACAGACTCTATATGGACTATAGACAAGCAATTTCAAACGAAGCTATTTTTATTCCGACTTCCAATATGGCAAACACTCCTATATGAGAACCAGCCATCATTACTTCTCGCATCAATGGAGCAGACGTCTATTGTCGTAATGTACCACGAGCCTACGAGGTGAGAAAACCATATCAATTTCTTCGTCTGACTTCGCAAATTTTTATACTAACAGGTACCATATCAATTTCTTCGTTTGACTTCGCAAATTTTTATACTAACAGGTAACTTCTTCATCATCGTGCATCTCTCAGCTATGACTCTCGAAGAATAGCAAGCTCAAGCCAATCCCTATCTACCTGCACCAATCCATGAAGATCTTATTTGATCACAAATTGCAGCTACTAATGTTGCATTACATATATTACCCTTCTTGAAGATTCGAGACGCTTTGCTCTATGCCAACAATGAATAGGCATATTGGATTCTTTCATCAAATTATAGTTTCTCAATCATGTGTTAACAAACTATTCATTCACAAAGCCAATCTACAAACAATTACGAATGCACATTGCATTAGATCGAAGCAAAAAAGCAATTGACATTCTCTTTGGGGTTCATTTCAAAATATGGGTAGTAGAAAACATCATGTGCTTGACATATTTGGCAATATAAAATCATCGCCTTCACATGTCCTAATAAAATATTATCCGCCTAAGAAAACAACCACCAAGCAGCTCTGAAATTCTTTTCGTTATGTGGCGGATTTGAATCCATATTCTTTCCAACTATATATGTCACTTCAAAACTACATCATAAAATACTAAGAACACACAACTTCCTGCATTCCAATTCATAAGGTCCATCTCAATATTCCTATCCCCACGGCATTAACTTCATAAGCTAAGGTTATTAGTTCAACAACAAATCCTTAGAGTGTATCGCAACTACTTCATTCCGAAGATACCATTATTTTCCCGTGCCGCAAGCTCTAGCATCACCAACACACAAGTGCAATCAATCGATATCTTACATATCACTTCACTCAAATTTTGCAAAACCTTCAATGTTCCCTGCATGCTCAACATCACAATTCCTGCAGCAATATCGACATGCGCTTTCCTTCCATTATACTAGCATAGCCAATTCTACATACTTCTATACCTCTCAAAGCATTCTCAATACCAACCACTCCAACACCATAGTCCTTTATAATATACAAGCATCTTCTTGGAAACACAAATCATATCGTCACAAATTTGAATTCTAATTCATCTCAACTACTTAGAGACACAACGATCTCTTCAAATGTTGAAAAGCCCGGCAACGCCGGGCACCATAACTAGTTCATGTTATCTCAATATTCCTTTTTGTATCAAACAGCTCCACGTTACCTTGCTTTACTCATTAGGGTTCTTTGCCACATAGGTATTCAGTCACTTCGCACTTAAATTGCCATACTGCAACTTTTTGAGTAGATGGGACTTCCTTCAAGCCATGAGAGCCAAATTGGAGTCTAAAACCATCCCGTTGGAGTAATTTAGAAATGCCACATTAGCATGGCCCATCATGCTTGCTTGGCATCATGCTTGGCATTCTAGTGGCCATCATACTTGCCCATCATGCCCATTACGCTTGCTTGGCAATGTCTTAAGCTGATATTCCTCGTAAAAATTGGAACGGCAAACCAAGTTTTTGTGGCACATGCAAGTTTTATCCGTAAATAACATCATGGAGATCAATAGAGTTTGTTTGCCTGATTTCTCCACTTTTCATGGAACACATGAAATGAGTAAACAATTTATCCTGAGAGGCTTGTCTAGTAAAATTTTGCAGTGATGTGGATGGATCTGTCGTGTTCTACCTGATGATTGTCCGGATGATATGTTTGATGCAAAACCTGACGTATAATTTGACGATTGTTGTGATGAATGTTCTGACGCAAAATCGTCAGAAAATGCGTCAGAGACTTATTCGTCACTGTAAACGTCAGGTCAAATCTTCTTAGATAGTCTGGTGATGTAGAAGTCATTCTCTTTCTCTTGTAGTGCTTATCTAGTAAACTTTTGCAGTGACGTGCATGGATCTGTCGTGTTCTACCCATCATAATGATACAAGTGTTTATTGAAATGGTTACATTTAGAATCCAACGGTGCAGAAAATCATACTTATTTTAAAGCCGTTTCACAAGAACAAAATCAAGCTTATGAGCTTAAGGCGGCTTCACATCATGGTGTTAAATTCAGTTAGGTTAAAAAACCTAAGGATGTTAAATTCAGTTAGGTTAAAAAACATAAACTAACTTAAACTGAGTTCGCACAGTGTTGTTAAGAGTTTTGAGTTAAAATAAGGGGGTTAAATAGTAATGGTTGCAATTAAGTTAAAATTTACTTTTAATCCCAATTTACGCATGTTTAACTAGTTCTTTTTTGTATTTTTTAAGTTAAATCATTGCATATATCAAACAAATATGCGGTTACTCGGTGGTGCAGGTGTATGTGGATCTTTTGGGGAATAACTCGATGCATCCTCTGCTGAATACAGGTTGTATTTCACTTATACCCAAGTGTAAGCATCCTAAAACCATCAATGACTGGAGGCCCATTACTCTGTTGTCTGTAGTGTATAAAATCATTACTAAGGCCTTGGCTAAGAGGCTTAAGCCAGTACTAGTTCACGCCATTAGTGCAGAGCAGTCTGGTTTTTATACCTCAGCAGAATATTCTTCATAATGTGGCTGCTGCTTTTGAGGGAGTGCATTGGGCTCGTAGGATGAGGCAGCCCCTTGTTTTTCTTAAGCTGGATTTTGCCAAGGCTTATGACGGTGTCGGTTGGCGCTTCTTGGCGATATGATGCGTGCCTTTGGGTGGGCCTAGTTTCAGGGAAACGGTTATGAAGTCGCACGCGATGTAATACGCTAGGGGCGGCAATGAAGTGTCGTGGTGAGATCTCTTCAATCTTCTCGGTGGGCCGAGGCATTAGGCAGGGATGTCCGTTGGCCCCCTTCTTGTTCACTATAGTGGCAGAAGCTCTCTTGCAGCTTTTTTCGTGTGGCAATTCGGCGGTGTGGTGCAAGGTCTCCATGGATGATGGGTCGCAAAGCAGGTTTTGCGATCAATTTTGCCGGATGATACATTCCTCTTTCTTCATGCAGACGAGTCCAATCTCCAAGGCGAGCAAGAATATTTTGGATGCCTTTTCTTTAGCTTCGATGCTTGCTTAACCGGGTCGAAGTGCTCGCCATGTGGGTACTGGAGGAACCTCCTCCCCGTGTGGTTGAGTCGGTTTCCACGGGCTCTAACACCGCCACACCGCCGCTGCCAAACTGTTAGGCATACCATTTGGCTTGGACATTAATGCTAGGGCAATTTGGGCGGAGACATTACAATCTTAAGCGGATTTGAATTGCCGGAGGGGAATTAAACTCACCATGGCTGGTAGGATTCTCGTAGCCAAGTCGCTGCTCAGAAGCACTCATGTTTACGCACCTCCCCGCATACTTGCTTGAGAAAGTGTGGTTAAGGAGTTGGATGACACAATTCGCAATTTTGTTTGGGGAGGGAATGAGGAGGGGGCTACGAAAGGTCGCATGGTGGAAGTGTGCCTCCGTGCAGCGGGGGGTTTGGGTATACTTGATGTGTCGCTGCACACAAAGGTTACGTGTCGAAATTCATCCGGGCTTGTTGCAGAACAACAAATTCCCCGTGTTTGGCTCTGTTGGCCATCCACCGTCACTCTATTGTGTTTAGGAAGCCAGCTATTCCGGCTCAGTTGCCGTGGGCTCTGTTTGAGGATTTGCGGCCATTCCCTCATGCTTCGCCTTTTCTTAAGGGTCTCCTGAAGGCCTGGAAGGTGGTCAAGGTTCTCTTTTCATTGGACCCTAGCAGATGTATGGTAGCCTCATCGCCCTTTCTCTGGGTACCCTTGGACTCTGCATCTCCCTTGGCCTCTTCCTTACACCCAGGTACTCAGCGCCGATGGATTGCTGCAGGGGTAACATCCATCCGTGACTGGTATTGGGAGGGTCATCTGGCGCCATGGGAGTTTTTAGGAAGAGATTTGGGCCTCAAGGCGGTGGGACATACGGACTTGGGCGAATTGCCAATGCTATTCCATTGCGGTTGTCTTCTCAAGTCAATCGCGTTTGGAAGTCGATAGTGGACTTGATGCATCTCGGTTGTAGCATCATCTTATGGGCTCCTAGCGCCAGACACGCTGCCGCCGGATAAGTGGTCACTTAAGCTTCCAGGGAGTAAGTGGCCCGCCATGTGGAAGTGGGCGTGGAATACATTGCCTCCTCCTAAAATCCGTACCCTTTGTGGCGGATCTTGCACCGTAGGCTCGGGGTGAATGTCCGAGTCCACGTGTTCAAGCCTCGGTAGCGAAACATGCCCTTTATGTGGGAGGCGGACGTGAGACCATTGAGCCTTTGCTTTGTCCTATGCACGAGGTAGGGGCAGCTTGGTCCCGGGTGAGAGCCCTCTTTGGGACTTCATTATGCGTCAAGATTCTCTTGGGAGTCCTTCCTAGCGGTGGGCAAAGGCCAAGCCAGCGGCGTTTCATTTATGCAGAGCTTGGCTTTTGTGGCTGATTTGGAAAAGACGGAGAGCGAAGGTCTTTCAGAATGCAGTGCTTAGCCCTTTTCGGTTGGTTCCGATCTTGAGGCATAAGTTGTGGCAGGCGTACCAAGTCTCAAGCTTGTCTGGCACAGTTAAGCGGGTAATTTGGTCGACATTCCTACAGATTGTGGATCATGATGGGCGCTTCATTTCTTAGCACCACACTTATCATTGTACTTGATCGCATTCTAGTGGTTTAATATATTCTTATATTCTTCAAAAAAAAAAAAAAATATGCGGTTACAAACCATTGAATTGTTAGGAATATAAAACAAATATGTTCACAAATGAGTGAATTGTTAGAAATATACACTGAATAATTGGAAATGTATTGACTACAAATACAATGCAGAAATTTAACAACCCACGACTGCCTTGTACAAAGAGCATCTAAAATTCACAACAAAGATTTGATATAAGAGACAAGACAGCATCAACAAAGATTAGATGTGCGAAACACTTGAACATAGCAGAAAACCAAAACAAACTAAAATCAAAAGCAGGAACAAACGTTTCGAATCACGCAAAAAATCCAAACAAAGAAAAGTATGAAGCAAGCAGAAAATCCAAATAATAAAAAATTTGAAACAAACAAATATTTGAAGCAGATGTCGAACTAAAAATGATGGACCCACAACCCGAATGAACCAGAAGTCTAGAAGACACAGAACAAAAAAGAACAAAAAGAAGGCTTTGTTTGACAAGCATTCTAGAGCCTCTTTTAAAGTACTTAAAAGTTGATACTCTATGCAATGGCCTTAACATTTTCTTCTAGATGTGTACACATCTTTCTACAGAATGCTTGTCAAACAAAGCCTTATGACTTATTCTTTGACTGGCATGTCCTTATACTTGAAGTCAAGCAACACAGTACCTTCACTTTTTCTTCCTCAAAGTTCCCCGCAAGATTAAAAGGAACACCAACTAAAGAAAAGAAGCCCCCACATGGTTGTGATGCAGAGGTTGTGGAAGCATTTATAACTTAGTCGTAAATGGGGGCTTTGAAATGGAAACAAATAAGAAATATCATGGATTCAAGTGGAGACTAATTCTGCAATCACATGGAGTATCCAAGTGTAGATCTAGAAAATAAGATGATTTATGTGGGCATGAATAATAGAAATAGAGTAGTCAACAAGGATATTTTGTGGAAAAGTGACAAAATCGTTATAGAGGATTCACGTGGGCAAGAATAATAGAAATAGAGTAGCGGTATTTTTGTTGAAAAGTGACAGAATTGTTATAGTACTTACAGGTACAACCATTAGCCCATGATCCTAGAAACTCTTCTCAATGTGATTCAATGCTTATTGGGAATCAAGTCGGAGAAAATACCCATCCCTATATATAGGCTGCAGCGCAAGTCCTTACCCCATTTGACGTGGAAAATGTTTGGGTCTATTTTTGTCCGTGGTGTACAAAAAAAGGACGTCTTAAGCACAGCATCTGAGCAGTGTTCTTTTACATGAGACATATGGGAGTATTGATGTCTAGCAACAGGGGGTTATAGACTCATGAACAAGGTTGCATATTAAACGGGAGTGTTGCAGTATCCCGTTTCAAAGATTCCCTTTAAAAGACACACTGTGCTCCTAAAATTGGCCTTTTTGGGTTAAGTTGAGAATTTCCAAAGATGATTTTTTTCCTGCATTGTGGCTAGTAAGTGCATTAGGTTCCTTTTGTAATTCAACATATTTAAAAAGGGCAAAATTTACAAATGTTAATATAACCTATGAACGCAAGGCATAAAAGCCATCCGATTTGAGAAGAAAAAATAATAAGAATTCAATTAAGTTTTTTTAGTTTAGCACTTTAGGATATTTTATTGTTGTTATCAGTCAAAAAATATTAGACGACAAGTCAAAGGTCGACATCATAGTCTTCCTCATTTTCCTTGCTCGAAGAAGGCTTTTTCTAATCTATCATTTGCTCTTTTTTAGGTAACTTATCCTGCATTTTTTACCTTTGTCTTTAGGATTAACCGTGAAAGCTACTTCTTTCAGCTCTGCAAAAGTGGCCCCATCTTCTATGGAGCTTGTGTAAAGAGGTGTATCTCTGATGATGTTATCTTGGCATAATCAAAGGAAGATTTGGCGCCTAACTCTTGATTCTCGTCAGGAAGAGTAGGTAAGCCATCCAATCTCATCTTGATAAATTCACAGCCTCCGTGTCTATGTCTACAGCAACACAATTCTGGCCCTTCTTAAGTGCACAGGCTATAGTAGTTACCAAATCCCGAGAAAGCATCAAGAACACAATCTCCTTGACGTGAAAACCTATTAATGACATGGTTGATAAGCTTTTGAAGCTTCTGGAAGTGATTGACAATTTTGCCCTGTGCACTTGGATTTTGCAGCTTTTGCAACACAGCTGGAAAACTCCAACACATTGTGAAGTCAGAACAACTAGCAGTGTTGAAGTGCTCCATCTTTCTCTTGCCATTGAAGCTCCAGTATGCAACATGAAGATATTCAACCTTGCTTAGCAGCCTGGGGCACCAGTATGGTAATTTATGTTGGCTTTTACCTACAATTAGCAACGAGAAAATGACAAAATTTAGTTATTAGACTTAAAAGTTTCCTATTCCTAAATAAAAAAAGACAAATATGTAAGGCATAATTAATTTATTTGCAATTTTAAAGTAAAAACACAAACCAAGAATTGAAAACAATGTATTCCAGAATAAAACAAGCCAAAATGATTTTTAAAGCTAGCTTCAACAAGTCCAGCTTGCATACTGGAGTGGAACACAACCAGCCGTCAGCGCTTACCTGTTGTGATTTGCTTCATGCCATTGATAAACTCATTGAATTCAGAGTTCTTGAAGGGGTGGTCATCATAACGATTGTCCTTTATTTCGACGCCCTAAGAGATGTCTGCTATAATAAATAAATAAATAAATAAATATATTAAATCGCGCCCCCATCAGACCTTGAAGGTCATGAGGAAAAAGGTTACATTTTCATTTTAAACTTTGCATAGCAAGTTTCTGTGAAGTTCAACTTGCTTCATATATTTACCGAGTAACATAGGCTCTGTGTTCCACAATGAGATGAGATCAGTGCAATTTATGTCGAATTTTGTCCTAATGTGCTCATACTTCCTACAAGTCAAAAAGACATGTCTTTCGTCTTCCACTTCTTCTATAATTGTACAGCGTGCCAGCATACTTTTATTGCTAAGGGTTTTCCCTCGAAAACCCTTCCGGGGGGGGGTATCCTGTCAGTAATACGCTTGCTGCTCTCTTTTTTGTTTGGGTCCCATAGGCCAATTGGTCTCCGTGGACGCTAAAAAATCTATTCTATTCTATTCTAGATCACAGAGTGTACAGATCCTGTGTGCGCGGGGAACTTTGGCCCATCTGCCAGTCTCAATGTTCAGCCTATGTGAGCCACATCTGTATCTAGAAACAGTATGTTTCAAGTACCTCGGGATGGAAGCCTTCAAATAGTTTTGTTCACCGTAGATTAGCATTGGGTGAACTTCTGTGATATAGAACTGCATTTTTGTCCCTGGAGTCTCCCATATTTTTTGCACTGCTTTGGCCTGCACCAGGTCTCGCGTTCCTAGTTCCGTGTCTGGCCACGCATCTCTTTCAATCCCCCATCTCTCAGCCCACTCCAAAACATCTTTATACCATCCTGTCGTTGACTCAAACATCGTAATCTTGGAGAGTCTTGTATCATCTTGTCTCTTTAGCCTATTTATAAAGGTAATTGTTTGGCATAATGCCTCTGCTTCCAATGGGAGGAGTCCTACTTCTGCTAGCATGATGGCATATGGTGTCTGCTTTTTTACTCCCAATTTCTCATATAAGAAGAGCTTAAGGACAATTTCCACCTGTTTCCACAATTTCACAGAAATGGAAGCCCCCCAGATTGGTGTGCCATATAACACGACTGTCTGTACAAGAGTCTTAAAGAGTAACTTTTTTAGATTCCAATCTGTGAGTCCGGCCCTGTGACATCTGCTCAGCATACCATATAGTGCCACTTTTCCACCTGTGATTCTTTTCCTAACACATTCAGTCCATTTATAATTTGAGCATATCTCTAGTCCCAAGTATTTGTGACTATCCACTATGTCAAGCTGGTTCCGTTGATACATGAAAACTGGTCGTGCCACTGTACCAAATACCATGATTTTTGACTTGTTTAGATTCACTGTCATCCTCTTTGCTGCGCAAAAATATGCAAGATTATCAAGATGCCCTTGGAGTCCTACACTGGGGTGTCTGCAATTAGGACAACATCATCGGCATATAGTAGCAGCTGTACTAAGCAATCACTGAGTCTAGTCCCAGCAATCCCTCTGACTCTAAGCCAATTTTCCAGCTCGTCTATGTATATACCAAACAAGGTCGGCGACAGAGGGCATCGTTGTCTTACTCCGATTATGCTAATGACCTCCCTTATATCTGCTGCAACTTTGGTTATAACTTATAGCCTTGCTACTGCGCCTCTAAGAGAGTCAGGAACGCCAATTTGTTTCAACCGAATTCCCAAGCCGTCTCTGGGTACGGTATCGAAGTCCTACGGCTTGAGCGTAAAAGTCCTACGGCTTGATAGTCTCAACCAATCTAGTGCAGTCCTCATGATCGATCAAAAAGAAGTTGTTTTGATCAAACATGCTAAGCTTCTCAAAGTCAAAGGGATCAACTTCCAAATTCCTTCTATCTACTAGGGTTCTTTCTTTGCGGGCTATCCTTACCAGGTGTATGAAGCCCTTAGGAAGATCTTATATTCAATTTTTTGTTCTAAAAGAAGAAAGCATGATTAGTACATGAGTGAGAAAGATAGTAGCTAAATAAAAAGACCTATAAATCCCTCAAAATTTGGAGCATATTGTATGATATGCTCGTCAGATGTCGCGATGGGGTAAAGTTCCCTGCTTTACTTGTTTGATTTCATTGTAGGAGTGTTTCTTAGCATATAGTCTGTGTTGTTACCCACTGATTGCGCTACCTTTTGAGCTTGTTCTGAATGTTCTTTATTGAAGCATAACTTCCTACTATGAGTATTTGCTTCTACTAATCATTGTCTCTATGAGTATGTTGCTTAATTAGATCAATTCTATAAGGGTTGTCATTCAAGACAGAGGTTCTGATGGTCTGAGACTCTGATGGTCAAGTATCGAACTCCAATTGCCAATTATCAACTAATTAAAATGGTATATATGTTATCTCAATATTCCTTTTTGTATCAAACAGCTCCACATTACCTTGCTTTACTCATTAGGGTTCTTTGCCACATAGTATTCAGTCACTTTGCTCTTAAATTGCCATACTACAACCTTTTGAATAGATGGGACTTCTTTCAAGCCATTAGAGCCAAATTGGAGTCTAAAACCATCCCATTAGAGTAATTTAGAAATGCCACATTAGCATGGCCCATCATGCTTGCTTGGCATCATGCTTGGCATTCTAGTGGCCATCATGCTTGCCCATCATGCCCATCATGCATGCTTGGCAATGTCTTAAGCTGATATTCCTCGTAAAAATTGGAATGGCAAACCAAGTTTTTGTGGCCCATGCAGGTTTTCACCTTCAATAACATCATGGAGATCAATAGAGTTTGTTTGCTTGATTTCTCCAGTTTTCACATCCATGTTTCATGGAACACATAAAATGAGTAAACAATTTATCCTGAGCGGCTTGTCTAGTAAAGATTTGCAGTGATGTGGATGAATCTGTCGTGTTCTACCTGACGATTGTCCAGACGATATGTTTGATGCAAAACCTGACGTATAATCTGACGATTGTTGTGATGAATGTTCTGACGCAAAATCGTCAAAAAATGCGCCAGAGACTTATTCGTCAGTAACTAGTTCTTTTTTGTATTTTTTTAAGTTAAATCATTGCATATATCAAACAAATACGCGGCTACAAACCATTGAATTGTTAGGAATATAAAAACAAATATGTTCACAAATGAATGAATTGTTAGAAATATACACTGAATAAATGAAAATGTATCGGCTACAAATACAATGCAGAAATTTAACAACCCACGACTGCCTTGTACAAAGAGCATCTAAAATTCATTGATATAAGAGACAAGGCAGCATCAATAAAGATTGGATGTGCGAAACATTTGAACATAGCAGAAAACCAAAACAAACTAAAATTAAAAGCAGGAACAAATGTTTCGAATCACGCAGAAAATCCAAACAAAAAAAAGTATGAAGCAAGTAGAAAATCCAAATAATAAAAAATTCGAAACAAACAAATATTTGAAGCAGATGTCGGACTAGAAATGATGGACCCACAACCCAAAAGAACTGTGACGTTCCAGCACAGTATACGCTCCCAGGACGTATATTGTACTGCCACGTCACGCGTACACGCCACCCCGACTGACGTGTACGCCAACGTGTAGCCAAGTGGGTAGCCCCTAGGGGGCAACTTGCTAAGAATGTGCATTAGTATTAATGTGCACATTTTCCAATGTACACATTAATGTGGGCACACATTTCCATGTGGCCACTTGATGCCAAGTGGGCCATACCCATAGGTGCAATTAATGTGCACATTTTCCAATGTACACATTCATTAATGTGCACACATTTCCATGTGAGCACATTTGGGTGCACACATTTCCATGTGGGCACATTTGGCCACCTAGCCCTTAAAGGCAAGTGGGCCTTTTCCCAATATCCCACATGCCTAAAGGGGATAATTGGAAACCCTAGCCACCCCTTGTCTATTTAAGTAGGAGAACCCTAACTTGCCCATTTTCGCTTTCTAGGGTTTTAGAGCTCGCTTTTGGCTGCCTCAAGAGCCAAAACCGCCTCCCTCAGACTGCCCCGAGAGAACTCGCATCATTAGTTTTCCTTGATTCGAAAGCATTTCAAATAGGATGGTCGAGTTCAGTCGAGGAGGAACTCAAGGATCGTATTTAGGCAATTTAGTAGTCTAAACCCCATTTCACCATCGAATCAAAGAGGGTTTAGCCTCTTAAATTGCCCATAGCAGCCCTCTAGAACTCTAGATAGCAGATTCTAACTAAAGAACCTAACTCTATGATATAGATTAGATCTTGTTCTTTAGTTCTTCTGTGATGTATATGGATGATGTATCTCTGTGAACTCCTTGTATTGGGAAGGGGGGTAGAGACCTAAAGCTTGGTAGTAGATGCTCCTAGATTAGCCTCTCTAGCACACTATAGATGCGGCCTGCGTACAATAGCCCGCCTGTGTTGTGTTCTTAGGGGTCAGACCGGTTGATAAGGGTGGTCGTGGTCCATAGCGTTTGCTCTCTCGATGTAAAGTCTACCCCGAGAGCACCGCAGACTAAGCGCTTAATACTCGTGGACCGCGTGCACCCCGAAAGTATGAGTTCGACACCGCTGGGGATAAGAAGCCGTGCCGGCGGCGGTTGCCACCGTGGGTTTCAGCCGAGGTCCCGTGGTGCGCTGGTTGTCTTGCACGTGGGTCGGACCCGGGTCGGGGTGGTAGTTCCCCTCAAGTGGGTTAAAAGCCGAGCACCCACGGTTGGTGTCCTCTAGTCCACTGCTATGGCATTGATCATCCGGGTGGGAGAGCAACCTCCCTACCGCCTCATCGGGTGCAGGGAGATGTAACCCGGCTATAGCCCCTTTGGCTATGATCCCGCAGGCTACGGTCCAACCCCGGGTTCTTCAACCTATCTCGCAAAGTGTACGCAGGAGGGGCGGATGGAGTGGACAACCCTAAGCCATGTTCATATGCCGCCCAAATCCATTGCCATGAATTACATGCGCAATGAACTCGAGACCCAAGCCGCCGGTCATCCCTTTGAGTCTGAGCCTTGGGTAGGATTCCCTATGTGATGTGCTGATCTTTGTCTATGCAGATATGTGGAGGACCATCCTTCGTGATGGTCATATGATGTTGATGTATGTGCTACTGACATGTATGTTTACGCTTCCGCAGCTAGGTAGGCCCTGAGGGAGACGGGGTGCAATGACCCTTCCACTCTTCCCACTGGAACCCGTCACGGTTGCAGTGTCACGTGGAGGGCCCTGTATTAGCATGGAGCTGGTATGGGGGATGAACTCCTGTTTGTATACGGTGAGGGCACCGTATGCGAGTAGGGGACGTCACAAGAACCAGAAGTCTAGAAGACACAGATAAAAAAGAACAAAAATCGGGAGCGGTGGCCTCTTCTAGAGCCTCTTTTAAAGTACTTACAAGTTGATACTTTATGCAATGGCCTTAACATTTTCTTTTAGATGTGTAAGAGCTACACATCTTTCTGGCAGCATCTTTCTGCAGAATGCTTGTCAAACAAAGCCTTATGACTTATTTCTTGACTGGTATGTCCTTATACTTGAAGTCAAGCAACATAATACCTTCACTTTTTCTTCCTCGAAGTTCCCCGCAAGATTAAAAGGAACACCAACTAAAGAAAAGAAGCCCCCACATGGTTGTGATGCAGAGGTTGTGGAAGCATTTATAACTTTGTCGCAAATGGGGGCTTTGAAACGGAAACAAATAAGAAATATCATAGATTCAAGTGGAGACTAATTCTGCAATCTCATGGAGTACCAAGTGTAGATCTAGGAACTAAGATGATTTATGTGGGAATCAATAGTAAAACTAGAGTTGTGGAAAAGTGACAAAATTGTTATAGAGGATTCATGTGGGCAAGAATAGTAGAAATAGAGTAGTGGTATTTTTGTTGAAAAGTGACAGAATTGTTATAGAGGTTTGGTAGAGGTACAACCATTAGCCCATGATCCTAGAAACTCTTTTCAATGTGATTCAATGCATATTGGGAATGAAGTTGGAGCAAGTACCCATCCCTATATATAGGCTGAAGCGCAAAGTCCTTACCCCATTTGACATGGAAAATGTTTGGGTCTCTTTTTATCCGTGGTGTACAATAAAGGGACGTCTTAAGCACCGCATCTGAGTGGCGTTCTTTTACATGAGACATATTATATGGGAGTATTGATGTCTAGCAACAGGGGGTTATAGACTCATGAACAAGGTTGCATATTAAACGCGAGTATTGTAGTATCCCGTTTCAAAGATTCCCTTTAAAAGGCACACTGTGCTCCTAAAATTGGCCTTTCTGGGTTAAAGTTGAGAATTTCCAAAGATGATTTTTTTCCTTCATTGTGGCTCTACAGTAAGTGTTACAAACCAAAATTTTAGTACCAAAAATTTGGATTTGTATTCACATCAAACAATCAGAGTACACAGAACAAGTGCTGCCTCCCACGAGGCTATATACATGAAAGCCACGTATACAGATAACAAGACGACAACACAAGATAACTAAATACACACGTACGCTCTGCCAGCTATCAAACAGCCTGCACAAGCTTCCACGTGTTAGCAACATGCATAAGAGTTATCCAATAGTGTCAACATGAAGCAATGACTGACGGACTGCAAGTACACACATATGGAATCCACCACACGCACCATAGCATCTGCCAAGCAGACACACCTCGCCATATCTAGACAGTACGTCGTCTAGAACCCCCACGCTGGTGGATCCAGTGTAAGGGAGAAACTGCAAGCATCGTAAGAACTCGGGCTACTAGACTGTTGGTTCCACCTGCCACCATCCCATACCAGTAGCAGGCTTTACCTCACAAGTACCTCTAGTTCCTATTCAGACAAGCCACGCTCATCTGCAATTATGCCATGCATCAACTCCCTAGGATAAATACCTACCGTACTTATCCCAATATCATATAGATACCACATAGAGCATAACTCTATAAGGAATATATCCTGCTTTCACTCGACTGTTGGTAGACAAGTGATATCGTCCCATACCGGTATCACCCCTCCACCTCATAAGCACTCACAAGATGCTCCCACTCAATAAGCTCAGCTTATCCTCCAAGAGGGACAAATTATTAAGAGCCTAGGGTCTTGTAGAAGCTAGGCTTCTATGCTAGTCCAATAGCAATAGCACTAGCCATAGCTTAACGCTTGCACCTTAAGGGCATCAGTCCTTAGCTTAAGCATTATCTCAAGCTACGCTACAAGGCCTTAAAGAGTGACCCAGCAGAGGCATATGTTTAAGGCAAGACTCTTTCTACCTCAGAGGGAATTCACTCATGTCTGGGATCAACAGAATAGGCACTGAGGTCAACAACCTCTTTAGCATATCCATTGTCTGCTGCTGCTTTACCGTCCATTGCCACTAGACATTAGTTTTCAACAACATAGTCAAAGAAGCTGCAATCTTGGCAAATTTCCAGACAAATCTGCGATAATAACTGGCCAATCCCAAGAAACTACGCAACTCAGATACATTCTTCGGCACAGGCCAAGATTGAATTGCCTCCGTCTTCTCGGGATCTACAACTACACTTTTCGCAGATACAATGTGGCCCAAATATTCCACCTGTGCTTTCAAAGATTCACATTTTGACATTTTTGCATACAACTTATGCTGTATGAGCAGAGTTAGCACCGAACGCAAATGATTCAAATGCTCCTTTAAGGTTTTGCTATACACCAGGATATCATCTAAAAATACTTCAACAACAAGACATCCTGCAAAAACCTCATTCATCATTCTGGAAAAAGTAGCAGGAGCATTCGTTAGTCCAAAAGAATAGAATAGAATAGAATATGATTTTATCGTCCACGGAGACCAACTGGCCTATGGGACCCAAGTACAAAGAGAGAGCAGCAGGCGTATTACTACCGTGATTAAAAACCCCGCCCGAAGGGTTTTGGGAAAACCTTAGTAGCAATAAGGATCTTTGACATACCGCACGCTTATATACATAATCACAAGTACAAACAGGTTAATATCGGACGGGGGGCATAACCGAGTCCACAGATCCATTACCTCCCTGAGGTCTGATCCCAACAAGCCTCTGAGGCCGGTGCTCGGTAGCTCATGCAAGGCCTGATGGGGCACAACTAACAGGAAAGCATACCGAGCCCCGATATGCCGGGTAACGCCGGACATGCCCGGAGGGCGTGACTTTCATCCTCAATGGCACCCTGGTGGCAAAGACCGACGGACTCTGTCCTCACACGGGCTCCCGAATCCATCTCCCCGCCTCAATGCGGAGGTGGTGTGCACTGTCGCGAATGGAAGCAATCACCCCGCGCTTTTTCATGGGTAGATGGGTGCGCGGTAGTGGTGTGGGCCCCTCGTGAGCATGGGATTAACCCGCTTTGTCGATAATTTGCCACCTTGACATGTGACAGGGGCCTCAGATCCCAAAGCTTGGCCATGAAGCAAGCATCCAAATCTTGTTTCAAGCGCAAGCGTTCCTTGGTGTATGCACTGGTCCACATCCGTGTGCCCGCACATTCCATAGCGAACCATTGGGCTTGCTTGTCTTTCCAGCCCGAGCTTTGAGTCGCCAAGGGCCCATCGCCACCGCCAAAGCAAGGTTGGGCAGCCGGGCTTCATCCATAGCCACCACCTTCGGAAGTAAATAATGTGATGTTCCAAATATGACCCTCTCAGAATGGAAGGAAGCCCTGTCTCCCGAGCAAGATCTCGATATGGGACCGTGGATTTCACTCCTAGTGCCCAGCCAAGAAGGCCTTCTACACTGCTCTAGATCGCCCAAGTGGTGAGGGATATCACCGGCCCCCACACTTCGCCCCATAGAGGAGGACCGGTTCAACCAAGGCCCCGAACAAGTGTGCTGGTGACCCCATGCATCTGACTACGCCTTGTGATTGTTGTTTTGCATTGCATACATGGCTTTCCGACCGCAGCGACCAGTAACACGATGGATGCATCCCAAAGTGTGGTAGTAGAAAACTCAATGCCCAAATACTTATAAGATCGAGCCACCTCCACTACCGCCTCGGTAAGTGAATGAGGGAAGGCGTGGAGTGCTTGGGGATGATGGGACCAGCAGACACCCTTGTCTTGGCCAAGTTAACTCTCATGTCAATGAATTGGCGGAAAAGTGTCCAAAGCATCCGGTGGCGTTGCATGTCCTCTGCGGGGTATATGCGGCAGTCAACATCATCGGCATATATGAGTTGCCGGATTATGTGGTGCATCAACCGAAGCCTCGCCCTCCCGGTGCTTTCGGCTAGCCATTCTTCTAGGCGGGTCAATGTACAAGCCGAGCAAATGGGGGGATAGAGGGCAGCCCTCAAGCACCCCAATGCTACTAACAACGGGCTCCCAGATGGTGTGAGACGACCGGAGCAAACCTCAGATAGTGCAGATATAGCATTACGCAAGTCGACGGGGTCCCTAGTCGCCTCAATCGTCCCCACAACTTATCCCCGAGGCACTGTGTCAAAAGCCTTTGCGAAATGCACAAAAACAACAAGATGCATTCGGCGTTGATTCCGCTATCCTCTATGGGTGTTCGCAGAGTGAAGATATGGTCAATAGTAGAATGCCTGGGCGGAAGCCTACTGCGTGAGAGCCCGCACTTCTCCATCCTCTCGCCCAAAGTGTCGGTCCGCTGCTCAAGAATCCCGCCAAGCAACTTGGCAAAGACAATCGACCATAATGGTACGATAGTTGGTTGGCCGTGGGGGTCCCCGCTTTGTATATGGGCACAACTCTCTTGGTAGTCCAGGTCTTGGGGAAGCCTTCTTGCAATGCCCCCTGTTGAAGAGTGCGTGAGAACCGGCACCATTGGGGGCCCAGCCCACTTGAAAGCTTCTGCCTCGCATACCATCCAAATCTGGCGCCTTCCGTTAGCGAGGCGTTGTAGGCCCATTATGACACCCCTTCAAGTAATGACCCGATTGCTAGACACGGCTCATGAGGTACTTGGTGCTCGGCTTCCCATTGGGTCATACAAACCGGCTGCAAGTATCTCACCCATTGTTAGGGGTAATATTTCACGTGGGTCGTGCGGGGTTACTCAAGACCTTTCTCGAGAAGGCCCTAGGGTGGCGGTCTAGTAGACCAAACATCTGTCATTCTTTGGTGCTCGCAAAGGTACCCGCTTTCTTGGTCTTGAGGAAGGAGCGGTATTGGCCGGGCGGGCTTTGCTTGGCGAATGGTGGGGTCCGGCACTTGGCCGGAGCCATCGTTTTCAACTCCGACATTCGTCATTGAACCCGGTGATTGAGGGGAAGGTGGTTGGAGCCCCCCGTGGATCGTCGGCGGCCTCTCCCAAAGCATCATCCCCCCCTACCCTCGAAGGAGGCTGGTTCAATTTGGGCGCTGCTCTTGAAGTGTGGGGGAGGCTGCGGCACTCCGTGACTCATGCTCAAGCATCCTCGCATAGACCGCCGCGATGATCATAGTCCGGGCCTTGAACCGTGGTACATGGGGTGTTGGGGCAATGGGTGCTCGGGTGGCTGCCAATCTATCTGCAAGAACGGTGATGGTCGGAGTCTACTTCCTCGTCCCTACACCGTCCCTATTAATCGGCGAAAGCCCAGTGAACAAGTGTAGGCATTGCTCGTCTGCTAACACGTAATCCACCACACCGGTGCAGCCCCCGGTTCTCCCGTCTACAAGTGAAGCGGCCGGAGGGCGGCCACGTGCCGACCCTATTGCAAATGACCAGGTCAAAGATATCGCCCGACAACGGCTGCCGGCCATACCGCGTGTCACTGGTACGTCATCGGCGCCCTTGGCCAAACCATCTCTGCGGGGTCCATTTGCAACATATCCTCGACTAGAGGTGCGAATTTTGGGATACCGCTCTACGCCCCGATAGCGGCGCGTTGAAATCTCCAAGCAACATGACCTTGCCCAATTGTGCATGCTGGCGTATGTCATCATATAGATCGACATAGGGCTCCTGCGCAATCCACATCCAAGTCGCGTGTGGTAAAGTTGCTCTCAAAGATGTGGGAAGTAGCAAGCCGCCACAAGGAGAGGGTCGCCATCGCCGTTTCGCGTGCACCCATTTATTTGTGCACAATCGCCTTTGCACGGGGAGACCGATTGGGCCAAGGCCGCCCGGTAGTAACATGCAATTCCTCCGTGTCCTCGTTTCCGGTGCACTCATTGAAGACGAAGTAGCGCCGGTATCCCGCAAATCGGGTAGCTGTGACCAAAGATGTTCCCATGTTTCCATGAGGAAGATAAGGTCCATGTCCATGGCGATGGAATTGAGATCGCCCCTTCGCCATGGAAAGCCACGGCAATTCCGATACCACGCCGAGGCCACGATCCCTATTTAGTGGCATGCATCGCCGCCAGTCCGGTGGTAGTGGTGGTCCCAGGGGGAGCGGAAGATGTGGATGCCTGTGCCGCTGGGGCCCCCTCAGAGGGGACTCGAGGGGCCGGAGTGCCTGCATCCCTGTTTGGCTGCCTGAATTCCCGCATCCTTCCCCGGACCAGCCCGGCCGCCTCTCCCATGTCTGGCGGTCCACGACTTTGGCCGACTCACGCTTCGGGTCTCTTGTCGGTCAGCATTACAAAGCCGTCCCCTTCAACTTCCTACCTGACGGCGGGGATGGCCACACGCTCTGCACGCTCTCAAGCGTGAAGATGACCACCCCGGGCGTCCCGGTGAATTCCATGGCGACTTCGCCTTTCCAATGGTCCGCAGTCTTTGGGAACATCATCCGGTCCAAGATGCGTATGCGGAGTGGAAGTGAGATGTTCTCCCGACTCCTCCGTCAGGCCTCGCACTACCACATTCGCGGCTCCTGGCGTCTCGTTCTGGAGTTGGGGGGGCCGCACCAGGTGTTGGTTGAGGTGGGTGAGGCATAGGCCGTGGCCGGCGCCTGGGTGGTGGCGGCCCGGCGTGATCTGATGTGTCCGCAGCAGGTGTTGCAGGTTGACGCCCTGTAGGTTGGTGGGTTCGCGGGGTTGGTGTGTTCTTTGCTGTGGTTTCTGTTCTCCCGGAGTGCGGACTCGGCTCTTGCGGGGCGTTGTCATGTCTTGCCATCTCCGCGTGCAATGGCGAGTTGCTCATGTGCCTCGGCACAGGAGGCCTTGCCTTCTTGGAGCAGCGGCCTTGCGGCTCTCTGTAGCTCCCCGTCTGGTGCTAAATCCTTACTCCGGCTTCGATTACGCTGGCTAGCTTCCAAAGCGGCTGGACTCCCTTGTCTCTGATGGCGGCCTCACCCAACCTCGGCGGCGAGGCGGCACATGCTCCTCGTCTTGCGTGGCCTTAGCCTCCTCAACCTCGGCACGGATCGGGCGGGGTTCTGGTGTCTCTCTGCTCTACTTTCGGTTCTGTCCTGCGTCCGGCTTCCATAGCTGCCAACACGGTGTCTACCGCCCCCTCATATCACGCAAGCTCCTGGCGGTATTCTTTATGCATCAGAATTGTAGCAAGTGGATGCTATCATCACACTTTGTGTCGCGCGATCCTCAATTACGTGATTAAAATTAGTTTTTACTGCACCAATCGCATGCGCAACATCCGATATGTTCTCCACCTGCAGCGGGAGGCTCGCAAAGGCGTGCAAACCGCTGGCCTCAACCCTCGCCTGGATGCAGCTCAAGGTTCATCGGGCGGATTGCACGTGGCCCCCCTTGTCGGGTCGGCCGGGCCTTGGCTCGGGCCTCCCTCTTCATGGAAGACGTCTCTCCCTCCTGGAGGGCCTCTTCCTTGGTGGCCCCGCTTCATGGTCTTCCCCAGAGGGCTTTGCCTGCGTGGGGTCAACCGGTGGTTGGTGTGTTTGGGCCTTCCCAGGATGGATTGGTGTGGTCTGAGGTAGCTCACCAATCAAGTGTGGGTCCACACACGGGACTGTGTCTGTGGCCATGACTTGGGGTATGACTTGGGGCACGACAGGTCAAACAGGGTTTTTAGGTAGGCTATGGCAGGGGCTTATCAGTCCGCAGCGGGGGGCAGGCTGTGGGCGTGGTCGTGGCCCTGGCTAGGCAAGGCCAAGAGGCAGTTGGTTGGGCTATGGCAATGTCAGGTAGATGTTGGAGCCTAGCTCAACACTAATTTGTATGCTCTGACTGCCCAAATTAGGGTTGGGAGCAAAGGGGCTGAAAGGGGGCAAAAAAAGGAAAGTGGCTAATAGACTCCTGGATATCTGGTGTGTACCGGCTGCCACAAACACCCTAGCACACAGCCCGGAAAAGTGCAGATTTGAGCACTGAAACAAAGACAAGCATGCAGATCATACACCGTTGGAAAGCTCTCTGAACCAACTTTCCAACAAGCCCAAGCACATGAAAATCTGACACCGGATGTGAGAGATACAAATCTGTCCAAGTGTCTACTTGGTTGCCACGAAACCCTAGCACACAGCCCGGAAAAGTGCCAATTTGAGCATAGAAACAAAGCCAAGCATGCAGGTACCATACACCGTTAAAAAGATCTCTGAACCAGCTTTCCAACAAGCCCAAGCACATGAAAATCTGACACCGGATGTGAGAGATATGACCGATCGAAATTCTGCCGCAAGACGAGACCAATCGAATACTTACTAAAACATACGCCAATCCCTATATTGGTGTCGGACTTTCATCAACAACACCATCAGGAACTAGGATATGAATTAGTAAAACATTCTCGTAACCTTCAATAAGAGTACAACGCACACCTTTCAACACCGCGTGGCCAAGGCCAACAGCGGCATCAGGCGAGGGCTATACTTCTCAAAGAAGGAAGAAGAAGGGCTGCCACAAAAACCCCTAGCACACAGCCCAGAAAAGTGCAGATTTGAGCACTGAAACAAAGACAAGCATGCAGGTATCATACACTTTGGAAAGCTCTCTGAACCAGCTTTCCAACAAGCCTAAGCACATGAAAATCTGACACCGGATGTGAGAGATACAGTCCGTGGAATTGTCTACCGGTTGCCACAGAAACCCTAGCACAGCCCGGAAAAGTGCCAATTTGAGCACAGAAACAAAGCCAAGCATGCAGGTACCATACACCGTTGGAAAGATCTCTGAACCAGCTTTCCAACAAGGCATCACCAAAGATTCAAAATGACCAAAGGTGGTCTGAAGGCAGTCTTATATACATCCGACTCCTTCACCCTTATCTGGTGATAACCACTGCGCAAATCCAACTTAAAAAAGTACTTAGCTCCTGTTAATCTATCCATAATCTCATCAATTCTAGGCAAGAGGTACCTATTCTTGATCGTGATCTTATTCAAGGCACGATAATCAATGCACATCTGCATTGATCCGATATTCTATTATGAGTTCTTGAAAACTTTTAGAAAACTTTCTATTTTTGGACTAAAGTGCTTACCACGCGAGCATCTGGAACATTCCAGAACATTCTACTTTAAGCATTTGCAAAGTTTCAAAAAAATTTCTATTTTTAGACATCTAAAGGACTCTAGGACATTTCTGGACATTCTAGAACATTCTATTATGAGTTCTTGCAAATTTTTAGAAAACTTTCTATTTTTAGACAATGGTACTTTCTATTTTTTACTGAGGTGCTTACCATGAGTATCTGAAACATTCTAGAACATTCTATTTTGAGCATTTGCAAAGTTTCAAAAAGTTTTCTATTTTTAGACATTCTAGGAGACTTCTAGAATGACAGGAGCACCATAAGGGGATTTGCTAGGTCTCACAAACCCTTTGGCTAACAGCTCATGAACCTGCTTTTTAACCTCCTCTTGTTCCAATATGGACAATCTATAAGGGCTACGAAATACAGGTTTGGATCCAGGCTCTAAATCAATCTCAATTTCAATCTCTCTACTAGGTGAAAGACGTTCAGGCAGTTCCTCAGGGAACACATCCTGAAATTCATACAACAGATCCTGCAACTCTTTTTGGCCTTTTGAATTCTCTATAACCTCACTATCATCACTCATATGATAGAACTCAAAGGCAGGATAAATTCATCAATAAATAGAAGAAAACATTGATTGGAAGATTTACGTACCAGTTTCTTGACCTGAAGCGACGACACGATCTTGGAAGCTCCCGTCAACCTTGCAGATAGATCTCACGTCCATCGTGCTTCAGCGTCACTTGGTGAGTGTTCCAATCTATTGCAGTAGGCTTAACCCGCTGCAGCCATGTTATCCTCAGCACCACATCATACCGACCAACATCTAAGAGGTCAAAATTAAGCTTTTCCTGGTATCCTTGAATACACAAGGGCACCCCAACAGCTTTACAATCCTCCACCTGAGAATCGTTCACAAAAGGCCCATCTACCTTGTACTTATTAGTCTTTACACAAGGTAGGTGCAGTTCTTCCACCAACTTAGAAGATATAAACATGTCAGAAGAGCCACAATCCAATAACACCACAACGTTTCGGCCCATGATTCTGCCCAAGAATCTAATCACCCGTCCAGCAAACATGTCCATGATGTCTTTGCTTGCGGGCTTATCTAGCGTGCACAGCTCTTCCATGGCAATGGCTGAAACCGTCTTAGATTCCAATACTTCTTCAGCCTTTTCCGTCACGTTTGCTTTCTTGTTATCAGCTTTGTTCTGTGGTTGAGAGCATTCATGACTAATGTGCCCAGGCTCCCCACACATATCGCAGAAAATCCCCTTCCTGGGACCACCGGATTTAGAGTCCGCCTTACGCTTCTTGGACTCTCCACCTGTAGACTTAGACTTAGGCTGCTCAGACTTTTTCTTCTTGAAAAACCTGTTTTTCTTCTTTGAGAACTTCCGGGACGTCCTCTTAGAGAACTCATCCTCTTCCCCAAGCTGATGAGCCAACATCATTGCCCTCTCAAAAACCTCGGGCTTCAACCCGATTATCTGCTTCTTGAGAGCAACACTGGATAGACCACCTAGAAAGAAATCAACCTGTCGGGCCTCGGACAAGTCTCCAACCCTGTGGATATAACCCCATACCTTGTTGATGTAAGCACTAAGAGAACCTGTCTGCTTACAGTACCACAGCTTCTCAAGCGCATCGCGAGCATCATGCTGAGGTGCATACTCCCCAATAAAGTATTTCCTGAAATCGGACCAGGTATTCACCTCTTTCTTCATGGTAGGACCATTCCACCAACTATAGGCATCCGACTTCACCCGCGTCTGCGCAATAAACAACCGTGCCTTATCACCTTTATTGGTAGCCTCAAAAAAGGCCTTTAGCTTGTCAATCCAAGCCATCGCCTCCTCAGCAGTGCCATTCCCATCCCAATCTGGGATCTTCGTGCGCTCGAGACTGCGGATGTTCTCCTTACTCAATTTGGAACTTTTCAGTGACTGCTCCACAGCAGCACTAGTACCAGATACATCCAGGTCCACCACCACTACTGCTGGAGACTTCCCTTTCTCCACAGACTTCCCTAGTCCATCCGTGCCAGCAAGGGTCTCCAATACAGTTCTCATGGCAGTTTGAGTGTCTAATACAGCCTTGAGGCTCTGCTGCACACCCAGCAAGTCCTCGCCCCACTTCGTCTGCATGGTCTCCAGGTTCTTCTGGGTTTCCTGTACGCGAGCAGCTAGCCCCCGTACATCAGGTTCCTCCCCCATAGGAGTCGCCTGTCCTGCTACAGTATGTGCGCCTGCACTAGTCTCGCCGAGCTCCATCTCAGTTATTCCAGGTCCAAGCCGCAACTTAGGCTCTGATACCACTGTTACAAACCAAAATTTTAGTACCAAAATTTTCAATTTGTATTCACATCAAATCATCAGAGTACACAGAACAAGTGCTGCCTCCCACGAGGCTATATACATGAAAGCCACGTATACAGATAACAAGATGACAACACAAGATAACTAAATACACACGTACGCTCTGCCAGCTATCAAACAGCCTGCACAAGCTTCCACGTGTTAGCAACATGCATAAGAGTTATCCAATAGTGTCAACATGAAGCAACGACTGACGGACTGCAACTACACACATATGGAATCCACCACATGCACCATAGCATCTGCCAAGCAGACACACCCCGCCATATCTAGACAGTACGTCGTCTAGAAACCCCGCACTGGTGGATCCAGTGTAAGGAAGAAACTGCAAGCATCGTAAGAACTCGGGCTACTAGACTGTTGGTTCCACCCGCCGCCGTCCCATACCAGGGGCAGGCTTTACCTCACAAGTACCTCTAGGTCCTATTCAGACAAGCCACGCTCATCTGCAATTATGCCATGCATCAACTCCCTAGGATAAATACCTACCGTACTTATCCCAATATCATATAGATACCACATAGAGCATAACTCTATAAGGAATATATCCTGCTTTCACTCGACTATTGGTAGACAAGTGATATCGTCCCATACCGGTATCACCCCTCCACCTCATGAGCATTCACAAGATGCTCCCACTCGATAAGCTCAGCTTATCCTCCAAGAGGGACAAATTATTAAGAGGCCAGGGTATAGGGACATTCGCCACTTGCAAAGCAATAAGAACACAAGTAAAGAAGCTCATCTAGTCGAAATAGCATCTCAATCCCAGGTTTATCTCCACCGAAATCGCCCTTGTTGCGATGTTCACAGAAGAACCAGTACAAAAAGAAAAAAAACACCTCTACAACCCGCCTTCTAAAAGAAGTTTATTGCTCTCCTCGTAAAGCTCATTAAAACTAGATTATCAAGTGCCATTGATTTTTGGTATTACTCGTGTCTTTATGTGATTGTCTTTATCATAGGCTTGCAAACTTTGGTTATAAGGCATAAGGAGTTATATTCTAGCATATATGCTATCACTCATTAAGAGATGAAATCTTAGCTACTAGCTAAAGCTACCATTAGAAGTTGTCTACAATCATTTATAAATGTGAAAATGATTTTAAATACCTAATCAAAATTCTATACAATTGTTCAATCCTTTGCCCCAAGTCCACCCTATTGCTAATTCATTCATTATCTACCTATCTTATCATCTATAGAGTTGCATATGGAATTCCAAACTATAATATGATTTTTGTATGTATATCTACTTTTAACAAGATTTAAAATTTTTGTAACGAAATATTTTTGTCAATGGTGAGAAGTGATATAAACAAATGGCAACATGCAAGTACTTAAACTCTATATTTATGTGAAGTGCAAAATTAAAGCACATACCCCATGCATGGTCGAATACATTAATATACACAATACATACATAATTCATAAGGACATAGTGAAAGCTCGTGTGTAGCATGTGTTTTGTATTTTTCATAGATTCAAATATAAAATAACATGGTTGTTGGCATATGAATGACATGGTAACTAGAATCCTCATGTTCTTTCCATGATCAATCCTCATATTACTACAAAAGAACATCATTCTAGATAACATGTGCTCTTCTAGTCTACCCTTATCCTCATAGATATGATGGCGATAGGCTATTTGTTTCTAATCTTTGTGTGCATCTTCGTAACCATGACATTTTCACTTGATATCACTGAGAAAGAAGTTGAAGATATGATTACCAAAATGGCACATGATGGCGTAAGAGTTTATCAAGGGAATGACTATTTTGTGGAATTACATGTAGGGAGCTATACGAAGAGATACCAACAAGATTCTCAAGGTTCATGCATATGCCTTAGTCCATCAATGACATATTCAACAAAGCTTGGACTTATCAAGGGGGGTGCACCAAGTATATGTCGTATGAACCATCTGCGTGAACTATATGGGTTTTTTTATTAGTTTAGTCGTATCGTATACTTACCAAAAAAATAAGGAATTTGGTTTTGAAAGTCGTACGGATACGATAAGCATTGTGGGGAGGCCAGTTTGATCTTCGTATCATATGACTAGGGCTCTAGACTCAGAGGATTCATTTTTAAATTGCTAGAATGTTGATGAGCTTTGCTAGATGTTGGAACCTCCTTGTCCCACTAACGTGAGGCACCAGCAGATCCAAGCGTATCCACCGAACAATAAGAAAACTATGTAACACCTCTAAAAAATGTTTATGTACTTGAGGACGTGGAAGAATTATACCAGCGCCAAGACTCAAATTCATACCCTCACCCTATAGCCCCCTAACCTTCACCCCAATCCAGTTTACTTTTGCAGAGCAGAAAGGGAAACGAAAACTTGTATGCGTTGTTGTTTTGGTGATTTGGTGCTACTTTAAAAGTTGGTGACATGGAATTAAGACACTAGAATATACTGGCTTTGATATTTTATCTTTCAAGCTTGAAGTTTGTGCTTCTATTGTGCATATAGTTTAAACATGTTTGTCTTCACTAGATGCATTTATGTTCTATCACCAAGTTCACGTTCGTTAGATCATAAATATTTATTGTTAATAAGGGTATAGTAGTAATAATACAAATAAGATTGGGGGGAAAAAAAAACGTATATATAAGGAAAGGACTACTTTGTGATGCATTTTTGGCATGTAAATGTATGATATGGGTTGCATTTCCTTACCATTGACTAGTCGTATTACAAGGGGTTTTTGATATAAATGTGCGTATACAATAGGTTTTTGGGTTACATGAGTAACGCAGATGGCATATCCACCTATAGTATAGGTGAACCCCCCGGGGGACTTATTCAAATTTAATAGATAGCACTTCAAGGATGTCATTATAAGAATATATGTATTGTTTAATTCTTCTTGATTGTTATAATTTTTGTAAGTTCTAATTATATAAGTTTTTCTTTAAATAAACACTTTAATAGTTATTAAAGTATAAAATTCGTTTTCAAACTAATTTTATCTATTTTTAGACATTTTAAGGATATAAGATTTCAATTTTCAGTGATTTAATAAATTAAAAATTTGGCAATCACGATAATTTCTAAATGATACTCGATGGTTTGATAAGTGATAACTTAAAAATATTATGAGAATTTTCACAATTTACAAATTTTTGAAAACAATTTAAGAAAAGTTTTAGGTTGAAAATAATTAAATGAGAAAATTAATGGTTTAATAATAACTATTGAATAATTCATTATTGATGAAATAAAATATATTGAAAATTAAGCAATAATAAACTATTCAAAACTTTTTTTTTTATTCGAAACATAAACATAATGATACAGAATTTAAACATAAATGTAATCATTTAATTATTGTCAATTTAGAACTTTCTTTAAATATTTAAGAAAAATAGCATTTTAATCATATAAAATTTATCTTAGATGAAAAATTTAATTCTAAATAGATTAAAGTGAAAATTAGTTTAAAAAATAATTTTATACTTTGATCAATAAGATTAAAATTACATATAATTTTATCATATTATCCTTCACGTATATCTATTAGATTTGAATAAGTCCAAATTTTGTTGAATATGTCATACACCTATGGTTCAAACTCCATCTCCAACCTTTGATAGTGTATCCCCTAGTTCATCACTTATGGTTCAAACTCCATCTCCAACCTTTGATAGTGTATCCCCTAGTCCATCACCTATGGTTCAAACTTCATCTCGAACCTTTGATAGTGTATCCCCTATGATTAGAAGTCCATCACCTAAGAGAAAACCTAAGAGTCAAAGTGACATATCCAATACTCCTTCACATCCTCATCACGCACCTCCTCATCGTCGAAGGCGCCCTTCATTGCCACCAGCTCGTCCTGGTGGAGACGGAGGTCCCGGTGGTGATGGTGGTCCAGGGGGCAGAAATGGAGGGCCAAGAGGTCCAGGTGGTGACGGAACACCTATCAAGGACAAAAATTTTCTGCCCAGATCAGGATTGAGGGGAAGAGATGGAGCCAGAGATCACAATGGAACTGCAGGAGGTCCGAGAAGTTTTGGAGGTAGAGGAGGAAGGGGAGGAAATGGTGGCTAACTCTTTTTCTTCGTAATAAATATTAAAATAAATGACTTTATGATTAAAGTCCTCATAAATTAAATGACTCTATAAATATAAATAGACGAGTTCAAATGTTTATGTTTTCATAATAAATATATTCATAATAAATGTCTTGCAACGATTGTCTTCATAATAAATGTCTTGCAACGATTAATTAATTAATGATATTAATAGACGTTTGTGTTTTCTCTCAAGCTTTTTTTGCTTCCTTCCCCCTTGATCTCTTCACATTTAATTAATGAAACATCTTTTAAATTTGGCAGAGCCATGGGCAGCTCTGATTTATAGGATGAAGGTTATTTTTTGTTTGAAAAAAATTTGAATTCTGCCGCTCAATTATTTGAATTCAAAATTTGAATGCGAAATTTGAATTCTAGCGCTCAATTCTTTCATCAATGTTACCATTTTTCTACCTCTCTGTGTTAGTATCAAAGAAATTCGTATTTGAAATTCTGAACCTTGGGATTTTCACTGGCTTTGGCGCTTCAGGAGTATTTGGATGTTTCAGAATTGCTCCCTATATGCGCCACATGTTCTTGAGATGGGTCCTGTTGTGTTTATTTCATTTAGGGTGAGCCTTTTCTGCTCTTTTACTTCTCTTTGTTTGTCGGATCCGACTGTAAACTTAGACTTTAAACTTGCAGGACCCTTCATTAGAAGCTTGTTTATTAGAAGCTTGGGGTCGCTGGTAGCAGCATCATAGTCGTACCTATTCTTGCCATCAAAATTAAAATTAAAAGAGTTTTCGTGGTTTTTTTTTTTTTTTTTTTTTTTGAAGAATATAAGAATATATTAAACCACTAGAATGCGATCAAGTACAATGATAAGTGTGGTGCTAAGAAATAAAGCGCCCATCATGATCCACAATCTGTAGGAATGTCGACCAAATTTCCCGCTTAACTGTGCCAGACAAGCTTGAGACTTGGTACGCCTGCCACAACTTATGCCTCAAGATCGGAACCAACCGGTAAAGGGCTAAGCCTTTGCATTCTGAAAGACCTTAAGCTCTCTCCGCCTTTTCCAAATCAGCCACAAAAGCCAAGCTCGCATAAATGAAACGCCGCCGCTTTGGCAGCCCTTTGCCCACGCTAGGAAGGACTCCTAAGAGAATCTTCCGATTTGCATAATGAAGTCCCAAAGAGGGCTCTCACCCGGGACCAAGCTGCCCCTACCTCATTGCATAGGACAAAGCGGTGCTCAATGGTCTCACGTCGCCTCCCACATAAAGGGCATGTTTCCGTTACACGAGGCTTGAACACGTGGACTCGGACATTCACCCCGAGGCTACGGTGCAAGATCTGCCACAAAAGGGCAGTTTTAGGAGGAGGCAATGTATTCCACGCCCACTTCCACATGGCGGGCCACTTACTCCCCGGAAGCTTAAGTGACCACTTATCCGAAAGCGACAACGTGTCTGGCGCTAGGAGCCCATAAGCCGATGCTACAAACCGAGATGCATCAAGTCCACTATCACGACTTCCAAACGCCGATTGACTTGAGAAGACAACTGCAATGGAATAGCATTGGCAATTCGCCCAAGTCCCAGATGTCCCACCGCCGCAGGCCAAATCTCTCCCTAAAAACTCCCATAGCGCTAGATGACCCTCCCAATACCAGTCACGGATGGATGTTACCCCTGCAGCAATCCATCGGCCCGAAAAACACAGGTGTAAGGAAGAGGCCAAGGGAGATGCAGAGTCCAAGGGTACCCAGAGAAAGGGCGGTGATGCTACCATACATCTGCTAGGGTCCAATGAAAAAAGAACCTTGACCACCTTCCAGGCCTTCAGGAGACCCTTAAGAAAAGGCGAAGCATGAGGGAATGGCCGCAAATCCTCAAACAGAGCCCACGGCAACTGAGCCGGAATAGCTGGCTTCCTAAACACAATAGAGTGACGAAGTGACTGTGCCAACAGAGCCAAACCTGGGGACTGTTGCTCCTGCAACAACTGCCAGATGAATTTCGACACCAGAACCTTCGTGTGCAACGACACATCAAGCATTGTTCTTCTGGCATTCTTCGTGGTTATGGGATGCAGAAAGCACTGTTCTTCTGGCATTCTTCTACAAACTTTATTTTGTTTGCGATGCCTCAAATTTTGCCTTCTTCTGTAGAGAGCAAAACATGAATAGACGAGTTACATTTAATCTGTACTCCTAGGTTCCATATTATTCATTTTCCCAATCTATTCTTTCTATGGACATAACACACTTACGAAGGCATCAATGGAGCAACATGTCATTTGAGGGCAACATGAGCAACATGCAAGCAACTGTATTTTTCTGCCCTTACAAACGTCATCTCTACCAGTACCTGGCCCCATTTCGAGAGTTTCTCAATATGACTGCATTTCTGTAACTTAAAGGTATTGCTTATGTCTTCCATTTTGATATTTGTTCTTTATGCCCACCTTCCTTTTAAAAATACTATCTATCTATCTATCTTTAAAAACCTCCTGCAACAACAAAAGCAACAGTTCCCTACGATTTAAGGTGTGTCAAGCTATGCATGAAGGACCTAGAGAAGACACATTAAACTATTCAGATATGTTTAAAACTAATAGTTATCATTGTGTTCCATGTTCCACTCCTGTCTTCAAAACTCTTTAGCTTCTCACTTGCATGTCAAATACAACTTTTCTTGCAACTAATGGTGTTGAATTTTGTATTGCTAGATTTAAAGCAAGTCAGGTAAGCCATAACAATTTTTTTGGATAAGCATAAGATTTGATGCTTCTTCCATAGGTAAATATACGCTCCAACAGCCTTTTCAGGCCTAGGTCAAGCTATTAAATTACACTGCAATAGCTGTAAAGCAGAGCTATTGTTAGTACATATGTTGCAACGCTTCTCCAATATTCGCTCATGTGTACATGTACAGGTCTAATTTTTCAGTTCCCTACGATTTAAGGTGTGTCAAGCTATGCATGAAGGACCTAGAGAAGACACATTAAACTATTCAGATATGTTTAAAACTAATAGTTATCATTGTGTTCCATGTTCCACTCCTGTCTTCAAAACTCTTTAGCTTCTCACTTGCATGTCAAATACAACTTTTCTTGCAACTAATGGTGTTGAATTTTGCTTGTAGCTGCATGGCAGCGGCTTGAACATCCTGCTGGAATTGGTAAAGGAGCTGTCGAGGATGGGGAGGTGCAGGGCCCTGTGGCTGCCTTGTCTGAGAGTGTTGAGATGCATGACGGGAACTGGAAGGTGTGGCTTCAGTGGAGGAAGAGGAGACGGTGACATGCGTGGTCTGGTGTTGAACATGACTAGGGGAAGTCTGGCGTGAAGGTACAGCCTGTTGGGTTTGATGCTGGGAATGCAGAGAGCGCTGAGTGGATGCATGGGAAGTGGAAGGGCTCTCAAGAACAGGAAGATAATGACGGATGAGGGCCTGAAGATGGCCACCCACTGAGACTTCAGAGACAGAGGAGGGGGTAACCCAAATGCGGTCTACTTCTTGAAGAAGGCGGTAGAACAACAGCTGTGGCCAATCAACATGGAGATTGGAGTGGATGGCAGTGATGACCATATTATAGAACGGCTTATTGATATGGGTGTTCTTGATGGAATACCCAAGCAATTTTCGCCACAGAAACTTCACAAAAGTGTCATGTGACCTCGCAATATTGGTGAGGCGATGCTGGTTGGCTTGATAAGCAGGTGACGTCCATGTCCTGTAAAGCAGCCCAAGAGACAGAAGGTTTTGGCAAGGGAATACGGAATACCTCAGAAATCAAATGTTGTGTAAGTAAAATGGTGGTGCCATCGACCACCGTAGCAAATCCCTCCGGGCTGTTGACGATGTGAGCGATGAACTAGCCGTAATTGTCCTCGATTGGGGCCGGAGCTCCATTTATGAATTGTGAAGCTTGTGGCGCCCGCGACTTCCCGACTTGGACCAAGAAGGGCTTCACGAAAGGTGGGCATCGAGAAAGATACAGACCCAAAAAGAGTCGCATCCCGGGAAGCAGAAGCTTGAAGGGTAGGTAATTTGGGGGCAGCCATGGCAAAGAGCGTCGGAACAGAAGGAACTGTGTGAAGAAGGCGGAGAGCAGCGGACAGAAGATGAAGGCGCAGATAGACGAAAAGGTTTTAGGGCGCGCAAGTGTAGGCGAAGGGGCATGATGAGGGCTTAACCAAATGATCGCTGATGACGCCGTGTGTGGCTTACGATAAGAAGTAGGCGATTGAGAGGCAAAATTTTGGCTAAGTCCCCAAACAGTAAAGGGAGAAGCAATGAACGGTGGAGATGAGACGTGAGAGAATGATCGGATGTGACAGCTGGCGAAAGGACGCACAGTAATGTTCGACGGACGTGAAAAGATAGAATGTCATTTAATGCTGGCAACTCGAAGTGGTTATCATTAAAACGAAGGTGTCAGAAGGTACCATGGCTAGATATGCGGCGGGAGAAAAGATTCTCCATTTAGAAACAGCCTTGCATTGCAACCACGTTGGCGAATTTTCTGATTGGTCCACGTCGACATAGAGTTCTGCAGTGGGCTATATAAGAGAAACAGGGGCTGAAGCTGAGACACCCGATGGCGCTCAGTATGTCTGCTGCTGGTTTGCATGATCACTGCAGTATGCCTTCAAACTGTTTGGAGTGGATTACCTGTAAGATGGATTGTCTGGACCTCTGGCGTTGCCACAACCGTGGCCTGGCGATGGACGGGTGGTGTGCCGGGATGGCTGAGCATCCCGATCCGAAGACCAACGGGATGGAGGTGATTCTGCACCTGCGCTGGGACCCGGAGCATAATCTCTACCACATCCTGCGTATCACCTCTGCTCCGAACCCGGAGTAGGGGGTTTTTCTGCTTAGGACTTAGTAGATAGGGCTCTGAGCCCATTTTTGTATATAGGGCAGTGCCCATAGCGGAAATAGCTGGGCTGTGCCCACAGTTTGTAAAAAATTCCACCTATAATATAAATATGCCGCTGGTTTAGTCACTATCTGTGTTTGTGTCTGGAACAGCATCTGTTTGTTGATTTTCACTTTCTGTGGTATGAAATTGTTTGAGGCGAAAGCCATTAACCAGTGTAGGTAATGGAGTTCCATCTAATTCAGCCAGCTTGAAAACGCTGGGTTGCACCACTTGAACAATTTGATAAGGGCCAAGCCATCTAAACTTTAACTTGCCCGGAAAATTTTTGTAACGAGAATCATAAAGAAGAACCAAATCTCCTTCTTTGAATGTTTTTGTCTTCAGACGTTTATCATGTAAAGATTTTTGCAACTGTTGTCCATGAAGAACACGAATATAAGCATCCCTTCTAAGTTCATCCAACTGTTCCAATTGATAAACCCTTTCTTTGAGTGCAGCAGGCAGATTATGGGCGGTAGCCAGTTGAAAACGGAGAGTTGGAAGGATGTATTCAAACGGCATGAGAGCCTCTTGACCATAAACCAATTTGAAAGGAGTGTGACCAGTAGCTATTTTGAAATAAGCCCAAAGAACAGTAGGAAGCTTGGTTTGCCAGTCAGTGCGAGAAGCGTCACAAATTTTCTGGAGAATTGTGACCAGAGTTTTGTTGGTGCTTTCTGCCAAACCATTCCCTTGAGGATAGTAAGGTGTGCTCTTGTGATGATGTATCAGGAGATAATCCGTCAGCTCCTTGATAGTATGATTGATAAAATGGACACCACGATCACTGACCAGCTCCGTTGGGCAGCCGAATCGCGTGATGATTTGTTGATAGATGACCTTGGCTGTGCTGGCCGCAGTGTTGTCTGGAAGTGCGCAAGCTTCCGCCCATTTGGTAGCGTAGTCAGTGAGAACCAGAATGTAGCGGGCACGGGTGTGCCGCGCAGGAGGATCGATGGGTCCCACAAAATCCATCCCCCATTTGCTGAAGGAAAGTGGCGTGGCGACCGGCGTCAAGGGAAGAGCGTCACGGGCCGTGGGCCGTCCCACACGCTGGCAAGCATCACATGTGCGGGCGTGGGCGTGAGCGTCTGTGAAGAGCGTTGGCCAAAAATAACCAGCAAGAAGGATTTTGCGTGCCGTGGTGTCACCATGAAAATGACCACCACCGAGCCCTTCATGAGCTTCTCGGACAATATCTGGGACCTCATGAGGGAGAACACAGCGTCGAAGGATGGTATCCTTACCCTTTTTGTAGAGATGGCCTGCAACCATGGTGTAGTCACGGACCTCTCGGAGAAATTGATGTCGACGGGATTGTCGCTTGGCTTGAGAGAGCGTGGCATCCTCTGGTGGAAGAGCGCCTGTGAGGAGATACTGCTGAAAGTCATGGAACCAATGTGGTGTTGCCGTGACCAGAAAGAGTTGAGCGTCAGGAAAGGCGTCTGAGACTCCAGTGGAGGGATCATCGGTGTGGATGCGTGAAAGATAATCCGGGACAACATGAGATTTGCCTGCCTTGTGAACAATTTCAAAAGGTGCAAATTCTTGCAGAAGGAGGACCCAACGAGCAATGCGGCCCGTGGGCGTGGATTTGTTGATTAAATAAAGAAGTGCTTGGTGGTCAACAAAGAATTTGATCCGGATGCCAAAAAGATAGTGACGAAGCGTTGGACACGAGAAAATTAGACCCAAGGCTTCACGCCTGCGGCGTAGAGTAGTTGGCGCCGCGCCCAATTGAGTTTCCGGCCGGGCGATTCGCTTTGGTTTGTCGGTGTCGATCATATTCTTGAGAAAGAACAGCTCCAATAGCAAACGCCGAGACATCTACATGGACGTGAAAGGGCTTGTCCCATTGAGGAGGAACAAGAACCGGGGCCTGAGTAAGTAAAAGCTTCAACTGTTGGAAAGCAGCTTCCGCCTGGGAATTCCAAGCCCAGGTGGATTCATCACCCGTGAGTTTATGAATGGGATCTGTAATGGCTGCAAGTCCAGGAATGAAGGTGGAGTAATAATTGACTTTACCCAGGAAAGAGCGTGTCTCCTTGATATTGGCTGGTGCTTGAGCCTTGAGCACACAACTGATTTTGGCAGGATCCGTGGTGATACCTGCTTTGCTGACAACGTGTCCCAACAGAACACCTGAAGTGACGCAAAAGGTGCATTTCTCGGGATTGAGACTAATGCCGGACTCATCACATTTCTGAAAGACGAGTTCCAATTTATCCAAATGGTCAGCCATAGAACTGTAGGCAGAGAAGTCATCTTGAAAAATTTGCAAGAAGGGATTTTCCTTCATCTTATATTATAATGTTATTGTGTAAGTGTTGGACCCAGCCCTAATTTTAGATGGTCCAGATTTGATCAAGTCAATGGAGGAGATGATGCCACGTCAGATTCTTTAACATAAGTTTTTTTTTTCTTTGCTAGGGTTAGCGTGGGCGGTAGTACCTTCGATGATGCCACAACACACCGTTTTTAGGGTCTGCGAGGGCGGCCGTTTTTTGCAGAAAGCTCTGCTCTGTTTGCAATATTGGCAATGGAATATCTAAAGTCTTCTATTTTTACAGCAGTTTGAAACATGTATTCACTGAAGCAGAGGATTTCGAGGCTTCTTGAGCTTGGGTTAACTGAAATTGAGCTAGAAACAGTTATTCATCCTTCTGTCTAGGTTTTGCAGATCTTTTGAAGCCCGGTTGGCTATGCACGACAGATCTTGGCAATGATGCAGTGGTTCTGCTTAGGTGTGAGGTTGCTGCTTTGATGGTAAAAAATCTTCTATCTCAGGCCTTCCGACCATGTATGGACCTAAGAGGTGTCCACAGAATTTGTTGTTCATGGCTCGATCTTGCTAGGCAAATTCTGCAGCATGTATAATTGCCATAGTCCATCTCAGAAGTTTCAGTATGCATCATTTGCCCTACTTTTCCTTCTCCACATCATTGTGGTTTTATCATTTCTTATTCCTCGATTTCAAATTATTTCGATGTTGCAAATCAGGGTATAATAGAAGCTTGCATGCCCGCTGCAACAAAGAGTCCAATATGTACGCCATATGCAAGCTGCAATATTGTTAGCAATTCGTATTTGGCTTCTATTCATTAATGTGAGTTTAGGAGGCGAAGATGGTTTCAATGCAAATTGTCTCAGCAGTGGGAGTGAGGCATAATAACCCCGGAAATATCTGCTTCTGTAGGAATGGAGCATTACTCAAAATGCCAAGGTTGCAGAATTTGCCATCGTTATTTCCCATAGGAGCTCAATAATGACTCCACCATTTTTGGAAACAAACAACATCCACACCAGTACAAATTTGCAAAGGACTTATTTACCAGAACCTCTAGGTAACCTTTTGGATTCTGGAGATTCTATCTGGTATAAATGCAATATGGAAGTATGACTCTTGGCATGAGAGGAAGCAAGAGTGCTTTTGCAGTGCTAATCAGCTGACATATGGTCCAAACCTCACCCTGCGTGCAATGGAGCTTAGCAAACGGCTAAGATGCAGAGCCTTCTTGCAATGATGATCGATCCAGACGTAAGGAGTATGTAGCCTTTTGCTTTACCATTATCAATTAATAGGGCCTTGCAAGCCTCTTTGCCTTTCGATGGATGAAAGGGATGTGGCTTTGGACAAACTCATCAAGCTAGAGCCTTTAGAGCAGGGTAACGGTGAATGGTTTACAAGCTTTAGCACAAGGTGATCAATGCTTTGTATGCCTTGATGATTATTCAAGATGAGCATAATCCTGCTGTGAGAAAACATATTGCAACAGACACTTCAGCTGCAGAAGAAGATTTCTGCAGCTACTTAAAGGATTTTGATATTTGTATTATGATAAAATTGTCCATGATAGAGTCATGAGTAGGGGAAAAGAGATTAAGATTGCAGATTTTGGAGTTGTCACATAGTTGGCACGTAGACTTGCTCAGTGTGATTCCTTGAAGAAGTTGTCTATAAGTAGAAATTTATTTCTATACATAGTTTTCATATTGTTTATGGATTGTTTCTATGAAAGGTTTGGAAACATGATTTTACTTACAAATATTTTCCAGATCTGTATTATGGATGGCATAATATATGGAGATATGTAAGTAGAAATTGATTTCTATACGTCGTTTTCATGTTGTTGTTTATGGATTGTTTCTATGAAAGGTTTGACATGATTTTACTTACAAATATCGTGTGTAGATGCTTCTTGCTAGGTTTTTCGTGCCAACCATTATGCGGCTAAATTTCATGCCAATCTCTGGGAAGATGCAGCGAGAAAAAGGATCCTTCTATTTGTTTTAATATTTAGGCCTTGCACTTAATCTTCTCAATCTTAATTCATTCTTTGCTAAATTAGGCACAGGTCAGGAGTCCCAAAATTGTGTTTTGTCTCTATGTTAACGTTAACGTGTTCAAGGAATACTACTGTTTAGATCCATTTTTTGCATCCAAGATTGATTTGATGACAACAAGGTTATTGAATATTTAAATTTTGTAAGTTTTGAAATAGAATGTGCATAATCTTGCTCTAAGACGTCAATGACAAAGATTACAAGAGACTTTTGTCAAGCACTCCTTAAAAAATCAAAAGATAAAGTCGTTAGATAAAATAAGAGACATCCGAAAAAGTATGAATCCCCAAATGCTAGATAAAATAAGGGAGACGTCCAGCTAATCCTCAAATGATACAACATGACACTCAACAAGATACTAACCCAGCAAAGATGTCAAAGATGTGCACAAAATTTAGATGGCTCTTGAACAATATGGGTTGTACATTTCACATGATAAAAAAGCAAAAGGGCATACAAAAGGAGTACGGTAGACTACTCATTTGTACACAACTATTCTAAGACATTCTATTTACATAGCATCACAACATCAAATCAACAAGAAATGAACAAGAAGGGTGTTCCCTCCCATGAACCCATAATGGTGCCCCCTCCCACCCCAAAACAAGTGGTATAAAAATGTAATGCCCATCAACACTTACATGTTCCGAACATTTACAAGTACCCAAAGGATGCCCAGCACCGTTTACATGTCCCCAGATGATCCCAGCAACGCTGGGCACCTAACTAGTAAAATCATGAAAAACTGAGAGCATGATGCGTTGAAACGTTGATGGAGAGTTTGATAATCCAAAAGGAACCACCTTGTAGGCAAAAGTGCCCCACGGGGTGGTGAAAGTAGTCTTTAGTTGATCAGATTCTTTGATTGAGATCTGATTGTAGCCTGAAAAACCATCCATGAAGGAGTACATCTCATGTCCAGCAACCTCTTCCAGAACCTGGTCTGTGAAGGGAAGTGGAAAATGATCACGCTCCGTGGCCTGATTGAGTTTTCGGTAGTCCACGCAAACACGGATCTTTCCATTGTGTTTTAGTGCAATGACAATGGGGCTCACCCATTCAGAATGTTTGACCTCATAGATCAAACCGGCAGCAAGGAGTTTGTCAATTTCTACCTTGACGCGATCACGATAATTGGGGTTGAGCCGGTACTGTCGTTGCTATACGGGACGTGCATCAGACTTGGTAGGAATGGTGAGTTCCCCCAAGGTTTTGTTGATTCCCCGAAGGTCTCGGTAGCTCCAGGCGAAAATGTGTTTGAACTTTTTGAAGAGCGTGACGGCCATGTTACGATAGGGTGTCGGAAGATTTGCAGCAATGCGGACAGGCTGATTGTTGCCCACGTCCACAATCTCAACTTCAGGAGTCTGAATATGTGGGATAACTTCCGTGTCCTGGACAATATGAGCAGGAGGTTGAAGCATGACAGGATGCGTGGCACTCTGCGTGGTGAAGAAGAGAGGTTGCTGAGTTTCATCAAGCAGGGGTTGCTTCATGACAAATAAGTACATCTACAGAGCCGCAGGAGGTTCAAGATCCGAAAAGTGATCAACACGTTGGATTCGATTGCAAGGAGCCAGTAAGGGTCAAGCAAGGCAGCCACCGGTCCCCGATCAAGAGTCATTTCTCCCCAAGGATCAAATACTACTCGGGGTAGGGATGACAGGGGCAAACTCGGCCGGTGGAGCCCTGAACTTGATAGATATTCTCGGGGTCCTCCGAATCGTGTCCGAGAATAGAATAGAATAGAATAGAATATGATTTTATCGTCCACGGAGACCAACCGCCTATGGAACCCAAGTACAAAGAGAGAGAGCAGCAAAGCGATTACTACCGTGATTACAAAACCCCGCCCAAGGGTTTTGGGGAAAAACCTTAGTAGCAATAAGGATGCCGACATACCGCACAGCTTATATACATAATCACAAGTACAAATTGAGGTTAATGTCGGACGGGGGCATAACCGAAGTCCCTCAGATCCATTACCTCCCGAGGTACGATCCCAACAAGCCTACGAGGCCGTGCTTTCGGTAGCTCATGCAAGGCCCGATGGGGCACAACTAACCGAGCATACCGGGCCCGATATGCCGGGTGCACGGACAGCCCGGAGGGCGTGACTTTCATCCTCAATGGCACCCTGTTGACAAAGACTGACTGCATTCTGTCCTCACGGCTCCCCCAATCCATCTCCCCGTCTCTCAATGCGGAGGTGGTGTGCACCTGTCGCGAATGGAAGCAATCACCCCCGCGCTTTTTCATGGGTAGATGGGTGCGCAGGTAGTGGTGTGGGCCCCTCGTGAGCATGGGATTAACCTCGGCTTTGTCGATAATTTGCCACCTTGACATGTGACGGGGCCTCTCGCATCCCAAAGCTTGGCCATGAAGCAAGCATCCAAGTCTTGCTTCAAGGCGTTTCGTTCCTTCGGTGTATGCACTGGTCCACATCTGTGTGCCTGCACATTCCATAGCGAGAACCATTGGGCTTGCTTGTCTTTCCAGCAGGCTTTGAGTCGCTGCGGGCCCATCGCCACCGCCAAAGCAAGGTTGGGCAGCCGGGCTTCATCCATAGCCACCACCTTCTGGAAGTAAATAATGTGATGTTCCAAATAAGAGCCCTCTATAATGGAAGGAAGCCTGTCTCCTGGAGCAAGATCTGATATGGGACCGTGGATTTCACTCCCAGTGCCCGGGCCAAGAAGGCCTTCTGTACCTGCTCTAGATCGTTCCAAGTGGTGAGGGATATCACTGGCCCCCACACTTCTGCCCCATAGAGGAGGACCGGTTCAACCAAGGCCCTGAACAAGTGTGCCTGGTGACCCCATGCATACAGCTCTGCCTTGTGACTGTTGTTTTGCATTGCATACAGGGCTTTCCAGCCTGCAGTGACCCGTAACCTGATGGATGCATCCCAGTGTGTGGTAGTAGAAAACTCAATGCCCAAATACTTATAAGACTGAGCCACCTCCACTACCTGCCCCTGGTAAGTGAATGAGGGAAGACGTGGGTGCCGGGATGATGGGACCAGCAGCACCCTTGTCTTGGCCAAGTTAACTCTCATGTCAGTGAATTGGCAGAAAGTGTCCAAAGCATCCAGGTGGCGTTGCATGTCCTCCGAGTATATGCGGCGGTGTCAACATCATCGGCATATATGAGTTGCGGGATTATGTGGTGCATCAACTGAGCCCCTCCCCGTGCTTTCAAATAGCCATTCTTCTAGCTGGTCAATGTACAAAGCCGAAGAGTGTCGGGGATAGAGGGCAGCCACGCGCCCCAATGCTACTAACAACGGGCTCCCCGACAAGGTGTGAGACGACCGAGCAAGCCTCAGATAGTCCGTATATAGCATTCATTCTCGCAAGTCGACGGGGGTCCCTAGCTGTCTCAATATATCCCACAACTTATCCCGAGGCAATCGTGTCAAAAGCCTTTGCGCGAAATCCACAAAGCAACAAGATGCATTCTCGGGCGTCGATTCCGCTATCCTCTATGAGTGTTCGCAGAGTGAAGATATGGTCAATAGTAGAATGCCGGGCGAAAGCCCTCGCCTCGCGGAGAGCCCGCACTTCTCCATCCTCTCGCCCAAAGTGTCAATCGCCAAGAATCCCTAAGAGCAACTTGGCAAAGACAGAACCCACCATAATGGTACGATAGTTGGTCATTGTGGGGGTCCCCCGCTTGTATATGGGCACAACTCTACCGGTAGTCCAAGGCGGGGGGAAGCCTTCTTGCAATGCCCCCGTTGAAGAGTGCCGAGAACCCGGCACCATTGGGGGCCCTACCCCACTTGAGAAGCTCTGCCGCATACCATCCAAATCGCCGCCTTCCCAAGTTAGCGGCGCTGCAGCCCATTATGACATCCCCTTCAGTAATGACCAAAGGGCGCGAGGCCTGCTCATGGAGGTACCGGTGCCCGGCTTCCCATTGGGTCATACAAATTACCGCCGCAAGTATCTCACCGAGTAATATTTCACGGGCCGCATGCGGGCTTACTCAAGACCTTTCTCCGAAGGCCCTAGGGTGGCGGTCTAGAAGACCAAACATCATTCTTTGGTGCTCTCGCAAGGTACCTGGCTTTCTTGGTCTTGAGGAAGGAGCGGTATTGACGGACGGCCTGCGGGCGAATGGTGGGGTCCAGCACTTGGCGGAGCCATCGTTTCAGCTCCCGACATTCGTCATCGAACCAGTGATTGCGAGGGAAGGTGATTGCAGCCCCTGTGGATCGCCGAGAGCTGCCTCTCCCAAAGCATCTGTCCCCCTACCCTCCCGGGAGCCGGGTTCACCAAGCCCGTCTCGCTGTTGAAGTGTGGGGAGTTGCAGCACTCCCGGCAGCTCATGCTCAAGCATCCTCGCATAGACCGCCGCATGATCATAGTCCATGACGCAACCGTGGTACATGGGGTGTTGGGGCAATGGGTGCTCGGTTGGCCTGCCAATCTATCTCGCAAGAACGGGGCTGATGGTCCGAGTCTACTTCCTCGCCCCGCCACCCGCCCCGATTAATCAAGCAGTGATCAAGTGTAGGCATTGCTCGTCTGCTAGCACGTAATCCACCACACCGGGTGCCGCCCACGGTTCTCCCCTTCTACTACAAGTGAAGCGGCCGGAGGACGGCCATCGCCGCCATTGCAAATGACCGGGTCAAAGATATCGCCCAAGAATAAAGCAGCCTGCCGGCCATACCGGTCACCGGTTGTCATCCGCGCCCTTTGGCCAAACCATCTCTGCGGGGTCCATTTGCAACACATCCTCGCCTAGAGGTGCGAATTTTGGGATCTGCTCGTCCCTCGTAAGCGGCGCGTGAAGTCTCAAGCAACATGACCTTGCCCAATTGTTCAGACCGCCAGATGTCATCATATAGATCGACATAGGGCTCCCGCCCACATCCGCGCGTGTGGTAAAAGTTGCTCTCAAATGTGGGAAGTAGCAAGCCGCCACAAAGAGAGGGCTGCCATCGCCGTTCGCACTTTCGCACCCGCAGTGCATCTGTTGTGCCCGCCTCAGCTTCGCCATGGGGAGACCGATTGGGCCAAAGGCCGCCCGGGTAGTAACACGCAATTCCTCCGCGGTCCTCGTTTCCTGCACTCATTGAAGACGAGTAGCTGGTATCCCCGCAAATCGGTAGCCTCAGCGACCCGAAGATGTTCCCATGTTTCCATGAGGAAGATAAGGTCCATGTCCATGGCGACGGAATTGAGATCGCCCCCCCTCGCCATGGAAAGCCACGGCAATTCCGGATACCACGCCGAGGCACGATCCCTATTTAGTGGGCATGCATCGCCACTTCAGTCCGGTGGTAGTGGTGGTCCTGTGGGGGGAGCTTTGAGATGTGGATGCTCAGGCCGGGGCCCCTCGAGGGGACTCGAGGGGCCGAGTGCTCGCGATCCCTATTTGGCTGCCTCAATTCCCGCATCCTTTCCCGGACTAGCCCCCCGCCCCTCCATGTTCAAGGCGGTCCCTCGACTTTGGCCACTCACGCCCGGGTCTCTTGTCAGGCCGGGTCAAGTCCCGGCAACGTAGAGAGCCGTCCCCTTCAACTTCCGCCCCGGACGCAGATGGCCACCCGCCTCACACACTCTCAACTGTGAAGATGACCACCCCGGGGCTTATCGTAGGGCGCCAATTCCATGACGACTCGCCTTTCCAATGGTCACAAAATTGGGAACATCATCCGTCCAAGATCCGTGTCCGGAGCTGAAGTGAGATGTTCTCCCCGACTCCTCCGCCTCCCTCGCACTACCACATTGCGCTCCTCCTGTCTCGTTCCTCGAGTTCGGCGGGCCGCACTGTGTGTTGGTTGAGGTGGGTGAGGCATAGGCCGCGGGCCGGGCGCCGGGTGGTGGCGGTCCCGCATGCGATCTGATGTGTCCGCAAAGATGTGTTCCGTGTTGACGCCCCGTAGGTTGGTGGGTTCGCGGGTTGGTATGTTCTTTCTTTGTGGTTTTACGTTCTCCTGAGTCCGAGCTCGGCTCTTTGCGTGACGTTGTCATGTCTTGCCATCTCCCGCGTGCAATGGCGGAGTTGCTCATGTGCCTCGGCATGGAGGCCCTTGCCTTCTTTGGACAGCGGCAGCGCAGCTCCTGTAGCTCCGATCGTGCTAAATCCCCTCCCAGAAGAGCCGGTTACGCACGGCTAGCTTCGAGGCGGCACGGAATCCTTGCCTCCGGTGGCGGCCTCGCGCGCCTCGGACCCGGGGCTGGCCTGTGCTCCTAAAGTGCCCGTGGCCTTAGCCTCCTCTCAACCTCGGCACGGATCCAAGGCGAGGGTTACAGTGTCTCTGCTCTACCAGGCTCTGTCCTGCGTCCCGGCTTCCATGCTGCCAACGGTGTCTACCGCCCCCTCATATCGCAAGCTCCTGGCGGTATTCTTTGTCTGTCAAATTGTAGCAAGTGGATGCTATCATGCGCGTCGTGCAGCGATCCTCCAATTACGTGATTACGTGGTTTTTACTTTCACCAGCTATGCATTGCAACATCAGAGATGTTATGTTCTCCACCTCGTGGGGAGGCACGCAAAGTGCCTTGGCCTCAACCCTCGCTTCGATGCGGCTCCAAGGTTCGACTAGCGGATTGCTCAGTATGGCCCTTTGTCGGGTCGACTGGGCCTTGGCTCGGGCCTCCCTCTTCATGGAAGACGTATCTCCCTCTGCCCGAGGCCTCTTCCTTGGTGGCCCCGCTTCATGGTCTTCCCCAGAGGGCTCTGCCTGCGTGGGGTCAACCGGTGGTTGGTGTGTTTGGGCCTTCCCAGGATGGGTTGGTGTGGTCTGAGGTAGCTCACCAACCAAGTGTGGGTCCACACACGGGACTGTGTCTGTGGCCATGACTTGGGGTATGAGAGGGTTCAGCATTGTCGACCGAAATGATTTTACCTGTTTCCAGGTCCATAGTGGCATTGAGGTGTCCATCTGTGATGACTAACTGATCCGTGGCCCAGTAATGGATGCTCTTGGCCTGGCGGAGAAAAGGTCTGCCGACCAACATTTCATAATCACCTGGATCTTCTCCAGCCTTCCAAACACCGAATTCCAAGGGGAAGCGGAGATCACCAATGTTGATGTGAAGAAGAGGCGTGACGCCTTGAGGTCTCGTGATATGGCCATTAGCCAATTTGATGTCATATGGGGCACGATAGAGTTGTTTGATGCCCATTTGTTTGCGGAGTTTATCCGTGATGAGATTTACCGCGCTACCTCCATCAATTTGAACATGATTGACTTGTTGATTGCCCACCATAGCATGTACGGTGTAGAGGTAGCAACAGCCCCAACCAAAACAGTCGGGAGTGGTAACTGGTCCTTGAGGCAGGACAGAGTTTCAAAATTGTTGCCAAACTTAAGGGAATTTTGATTTTTGCTAGCTCCTCTTGGAGTTCCAGAGGCACATGAGAAAAAGGATCTGCTGGATCCACAGGTGCTGGAGTGCGTGGCAATGAAGCAGCAACTTCTTTGAGTAGGTCCACTTCGGCAGCTATATTTGGATATGTCTGAGAGCGTGGAGGTTGAGACGTGGAAGGTGCGTCTTGTCTTTGTTGAGCTCTAGTGGTGGCATGAACATTAGCCAACGTGCGGCCTTCAGCAGCTTGCATGAGGTTCAGAATGCTTTGGCGAACTTTAGGCATGACATGCGGCATGAGTTTCTCCAAGTCAGGTGCAAAGTGAACCTTTTTTTCCTCGTCATGAGGAATGGTGTCGACTGCAAAGGCAGGTTGCGTGCCATTGGGAATAATGGTTAAGGGACGTGACGCCCTGGTCTGGCGTGAAACTAAACCAACCCAATTTGACGGCTGGACTGGAGGATTAAGAGCCTGAAAAATTTCTTCCTGTGCTTGTTGATCCATCTGAGGTTGATTGGCAGGAGCTGGTTGATAGCGTGATTGCTGAGGCGCGCGAGGTGGCTTGCGAAGAACAGGACGCGGGCCTTGTTTTCCGTTGGCAATCCAGAGTTGGTAAGCCGTGAGGCAGACCGAGGTGGTCTGATTGGTGCCAGGAAGCTGCACCTGAACTTGTGGAAGTTGAGGACATGCCGTAGTGGTATGACCCCATTCGTGACAGTGATAACACTGAGCTTTAGAAGGATCAAAAGGGGGACGTGTGTTGGGTCCCCGTGGTTGCTCCGGTTGCTGATAGAGTTGATTGGATTGAGCCTGCAGTGGTTGCGGCTGATATTGCGATTGTTGCTGAGGTGTTGTTTGCACTTGATAAACCATCTTGTTGCGGAAAGGTGTAGGATGAGTGCGAGTGCACTCTTCCGTGGCATGATTGCACATGTTGCATCTTTTACAATCGCCCATTGGTGGAGTTGCATTCATTTGCCAAGTGGCCTTGGTATTTGCAGATATGGCACCAGATCTGACTGCGCTGTGGATTGGCGTGCTGAGGTTGGACAGCAGTCTGGGGAACCATGACCGGTGGTATGAAAGGGAGCTCCTGAAGAGCCACGCCACGGGAGGAAACATTGAGTGATTGACAAGGTCAATAGCCTGCTCCAAAGTCTTCGGGCGCAGGTATTCAGTCATGAGTCGGATAGCTGGAGGAAGTCCTTGGAGAAACCAGACCAAGATCTGGCTCTGTGTGGGGTACTCCTTGAGTTTGCTGAGTAGAATTTGAAGACGATCTGCAAAATCCCGGGCAGACTCCGTGGGTTCTTGTTGAAGGTCATTGAGTTGCTTGAGATGAAGTTGATCATCATCTGTGGTCCCATAGTGAGAAAGAAAAGCAGTTCTCATTTCGGACCAATCTTGTTTCCAGTGGCTTTTGTTGGACATTAGCCATTGATGAGGAGAGCCACGTGGAATTTCAGTTGAGGTTGTGCATGACCATTGAGGACAGCCAGAGCCTCAAATTCTTCCATGTGGGCCTGAGCACTTTGGTCTAATGGTTTGCCTTTCGTGTTGCCAAAGGTGGGATAAGTCAGCTTAAGGGTCTGAAAGGTAGAGGTGAAAGTGCTTGGCTGGACAGGAACAGAATAGTGATTATATTGAGGTGGAGTTGGAGGTGGAGGGACTGGAGGGGCCTGATCATTGGGTTTGAGGTCGGTAAGGTTGTAAACAGGAAGAGTGGTGGGAAATGTAGGGAAGGGAAATTTCTGGGGAGGAGCAAAAGAGACATGTGGATATCCCTGTCCGCCCGTAGGAGATGATGGTTGTGAAGGCAGAGGTGTATGGCCAGAAGAATGATGGATGTAGGCATGTTCGGGGGTATGAAAGTAAGGTTGAGAAGGTTGAGCCTGATAGGGCTCCTGATAGTGATGAGGTGACTGAGGCTGTGAGCAATGTTTGCATGCTTGAGGCGGGGAACTAGGACGAGACAGGACACGAGGGGTGCAAGGCGGCGACTGAGCCCGAGACCGAATGTGGCCTCCCTCAATGTCATAAGCAGAGCCATACATGTCGCGAACAGCTTCCCTGCGATGATGGCGCTCCAAGCGAGACGCGTCTGGGAAAGGAGTTCTTCGGGCGTGAAGTTTCTGACAGACATGACAACAGAAGAAAAATCGAATCAGACCCGGCAGCGGCGACAGTGTTTGGGGTCTGGGTTCGGGAACTCCTGCAAGACAGCCCTCTGTGAGGGCCCGTGGATCTAACAGGAGACTCCTAGGGACTATGTCACGCGGGATTTGCAAGAAGAGAACAAGAAGAAGAAAACAGAACAAAAGAGAACAATGAGAGGAAAATGATAAGCTTCCTTGATATCAATGATGAACATACATGAGCTCTCGCAATCGAGAGAAGACTGAAAAGAGACAAGACTCAAAACTCATCTAAAACTCATGTGCTAGCTCTACTCATATATATAGTACAATGGCCTTTGGCCCAATATAGACACTCTGACTGATCTCGGTGCCGACTCCTGAAAGGAGGCCTGATTTGCAGGAATGCTGGCGGTGCCTCTTGAAAAGCCTAAAATCACGCTGACGCTGACGCGGGCGGTGACGGGCCGTCACTTGTCTGAGCGCCGCCTCTTGTTGACGGACGCAGGCTTTGACTGCGTGGTCTGCTGCTTGGTCTTCTGCTGGGCCTTTGACGACTGACCCGCGCCTGGTTGTGGATCCTTGGCCTTGACTTGGTCCGTGGAATGCATGAATAGTCCTGTACCAGGAGGCACAGGACTAACACAAATTCCACCCACGAAAGGCACCATCATTTCCTGTTCTCTTCCCCATCCTCTTACCATGACGCGACTTTCCATGAAGGAACAAGCTGAAAGAATGTACAAGGATAACCGAAACACATGGATATTTGATTTTAAAAAACCGTTAAGCAAGCCATTAATTGGATTCCTCTAAAATAATATACCCATTGCAACGGAGAAATAAAATCATAACATTCATTTTTAAACGTTATAATAACGTACATTTGTAATAATATACATTCTTAACGTTTATTAACAAGCCTTAGGTACCATACATTCTTAACGTTCTGAAGCCTTAGGCACCATACATTCTTAACGTTCTTAACAAGCCTTAACCACCAGACATTCTTAATAATATACATTCTTAACGTTTATTAATATACATTCTTATAATGGATATTGTAATAATATACATTCTTAACGTTTATTAACAAGCCTTAGGCACCACACATTCATTGCTTCTTGACGTTTATTGACATTTTTACTAGCCTTAGGCACCATACATGTTTTACATTTTTAACGTAGTGTTAACCGTAGTTGTATTTTTAAGGTTAACCTTTAGCATTTTTTAATGTGGACCAAGAAACAACGTATCAAAAAAAAAAAAAAAAAAAAAAAAAAAAAAAGGTGCTGCGCACGGAGGGTTGCCCTCCATGGCCTGAGGGTGAAGTGGCTTAAATCATACTTCAATTTCATGTTTTCACAATCAATCAAAATTGTTACTTCAATTTGATACCATGACATTATGAAGATTGACCCTTAAATACATGCTTGTTATAGTAAATGGTCAACTGAGCCACTTAGAGGTATGTTTTTTCTAGTACCTAATGAGACGGGTTTATCATGGGCCTTGTATGTTGTATGTCCCCATTGTATGTATGATTTATCCAGATGTCCCTTTTAATAATATCCTGACTTTGAATTCTCAATGCTTCCTTGGATGGCGCAGGCGGGGGCGACTAGGTCGAGCGCCTAGGTAAGACTAAGTCGAAGGCAGGTAAGGGAGCATGGCGAGCATGGGAACAGGAACAGGTCAAGTGCTAGGATGTGGGAAAGATACAGGAACAGGTCAAGTGTTAGGGTATGGAAAAGGGAATGGGTCCCATTGTGGAAAGGGAGGACAGGGGACAAGATTACAGGAAACAGGGGAACAGGTTATCGAAGCTGACATGACAGGTCAAATGATCTCTCTTTTTGGAGGAATGTCAAATCAAATGAAAAAGCAGATGATTGAGATGGTACGACAGATTACAGAGAATGGGGGAAAAGGGAAAGACAAAGACACCCTAAAAAATACCTATTTTTCAGTTGGGGATTGGTTGATTCCGTTGGAGATGGCGACCCCAAGAGTTACCAGATCACAATCGATATCACCTCTTCTGTTGCAGTCGAACGTGGTGAACCCAATACTCGATCAAATCAACCAAGAACAAGTTCGGCTCCTGAACAAGTATGAACAAAGGAAGAAGCCGGAGTTTAAAGGTATTCCATCTCTGAATCATAGTTTTGTTCCGAGTAGGTTGCAATCTCTTCAAAAAAAAGCGGTTATTGGTTGTATCCGACACGAAGGGGTCAAGCTTACTCAAATCAGGAATGAACTGAGCAAAATGGATAAATCCTTGATTATCAAAGGATTGTACTGGCTGGATTTCCCATTCTTTGTAGTGGAGTGTGAGGATGAGAACTCGGTGAGATTCTTATTGAAACAAGGAACAATCTTTAAAGCAAACACTCAATTTTTCTTCCAGAAATGGAATGCAAAATTTGACCCTCAAAACCTCCAACAACTTTTCCACCCTGCTTCATGTTCAGTCCAGGGACTCAGCCCAATCTACTGGCATGAAGATATCTTCAAAAAACTCTTTGCTGGGGTAGGAGATTACATTGGATGGGAGGCAGTGCCAGAGCGAGCACCCAAAATCTGGACACAGTTAGACATCCTCAAAGAAATCCCAAATAAGGTGGAATATCAGGATTTTTATGGGGATATCAAGTCTCTCAAATTGACTTGGAGTGGGCTCCCTCTCCCCTGCACAATTTGCGGGCTTAGGCTGCATGGGGGAGGGGTCTGTCAAGGCAAATGGATGGGGAAGCAGGAACATAAAGAACTGACTCTGACTCATGGAGTACAATCGACCATCCCCATTCAGAATACTCCCACTCCAAAACAGAGCTGGAGTACGCAGAAGAAAGGAAGAAGACAAAATAAAAATGGGAGTGCCTACAAAAAGGCAAGGAAACAGAAAGCAAAGGAAGCTAACAATCAGGAAAAGGAGGGAATTGGGAACCTTAACAAAACCATGAAAGAATGGAGGAAAAAAGAACAACATATCAAATTGGCTAATCAGATTAAGGTTCTAAACAAACCTACTGAGAACAATTTGACAGAGGTGTCCCGGCCGGTAAATGAAGCAAGAACAAAGAAAAAGAGCTGACTCAGGCTGGTAACTTCTATATTACTCCAGATCATATCAAAAGAAGCAATACTTTGATCCTTAAAGAACCATTGCTGCCTCCTATTAATGAGTATCCTGAATCCTCAGATTCGGATCTATCTGGTGGAGGAACCTTACTTCTCAAAGGAGAAGGATCAAATTATGTGGCAACACCTAAAGCAATAGATTTCCCTTCACCAGACAAGGGTATGCCGACTGAGATGCATGATATTTTGTTGGAGTTAATGGAGCAGAATGAGGAATTGGAACAGCAGGAGGTAGTTCCCAATACTCCTCTGGAAAAACAGGGGATTTACTCAAAATTCTTTACTACCTCGCCATTTCAATTTGACAAGGATGAAGAATCAATGGGAGGAACTGAAGAATTGGTTTTTGAGGCCATTGATTTGAGTAACCAAGACACAAGCTTGGAAATCTTGGATAACATGGACCCTATAAGTCCTCAGGCAGGCCAGGGGATGGAATCCAATACTTTTCATACACCACTTAAGTTACTTGATCAAAACAGGCTTGTTGACTCCATTGAACCTATAAGCCCTCAACAGAGAGGCCAGGGGAAGGGGTCAAGAGTGGTTGGTCAGATGGAGGCCACTATTTTGACCAGTCAGAATACAAGCCTAGAAATTTTGGATAACATGGATCCTATGAGACCTCAGGGAGGCCAGGAGATGGAATCCAACTTTTTCTATACACCTCTTAAACCATTTGATCCAAATAGGAGTGGTGACACCATTGACCCTCTAAGTCCTCAACAGACAGGCCAGGGGATGATGTCTAATATGGTTGACCAGAGGAATGCTGACCAGAGGAATGAGGAAGACATTGAAAACATTGACCCTCTAAGCCCTCAGAGAGGCCAGGGGATGTTAGCCAAATCAAAACCAGCTCTTCTAAGTCCAATTGGCCTGGGAATGGAGCAATCCAATGTCCTGCTAAGCCCAATTGGCCAAGAGAGGTCTGTAAAGTCATCTGGCCTGGAGTCAAATCCAATTAGTCCAGATGAAGCTAGGAAGGGAGCAGGAAATATTGAACAATTCTATACCCCCATGGTTGCCAAGAGGGTTAAGAAAAAAGTGCAGTTCACTTCCAACAGCCCAGCCTTGAACTTAAGAGCTCAAGAAAGGAAAAGTTACCCAGCCTAATGAAGATAGTAACTTGGAATATGAGGGGAATCAAAGGCCCACTCAAGAGGAAAAGAGCACTAATCGCTTTGAGAGAAATGAAGGCAGACATTGTTCTAGTCCAAGAACATAGACTGCCAAGTTTTGAAGCTGAGAGATTGGGTACATGGATCTTCCCAGTTGGGGATTCTGTTTGGACAGAAGCAGATGGAACAAAAGGGGGAATTAGTACAATGTGGAATGGATTTCTTTGTGCAAGCAAATATAAACACCCCTCTGGTAGGTGGACAGTGGCATCACTGGAAAGAGGAACAGAAAAATTGAACATTATCAATGTGTATGCTTCTACAGAACCAGCAGACAGAGAAAAACAATGGGATCAAATTAACCTTTGGATCCAAAACAGCAAGGAGGATAATATTCTTATGGCTAGAGACTTCAACAATACGCCTAGTTGGGATCAGAAGCTGGGAAAGAAGATGAACATGACCAAAAAAGAGAGGGAGGCATGGCAGAATCTCATGATACACTTTTCTTATGTTCCCCCCTCATCATCAAATATGTACTCCTGGAGTAATGAAAGAAAAGGGGAACAAAGGACCTACTGTCTACTGGACAGGTTTTATCTATACAACAAGTCCATATCAACATGGGATTCGGCTATTGTTACTGGTGACCTAGCAAATTCAATCTCAGATCACTTCCCCCAATCCCTTGAGAATAAAACTGTCCCAAGAAAAGGGGGAACAAATGTCCCATTTAAGTTCAACACAGACTTACTCAATATGAAAAGGTTCTGTGATGAATACAAGAAGTTTTATTCCGAGTTAGGGGCAATCCCAAGACAAGGATCTATGAATGCTTTTTGTCAGAGAGTTAAAGACATAAAGAATTGGATTAAACAGTGGGGGAAAAACTGGGCATTGGAGAAGAGAAAAGAAAAACAGTCTATTTATGGGGCTATAAAACAAATTAGAAGTAAGTTATTCAATGACAAGAATAACAAAAGTTTACAGGATGAAGAGGAAGATTTGGAAAAAAAGGTTAAAATCATTGAGGAGAAAGAAGCAAAATCTCTGGCAGTGAGAAGTAGAACAAAATATCTTAACAACATGGATAATGGCAGCTCGGCTTTCTTTTTTAGAACAGCTAAAAATAGACTGGTGAATAATGGGATCACAAAAATTAAGGATGGCCAGAAAAACATAGAGGAACAAAAAGAGATAGAAGACTATTTTCAAAGGGAATACTCCAAGCTCTTTGAGAATAAACAAGCAGATGAGCAGACCCTGACAGAATTCTTTCAAGATATTCCACAAAGCTCTGGAGAGATCAGTGAGGAAGAATTATTGTCTGTCCCAAAAGAGAGAGAGATTCTGGAAACTCTGAAATCCATGGCAAAAGGGAAGAGCCCTGGTCCGGATGGTCTGCAACCAGAATTCTATTTGGAGTTCTGGGATATAATGAAAGAGGATTTGATTACTTTCTTCCAAGGGGCATGGTGTGCCTCTAAGATACATCCTGCAATCAATGCTGGGCATATCACCATGATCCCTAAGGTGGACATTCCTCAGGTTCTAGGAGACTGGAGACCCATCACATTAACCAATACAAGCTATAAGATTCTAGCCAAAATGATGGCTAACAGGCTAAAATGTGTTTTATATAAGCTGATCAGTCCCTGCCAATCAGCTTTCTTGCCTCAAAGGAATATTTTAGACAATTATATAGGAGCAACTGAAGGCTTGCATTGGAACAAAATGTCAGGCCAACAATGCATGCTCCTAAAGCTCGATTTTCAGAGAGCATATGACACTATTGATTGGAGGTTTTTACAAAAGGCCATGGCACACCTTGGGTTTCCAGAAACCATATACAACAAAATATGGAGCTTTAATGCTAATGCCTCATCTGCCATAATTATTAATGGTACTCCATCAAAGCCTTTTCAATGCCAAAGAGGAGTGAGGCAAGGATGCCCACTGGCCCCATATCTATTCTTGATTATTGCTGAGATGGTTACTAGGATGGCAGTTAGTTTACAGGAAAGGAAACTAATCAACAGCCTAAAAATGCCACAAGGGGATGAAGACTTCACAATAATGCAATATGCAGATGACACATTTGTGTTTTTAAAACATGGAGACAACAGTCTACCAAATTTTCTGGAGGCAATAGAAAAATTTGGGGCTGCAGCAGGGGTTAAGTTAAACAGAGCCAAAAGTGCAATAATTTTTGACACCAAAGAGACAGCTATTCATGGCATTAAGGTTTTGGATAATAAGGCAGCTACAAAGATTTTGGGGCTTCCTTTAGCCCTTAATCATTCTCTACATGGACTATGGGAACCTATAGTTTCCAGAATTAAGGAAAAACTTCACAGGTATCCATCCACCCTATCCCTGGCTGGGAGAGTTGAAATTGCTAATTCTGTGATTTGTAGTACACATATCTTCTTCTCCTCAGTTCTGGTAGGGGATAAGGCTTCTTACAACCAAATTGAAAGAATTATTAGGAAATTCATATGGCAGGGGTCTCATAAAGTTGCATGGTCAGACCTGGTCAAACCAAGGAAAGAAGGAGGTCTCGGCTGTAAGGACTTATTTGTACAAGCTCAAGCTTTAGCTGCCAAGATGGTGTGGAGAGCTCTATATATCAACAGACCATCCCCGGCACTCAAGCTAATAAAATACTGGCTGCAAAGCTCTCACCCTGTTGGCAGTGCCACCCTTAAGCATTGCCTACCTGACTCAGCTTTCTTTCAGTTGACTCCTGCCTCTGGAACATCCAATATCATGAGGAGAATCCTGGATGCTTGGAATAATGCTGCATTATGTTACAGGCCACCTGTTTTAGATGCTAGGAGCAAGGACACTAATTTTTTTTGGCATCCTGAGCTAGCTCCTGAAGGCATTGGTTGCTTAGCTCTTCAACATCCACAGAAGTACATGCAGTGGTTCAATGCAGGTATTAATAAAATTGAAGACCTCAGGGACCCTTCAAACAGATGGCTAACTTGGGAGGAAGTTAAGAGTAGAACCAAAGGGTCTGAAATAGATAAAAAGATTTATCACCTCATTATGGAGCATATGGGAGGATATCAGGAGCTCAGCCAGAATAGTAATCAATGGCAGTTGAATAAGAAAGAAATTTATTCAGTCAAAGAGATTTACAAGGCCTTACTTGAAAGGAAACCTTCCAAAGCTACTCTATTATGGAATTGTGAGGAAGATAAACTGAATTCGGTTTGTGCAAAAGGGTGGAAGGTGTATACTGCTGCCAGGATCAAAACATTTAAATGGATAGCCTTGCATCAGAGCCTAGCCACCAATCTGAATCGAGCCAAATATGACAACACTGTATCAAGCCAATGTAAGCTATGTGGGGAAACAGAGAGTTCAAATCATGTCTTTATATGCAATTGGCTATTGGATTTTTGGAGCTGGACAGCACAACTTAATAAGGGAGTGCCAACTACCAATGACCTACTTTCCTTTTGGGACAATGGTAGCAGATTAGTCAATACTATAAGAACCCTGACCTGCTGGGCTATCTGGTTACACAGAAACAGAGTTATGATTGGAGGCCATGTACCATCTATGACTTGGTTGAAAGGAATACTTCTGGACCTAATTCAAATCTCAGCTATTGCCCACAAAACACTAAAAGGGAAAAAATATGACAGAGAATGGGACAGCATTGGTTCTTTTAAGGGACCTTTTGAATTCTTTGTACTTAATCTAACATTATCTGATGATGTTTTGCACAGATGCCATGAGGAGACTCAATAGGGTAGGAGGTTCGACCAGAGGAATGGGGCAGGCAGAAAATTCGGATGAGGAGGATGCCATACTAACTCATGCTGAATTGGAGAACATTTTTAAACAGCTGAAGCAAGAAATGATCCACGCACGGGCCATCAAAAAGTTACTGAAGAGGAAAGAGGTTTGGAGGAATAACGGGCTGAGGCCCTTTTTCTTGAATCTTTTTCATACATGGCAGCAAAAAAGGGAAGCACATGTGCTCCTTTTGTTGGACTTCACCAATTTCCCATGTGATGAGCTTGATTCAATGCTGAATATCTTTGGCAGACACAGGGTGGATAACCTGACCATACAGGATTTGATAGCAGCACAAGAGGGTTTCCAAGTTCCAAACTAGATATCTGATACAATCGTTTTTATAAGCTTAAAACTCTAAAAGTTGTATTCACTCCATGATTGGAGTTCCTTTTTTGGACATAGCAGAAGATATATCTCTGCATGCCTTTATTTTGGTATATCTTTTTCCAATGGATATACCTTTTTCTGATGTATTTATGTTAACATGAATATAAAAAATCCTTGCCTTCAAAAAAAAAAAAATTCTCAATGCTCCCTAATCCATGATGCAAACTTTTCAGGAGAACTTGTAGTGCTTGGTATGCTTCGGATGCTTGTGTTACCCTCTCCCTTGCACTTTGTGTTCTCTTGAAAGTGCAATTTCATAGGTTTGCATGCCCCAAACCGAGTTTTTTGTCCTCTCCCTAATGATGCTATTCAAGTTTTTTTAGTTGACATCGTGTTCACCTCATGCCCTCTCTCCTCTCGTGTTGAAAAGTCTTTAGTTCTGTTTCATTGGGGAACTCGAGCCTTAAACACCAGCCTATGTTCATCAATTTTCATTATTTTGGGCGGCTGTAATAAGTTATCACCTATTACACTTTATTATCACCTTTTGAGTTAAATGAAAGAGAAGGCTTCACCAAGATATATTTCGCGCTTGATTTTAAATATGCACATCAAATCTAAGCTTTGATCCCACAACCTAAGTGCAAGGACCTCAAGCAGCAAAGTTGGAAGCTCAATGACAAGAAAGTACTTTTTTGTTATCTTGTAGTGTTTGATTCATGATACTAAACGATCTAAAAAGCAAAACAAAAGAATAGTTGGTCTAACATGCATGCTATCAAGGTCAAGTTCATTGCTGTGTTGATGTCAGCAGTAAAACAAGATCAAGTTTCAGGTGAAAGGATAGAAACTAAGCTTATGAAGCGAGCATCTCTTGTATCACTAGAAGGAAGATCATACAAGGACATTCGTAGAGAACAACAGCAAGATAAATTAAACAGAAAGCTTCGCCACTTGATTTTATATATAAATAAATGTCGAATCTAGCCTTGATCCCATAACTTAAGTGAAAGGCCTCAAGCAGCAAAATTAAAGTTTGAAGACAAGAAAGTACCTTCTTGTTATCTTATAGTGTTTGATTCATGATGCAACACGAACTAGAAAGCAAAACAAAAGAATAATTGGTGCAACATGCATGCTATGAAGGTCAAGTTCATCACTGTGTTGATGTAAGCAGTAAAACAAGATCAAGTTTCAGATGAAAGGATCTACATACCTCAAATTCTAAACATCGATTGCCATGCATCAACAGAACCTGCAGAAATTAAAGAGCCCAACTGTATCAGCTATGAAGGCGATGGAGCCGGATGACATATTCACGCCAACATACGTGGACGTGTATGTGACCATCTAAACTGCATGTGAGCTTGTTTTCAGTCAAACCTGCTCTCCAAAAGGAAAACTTTAAAGAGTAACTGACGTTAGATTGTTTTTGGGAATGCGAAAGATTTGGAATTAACTTCAAGTCAAATTTTTGCCCATGTGTTAAAATCTTATACTTCATATTAAATGAGATGACCATCCAGCGCTGTACATGTTTTATTGTCACTTCATATTGCATCAACTTAATTTGCTCAACTTAAGGACTTTCCGTATTGCAGCTTAAGACTTTCCATCACCGACTCCACTTGAATCATACCACTAAATTGGAGAAATAGCATGCTCATCGACTGAAAACATTATTTATTTTACAATACAGCATAAAAAAATTCAATTTGGTACAGCACCATATATTGCATATAACATTGGCCCTTAGTCACTTTCAGTAGAAAAATCATCCTTTTCTTGTCGCTTGTCCATTGAAGCAACCTTTGGTGCAACAGCTTTGGAAGCAAGTTGTAGACTTCCATTTCCTGGTGTGATATCATCTGACATAAAAAAAGTTTCAATTTGGTGCAAAGACTATATATTGCATTGGCCCTTAATCACTTTCGTTAGAAGAATCATCCTTTTCTTGTCGCTTGTCCATTAATGCAACCTTTGGTGCAGCAGCCTTGGAAGCGGGGTTGTAGACTTCCATTTCTGGCGTGGATGTCATCAATATCCTCATCTTGTTCAACCACTTCCACACGCGTCATAGATGTTAAGAAATAAGTTGTTTAACAAGGGACAAGAGTTTACAGAAATATGAGGACGATGTATGCTACACACACAACTAACCTATCCATGGGAAGCATATGCAATAGCAAGTACTTTGCACATGGCGTGGTATCGCTAAGACCTAATAATAGGATACCTGCGAATCAGATTAATTGCCAATCTTAGCATTTTTTTTACCACCCTAACCAAAATTGACGATCATGACTTGAAGGTAGCATGGTCCCGGAAACATGAACAGGGCTGACCAGTGATCAATGATATAAAATAGACTAAAAAGGATATCAACATCCCGTGAACCCGCCATGATAAATCAAGATCATCCTCCACTTGTTGGACTAGATCTCGCTATTCACAGATAAAGAAGGTTAAACAAGTAGGATAAAGCTAAAATAAATAAAATTGCATACATCCACAATGGGCTCCTTTCTGAATCGCCTTCGTCTTGCCTCTCTCATTGGCGGAGTAAGACCATGCTTGTACTTTCGGGACCTTCTCGCGCGTAAGCTCATTCTTATCTTGAACTAGTATTATCTGTAAATATGTCCAATTTGTTTACATATAAATTTAGCTGCTTGACCTTAAGAGATAAAGCTACTAAAGTGAGTTTCCACATGTTCAAAATGCTACACTACAAACTATGAGCAACATCACTTTACGTCATACAGATTCAAAAAGAGACAACGGCAATAATAAACTTCATTAATATTCTACTCAGCCCGTTATCCTTCTCAACTCAACCTCCAGGTATCATGAACACTAAGCACCATTTATCACACTGCTTCATCACTAATTTTCATATGTATAATGCAGATATTTATTTGGTCACATCAAAGCACCCTATTCCTCTTTACAGTATTGCATATTCTACTTTTTCTAAATAAACTTTTTTCTACTTTTCACATGGGTCAATATGTATTACCTTTGGTGCCTTGAAACCAGGCTTCAAACTATACATATTTTGGCCTGCCTAAGATACTAACTCTCAACACTGCAGATGAGGTTTCTTCATCCTGTGCAGTCAGGTGATATCTAGAAATATATTGTCATTTGGACTATTATACTACAATAACGCTTAACAGTTTCAAATTCCATTCCACGTGAAAGTTCAATATAAAGGAATGTATCGACACTCAAAAGTTTGGTTGGGTAAAACATGGAGCTTAAAGATGTAGCATGGATGGGCAAATTAAGCTAACTGGCAGAATAACTGTTACAAAGTACAGTGCCTTACCTGTCCAATATCTACTGTTTTTATAAGTACATTGTCATCATATGTTTTGAAAGATTCGACTACACATGGGAGATCCAAAAGGGATGCTGAAAATTCCTCATTTCCAATCTTAAAAAAGCCAGATCTTCCATTCTCTGCAGTGAAAATCAGGATCTTAACAACTTCAAAAGTACATATTCAGAAAATGAAAACAATTTGAGGAGCAACCTGTGAACGAAATATCAATGGATGTGCCAGAAGGGGATAGTTGGTTTTCGTTAAGAACATGTTGCAGGCGCTCTGCTACAGACTGTGGTACTCTCAGAATAAAATGCTCTTCCATTACTCAGGTTGCTACATGTCCAACGCTAGAGAATATAAATTAACACAGCAAATATAACAACCTAAGCTGGAAGTTCTGCAAATGATTATGGACGCATGCCATACAAGTTTGAAGTACATAATTCCGTAAGGAAAATGTTCTTATTTTGCTTAAGACAGCTCAAAAATAGAAAAGCTTTCTGCTGTTTTATCTACGACTTAACATTCAACCTATATTTCTTTCTTGCGATTCTCCAATTTTTTGTTTTTCATTAAAACCTCTCGAACTCATAGATGAGGGAAGGAGTAAAAACGCCAAGCGAAAGTACCGGTAAATGTTCCAATCGATTAATGAAAAATTCAGATGCAATAAAGCGGCAGAAATAGATTTACCTGTGATAATCCAAAAATCCAATTGACCAGTTTCAAATGCAGAAACCAAAGGCGACACACATCAGATCTGCTTATTTACCGAAAAATTCAGCTGCTGAAAATTTGCTAATTTGACGGCCAAATTGGAGCTTGCCTCTCATGCAATCCATATGTTCTCCAATTTGCAGGCCACTGTCTTCAATTTTGAAACGTGGGTCCTGTGTGAAGAGTTGATTTTTTCTTTCCTTATGAACTTCCTAAGGCGAGCTCTCGGAAGGAGACTGTTCGTCAGATTTGAGCTCTGTTCGGAAAGGAGGCGTTTCTCGACGGAGGTGGGGAGGCGTTTCTCGACGGAAGGGAGGGCTGGATGACCGAGCATTTACAGGCAGCAGCCAGTTTTTAGCAGTCATCAGCATATGCTAGGGGGTGAAAGCATGTTGTAGTGGAACACCCTGGGTGTCCCCCCTGTCCCCCCTAAAAATGTGGTGGGAGATATCAAATTAGTGGTGCGATTTTAAATGTTTGTTTGGCGCCTAGTGCATGTACTGCCCGGATTCAATCATTTCTTGAACTGCAACAACCCGATTCCTACGCCACCCGTCCCATTCCAATTTCCTACGCCACCCGTCCCATTCAATCTCCACCGAACCGATTTCTAAACCCACGACCCACCCGCGCCTTTCCTGAAGCACACGGCTATGGCGCTTAATCCGGTTGTGGATCAATCCGGTTCATACCTTCAATCATTTAATTTGGAAGCAAATCTGCCTAAAATCTCAAACCGAGCCGTGTGTAAGAGAAAGAGAACTCCAGAACAAGAACGGGATCATAAAAGACGCCAAAGGAAAAGACAAAGGGAAGCTAAAGAAGAATTAGCAAAAATTGCATCAGCAGAGGGAGGATCCACCAGAACGGCCTCTACTAGGCGTTGGATGGTATTAAAATTGTTATCTTCATTTCATAGCACCACTAAAGGCTTGTCTAACAGCGATAAGAAAGAGGTTTTACTAGATTTTCTCGGGATGACACAATGGACAAATAGATTTGGCTAAGAGTCGAAAAGATTTGCAAGCCAAGAGCATTGTGGTCAGAACCTCGTGGCTTCCATTCAACTTGTGAAGAAGTCTAACAGCAATGACGGTTTAGCAGCCAAGAGTAGTTGCCTTGCTATGGCCGTAAGAGGAAGCATTAATACCGAAAAGTGCTAATCCCGCCGGTGCTTCGGGTTTTGGTAAACTGGGTGTTCATCCTAGGAATCTTACCAAAGCAAAATTGAAGAGGGAAGAGATAGATTGCAAAGGGGGGAAATGGGTTTTGTACAAAAGAGTTAGAAGAGCGATGCAATTCCCAATTGCGTCATAGAACTTGTGCAAAGAATTTTGGACCGAAAAACAAGAGGGTCTCTCCAAATGCAAAGGATGTTAAGTTCAAGATTGGAACGAAATGTAAGAGAGGATCATGCCACTCACTATCCGGAAGAATCACGTTATTTCATTTCTTCATCTTCACCACATTTTTTATTGTTAATGTGGTATGTGGTATGTGGTTAGTGATTGCTTGTGATATGTGGTTGTTGTGGTGAGGCACGTGGTGTGAAATAAATGCTGTCAATATATGCTTTGTGGTGCCTAGTGTGGTGAATAACATGGTGTAAAATACATGCTGTAATATATGCTATGTGGTGCCTAGTGTGGTGAAAAATATAGTGTAAAATAAATGCTCTAAATATACGCTTTGTGGTGCCTAGTGTGGTGAATAAAATGGTGTAAAATAAATGTTTGTAATATATGCTATGTGGTCCCTAGTGTAGTGAATAACATGGTGTGGTGCCTAGTGTGGTGTCTAGTGTGGTGCCTAGTGTGGTGCCGATTGTGGTGCCTAGTGTGGTGCCAGTGTGGTGCCTAGTGTGTAGTGAATAAGGAGGTGTAAGATGAATGTCTGTAATATATGCTATGTGGTGCCTAGTGTGGTGGAAAATGTAGTGTGCAATAAATATGCTGATCACCTTGTTATCTTCCTTGCAGTTGCAATTGTTCAGGAAATTCAAGACGGAACATCCTAGTGTTATGATCAAACAGAGGATGTTTGAAAAGTCAAAACCATGGTTTGTTGTAAAATTAAAGGACTTCAATAGTTGTCACCAGATATACCATGTTAGAATGCGATGCTAATAGATGGCTTCAATAGTATGAGAACTAAGCACCCAAAAAGCTGCAAATGACTTGTCATCTTTGCAGTCGGACATATATGGTGAATGCAGTGGCCCAATACAAAATAAGTAGCACAAGAAGTCCGGGGCGGGGAATTTTATGTGAGAAAACTAGCTTCCAACCTTACCATAAGAGGGAATGCATTCGGGTGAGTGTAAAGAGTGTGGGATTAAGAAGTTCCCTATCCGCCCACATGAACAATCTAGTGATAGTGGCATGGTGAAGTGCGAATACCTAGACTATGAAAAACTCAGATTCGAGATGGCAAAGCAAGAAGTCTAAGCTCATTCACCAACACAATGAAACCGCAAGTCTTCCACTGGTGAACCAAATGTTGGAGAAGCTTCCAAAATTTCCTTTACACAACTTCGATATATAAGTGGCAGGCAAAGGGCAAGACAAAGAACTCCTTGATAACTTGCCCGAGATGCTTACCTATCCGTGGTTGACTTCTCACAGAATTATACTTTTAAGGAGCAGAATGAAGTTCAGTCCATGCGCTGGGTCAACAACCGATAACTATATTTGTTCAAATAACCTATCGCTTGATCCACGTATTACACACCATTGAGAAGGAAACACACTACTATGTGTCCTGGATGATAGGGAACATGACACACTTTTTGTTCAACATTGTTTTATGAAACATTTTGAGTACTTAAAAGCGAAAAGGCAATGTCCCCAAACAAAGACTATGTATTTTCGATGGTGTCCGCATCACAATTCAAAGCAGCCGATCATTTTATTTTATTGGAAGGTACAGTTGGATACGTACAGGGTCAACATGATGTGGAACTTCTTTGGATCAAACCATGGAAAAGGTGAACATGATGGGAAGGCAAAGAGAAATTGAAAAGATGGATACGAGGTCTCACGCCTTTTAAAACATCCCGACATTAAACTAGATAATGCCCATGATGTGGTGAAAATTGCGGAGAAACAATTTCAATGTGGTACATCCGAGTGGACTGAAAATGGAAGAAAAGTTCTGAGATACTTCGGGAAATAAAACCCGAGGATATCAACAGAAAAAGGCTTGGGGTGCGTAGACAATTCCTTAAACCGTGCAAATTCATTCAAATTCCATGGATTCAAAGATGAAATCCAACACATCCTACATACCGTAAAGCTATCATGTTTTTGCAAAGAATTGTTTGGATGGAAAATGGAACATGTGTGAGAACAAATTGTATGTAGATGAATGGGACCTTGTAGTCGCTGAACCATCCTCCAATGTTCATGCGGATGTGGAAGAGACCCGCAAGTCTACCAGGCCACTATACTCAACCTTGGCAAATGTACTTGCGTAAGCACTTAGAGAAGGAGACAAACTTTGCGCTTGTTCACCTAAAGGGAACGAGGAGGATTCTCAGATTTTGATGTTGCTATGCACCAAGCCAAAATTTGAAGTTGAAAATGACTTCAAGCTTAACGGAAACTTGTTTATGAGAGGTGAAACCGCTTGTGGAGGGCATTTACTATAGAAAGAAGCCTCCTGGGCCAAAGGTGATGTATGAGTTGTTGACAAACGAGCCAAAGTCACTTGTATTCTCTACTCAAATTTGTGCTATTCGAAGTTCCCATGCAAAGAGATCAAGAAAGGTGCTCGAACTGCTTTACGTGCTAGACCGCATGATGAGGAAAAGATTCTAGAAAACTTGCCCGAGGTTTTATCCGATGAAGATAGCATATCCGATGAAGAATAGTCAACACATTCTTACAAGTTAGGAAATGATTCAGAAATTTTGAATATGTTGTTGTGTCTTGCCTTGTTTGGGAATAATATAAGAAACTCAATTCCATGCTCAATTGTATTTTGATATCCCTTGTTTCAATGTAATATGTTTGCTTCCTCGATGTAATATGTAATTGTATTTTGATGTCCCCTCGATGTAACATGCCCCAGTTCACCACATGTTTCACCACATGTGTTTCACCACATGTGGTGACACATGTGTTTCACTACTTGTTTCACCACGTTGTTTCACTTTCGTCTCTTCTCCTAATACATATAGATCCTTCAATTTTTTTATTCTCTCGCCCCATCAATTCCTCTCATCATCCTTTGGGTGGACAAATTGCATTCTAAAAATCATTATGGGATGGCGAAAATTAATGACCTCGGCAACCCAAAAGGCCCGAGATGCCATTCTTCTTGCTCCCGACCGAAGTTTACGCTTTATACAGAGCGCATGATGCGGTGTCCTTGGGAAGCAGTTTTACGCTTTCTGCTTGGGTGGGAAGCAGCTTTTACATACTTTACATTTACGGCAGCTTACTTCAGCCAGACATAGCCAACTTCACCTCTTGATGCCGCAAAAACGATGGAGTGCCTGAATGGGACAATGTGACCGTGAGAAGAAGAGCCCATAATACCTAGGGCGTGTTGTCCCCGATTTTCAGCCATGCAGAATGGATGGACATGCTCAGCAAATGTAAATTACTCTATTCACCGGATGAGAATATGACCACGTAAATGCTGAAAACTCTCATCGAGGTTGAATTGTACACCACAGCCCCCGCACCTCTCAACTTTCTCGCCTTCCACTCGAAATTTTTACACACCAAAGATCTTTGGCCCGCTCCTCATACTATTGACCAGGATCTCGCAAAGGTTGAGACCTTTTCTCGCTAATGGCTACCAAGCCTTTACGCTTAGACAAGTTCCTCTTTGTTATGATAGGTTGTTTACAGAGGACCAATTCCTTCACTTCGTGGATATGTTCTATCATCATAAGGCCTTGCAGATGGACATGGAGAAGTTGCTATTCCGCTTGGTAACACTCCACCATTATGGTTTTTTGCTTTCCCTCCGTAATGGGAGCAAATAGGTCGGGAAGCTGACCGGGGGCCAATCGATCCGGTGATCATAGAAGATGACGAGGAGGAGCTGGACCCGTGATCTCTTTTGATAGACCCACGAAAACAAATGAAAAATCAAGTGTAAATCATTTTTTATATGTTTAATATAAATCTTCACTCTTCAATCTTTAATGTTTAATTGACAGGTGAAAGTGACACACGTAAAAATTACATTAAGGATGAACGGAATGGGACAGAGAAACACATGATGAAACCCACCACCGGAAATCATGTCACATCAAATGCAAGGTCAATCATTCAAAAGTCGGGTCGGCAGAAAGCATTGGGGGAAACCATAAATCTAGTTTTGCATGCACATTGGCTTATCCCAATCCAAATATGGCGGAAGAAAACGTAAGGAGAACACGAAAGCACAAACAATTTTGCCAGCTCAAATGCAAAGATCCGGTAGGACCTATACCGAGCAAATAAACCAGAACGAGGCTGATATTAGAGGAGCGGAGGACCCATGAATTCGAGGTATTCTAGGCTTAAAACATAGGTTAATTCCCCGATGGGCTTAAAGAATTAGAAGCCAAGGCGCGATAGGCGGTTGCCTTTCTTTGTAGTAAATGTTGTTTTACACAGATGATGTTGTTTACACTGCATGCCGAGAGACTTAACAGAGCTGGTGCAGCCGACAGGGTTCTGGGGGTGGTGTATGATTCTGAGGATGAGTTCTCAGCTCTCCCCATGCTTGAGGAAGAGGATATGTTCATCCAACTAAAGCAGAAATGATCCATGCTTCAGCCATTAAAAAGTGCTCAACATGCCGATGCATGGAGACACAACAACCCTCGAGACAATACTTTATGAATCAGATCATAAGTGGGAGCGTAAACGAGAAGCTCATGTTTTAGTGTTGCTGGATTACACCAACTATTCAGCAGAAACACTTGATGAAATCTTGAACGTACTTGGAAGAAGAAGAGTTACAGATCTCACAATGCAGGATCTGATTGAGGCCCAGTAACTGTATGTCATCTCTAATGCATTTTGATAATACTAGAAGCTCGTGGTTATAGTTTTCCCCTCGATTTTTCTCGCATACTTCATTTCATAAGAAGTATGAACTATTCTACCGGTATGGTAGATTTCCATATGTATTTTTCTCCCTTTGAAATATAAAAACAACGCTTGCATCACCACGCCTTCACCACGCTTTCACCACATTTTCTTTCACCACCACACACGATTTCACCATAATCAGCTGGGGCATTGACCATTTTTGACCCGGTCGAAAATGGAATGGCTCTCGATTCTCGATAGTATCTTGACCGATTTTGATGACAAAGAATATATGGATCCCAAATTAGGTCCCCGAATTGATATGAGGCCAAAATTCATTAAGCTCGCTTTGTGCAAAAATTCTTGCAAGGCCACTAACTTTTTCTTGGGAATTTCGTGGTTTTTCTTTTCAGCTTTTGAACTCTATTTCTTTTGAACCCGAGCCACCCATCTCATATTTTCCTATTTGCCGAAATGGTTACCATATTTTGTTAGTGTGCGCATCATAGATTCTCGCGACCTTCAAATTCCTTTGTTTGCATTTTATAATTAATGACAAAAAGTTCAAATAATCAATGGCTTCAAATAACCGAAAGAACAAGAAAACTCTCGAGAACAGCTTAAAGCAAAACAAGTTCTATTGTAAAACAAGGACTATTGCAAAACAAGTTCTCGCATTAATGAAAAGCCTTTTACAAAGAATAGTCACAAGGACTATTGCCAAAAAAATTGAAACCGTGGATTACAATACAAATCTAAACTAATCAGCAAATATCTTGAGCTCTATATGGAGGTCGCCCCCGCAGCATACATCTTCATTTCGAGGAGTCGCCCCTCGCCATCATAACCTCGCATGCACCCACTCGAAAGCACCCGCGAAATGGGCATTACAGCTTGATGATCCATGATGAGCTTCTCCACCTCCTCGGTGGAGTGAACTTGGCCACCATCAGAATCGAGCCGCCTCCTCCGGTGGAGGAAGAAGACACGGATCCTCCGCAGAAGCCACGGATTCCCGACCGCGGATGGCCGCTAAGGAGCGTGCACAATGGCCGGGATAGTGTTCCCGCGAGTGTAGTCTTGAACTTGGCCATGGGAGATGGACGGAATGGGGAAGGAGTGAAGGAGATGGCTAATAGACGATGGGGACGAATGAAGTCAGCAGGCAGAATTTTGGGAATAAAGGGATGCAAATCGTGAGGCATTCATACGATTTTGGGAATGAGGCGTAAGAGGAAAGGGACGCTTGCATGCATGCCACCTAGGCTCCAACATGCCACAAAAGAAGCGGTCAAGCATGCCACATAGACCTAAAGTATTAGGAAAATCCACTTACATCGAGGCAATTGTGTAAAGGGTAATCAGATAGATACTTTTATGAATATAAAGAAGTTTCGCTTTTGCATTCTCATTTTTATGCTTCGCCATGAAATTTGTACTTGAATGTTGAATGAATTCCAAGGTATAACCGATTAAACCAATTAAACCGAATTAAACTTGCACAAGGCCCAAGTAGGACATATGGGTGAGATCAAAGAAAGGCACTAAGGCCCTGTGGTATCTGCTTTTTAGAAACAGCCTATGGTAAAAACGTAATTAGAAATTTACACAAGGCACAAATTTACACAAGACACAAAGCCATTACAAACTATTTTCTCGATTAAACAAAAGGCACAAGGCATGGATTACAAATCGGCACAAGGCCATCATATGTTAAAACAGAAGATACTAGAATACTTCAGAATTAGAAATTTACACAAGGTTCAAAAAGGCACAAGGCCATCATATATTCAAAAAGGCACTAAGGCCATCATATATTACAAAGAGGCACTAAGGCCTGTATCACAAGGGGTGAGTTCACAAGGGGGTGAGATCAACAAGGGGGTGAGATCAAATGAAGGCACTAAGGCCTATATACCATCTGTTTTTCAAAAAAAATACAAAGGCACAAAAGGCCTGTAGACTAACTTGATCAAAAGAAAAAAAAAAAGAAAAAAAAAAGGTGGCACAGCCGGGACTTCAAGCTACATCTGTAAGAAAAAGTGAAGAAAATTAGTTTAGAATACATAAAAGAAAGCAAAAATTTAATGCATGCATGCTACTTACTTTGTAGAAAATTTTGGAGTTCCAAAAAAACTTCATGTTCTTCTTCATCTTCTACCTCTTCTTCTTCTTCTTCTTCTTCTTCGATCTTCGCCGATTCGCTATCGTAATCTTGGGAATCAAATTGATCATCAAGAAGCTTCATCGAGGAATCGAATTAGAGGAGGATTCCACCTCTTCTCAAAGTCTCAAAGATCTTCGAGCTTTAAGAGGTGGAATCAGACTCTCCAGCTCGTGCTCGTGGCTCTGCACCGGGCTCTCGTGTTCTGCCCAAAGAAATGGTAATTTGGCCAAGATCCTATTTCATAACCGGCCATCACCGTACCAAAGGAATTGAAAGCGCTTCCTACGCTTAGGGGGGGGAGAGCGAGAGCCAGAGGGGAGGGAGAGGCAGAGTTGGAGGGAGAGCCGCAAAACAGCTCGACATTCTCTGGAAGGAATTGGACGATGCTTCTCCTTCACGACCATAGCCTATAAAGGCTGACGTGAAATTAATTTCGTAGGCTACGATTTTAGGATTTCGTACCATTAGCATCTTTATTCCTAAAGATTTAGTAGGATACTAATAATAACCTCGAAATGACCATTATTTTATTTTCTAAAAAACATAAAAAAAAAAAAATATATATATATATATATATCTATCCTGAATTGGCCATTCATTTTTGGACACCAATCATATTATGCTGGCTTGGCACTTGTTTAGTAATTTTAGTTGTAATTAGCTAGTGTAAGCACATGCCACGTAAGCTCCAACATGCCACCTATGATGCACCACATGATTCACCACATGATTCACCAAATGCACCACATGATTCACCACATGCACCATTTGCATCACCAAACATGTTGGTCAATGAAAGTCAAACATGTAACAAAGGTCATGTAAAGGCTCAAGCATGCCAAGGTGGCTCAAATATGCCACCTAGGCTCCAACATGCCAAGGTGGCTCAAACATGCCACGGCTCCAACATGCCACCTATGATGCACCACATGATTCACCACATGATTCACCAAATGCACCTCATGATTCACCACATGCACCATTTGCATCACCAAACATGTTGGTCAATGAAAGTCAAACATGTAACAAAGGTCATGTAAAGGCTCAAGCATGCCAAGGTGGCTCAAATATACCACCTAGGCTCCAACATGCCAAGGTGGCTCAAACATGCCACGTAAGCTCCAACATGCCACCTATGATGCACCACATGATTCACCACATGATTCACCAAATGCACCTCATGATTCACCACATGCACCATTTGCATCACCAAACATGTTGGTCAATGAAAGTCAAACATGTAACAAAGGTCATGTAAAGGCTCAAGCATGCCAAGGTGGCTCAAATATGCCACCTAGGCTCCAACATGCCAAGGTGGCTCAAACATGCCACGTAAGCTCCAACATGCCACCTATGATGCACCACATGATTCACCACATGATTCACCAAATGCACCTCATGATTCACCACATGCACCATTTGCATCACCAAACATGTTGGTCAATGAAAGTCAAACATGTAACAAAGGTCATGTAGAGGCTCAAGCATGCCAAGGTGGCTCAAATATGCCACCTAGGCTCCAACATGCCAAGGTGGCTCAAACATGCCACGTAAGCTCCAACATGCCACCTACGATGCACCACATGATTCACCACATGATTCACCAAATGCACCTCATGATTCACCACATGCACCATTTGCATCACCAAACATGTTGGTCAATGAAAGTCAAACATGCCACGTAAGCTCCAACATGCCACCTACGATTCACCACATGATTCACCACATGGTTCACCAAATGTACCACATGATTCACCACATGCACCATTTGCATCACCACATCAATCACGACATGTAACACCACATTGTCATGAATCTTTGAATACATCAATTTCTTCTGGAGATTTGAACTCCACCAGAGTGTTGCTCTGGTCAGCCAGAAAAGTCTATTGTATACAATAGTATACAACAATGTACATTAGAGTGTCAATGAAAGAATAGGTTACAAGAATAACCTCTTTGGTTACAATAATACAAACATGTGATTACAAGTAAAGATCTATTGATCTGTCAACCTCACCATTCCTACAAAGAATCGTGCTTCACAACATCAATCATCATTCTCAAGCGGTCCAACAAAATGCAACTAGAAATTGGTACACCCCGCAAACAAACATATCAGCCCTCACATTGGATGAGTAATACCTTCAAATTTACTTAACTCACCTTGCATTGGGATAGTATGTCCAAGTCTCATTACATCGCAGCCCACAACTTTCTTTACAAAGACACATATAGCAGACCACACCCACCAGCAATTAGACCGAAAAGGGGGGAACTTGTAATTTTCTTTGTGGCGCAGCCTTTATGGTGCTTGGGAATTTTGTGTTTGCATCCTCAACAAAACTCATGATGTGCTCTGAGCCCTTGTACATTTCTAGGTCACAAAATGGTACACACCGGCCGACATTTAACCGGCTGACCTCCAAGACCTACAATGACATACATTGTCCAAAGGTCGGCCGATAACATGCCGCGTAATGGTACATTCCAAATTGCAAGTTGAGGGTTCAACAGCTTTGTCCTTTGAAGCAAGCTCGCTCGACAAGAATGTGTAAATGAGCGGATCCATGAAATGGAACCTCTGCTCCATGTCATGCTTGATGCGTAATTGGTGCATACACCGCCAAAGTCCAAGGTCCGGTAAAACAAGATGATTTAAGAAACAAATGTAAGACTTCAAATCTGAAGTTGTTTATATTAAATTACTAACCTCATGAAGAAATGGACTATCCCACACCAACCAATCCCTACTTTTCTCCAATATTCTGATTGCCTCTTGATCAAGCACAAGAGGCTCCTGCTGTCCTTTAAACACTTCAAGTGGCAAGTGTTCTGGTCGGATGTGCGCTCTTAACACTGCAGTCCTCGTGCTGGTGGTGTAAGTTTACATTCAAAGAAATGGAAGATCATTGAAAACCTTGAGGAACATTGAAATAGCCAAGAAATGAACAATTGAAGTAAAACTTTGTTTATATTAAAAAGTCAAGAGATGTTACATCATATACACAATAATACTATTTCTAGGCTTTAGTTCTATGTTTTTTCATCATATTAATACAAATTTGACTCTCAATGTCAAACATATTCAAAGATTTTGTTGCTTTCGACATAACTTTGCACATTCCCCGCCTTCAAAGAACCTCCTCAAGCCAAACCTTTAGATCATTCATGAGGAAATTGCCATCTACTCTGCCGTGGCTCCAAATTGCTTGGACAGATCATGGTGTTTGGCGATTGAGGTACCCTTTGTATCTGGCTGTCATCAATGAGAAGCACGTTCTCTTTGTGAAACCCGAAATTGTCAGAGACCTTTTTCGTGTGCTTCAAAAAAATTGGCTTTTTACCGTTAAATAAATTTGTGTTGGTACAATCGATCCCCGACTCCATATGAACTTGAATTTGTCCTTGTGTTTCATCAATGCTCCCTTAACTATGACTCTCAAGTTTTGAGCCCGCAGGCCGGACCAAAGTGCTATATGAAAATTCTCGACCGCACCAATCTATGAACTCGCCCACCTGGTCTAGTTACTACCCACTTGGTTCGTTAAGGCGTGATCAACTTAACATCATCTTCTTTGGCAAAGGTATGGACTCACTTTGTCATAGCTTCTACCCGTAACTCCATTGTAGTAAAAACAAGCGTGGATTGGGCTTAACCTTGTAGTCTTCGCATGGACAGAGTTGGTGCGTGGCTGGAAACTTCGCTTCAAAGATTTCTTGGTCGGGTCGGAAACTTCGCCAAAGATCTCTTCGTCCGTATTGGAAACTTCTCGCTTGAATGTCTTGGAGGTGTCTTTGCTTGGAATTCTGCTCTTGCTTTTTCTCTGAGACACTTCCAGCTGCAAAAATTTAACAGATTCGGTAAAATCTCTTCTTCTTCTTCTTCTTCTATATGGGTCAAATTAAAAAGAAGACAGGCACAAAAGGTTGGAAGTTATCTTGTGACTTACATTCACCAAACGATTTGTTCAGATCATAACCTGATGCATCTGCTGATTTGGCAGATTGGTGTGGAGCATGACTTAATGCATCCGCCGATCCGGCAGATTGTTGTCCGCTTGAGCACCTCCATCGAGTTTGACTTGATGCACCCTACCGATTTGTTGACATCTACCGATTTGTCCGGACTTCCCCGAACCCTGATGCATCTTCTGATTTGCCCGAGTTTCTATCTGTGTCTAATGCTTTCGAAGGGGTGTGAGTGTCTTGTCCCCCTACCTGACCACATTGTACCTCTATATCTACAAAGTAGGGATGAAGAAGTAAGCTACATGTCCCAATTGCATCAAACAAGACTTGGTTACCTTTGAGGGTAGAAAATAATTCCCTTTTTGGTGTGCTAGATGGACTCACATAGTCATTGCCACCAAGATGAAACAGCTAGACCTGAATTAGTAAATCGCACCATGCTCATAAACCCGAATTGAATCACAATTGATTGTAACTATGCTTTGGTTTTTTTAACTAAGCTCCAGACTTTTTTACTCTCTTTACGATGTTCCTGTTTTTATATATCTAAAGTGTCCCCTAAAATGAGCGAGCAATCTCATCCCAGGGGGCACTTTAGATACACAAAACAGGAGAAGCAAAAGAGACTAAGCCAGCCAGGATCTTGTTTTATGTCGGCTTACTCCCTTTTCGAAGTTTCTGCGCTGATGTATCTAATTCGCCACCGAGTGAGCCGATGTCATCCTAGGGGCAAATTAGATACATCAAACAAAAACGGAAGGAGACTAAGCCAGGCTTACTCTCTTTTCGAGCTACCTATAAGTGCTCACCGTAGTGCCTCAAAAGAGCTTGAAGTTGCTTTTGATCCTCCCTACTCACACCTAAGGCTTGTACCCATGTTTGAAAAATTCATGACAAAGAATTCTCAATGCAATAAAGATTACAAATCCCGCAAAGTGAACGCAAATTTGTCAATGAGAATACAATTATACTAAGCACTTCAGGAATTTTGTGATGAAGTACCTCAAGAGGCCGAAAGCGACATGGAAGATGGTATTGGTGACTGCATTCAGCAATCAAAGTTGGTAGTGGTTTCCCCATCCACTGGAGGATCTTGCCACAGAATGGACAGCCACTACCATAATCTTCAGCCTTATCAAGGTCTGGAAGTAGTGGATCCAAGACAAATAAAGGAAGACGGTCCTTGCAAGACATAAACCTCTCTAACCTTGGTTCCAAAGACTTTCAATGCTTTGGTTCCGCTTCCCCGGGCCGACGCCAGATTAAGCTCCTCGATTTTTGTCCGCTCAAGTTCGTAATAGTTCCTTCAAATTTCGACCTCGTATCTTGGCATATAGCCCTAATACCGCCCACATCAATTTTTGGTTTATCCTTAATCATTCCTTCCCATTTTTTTAAATCTTTATTCATCTTCTCGGTCTGGAACTCAAGTTGCTGAACCTTCATTTGTAGCACCTGCAGGCTTTGATCACAAGTTTGCAACCTTGCCTTACACTGAATCACTTCTGATCTTGTAGAGTTGATCCATTCTCCCAAAGGTCCCGTTGAATTCATCCGAAAGTAATCCAAGGTTAGTACCACATGACACAACAGTACCACTTTACACACCACAAATTCCATCATGACAAACTTTGCACCACAAATGGCGCCATATTCACCACATGTGGTGTGGCATGTGGCACCAAACCGGTGCCACATGCCACACCACATATGGCACCACAATGCACCCAAGGCACCACATATGGCAATCCATTACTTCAAGACCACAAATGGCGCCAAAGACACCACATGTGGTGCAAAATGTGGATCCATAGTGGTGCCACATTAGACACCACATGTGGCACCACAATGCAATGAAGGCACCACATCCGGGGCATCCACCACCCCATATGTAGCGGATAGCGTGGTGCAATATTTAGCGCAAGCAGCTGGCACCACATATGGCGCATAATCCACCATTCACAAGTATCACCATATCTAACATCACATATGACACTAAGTATAGAAACATATGGAAGCCAATTCACTATTCGTAAAAGGTACCACGCTTGGTACTATATGTGACACTACATATGCTACAAACTACATTATTAACATATATTTGGCACCATATGACTGTCCCAGAACACATTTGGAGCTACATACTACCGTGGAACTGAAATTATCCACCACAACTCAAACTAGCAAAGACAAATTTCCTACACATAACTTACAACACACCCAAATGAAGAAGTAAGTGGTGTAAATTCGATTGTTCAAGCTTGCTAGACCTTTGCTGGAAAATAACAGTTCCAATATTAAATTGCATCATATGGTGGTTCCGTAAAGAAGAGGGTTGAAAAGTACCTATTTTTTTTCAAGATTTTCCCCGAGATTCTTCTTACAAAATTTTGAGGAGGCTTGAATTGTGGCCTAGTCATTTCAAGAGAGGAAGCATCATCCGTGGCATGTTGCTCGCTTCCTCACTATTTGAAATGCTTGCATTCTTCCTCTTACGTTGGGACTCGAGAGGCTTCGGACTCTTTTCTTTAACCGTTGCCGAAAACTCAACCAGTTTATTTCTTTTCCTTTTGTGTGAAGGTAATACGCTTGACCATAGTCCGTGAGGCCATGCCTCCCCGTGCACACTTCCTCACGCCTGGATTTTTTGTAAAGGCACATATATTCATTATACCTCTCCTTGCTCGATTCTTCAACCCGCATGATGAAACAAAACAATATTCTAAACAACAGAGAATCATGGGCATCCCCGAATCTAGAATGCAACCCACCGTAAGTGGATTTTCCTAATACTTTCTGGTCCCCAAACGTACTCGATTTCTTCTTGTGTGGCGTAATGCTTTTCTTTTTGCTGTACATTTCCTTGTAGGTGTATCCCGTGGGCATTCAAGTCCGGTATGATCGAGCCATTTCGCGGATCGATCTTCTTGCCGTAAATCAGAAATGGTCTTGCCGGATTAAGGGAGCGTGATCGAAGTTTTGAGGGAAAATAAAAATTCAGAATCGAAAATGGTCTTGCCGGATTAAGGGAGCGTGGATCGAAGTTTTTGAGGGAAAATGATCGGGTAATGCTTCAATAAGCCCTAATAAGACCGAAAGGACAAAATTTTGAATAAGTAATCATGTGTATTTTTGAAAAAATAACCGCCTCTCCCACTACAAATTCGGTAGTTCCCACCACACTTAGCACCCAAAAATGTGGTGTTAAAATGCACGCTTTTGTTCCACTACAACATGCTTTTCACCCTAGGTATATGCCAAAGATATACTTGAATATGCCCACATACCCATATAAACGAGGGTTTGCCCCTAGGGGCAACCCAAAAACGTAAGAAAGGATTTGAAACAAAAAACGGGAGGGAGGGGGGGAAAGAAAGAAGGAACGAAAGATACACAGACCAAACCTAACAGAACTTCGAATCTTGGCACAATTGGTCGGCGCCGACTCGGATCGAACTGGCATGCTGAAGTTTTTGCTGAACTTGTTTATGCTGAAGTTTTTATCAGTTTTTATACTTGTTTAGATCTGGTCGGTGCCTACTGGGTGTATGGTTTGGCATAACTGATCCTTTCTTGACAGGTCTTTGCAAGTCCTTTCTTGACTGATCCTTTCTTGACAGGTCTTCTCGGCTGAAGTTTTTATACTTGTTTTTATCTGGCGGCACCGACTGGGTGTATAGTCTGTCATAACTGATCCTTTCTTGACAGGTTTTTGCATATTCTTCAAGCAATAACAGGTGGGCATTTTAAGAATCTCGACTGGATTTTTCATATTCTTCCACACTAACCGGTTGGCATTTCTTCATATTCTGCCATTCTTCATATTCTTCCAGCTATCACGGTTCCGAAATTTTTTACATTTGGGTTTCAGAGCTGACTGGGTTTCAGAGCTCACAGGCCATCACAAGCAATCTCATGCCTAGAATGACATCATAGCGTTTCAACGTAGCAATGTCCAAATCTATGCACATAGATGCACAACTCACGACTCTTTATCCAACAACTCCAAGCAAACACCCTTGCTTTCTCACTATGATACTGAGTTTGTGACCTGGCCTCAGTCTCAATCACATACAGACCACCTCACTCAAATCCAACCCCAAATCGCGCGCTAGATCTGTAGAGATAAAATTATGAGTGCTTCCAGAATCAACCAAAACAACCACATTTTTGTCATTGATTCTATCTAGCAATCTTATAACTTTATTTACATAAGAGCTAAAGTAGGGCTCACCATTTCCTCCCGAGTGATAACTGATAATGCCTTAACCTCTTGCTTATTATTTACCTTTGCGGCGCTAGCCAAAACTTTCTTGCAAGGCTTGGTACATTCCCAGATAAAGTGCCCTACCACCCCACATCGGTAACACCCTTGGGCTTATCCGTTTTGGTATCACCCTCCTTGGCCTTGCCCCCATTGGAATCATTATTTTGCTTCTTAGAAGGAGCAGATCCTTGAGAGGTTGCCCCGACCCTTTTTGCTTTCCAATTAGCAAAGTTTTATGCTTTCTTGGATTCCTCCCTTCCTACCAGTTTTCTGGCAATCTGAACAACTAGCTCAAAATCAGCAGGTTCTACCTGCAACAAATATATACGAATGCTAGCATCCCGCATGTCACATTTAAGGGTCTGAATAGAACTTGAATCCACCACTACCTCCGTAATGGTAGCTGTGCATCTTAATTGAAAAGGCCACAATGATTTGGATGAAACCAAATCACATGCTCCAGATCTAATAGTTAATTGTCATACTATCCTCCCCTCAAGGCCCCCCTCCCCCCTCCTTGAAGGCTTGCAACCGGTGGAATTGGGTGCGGACCGAACTCGAGCTGCAAGGGACTAAAACCGAGAGTGTGACGACAACCATCTGGACCCCCAACCCTATTAGAGTTGCCCATACCACTAGAGCATGAGTTATTCAAATCATACTATCACATTTAAGGGTCTGAACGGGAGTTCAATCCGCTACCCTCCCCCCCTCGGCTTTCAACCAAAGGAATTAAAAGGGGGCGAACTTCGAGCTGCAAGGGACTAAAACCGAGAGTGTGACGACAACCATCTGGACCCCCAACCCTATTACGAGTTGCCCATACCACTAGAGCATGAGTTATTCAAATCATACTATCACATTTAAGGGTCTGAACGGGACTTCAATCCGCTACCTCTGGAGTGGTAGCTGTGCATCCTAACCGAAAAGGCCACGATGATTCGGATGAAACCAAATCACACGCTCCAGACCTGATAGTTACTTGAATCCACTACCTCTAGAGTGGTAGCTGTGCATCCTAACCGAAAAGGCCACGGTGATTTGGATGAAACCAAATCATACGCTCTAGACTTGATAGTTAATCATCACACCGCAGACCATTTATAAAATGTTCTATGTGCATCTCGGTAGTAGTCTTAGGTAGACTTGAAAAGAGTGCCCTAAGCTTTGTCACATCATCCCAGAGAGATCCTGTCTAAGTGAGCTCTTTCAACTGTATGAGCACATGACGCCGGTCATGGTGAGGTGCATACTCTTGCCGGAACAAGCGACAAAATTTCTCCAAGTACGCAGCTTCTGACCATTGTCCATGTGGATGTCTCACCATGCAGTTGTCAGTCCCTTGAATTTCAAGGTCGCATACATCAGTCGGGCATTCTTGCCTTTCCTCATGGATGCAAAATACAATTCATTTGATTGAATAATGCATTGCCGGCTCAGGTGTGACATCTTTGCGATAGAAATATGGCATTTTTACACGCTCCAGAGACTTAATCTCTTCACCTGAAAGCTCCCCCAGGGATTCCTCGGGTTGAGCAATGCCTTCCATGACATCCTGAGTCACTGGTTCATTGGGCAGCCCCACGTCCATCCCTGATGGTGCACTAGGTCCCAGACGTGCAATATCGTGAGGAACATCACGGTTTGCCCCTGGAGCAGTGGGAACTGCCTCAACCACAAGTAGAATCTTTTTTATTGCATTACTTAAACGAAGTTCTCGATCATTACCTTCAGCAACCCACCTTTGCAAATTCTCTTGCATCAATCCTAGGGTATTTCTGAACTTGATAAACCCCAAAACTTTTGTCCTCCAGACTTTAGTCTTCTCGATTCTTGTTGTTGCTGGCGGACTCGATTGTTGCTACATATTGGTACGAAGCCATAGCTTTTGTTATGGTATTTAATGCTAGAGACTTGTCTCTCAAATTTTTAGGTTGATGCCTTTTTTTTCAAGCAAAAAACATGGGCATCAATCTGCAGGCATCCTCGGATTAAAGAATAAGCTTTCTTTTGACACTTTGTTCTTCATTCTAGTCTTTTGGTTGACTACAATGTTTTTTTTTTTTTGTTGACAAGCAAAAAGTATGTGCATCAAATAGTAGGCATCAAAATGATGGATTAAACATTAAGATTCCTTACAGTAGATTTTGTTCATTATTCTTCACTCAGTTCTTGTTTCCTGCTTCATGTTTCATTTTTCTTGTGTCTTATTTCAATGTGTTCAGATTTAGAAGCACCAGCTCCCTGGCAATGTTCGCCACATCCAATACTAATCTCTGCTCATGCCATACTTCAATGAAATCTGGATACCCAAAGGAAAAAAAAAAACCTCTGTTACTTTGTCTCTGGAGCTCATTTTGGCCATATACCCATCTTTGCCTCCGCCATGCATATGCAAAATCAAGCCATACTTCATGCTTTCCAAACTCACAAAAGCCCAACCGGACTGATCTTGTGCTCAAGATTCGAGACTATTACAGTTGCTCTCAGCCTTGAATTTGGGCAGACAACTGCCCTATTGTAGCTAAATGTAAGGAAAAAACATTACTACCCCATCTCTGAAACCGATCTGGAAGAACCCTTACCTTGCTTCAACCAAATCATGAAACCCTAAAATGAAGCCGCCTTCCACTGCTTCTGTTCAGCCTGCACCTTTACCCTGGTTGATAACGTCCCCTTTAAAATCCATTATGAATGATATCTAGATGCACAATAAACCATTAACAAGACTATCAATAGGGCATTCATGTTGACAATTGCATTACTAGTGTTTATAAACTACTGACAATTGTTTAGTTTCATATGCACAATTAACAATGGGAATAAGAAACAAATTTGTAATGCATTGGATTGATCGAGAACTTCATCATTGATGCGCACACACGATTGGACATAGACCAGCGAAGGCAATTACATATGGAAATAAACAGGCCAACCCCCCCTCTACATATCGTTTGATAGGAAGATCAATGAAGATTATTGTATGTTAGGTTGCTAACCTTATTGAAGTATACAAGCCTGGCATGTTACTTTTATATATTCTCAATCCTTAGATAAAGATAAGAATAAAATGTTTTTACTACATCTGTAATATCATCACACATATGCTATATATGTCATCCACTTTGGTTTTTGTCAACTCTAGAATTTTTAGAGCTAACACAAACTATTACATTCCACACTTTTAAATTAAATCCCCCCCTTAAACCCCCTTTTGATTCGGGTGCATATTCACACTGGGGTTGTGTTTGGGGGGCAGCAAGAGCTATTCTTGCATGTATAAAACATATAATACATGTATAAACTCAACGAAAATGTATAATACATGTATAGAATCAAAACCATTTAGTACATTACGTTAAACCTTATAGTATTTTGCAAACCTCGTTGTACAATATATAAAAACTTGTACAAGCATACCCCATAAACGAGGATCGTTATCTATGGCCAAGAGTGGAGAATAACTTCGTAATATGCCCATCCAACAACTCTCGATGCCCAAAGTCAGCCCCCGTGTGAATATGCACCCAAACCCCCATCCTCTTATCGTTATATACCGTGGCAATGGGGCTGCAACGCCTCAAGGCTTGGAGGGAAAAGAGAGTAGCGGCTGGCCATGTAGAGTGTGCATGAGCACAGGTGTGTACATATACAAATAGGAGCAGATTGTTTTAGCTTGAGGTAGTACCTTGCTTTCAGATGCCAGTGCCCTTGAATAGGTCGACAACATATTACCAGCACCGCATAAATCCCACATTGGACCAGAGCTTGCAACACTACTTGCATACTCATCTGCCTATGAAAAAGCGTAGACTCATTGCCTCGATTCACACAGGTGCACACCGTCTCCGAATTAAGACAGACAGATGGATTGGAAAGCCACATTAAGACATGGTTTGTTAGTGCTGCCAAGTGGGAGCAGTTGAATGTCACACTCTCTAGAGCTGTCCAATATATGAACAAATCTGGACATGCTACGCTAAGTCGGTCAGGCATAACAAGCTACTACACGTACTGTTGAACAGACCTTGTATATTTGTAAAGTTTGTCAGCATTCTTATTAGGGCATGGTACATTCTACATTTGTAGTAGTTTGTCTACATTCTTATTGTATTGCCACGGTTTTCCCCTTGAAAAGCCTTTGGGGCAGGGGTTTTTAAATCCAGATAGTAATAATCCATACTACAAGGGCTAATGGGGGTTTGTAACGTATTGATTTGTGACGGATAATGATTTGCAACGCAATTTTAGATTTGTCACAAGTGACAAAAAATATAAAATTTTGTTACGGGTGGCACACGTTAAATAATTGTAACATGTTACTAAAATCTATATGAACTCGTTTGTAACGTGTGACAAACATTAAATTTTGTAATGGGTTACAAATGAACTTTGTAACGTGTGACAACCATTAAAATTTGTAATGCGTTACAAGTGCAATTTGTAACGTGTGACGAATGTTAATATTTTATAACGTGTTACCAATATCTTTTGTACTGTTGGAAACGTGCCCATTTGAGTTCTTCTAGGCGTCCATTTGAGTTCTTCTAAGCACTTGAGGCATTAAGCTTCTCTCCAGGTACCATGGATGATCTATTTGTTGATTTGCCTACAAGCACTAGGAGAAGAAGATTGAAAGAGCTTGCTGACGTTGATATGCTAGATCCTAGTGCAATATCACGAGCTCCCAGAGGACATCGTGCTGATGAGTTTGAACTATGTTGGTGTGCATCTTGTGTGGGCCAACATAATCGATTGCCTACAACGATTGAGCGGCATCTTAAGTCATTTGGTACCTATTGGAAAGCTCCTGAGACCTTTTATACTTGTTTTCGTATGCCTTACAATTTGAGAGGGACAGGTTAGTAATTCAACTAGTTATGCATGAACCCTTAGAATATGCATATTACTTGTTGTTTGTATTATGAAAAATTACCTATTAGTATTCTAACAGACTTCGACAGAACAAGCCACAATTAATTTTTCGAAGGGAGTTTCGAGGCACATTGAGGTTGATGATGAGAGAGATTCTGCACAGAGTAACTTTCGTTATAGGACTAATATACCTGATCTAGCTATAGGTTGTGAGATACCTGATCTAGCTATGCCTCATGACATTGAGAAATTAATAAAACATGTTGACTGTAGAAGATTGGGTCTATTTAATGGTCCATTATCGAGTTTAGATGAGGAATTCAGTTACTGGAGCCGTCGATATATAATAAAACAGTCAACGATCCCTAGTGCCGGAAGAGGGTTATTCATTGCCCAAGGTACAGTTACCCTCCTGATGATCTATGGAGGCCCAAAATACAATGCATTTGAGTGGGAGGCACTAACTTTATATTCGTGTTGCATGATGGTTAATGGCTGTAATAACAATGCGTGCCATGGAGATGAGGTTGGACGTAGCGAGGATAAGAGAACTGTCATTGATGGTCACATTGAAGAACATGACAATATAGCTGGGTTGATAAATAGTTGTGGTAGTAATAAAGACTCAACCAATTATATATTTGAGGAAAGAAGTAATGATTAATATCCATCATTTCAAATTATGTTGAAATGCATATTATGTTTATTCCACCATTATTGGTGTTTTGGGTTGCCCCTAAAGGGGCAAACCCTAGTTTGTGTGGGTTTGTAGCATATTCCAGGTGTATACCAATATATGCCCAGAATATGCCCATTACTGGCTGTAAACTGGCGGTGGCTTCTGTTGATGGGCAGCCATCTTGAAACCGACTAACTGGAGAAGCCACTGCACAGTGGATCGGTTTCACGCCATGGCTGCCCAGAGAGCATCGGTTTCACAGCACATGCTTACATCATGATTTCTGACTACTGGTAGTATTTTTGGTAGACATCGTAAGGCATCTTCGAGCAACGACTTAGCATCAGCAATTTCAATCCGGCAGCTTCAGTCATACCGGATTTTCACCACACCGCTCTATGCTCACGGGCAAACAGTTTTGATTTCCAATAGCTTGGACATATTGTTTTGTGCTTGCCCATCTTCTTGTAGCACCGAATTATACAGTCTTGATTTCTAAAAGCATGGAGCTCCCTTTGTTTTATGCTTGTTCTCATCTTCCTGTAGCTCCCAGGGTTCTACAACACCCATCTTCCTTGGCAGCATGCTCACAGGGTCTGGTGTGGGCAGACGCATTGGTTGCTACCGAATCCATGGCACATCTATTCTATACCTAGTTTCCTGCCTGAGGGGTTTTCCTTACCTGCATCTGCCTATTCCATATGTATTGTGTCTGTCTTGCTTTGGTTTGGTTTGTGCCTCCCCCTGCTTTGGTTTCGCTGTGTTGTGCCTTGCCTTGCTGTGGTTGGCTTTGCTTTGCTTTGGTTGCCATGTCATAGTTCCATCAAATGGAAGAACGGGGTGTTCAGCCTGATTTGGTAGTTTACAGAGAATGGTGCTTGTGTCGAGCCCAATTTTCATGGCAATACCCATACTTATATGATGGGAGCATCGTATAGGTTGGGGGAGCACCGCAGTGGTATCAGAGACATGATTTTAGTAGACCAGATAGCACTGGCGATATTCTAACTCATTAGATCGATAGTCAGTAGGGGACTTTTAACTTAGAAAATTACCCCAATTATATAGGTAGTATGAATTTTGGCCTAGGTATGTGAGGATTGAGTTAGTTAAGAAATAGATTGTGAAATGTTAGGGTGAAGTTATGTTAAGTTTTTGGGAGAACGAGGTCTCTTGCTCCCAAGGGCCATAACTGTTTCTATGTAACTCAGATAGAGACGATTCTTGTGCCAATGCGCTGGCAACAGTCCAATTGACCAAGGGACATAGGTGGGCAGCGCCAAAATATCATCAAATGGGTTCTGGAGCTATAGGGGCGTTATTATCGAACGTTGTCGATGAGTGATGTAAGGGAATTCCTCTGAGCGAGGTAGAAAATCCTAAGTTGGATTCTAATCCGCTATCACCCTCGAAAAGTACTATGTAGCAGCAATAATATTGACTTATCAACAATTTAAACCTACAGATTTAAATATATATGTTTTTTCCTTTGGTAGATGCCTTGGCCAGTTATGCTTGTAAATTATAATATACCTCCAGAGGAAAGTATTAAAAAGGAAAGTATTAAAGTATTAAGAGTCAAGATTTATATGTAAACCCAGAAGAATGTCAGGCAATATTGCATGAAAATGATAATGTAGAGGATGACGATTGATCTCATAAAAACAGATGGCAAATTGACAGTATTTGACAAATTGTTGACAATCTTCTTCTTAATATGTTTTTTCAAATAACAATGCTTTGACAATGATTGTTAGCTCAACATTTAGATTAATGTAGTTGTAGGGTAACATTTAAGATTCATATCTAACTCTTGTATGCATGTGGGTAAAAATAGTAAACTTTATATATGTAGATGTATAAGAAGATGAGCACACTTAAATTAGGGGTGCCACTTATAGGCCAGGTGGTCCTGCACTTTGATACTCATTATGCACTCTACTTGGCTTGTTCAATCGATACGCTTGGGGTCCAATGCAACCAATAACTTCAAATGGTCCAACAAATCGTGGAGCTAATTTCCTAGCTATAAGAATTTTAAAGAAGTAGGGATTATTGTAAAAAATATCTAATCCTTTACAAAAAATTTGCATGCACAACATGGAACTTGGGTCGCGATTTTCGTTACCTTTTAGTCCCTTATGAGTTGATTGCACTTGACATGCAATAAATACTATTATGTATCTCAGGGCAATATTGTTACTTATAACATCTCTAAATGTCATAAACCATGCTAATAAATAGATCTAGCTTAACCTGGGTTGTGGCATTTCCATATTAGAACCTTTTTTAAGCTAAAGAGTCTTCTATAACAAATATCATTCCGTCGACTTATACAAGACACATGCATAAGTTCTGAATGTGAAAAACAAAGTTAGATATTTGCATAGATATCTAACCTAGGTTAAGTGCAGGGATTTATCATATGACATTAAATGGTGAATGGGTTTATTTTTAGTGTCCTTAATGCATAATGCAATGGTCAATTAATATGACCACATATGCATAAAGATCTTACAAGGAACTTGGTTAAATGATGACTTGTTTCACAATTGATAGGCTTGGAGAAAAGCCACAGAATCAACTCATCATTAAATCTTCTAGCACAAGAGCTAAGGATCTAGAGCTAAGGATGTTTTAACTAAATCTCAACCACAAGAAAATAAATATGGGTTATGAATTAGGGCGCTTTCCCATGGATTTGCAGACCTAAAAAAGCCGTACTAAGGTCAAAAACTTGAGGCTCAGAATTGTGTGGAGAATACTTTGCGACTCAGGTCCTAAACCTGAATCAAGCACGCTCATGGGAACACCGGAGCCTTCGGCCTGACCTCAAGAAAATCTCCGGGTTTTAGTCCCATGAGAAAGCACCCTTATAAAGAGCAATTGTCAATTACCTTTGCTGCAAGTTACTAAATAACTTAAAAAATGACCAGGTTAAGAAAATTAGCAAGCATTAACGAGTCACAAGTGGCGGCAAATCGTCACAAACATAATCCCAATTTTTTCTGTAACGAGTCACAAACTTATTCCCAAATTCCCGCCAATCTTGCTATCTTGCTGCTGATCGATCTTGTTTGCGGTGCGGCCTCATTCAGTTGATCTGTAGGCGCTCCTCATCTTTATTCTGTTCCAGGTATTTTTGATCCCTCACATCCAATTTAAAATTGCATCATGCATCTAAAGCCTCCAAAATTTTATGATCAAATTTACCTTGTAGAGAATGCTCTCTGTCGCAAGAATGCTCAAACATTGTGTTTTTTTATTGTTGATGGATCTAATGGATCTAATGAGGCAAATTCAGACAGGCAAAACTCTGAGGGAAGCAAAGGAAAATTTTCAAGGAAGCAGCGCAAAATGTGGAGCTAGAAGGCAACTAGATCAGAAGTTACATACACTGGAACCAGGTCAGAAGTTAGATAGGATTCATTTCCTTGCAACTATGGTCTGTATTTGTTCCTGCATAATTGCTTTGATAACGAATGTAATAGTGCATGCAAGATTTGGTATGCAAGGATTCAGTTGGCTTTGGTAGGGTTGTTTGCTAGGCATGCTACAGTTCTGCTTGGCCAGGGTGTTGTTTAGATGGTGGGCTGCTGCAGCTATCTTCTCAGCACAAATCACATGCCATCTGGACAGACATGAGCAAGCAAGCATTGCTTTCCTCAGGGTACTTTCAGAGTACATAGATTTAAAAGAAGTTTTTAAAGCTCTCCCCTGAAACTGGGATGAAGAGACATTGAATCATGGAGAGACAGTGAATCATGTTGATCTTTTCTCAGCCATCGTCAAGTTGCTTTAAATGATGTGGCGTCAAGTTGCTCAGCTTTGGATGTGGCATCAAGTTGCTTTAAAAAGCAGCCTATGTTTAAAGCTCAAGTCCGCCATTGGATTTTGCTTTTCCTTTTATGAAACTCCACAGATCTTAGCTGTTGGGCTCTGGATAGAATTGGCCAGCAAGAGTATCTGGATTCACTTATACTACTTGTAATTGGGACTTTTAAAAGAGATCCAGTCTTCGTATCAATTGCCTTTGAGAGAACTGCTAAGTATCCCACTGCTAATCACAGATTCCATAAACTCTGCTTTGCAATGTACATTTGGCCGCCTGCAGCAACTATACATTTCATTGCCACTTCGGCCCTATTTTCTATGCCACTGGCAGCAACCTGCCCTGCCACCATGATCTTAATCCCTCTCTACCTCAGAACAAGTAGGAAATTTGTTGTATATCCATGATATATTGCAGAACCATTTTGCAAGAAAACTGAATGCGACAAAATGCATGCTGCTTGTTAATCTAGAGAGTTTAGATAGATTACCAGATCTATGGAATGACCTTATGATTAGGTCTTGAACTGCAACGACCTTATGATTGGGTTCAATAATAAGGCTCATAAAATTTGCCTCGAAGGCACATGCGAGCATTAATAAGCCTTATTTATGACAGTGCATTAATATGCTTCAACAAGGCTGAAAACCATAGAGTTGAGATTCATACACTTCTTTTGTTGTTTGATGTAGACAATAGAAGGCTGGTTGCACTGATTTAAACTGTAGCATTTGACATAATAAAGTTGTATCTCTTTGACTTTTACTTTGAGATAGAAAGCTAATGTGTTGGTTTTAACACTAGAATGCCAAAAAAGTTGTTTGACTGTTACATTGAGAAAGAAAAGGATATAGTGGTGCAGATCTGACAAATATCATGTGAGTTTTTGTGCAAATGTATAAGCACATTATAAGTCAGTAGATCTTAACTTGATAGATATATTTTGTACACTGCAGAAATCTTGCTTCTCTAGCCTTTGTTTGATTCATTCTGTGATTTTAAGCGAAGCCGGGTCTGCTAGACCAGCACAATCTTTGCAAAGTGGCACACGTCTTGAAAAACTTATATAAGACTTGAACAAGTTCTGATGTCGTATGCGTCGCCTTTTTCTTGTCTTGGATTTCAGCTGTGGCATTTCTTGGAAATGAGGTATGTCTTGCGGATTTGTTTTGCAAAAACCGGTTCTCTAGCATGGAAAAAACCATGGTTGCATGTTTTAGTTCGTTCAAATTGCAGGGCATGTTTCAATTCAGTTATTTCGTGTAGAGAGATTTGGTCTAGTTTGTACTACTCTTTCATGTTCTCATTGTATTTAAGCTATACTTTATGTTAAGTTATTTGTTTGATAATTTGCAGCAAGTATTATCAGAGCTGGAAGGTGATCTTAACATGTGTGTCACTCTGGTTTAGCACTAGAAGCAGCCAGAAACTACTTATTTTAAGGGGCAGTCAATTGACAAATGAACTTGGATTCCAATGGAGTCGCACAGCATCCTAGATGGTCAAGATCCTGGGGACGATAAACCTGTGCTATAGCAAAGGTTTGCATTCAATCCGAAATTAAAATTTGCCTTGCAACATCGACTTGCATTCTGAATTTTAGAAATATCCTATTCATACAGGTTTAGAAGTCCCATGACGGCGCCAATCTTGACGTTGGAGCTCAATGCATTCTCTAGCCTCTTTATTTTTTTGCATCCATTTTGTCATACCCTTATTTTGCTTTTACAATCTCCATCGAGGAGCAATCAAATAGAAGATGCGTCAATTGTAGAGACAATCCATAGATTGTTATCTTCCTGTTACCTTCGTTTTCAAATTGTTGTTCCAGATGGGAGCCTATTTGATTCGAGGCTTTCTTACCTTTTGTACTTCTGTTTTGCAGATCCCTCAGGTATGGACCTGATGGCAAAGACAGTTTGAGTTTTTGTTTCCAGGATTTCTTGATCAATATCACATATTTGGATAGGATCTGGGTTAAACGGTATCACATAGCAAGTTTGTGTGATAAATAGATGCATGTTTGTGTGGTAAATAGATGCATGTTTTTTCCTTCGAAATGTTTGACGTAAGAATTCATACTACTCAAGGCAAGTAGCTTTCAATCCTTTTTCTTTCATAATGTGTTCACTTTAGAACAAGTCGTAGTAAACCTTTGAGCGTGTGCATACAGCAAAATCGTTGCTCACAGTGGTAGACTACTACTTCTTATGTATTTAGTTTCATCCTTTACCTAATCTGTTCATCATTTGTTCACTCTATAGGTTGTAACACTTCTTTGTAGGAAAGCGATATCCGTTTTGGGCAGCTTATTCTGTGCGTGGCCACCACAGCAACATTCTCTGTTGTTCATGTTCAACATATAGTTTTATGGTCTCCTAATGAATGTGTGCTATAATTTAATGATGAAAAGGCGTGCTAGAAATGCCGTTTTGACACTTTGCTTTTTGGTGTAGATACAATGATCTTCATTTTTGGAGCATCCTACATGTCTGTGGAAAAGATCCGTCAAGAGGAATGTTTGGAAAAGGAAGAACAGTGTCGCAGCTGTGGCATGCTAACAGGTAGTACGTTGTGAATTTTTTGTATCTTGTGTTTTAACACGCTGTCATCAAACACATGAATCAAAATGTCTTTAAGGTCAGCTGCTCACAGTGATATCAGGAACTATTATGCAGCAATTGGGGATTGTAAGAAAGCACTTGATGTCAAACCTTGCCTTTTATAGACTGTACATCTGCCCACCACTAGAATGTCAAATATAATGTTTTATTTTTGCTCATTATTTCATCATAATCCAGTTTTCAGAACTCTTCTTATTTCATATCAAACTAGAAATGTTAGAAGACCTGGAGCTCTTGTTCGTCTGAGCCGTCTTCACTATTGTTTATCAGGAACGTTGATAAAGTGTGTTGGAGTAGGAATAACAACATCAACTGAGGTGTTACATTTGCTTGGCAAGAATTCTTGTATTCAAACATTATTTTCTTACAATTTCACCTTCTAAACCAGCTTTTCTCACCATTAGCTTGTAAAGGCGCGAAATAAATCTCAAATAGTAGTGCCATCAGGAATTCTGCCTACTTGAAAATTGCTACCAGCTCAAATTTCTTGGGCTGCTTGTTAGGAACTCTTTCAATGCTGCCCCGGAATGATAGGGATGATCAACTTGGTCAGGGATTACTCCGAAAGTGGTAGATAAAAGTAATCCTATAGAATACAAGCTTGATAATTTTCAGAAATACAATTCTCCAGCCTAAGGTTGCTTTGATATAAATGACAGCATCAGAGCAAGATTTCTATATGCACAGGGAACAGCCTAAGCATGGCATTTTTCAAAGGATTAAGGCTAGATTTATCCAACATCAACGCATTATGATCAAAGTACATGCGATGAGCTGAAGATTATCCATTGTAAAGAGGCCAGAATATACACAAGATGAGTATGCAAATCCTCCAGTGTCTACACTGTTATCTTGGGTACCAATACAGTGTGATCTCCAAAGCCCAGCTTTCCAATTAGATGTCAACGTCTGTGGATTCCCTTTTGTGCTTGGAAAAATGGATGAGTTAATGCTTGTAATGCAGTAAGGCGCTTGGCAGGGTTCCAGGAGAGCAAATAATATATCAGATATAGTTTGTTTGCTTGCTCTTGGAATAAGCTGCGTCAAAGTCCAGTGGTTTTTCTTCTTAGGAGTAGAAAAGCCATGATGTTTGGCAAGCTCCAAAGTATAAATACTTTTGATTTTCGGGCTTTAGATTCTAGGGGAAATACCCATTCTGGTGGATGTGCGCCAACCCTTCCAGAAGCTGCATAGCCATGTTGTGTATTGTATCTTCAGAAAGTGACTTCCATTGTCCGTTTATGATAGGCTGAAGACGATATCATCAACCCATTGCCTCTCACTTATTCCAAAGCTACAAAATTAGAAAGTCTAGTGCCTCAGTTTGGAGCATATACTGTCAAAATTCAGACCATGGAACTGAAGGACGATTGTGCAGATAGATTAATCACGGAAGATTTGATTACTTGAGCACATTATAAAAGTTCTGAGTTTTGCTAAAAAAAAAGCTTTTCACATTTTGTGTACAAATGACGTCTTTCTATAATAAAATTTGTGTCCAAGTATGAGCTAACTTCTATTGGTATTTGGGCGAAGATGATGAATGCCCTACTTGTTTGCTTAAGCTTTTCATTATGGTATGGTGTTGCAGGTGGATTGGTTGAATAAGTCTTGTTGCAGAGCTCTCTCGCTGTATCTTAGCAAGGCAACACGCGTTGACACTGATTTGACATTAATCCTTGATGTTTATTGATCATAATTCTTTTGCAGAGATAAATGGCTCTACTAGGCGTTGAAGGAGGGGGCGATATCGATCCTTCTAACATGGATTCTGCTAATGATAGCATTCCCCTTGGCATAGAGGGTGATGAGATGCGCATGCTAGGATTATTTTGATGGAGATGACGATAGAAGCAGTAGTTATACTGCTTAAACATGTTGAAACTTGAACCATATTTTTTGTATATGTTATTTTGTATGATGCAATCAATTTTTTAGTATATTCCTTCTCTTTGGAGTTATTCATTCCCCTTTTTTTTTTCCTTTTTGGGTTGCCCCTAGGGGGGCAAGCCCTTGTTGATGTGGGTTTATGGCATATTCCAGGCATATGCCAGTATATGCCAGGAATGTGCCAATGACTGCTAAAAACCGGCTATCCCGTGTAAACTGGCGGTGGCCGCCGTTGTTGGGATCCACTTTGGAAACTGGATAACCTGTTCTTGCTCCTAATCAATCTACGAAAGCGTTGAAGCATCGAGACATCTTTCCTCATCTTCTTACATAAATTGGCCGGATCTGCTTGTGAGGTGCCTAAACGAATGCCTAGAAATAGCCAGTTCAGATTTGCATGCCATAGACAAAAAAACATGAGGAAGAATGCACCATGCCGGAAATAGGATGGTCGGATTTGGTGGGAGCATCTGGCTATGGCGACCTGCAAGAGGCGAAGCCCTCCAACCATTTTTGGGGGGCAGGATCTTTGGATTATATGGCTTTAGATCCATTACCATTAGCAGATTCAAGAAAGATTTGTATCAGAAAGAAGACCCAGGCTATTCAAGATGAAAGAATTCTGGTTTGAACACTCTTTTTTGCATCTCGTTCTAAAGTATTTTTGTGTTTTCCTGATATTTAAACTACCACCTAGAATGTGGAAAATGTAACCTATGCAGGTAAATCTCGAGTACTTGGCCCGAGTAGTGTTCAATAAAGATGGGTTTCTCTATCCTGATAGTGTTGTTGGAACAGATTTCCACACTACAATGATAGACGGGCTCGGAGTTGCAGGATGGGGAGTTGGAGGTATTGAGGCAGAAGCTGCCATGCTTGGCTAGGTAATTCTTTCTTCATCATGATTAGGAATTTCCATCCTTATTTGTATTCAACGATTTGGGAAATGGTAATTCAAGGCGCTTTTTTAATTTGTCCAGCCTATGAGTATGGTTCTTCCACAAGTTGTCGGGTTCAAATTAGATGGGAAATTACGTACAGGAGTAACAGCTACAGATCTAGTACCTACTGTAACACAGATGCTAAGAAAGCATGGCGTGGTTGGAAATTTGTGGAGTTTTATGGTACGACATCTTAACTGTGGAAATGTTATGTCTTAATGCTGTATAGAAATATTTGTTTCGAGTACAAGGATCATATGAGCTAAGTACTAGCAATGCGTACTTTTTTCAGTGCGATATTCCAATGGGCAAATCATTGTAAATTGTTGCATGGGATATCCTCATTTGTAATCCTGCCTCATTTGGCCCCATTTTCTGTCTGAGCTCATTTCATCACCCATGCCAAACTCTATCAATAGTTCCTTCTATTTTGCTAATCAGTCTGCTTCTTTGAATGCAGGCGCTCTCATTGGCAGACCGTGCATGAAAGTTCGAACTTCTACTTTCTAAGCATGTTTCAACCCCAGTTTCTTCCAGACTGCTTATGTTCCTTAATCATTCAGGTTACCATTGCTTGAAGGCTTATGGGAATTCCAGTGGGCAGCATCTCCAACACCTGGGTTTGTTGTGTCAAATTCTTTCCTAAGGTATGGTTAGATTTTCTTTTTTCATCAAACTTACAGCAAAAGATATAAAAGCTTTGTGGTAGCCAAGAATGGATAGCATGGCAAAACATTGTCTTCTAATATTGGAACTTTTCAATTACTGTAATGATGATGTGATAGTTGTGTTTCTGAGCTCACACATTGCAGGAGCTTTCCACCTCCTCTTGCATCGATTGAAGGCTTAGACCTGCTTATCGCAGATGGCAGAGCAATCTCTACAGCAAGATTAAAATTTCTCACTACAGTATGTTTATTGACTTTAGCTGGATCCACATAGTTGTTTTCATGAACTTCAGCAAAATGGGCCAATGAGTTGTGGGTTTAACTTATTTGTAATAAAACAAGTCTGTCTTTGTGCTGCTTGTCATTTAAAATGAGGTATGCAAGTTTGGAGTAATCGTTTGTGGAACAGGGTTCAGCCAGCAGATCATATGATGGCCAACTGTGAACCTTGTACATGCTAATTTAGAGCTGTTGTATTTTGCAAGCCTTGCCTCTTGGCTAGACATGACCACTGGGCTTTCTTTGCCAAGGAAAAAAAGTTAACTTAGCCTCACCTTGCATCCACAAGTAAATACCACTTTGCCTGGAAAATGATCCTGCAAGGATTTTCAAATAAACTTTGCATTACAGACAATCACATACCTTACTGAATCAATTACAAGCTTGCTAATGTATTCTTCAATGACAAAATTTTACAAGTCGTTTGGTCTATATTATACAGATAGATATGAAGCTCAGTTTGTCAACAAGGCTTACTGTTGAAGGTCCATCAAGACTTACAGAAGAGTATGAGGAGGCAGTGGTGACGGCCCCAGTGTCCCAGAAGGGACGGTGTCTTCGCAGCTTCAAGGTCTTTATGATCAATTGGTTGCAGCATCTCAAAGACTTCTCGATACTATCAAGGAAACACTTTCTGCTGGGTTTAAGTTTCCACTAAGTATGTTCTCATGTCTTCCTGGTTCTGTGAAACCTATACTTTGTAAATTTTGCTGGTTTTTTCTTCTTTCTTTCTTCTCTAGTTGTTGTTATCCTGCTTTTCTCATCTGAATAGTTTATATGGCGTTTAGATGGAGCATTTGAAAGACATCTCATTATTTCATACCTGGATGAAGAAATCTTAGTAAGTGGTTGTGTTTCCTTTGCAAGGATACGGGGATGGCTGACAAACGGTTGATATGTGCAGGTTGCAAGGGATATATCAGGATCTCCAGAAGTGCTTGTAAAAGTTGCGAAGGTTGAACCAATTATGGCAGATATGTACGAGAGTTAATTCTAGCATTTAGTGAGCTTACTGGATAGTTTGTTTTCTCTCACTTGAAGAAATAATGAAAGCATGAAAATTTTCCTTTAGGAAATAATATTATGCGTGATTGATTACTCTAGCAAATCAATGCAGCCGATTTCAGTACTAACCTCTTGGGGAAAAGACATTCAAACATTGGTTTATCTTTTACATTTACAAACAAACAAAAACACACACACACACCCAAAAGAAAAAGGAAGCAAGCATTTCTTATGGCAACTATAATGCATGGTATCGGTGTAATTCCAATTATAAGTGGATACTCAACTGCTCGAATAAAAAAACCTTCAATTTGATTGGAGTGGTCAATCTAGTTGGTAAACCAACATCTCAAAAAGAAAACGTTTTTGCCTCGAAATGAGAGAAGTTATTGAGATTGAGCATAGAATAAAGGCAAGGGTGCTATAAACCTAGCGTTTTGTTTTGTCGCTGCAACACGTATATTTGTTTTTGGGTTGCCCATAAGGGGGCAAACCCTTGCTCAGGTGGGTTTTCAGCATATCTTAAGTATATGCTAGAATATCCCTAGGATATGCCACTCCAAACTCGTTGTTGGCTGTAAACTGGCGGTTGCCAGTGTGCTGGGCGGCCGCTGTGCAAACCAGCTAACTGGCACCACCATCGTGCAAATCTTTTCTGGATTGCTCATTTTAGAAATGCACAGGAGCTACTTTCGTCAAGTTTCTATAGTCTTCAAGAATTAGGAGCCATGCATTCGCCATTACCACTTTCTTTGGTCATAAGGAGTTTTTAATCCCATTTACAAAGGTGTACCATTGATGATGTAAAGTGTAAGAATTTGGAGAAGCATTTGGCCAATTTGCAGATGCCCTGGTAGTTATGAAGAGGTGTAGTACATTTAAGAAAGTATTGAGGACACTTTCATTTCCTTCTGATGAACCAAGAGAAAGTGGAGAGCAAATATAGGGGTTATGCCCATTGTGACCCACGTTGTTTGGCCTGTTTGTAGATAAACTTGAATAAGGAGGAGTCAATATAGGACAACTTCTAGATGAGGTCTATATAATGTCAAAATGCATGCTCAAGCTGTTGTCACATCTTCAGAATGCATGCCCAAGCTGTTCTGTCATATCTTCTACCTCATGCTAGTAATTTTAAGTTCTCCTTCCGAATTTCATAATCATTCTTAAGAATTTTAGCTATACATTCAAAAGTCTAAAATTATTAGCATATACATATTCTATCACCATTGCTTGGACAAGGGTATAACCTATGTACTATCTAAGTGCTTTAAAACGTCATTAGCTTTAAAATGGCATGCTATTAGGTTAATAGATGACGGCAATGTCAATGTCTAAGACAAACGAGTTTAGTAACCAAGAAGTATGAGTTGAACTTATAATTCTAACGTCCATGCAGAGACTAATTGTCTAAATAGCAGTGGCCAAATCTTCTTGGGCTAAGAAAATGACACCCTACTTTGTAGCATTCACACGGCTCTGCACAAAACAAAAAAGACTCAACATGAGCCAACGAAACACAAACTATAAAAACACACTCTCGGGCGACTGGAGGGCAACCCCTCGTGCGCAGCACCTTGTTTTTTTTAATTGAATTTATTTACAATTGACACCCGTCACAACGAACAATGGTAATTTAAAAATTGCTTATGACGCGTGACAACTGCAAATACACGCAGTATTGAAAATTAATTTGTGACGGGTGACGACTACGATTAAATTTTGTTACACGTCGCAAATATTGTATTAGTAACACATTACAAAATAATACGTTGTAACGTGTTACAAGTGGTTTTTCGTTGGTAACGCGTCACAAATCACTTTTTGTGATGCAAATAAAAAAATACTTATTAATGTATTTTCCGTTAGAAAAAACGTTACAAACTATATTATATTCTTACTAAAAACAGTGACAAATCCATTAATTGGAACGCTTTGATTTGGAAGGGATTGATTTAACTTTAAGCAATTGAGAACTCTTAAAGTATTATTTGAAATAGATAATACATAGTACAAAGGAATGAATGAGCCAGTTTATTCAACAGTGTTATACAACAAGTTAATAATGCTAGAATTTATTGCAATCTGCCCTTGTAAAAGATACCTTCATCCCTTTGGCATCAAAAGTAAAAAGATAGTTTTGCTGCATGACCTAAAATCAACAAGCACATTTGAGAGCCTTCAAACCTCATATAATTCTCTTGTGGAGGTTGCCATGATGCCCCATGAAAATTAAAGGTCATGGCTGGAACCTTTACATTACGCACTCTTGAAAGATCAAAGCACACATCATATACTACAAGGCACAAGGGTCTTTTGTCACGGGCAAATTTGTTACGTCAATAAATTTTGTCACGTATTTTAATTTTGCCACTCGTGACAAAGGCAAATCTTTTTTTGCAACTCGTGACAAAAATTCAAACTAAAAAACCGTGACAAAAGACTAAAATTTGACACACGTGACAAATATTTGTCATGCGTGACAAACCATAATAGTTGTTGTCACGCGTGACAAACTTTTGTCATGCATGTCACATATTTGTCACGTGTGACAAACTTTAATAGCTTTTATCATGCGTGACAAACATTTGTCACGCATAACAAATAATATAGCCGTTTATTTCTATTTTAAATCTGTTCATTTCAGCTCCCTTCTTGTGCTCCTCTTCTCCTAGGCGCTCTATTGGGCACTTGGTATGGATCCCAACCTTTTTAACAATCTGTCTCCTAGTACTAGAAATGAGATCAGCGGACAAATAGCATATGATGTGATGGTGATTGCAAAGGCCTCCATAATCTTCTTTATGGCAATGATCATGGTGTGGGGTGCAATGATTGGACAGATGTGCTCAGCGTGGGTGTAGTCTTCCTGCTTTAGGACTTTATAACGAAATGATAGATGAAGTATAAGACCAGATAAGTCCTCAATTTCAAGCACATTGAAAGCATGTGCTAGAGTGGGAGCCTTACAACAGGGAAGATTAGTACTTGACGACAAATTGGACTCCAAAATCATTGGGAATTCTCTGGTTGTTATGTATGCAAGGTGTGAAAGTTTAGAGGAAGCGAGGGATGTGTTTGATGCATTGCCAAAACGAACTATAGTTTCCTGGGGTACAATGATATCAGGATATGCTGGACACGGGCATGGGTCTCTTGCATTAGATTGCTTTGAGAAAATGCAAGAGGAAGGCATAAAGGTGGATAAGATCACTCTTTTAAGCACTATAAAAGCATGTGCTAGCATAGGTGCCATAGAGCAGGGAATGCTGATAAATTCTCAGGTCATTGGAAGTGGGCTAGAGTCAGATGTGGGGCTTGGAAGTGCCTTATTAATATATATGCCAAATGTGGACTGATGGAGGATGCACGGAAAGTATTTGATGGACTGCCTAATCAAACTGTGGTGTCATGGGGTTCAATGATAGAAGGGTATGCACAAAAGAGTGATGGTTTTATGGCGCTAGTCCTTGTTGATCAAATGCAACACGAAGATCTAGATCTAGATAAAGTCGTGTTTCTGAGCATCTTGAAGGCCTGTGGGACCATTGGAGCAATAAAACAGGGGAAGCTAGCAATGTTTTTTCAGGGACATGGAGTAGAAGGAGATGATATGTCTCAACGCCATGATGACAGGGACGAAGAAAGTGACAGTTGTGTGTATTGATAGACTTTGCACACTTATATTTTGTAAACTTGCATATGTACTTTATATAATTTTTATATATATCAATTTCATGTGCCAATTTGCAACCAATTAGCGAAAATCAATACTAATTGCTCCAAGTTTTTTATTTCTTAATTTCCAAACACAATTTGCTACGGGTGGCAAAACTTATATATAATAATATTAATAAATTATAAAAGACATTACGTAGAAAAAAATCAAATAAATAAATATTATTAAATATCAGTTTGTCATGCGTGACAAAAGTAAAATTGGCAAGTTTACGTTTTGTCACGCGTGACAAACCAATATTTGTCACGCGTGACAAACCAATATTTGTCACGCGTGACAAATATATTTATATATCACGCGTGATAGACATATATTTGTCACGAGTGACAAAATTATTTAAATATCACACGTGACAAATGGTTTCATGTTTGTCACTAGTGAGAAAAGTTATTTGTCACGATACTAATACTAATAATATAATAATATAGTGTATTTTCCGTGACAAAAACTGTGAGAATCCACAAAAGCCTTTTTAATAGCATTGAACACAGAAGTGGGGTACCCGAGTCAAAGAGGGTGCCATCTGCAAGGTTGAGATCTAAAGAAGCATTGCACTTTGAGATCACAGTATTTCCAACGGTTATGCTTTGAAGGTGGACTAGGTAAGAGTCGTTTGGGTTGTCAAGGATGCGGATTGACTGACTAGAGTTTGTAGACGAGGCCGATGTTTCACCAATGAACAAAATGCTACGAGCATCCTTTGAATAGTGGTTGAGGCAATAGGAAAATTTTCCTTTCAAGAAAGGTAGTTGTGAGATGAGTGTATTAGGGCCAAGATTCAATCCAACAACGCCTTTAGCAGCGTCTGTTCCTTCAACTCTATGTGCACAACCTATATTTATCTCGGAGATTCGACTTCGGCCTGAAGAGGACGTAATGGTTATGGCTTCATTGACATATTCTCCAGCACTATTATCAGCAGCTACATACCCATATTCAAATACACAAGAGTTTTTATATGTATTGTAATTATTGTCCTTAGTAGGGCAAGATGACCCTGGTAAATACTCACACTCATGGGCATCACATGAGATAGGAGAAAAGGAAGTGGATTGAGAAGGATCTAGCACAGGGGAGGAACATGGCCCACAATGCTTATGTCTATTGCTACAAGGATAACAAGGCTTGCATGGCACCCAAACCGGTTCGCTTCCTGTATCAATCAGTACAGTAAAGTTTTTGGGTGGAGTACCCACTTGAAGGTGCATAAAGGAGAATTCGGTTGGTAAAGAATAAACTTCGCTTTGATAGGCATCATTTTGTTGACCTTTTATTTTGGTCATCATGGTTGCGAATTTTTGCTTGCTTTTTATGGACCCAAGGGCTAGCTTCTCATCTATCGATCTATCTGCATCTATACGTTGCAATGTAAATTTATATTCTTTTGCTTCTTGCTATGTGTCCAATGATCATCATTAACCACAAACCACAAACCACAAAGATATCCATGACACCAACTACCTAAGTATCCTATGTCTCGGCCACCCATGACACCTAAGATACCCATGACAACGGTGGCTAGGCTGTTACAATACTTAAACAATCATACTAGCTATATTATATTAACTTCCTAATTAAATATTATTAAGTAAGGTTAATAAGTAATACTTATTATTTAAATTATAAAATATCTTAGTTGATTATAATTACTAAATTCTAATTTAATATATTAAATTAGTAATAAGATCTAAGAATAATAATATCTATAATAAGAATATTAATTATTATATAATTATTATTAATATTAGTAATAATATTAATATAATTATTATATTACTTATAATACAAGAAATTTATCGCGGCGGCCAAGGCCGCGGCGAACATTTCTTTGGTTCCAAACCTGCATAGTTGCACTTGCTATCTAAATAAAATAATTAGTAATATTTTGCTATTAATATCAAATGTAAGCATTGACATTCCTTCAAGATTTCCTTAAATTGTCTCATATTTTTTTATCATTCTTCAAAATCCTCTTACATTTTCTAAAACTTTCCTCACACTCCTAAGGATCAAATATATATTGAAGTGGTCCCCAAGATACTTCAACATTCTTCTAGATTCTTTAAGATCCTATTATAATTCTTTTAGATTCCTTAATGCTCCATAAAGATTCCTTACACTTTCATAAAACAATGGCATTATTGATATGCAAAATAATTCATAGAAATACAAAAACAACAATTTTAAACCCTTCGCCAACATTCATTGAATGTTATTTTCTACATTGCAACACAAAGAAAAGTCCGAATAAATCAAGATAAGTCCGAATCAAGTCCGAATCTGATTCAGTTAAGTGATCTAAAGAAGGCATTGGTATGGGAGGACCACATGTTCTCACAACTGCGTGCTAGTTGCAGGACTCCAGCTCAACCAGGAGTGGGGGCTTGAGGCCATTTCTATTTTAGCTAAGAGCACAATAGAGACGGAACCCAGGGAAGCAATCAGGTGAGTATAGTGGCTTGTGGACCACCCTGTATGGGATAGGCATGGCTGTTTACATCTGAAGAAGATAGTGAGAGTAGGAGCTCGTAGTACAAGTAATTGGAAAAGTGCTCTGATTCTCCTAGTAGTACTGAGCTGTAGGCAGGTTTAATGTCGAGTTAACGCGAGGGATGAAACTTCCACTACTCTGGCCTAGTTTGCTTGCATTTTCGCTGAGAGGAGCTCGAAGGGGTATCGTCTTTGGGCAACATAAGATCACTTTCGTGGGGCAGATTGTCATAAGGGATACCTTTCCTGATTTTCACACTTGGGTTAGTCATTGGGCTGACACAGTTAGGTTATCTGGCTATTATAGAGCCTGAATAAATGTAATTTTTACATATTATTAATAAAATTAAAAATACCTTGCCATAAAAAAAAAAAAAAAAAAAAAAAAAAATCAAGATAAAAGTTTGTTGTTGCAATAAATACCCAAGCCCGTAACATTTAACATCTTAAAGGACTTGAAGGGATCTAATACCATTTCTATACTAATGCACGTAAGAGGGGCAAAATAAAGTTCATTTGCAAGAATCTAGGGGGTTGCGAAACTTTTCTTAAGATACATAGTTTACAATACATGTACGATGTTTCACAAAAATGAAAAGAAAAAAACATAACAAATGCCATAATTCTAAGCTCAAGACCTCACAAAAGCAGTCATTATATTTTAGAAACGAAGTTGCAGAAATGAAAACTATGTAACGGGTGAATCCTAGGAATATCATAATTGCAATGTTAATTAGAACTTCCTTGAGTGCATTTCCACTCCAGCGAGTGGAAAGTTATATCAGAGAACCTTTGTAATGCATCAATACTCATATTTACAGCGCCCCATTAGGTCGTCATCTACGTATGTGCATAGATGCACTTAGATTTTATTTGCGAATTCAAACGAAGACGGTAAAGAATCTATTATGCCAATCAACCCTCATGTTTATCTCGCCGTTTCTCATCAGGACTATTGATTGTGTCAGAAGATTCTAGTTACCTTCAACAACCAAGGTCTCCATTCCATAAGATTCTGTTGCAGGGTATGGAAGAAACAATGCATTTGCGCAGAATCTTGAACGACCAAGAAGAACAAAAGATCAGCCATACAGCTACAATGTAAAATATCCGGAGCATACACAGTAAACATGGCATTTCCAATTGCAACTAGTGATAAAGAGCCACCTTTAATGTGTTGGAGATCATCATCATTACTTTCCATGAAACCAAGTCAGAGATCTAAAAAGTCCATGATATAGCATGTCATAAAGATGTACTTTCTTTTTTTAGAGAGAGAATATAGTTGTGGACTTTGGAAATGGCTAAATTGGATGGAATTTTAGCAATTTTTCATATGTGATGGATGATGTACTTTTGACTAGGAAAAATAACTTTGGTTTTTTTGGGTGGAATGATGGTAGAAAGCCTTGGGAAAGAGAAAATCATGCCTTAAGATGTAACATCATAGCAAAAGCTTGAATATGCGAAGTACCATTGAATTTCGAGCAGTCTTCCAAACTTTAACTTTGGAGGTCTTCAACCTTTGACTTCAAGTATTGAAGATGATTAGGTGATCAAATGTCCTTCAAGAAAATGCCTACATGATGCCAAAGTTGTGTCCATCTTTGGTTCTTCATGTCAATGCGTCTTCTACAAGTTGCCAAGTGATGGATGTCTTCAAGTTTCATGCTCTACAAGCTCACACACACACATGTATGAAGTCAAATGCTAGTGAAGAGTGTCAACAATGCATATTGCTCATGTATGCTGCCATTTTGTGGCAGTAATGGCAAGTGGACAACTTGGTTATACATGGATTCTTAGAAAACCATAAAAAACCACACCTCAAAAAAACACTACCTTAAAAAACACCACCTTAAAAGAAACATCCCTTCAAAAAACCATACTGCCTGAGAAAATAACACGTCCTTAAAAAAGAAATCCTTAAGAAACCACACATTCTCAAAAAAAAAAAACTACGGCTCCTTAACAAAAATTACGTCATATCCTTGGAAAACCACACCACCGTATAACTACATGTAGATTTTTTCCATATCTTCAAAAAAACAACTTGTACACTATTTTTACTATTGTTTTCAGTTGTGGACCAAATGTTGGGGTTGTAGTATTGCTCCGTGTTCCTTGTTCCTTGTTCCTTGTTCCTTGCTCCTTGCTCCTTGCTCCTTGCTCCTTGCTCCGTGTTCCTTACTCCTTGTTTGCTTTTACAAATGATTAATCTCCAACAATACCCTTCCTGGGCTTCTCTAGAAAGCCTGCAAGCATGCCCCAGGCATTCTTTGCATCCAACTCAAGATGAGTTGTTTGACCATTTCTTGGAGTGGAGGTTGCGCCACAGTCCCACCAAGGAGCTTGCAAGGCAGTTGATCAACTTTATTCTCGAGCGATATCCTTGTGGTCATGAACCACTGACGGAAATTAATCCATCTGAATGCTGGAGGAGACTTACATTAGTGGGAATTCTTGAACCCCCTTTTGGCCTGGACGAGAGGCTACACCAGTTGAGGGTTGTGCTTTCTTCTGGTTATTATGCACACTCTCTGGATCAATACATTCAGGAGATCATTCCTGAAACTATTAAGGGACAGATGTATGGCCTTGTTAACAAGTACTGTCATGAGTACAACAACTTTGTGGAGTTGGGTCTGCTCTTCTTCCGTGACATTGATTACGTGGAATTAGTTCTTATATTGTCTAGCTACCCCATCTGGTGGATACAATAAGCTGGGATGAGCGTGAGCTCTGGTTTCCTAACCCAGCTGGGTGTGTTAGACCTCGCAGGGGAAGGGGTTGACCATACTACTGCGGTCTCCAGTAACCTTTGTTATCTATAATACATATTGTGTTTTGAAGTGGGTGTATGATACCGTGTTAATATGCTTTTCTAAATATTCATGTAGTGTACACAACATATGTATGATACTCAGGTACTGTACATGTATATACACCCCACATAAGGTCTACAATAAAAAAAATTCCAATTTTCTAAAAATCTTCCCATTATAATTAAATTGTGCTTAGTCAAAATTTGTAGGCAAGGGAGTTTATTATTCAGAAAATTTATGTCCTCAGAAAGCCCAAGACAAATATCCAAATCCTGCAACAAAGTGTGCTTCTGAAGTACAAGTCTTTGTCCCATATGCTTGATCATTTGTTTCAGATGGTTGGGAAAAGCGCTGGGTTTTTGAGATAGTGTGTTTGAAGATGTTAACAAGGTAAAGCCATGTATATTGCTTCTTCTGTACCTAAATTTGTTGCATATTTGATTCTACATCTCAGCTATCCTGGTTGCAGATGCAAAGATGAAATGTAAATGTACAGGTCCATGCTATATGGAAAGGATGTCATATATTATCAAGGTCTATTATATGCTGGAAGATGATTTGTTTGCAACAGAAGATGGCTTTCAATTTACATTTGACAATTGTACCATTAACAAGGTGACAGTGCAAATGCACTAATGACCTGTGGTGCAATTGCAGATTCCTTTTTCAAAAAAACGTAAATTCGACAGTTTTGACCATTTTCAAAAAAACAACTACCAAAAAATAAAGTTGCATTCCAAATATGGCCAATTTTAAAAGCGGGCGACAGATTTTGTGTTGAGACACACTAAGAAGATGCACTTTCTCCCGGTTCTTTTTGCGGCTGCAAGAAGAAGGAAACTCGCCACTTCTATACATTCTTTGGTGTTGCCAGATGGCGCTCTTATTTCCAATCCGGTGAATCTTAAGCAGTATCTTCATCATCACTTTTCTTCATTCTTTGCACGACACCCATTGCCCTTTCAGAAGGACATGCAATTGGCCGTGTTGACTAAGGTGCGTCGCATTGTTTCTGAAGAGCAGAGGTTGCTTCTTGAGTCCAATATCGTGAAGGAGGACTTAAAAGCAGCTGTGGCTCTCTTGAAAAGGGACAAATACCCTGGTCTTGATGGCTTTCCTATTGAATTCTTTCAGAAGTGCTGGGACTGGTTGGAGGATGACATATATGATGCCTTTTGTGAGTTTCAGAGATTTAGGAGCCTTGATAAGATTTTGAATACAGGTTGTATCTCTCTCATTCCAAAGAGCAAGGAATCCAAGACTATTTCTGACTGGCGACCTATTATATTGCTTTCCTCTGTGTATAAGATCTTTGCTAAGATATTGGCAGAAAGAGTCCGAGACATCTTGGCTGACGCTATCTCGTCAACACAATCTGGCTTTCTCCCTCGTCGTTGTATTCAACAACGTGGCTGCTGCATATGAAGGAATATATTGGGCCTGGTTACAGGGTCATAGAGCAGTGTATCTTAAGCTTGATTTTGCTAAAGCTTACGATAGTGTTGATTGGAGTTTCTTGGAGAAGTGTCTTCTTGCACTTGGTTTTGGGGAGTCATTCACAAGGAATGTCATGAAGCTCCATACATCAGCCAGATCTACTGTCCTTTTCCAGGGTGAGCCATCTGATATTTTTGTAGTGGGTAGAGGAATTCGGGATGTCCCTTAGCACCCTTGCTTTTCACAATTGTGGCAGAAGTATTATCCCAGCTCTTCTCTTTGGCTACCCAAGATGGCGTTATTCAAGGCGTCCCAATGGACGATGGTTCGCAAGAGGTATGTAACCAATATGCCGATGATACTTTTTTGTTCCTAATTGCCGAGGCTGAGAATCTTCGTAATGCTAAGCTATTATTAGACACATTCTCCTTAGCATCAGGAGTTCTTGTAGGGTGGCAAAAATGTACAGCTTTGTGGACGTTGGACAGTCCCATCCCTCCCTGTATTTTGGACTAACCATGGAAGATTCTTCTGCATGGCAATACCACAAAGTTGCTTGGTATCCCAGTTGGAATTCACGTTTCTGCTTCAGATGCTTGGGATGAAAGCATTAGTGGGTTGCAAAGGCACTTGTTTTGGTGGAATACAGCTAAACTGTTCATGCCCGGTAGAATCACTGTGGCTAAATGTGTTCTTAGTAATACTCATGTCTACATGGCGTTTGCTCTATTAGCTCCGCAGTGTAAGATGGAGGAGATTGTGCGTTTCGTCAGAAATTTTATTTGGGGTGGGAATGAGTTAGGAGCGGTGGTCAAGGTAGCTTGGGCGAAATGCATTAGACCTAAGGCAGCTAGTGGTCTTGGTATGTTGGATTTTCACCTCCAAAGCAAGGTGATGATATCAAAGTTTATCTGGAGGATTTTCATTGGTAAGGATGATTCTCCTGGCCTGATGTTGTTGGTGCAGTCGATTCAGCATTGTCTCCCATTTCATAAGGCCACCATTAAGCCCCTCCTTCCTTGGGCTTTGCTTTATCATATGCATCCGTATCCTAATGCTTCTCCCTTTCTAAAGGGGTTGCTTGCTGCTTAGGACACTGTCAGGTCTCTTTTCCATATTAATCCTGAGGCATGTCTTCAGTTGTCCACTCCATGCTGGTGGATTCCTTTGCAGGACACTCCAGAGAATGTGCCTCTAAGTGTGGTTGTTCATCCAAAGACACAATGACGATGGATAGTAGCTGGTATAAGCACTATTGCAGCTTGGTATGAGTCTGGTCATCTCATGTCATGGGAAGCATTTAGAACAAAGTTCTTGTTGTACAGATGGGACAGAAATCTGGAATCATATTGCTGCATTGTTGCCACAGGATTCTGGTCCACAGATTGAGGTAGTCGTATGGGGTTGCCATTAGGATATCCAGCCAGGGCAGTTTGTGTCTTCTGTGTATAAATTGCTTTTGCATTCTGAAATCCTGCCTCCATCTAATAGGTGGCATCTTTAGATCCCTCAGCCACAATGAAAAAGTGTTTGGATATGGATATGGGATAAGCTACTTCATCCCAAAATAGTAGTTTTGTGGTGGCAAATGATCCATAGATGCCTCAGAATCAACAGGTTAGTCCATAAAATGGATAATCGGATTTCAGAGCTCTGTCCTTTATGCCAGCAAAGGGTTGAGAGTATTGAGCATTGTTTCTTCTTGTGTGAGCGGCTTCGGCAGGCATGGTCTTGGTTGTTGACCCTATTTGGCACGTTTCGATCTAGCCAGCAAATTTTGCTTGCTATCTATCCTGATGCTTGGCCCAAACCACAAAAACGAGCTTTTCATCTCGCATGTGGCTGGCTTTTATGGTCAATCTGGAAGAGAAGGAGGTTGTTTATCTTTAAGGGCGTAGATACTGCAGATGAGATTGTTCTTCAGTGGGCGCAAAATAAAATTGTTATGGCTTACAATTGTTCGTCTCTTGATCAAGAGAAGAAGGCACTGATCTGGCATACTTACCTTCAGATTCATCTTTTGCATAGACAGGTGGTTGTGCTCAGTTGGATCAGTTTGTCCACTGGGGTTATAATCCTGTCTTTGCATTTTATGTTGCTCTAGTTTTTAATTGGTGAATAAAGCTTGTCATCCTTCCAAAAAAAAATAAAATAAAAAAAAATAAAAAAAAATCTTACGACACAAAAATACAAAGGGAAGGAAGAATGTCTATGCGCGCATAGACAACAAAGTTATATTTCAATAATTTGATACAATAATATAGGCACTTAAAAAAATGTTCTTTCTTTAGCACACATTAAATATCAAGAGGAGGGTCCGTGTGAACAAGTTCTTCATCAGAATCTGCAGGAGAGAGAACCTTAGTAGAATTGTCAGGAATAACTTCCTCAGTGTCTGAGGCATCCTTCTCTTCCACAACCTTTTGAAGCTCTTCTACAGGAACAAGCTCGACGAACTCGGCCGGATCGTTGGTGTTCCCGGTGAGTGGCGGCAAAGGCTCTGAGCTTGAAGATGCGGGATTACCATCCTTATCCTTAAGGCCAACCTCCTGCTTTTCATCTGGCAGGCTGTGCAGAGAACTTATTCTGGATTTTATATGAACCACAGAATCCTTATCAAAATCAATTGCAACGCAGTTGCGACCCTTTTTTAAAGCACAAGCCAATGTGGTCCCTGACCCTGAGAAGGCATCGACGACCCAGTCACCTAGCTGTGAAAACATCTCTAGAAGGATATTAATAAGCTGTTGAGGCTTCTGATAAGGATTGACTATACGACCCTGGTGTACTGGGTCTGTTAATTTTTGAATGACTGCGGGGAATTGAAACGCATTACGCAAATCCATTCCAGCAGTATTATAGTGCAAAATGCTTCTCTGCCCACCAATGCTGTGGTAACCAATGTGCATCTGTTCCCAAACATTCACAAGCCTTGCACCACCGCCATTTCCTCTTACATTCGTCTTCAACCTGCAACCGCAACCAATGAGTTATTGGGTGCTATGCATAGCAAAAAGAAATAAGTTACCAAATGGCAGGCTCGTAACCAGCTTTGCAGTGCTCTCTCATTGCAGCTTGTACTATACCTGCCTGATTACTTGAATGAAAAACTACTATCCTCCAAAGCGGTTGACGAAACGTCTCAAGAAAGAATCAAATTCAGCATAGGTAAATGGAGAATCATCTCCTCAGACTATCAGGTAGCTTGAAGCCATAAGGAATATCAGCAATGCACAACGAATAATTGCCAGGTTTCAATGTATGGTCAAGTTTGACACAATTTCCATGATATATCTGGTATAAGCAATTCTGGCCAAACATGTCAAACCTTTCAAATTCTGTTGGTACAAAACTTTGCTCAGCTTCTTCCTTCTTCTTTAGCTTGGCGCGCTCTTCCTTAGCAAGTCTAACCATGTTAAGAAACCCTGACGGCATCGGGTCCTTCTTTTTCTAATACCACGTGTACAATTGTATAGGACAGTTCAATACCGTCCCGGAGGACCCAATTGAGTCCATGCATCCATAATCTCCTGGAGGTATGACCCCAACAAACCCACTGACGCAGTCAATAACTGATGCAACGGCTAGCCAGGCACTAGTAATCGAACATATCGCTCTCGGATATGGGCAAAAGCTGGGCAGATCTGGAGGGCATGACATTCATCCTCAATGGCACCCTAGTGGCAACACTGGCAAAGCCTTTGCTCTCGTGCTTCCCGAGCCCAACGTCCTGTTTCAATGTGGAGGCGATGTGCATCCGTGCGAATGGAAACTATAAGTCAGCGCTTCTTCAAGAAAGAAATAAAGGTAAGAAAACTTCACAGCTATGCGCGGCATGGAAAAAAATAGCGGCTAATATTAGCCAAATGGCGATTTTTGGGACGTTTTTGGAAAAAGTACGGCTAAACTACAAAGGAGGGAATTTTTGGAAAAAGAAAAAAAATCGCCAAAAATTCTGAAAGTTGACGTCCCTTACACTAAGGTTTAGCTAAACATAAGAAAGTAGGAGAGGAAAAATTCTTTCACTTTAGCCAAATGCTTGAAAGTTTTCCTATGCATTTAGGGATAAATTATCCATACCTTTTAATAGCTAATGTAAAATATGAGATTATTCATGAGATTATGGAATAGGGTTGCTAATACTATATTAGATAGACAATCTTTGTTCTCCAACTATTAGATCTCTATTATTAATATGTTCGTGCAGTAAAAAATTTGGCAAATGCATAAATGCTTGGCTAAATTTTATATAAAGGTTCAAGCAAAAAATAGCCAAACATTCAAAACAGTAAAGGAAATTTATTCAACTTTAGCCAAACATTCAAAAGTTTTCCTATGTATTTTGGGTTAGATTAGCCAAAGTTGTTCTAGCTAATCTAAAATACGAGTTTAGTAATTTTTTCCCTGAGCGCGCATGGTCAAAAAACTTGGAGAAGAAAGTTATCTTACACGTCCATGCCTAAAAGCTAGTTGGAAGTTGTTGTCATACTTCACAAGAGATGCTCTGGCATTAGTGGAGTTGTATGTTAAGCAACACTCTGTAGCACACCGAGCCAGATGAAGGTTTTGATCATCCTTGATATCTTTGTCACCCTGATGCTCCGACCTAAAAAGCTCATATTCCTTATGCATAAACTTAATTTTGTCAGTGAAGCTCATGCTCATCCGATATTCATTGTCCACATTATCGCTCATAGCAAGCAACTTGGCTTCAGAGTCAGTGACACCCACGTAAACAAATGCAAATATTTGAGAGAAGCAGTGTTCTTTAGTTTCTTTATAAAGCTGCCTCCTCGCCTTAAAGCTGTGGGTGCCCCCCAAAACAAAACACCTGTAGCTTTCATCCTCTTCCTTTACAAACAAATCCCTTTCCGTGCACTGGGAAGGGTCAACAATGCACATGTGCGGTGCTGTTGCTGCATTTGGTCTGTCCCTTATGCATTCTTTAAGAGCAGACAAATGACCAGAGTAAATTTTTCGCACTTGCATCTCAGCTCAATTTCTTCGAGCTTCCTAGATGCCATGTCTTTTTCCTTACTGGCAATCCTTGTACCCGGTGCTGGAGGCAAAACTACTTTAGTGGCTTTTTTAGATGCCTTGCTAGTTGGTGGAGCCGTGTCAGTCACCAGGCCTGCCTTATAATAATTTCTTTTTGGCTTTTTTTTTTCGTGGCCTCTCCACCACTTCAACCTCAAACTCTTCCTCTTCAGATTCAGGCTCCGAAGGTTCATCTTCATCCACTGTTCCCACCTCAACATTTTCTGAGATTCTGGGGAGGATTAGCTTGGGAACTTGAGGCATGGCATCCTTCAGCAGCTTAGCAGGAAGTGCGCTAGAACTTAACAGAGGATCCTTGTTCAAAAGAAGATCCTTTAGTATAGAAACAAGATCCTGCAAACAAAACCTATGATGTCATAGACCAGACATGTTGGTAAAGTCTTCGCGTACAGGAAAATAACACTTACAATTTTATTCTTCATTCTTGCCTGAATGTAGCCTTGCATATCTTCTGGAGAAGACAAACTCAGCTTAAAAAATGAACTGTCCACAGAATATACATGTTCACTGCCCTTGGTGGTGGTTGTGCACTTGATGTGGAACATCCCAAATAGATCAGCATCCACAAGCCTGCCACATCTTTTGAAGCTTTCCAGGCCTTGTGTTTGCTTGCCGGTCTCAGCACAAATGTACAAATACAAAAAATGGGCAGTTGCAGGATCACCGGTACCCCTAACAAGCAACCGCTGCTGATCCTTACAAAAATAGGAGCCATCTTCGGCCTCTTGAAATTGCTGCTGACTTGGAGGCAGAACTGCATCCTGACTCTTGTCCTTCATTGTCCTCCTCTTCCTGGATGCCTTTTGGGAGGATCCACCTTCATCATCCTGGCTACTCCGTGCAAGGCTTCTCTTCTTACTGAAATATTAAGAACAGTAAAGTATCAAAACATCGTTTGCCTATGCGCGCATAGCCAACCAATTCAGAAAATCTTATCCCCAATAGTGACATAGGCATACTACAAAAGAAAAGCTTTGAGCCCATGCGCACATAGGCGACCTTCATTAAAAGCGTTATGCCAATGCGCGCATAGGCTCACATTAAAAAAAAGGCTGAAGCCCATGCGCGCATAGACAAGCGTGAGAAAAAAAGCTTTGTGTCTATGCGCGCATAGGCTAAGCTTAAAAAAAAGGATTTGTGCCCAATGCTCGCAAGGACAAGCACTAGAAAAAACCTTTGTTCCCATGCGCGCATAGACAAACCCAATCACAAAATGACCTAAAACAAACAAAACATATCCAGAACACAAGAAGAAGGCCAGAAATACTTAAGAAATTGACATTTTTAATCCTTTTGGAGGCAGCCTAATTAAGCAAATAATGCACAAAAAAATTAAAAAGTAAGCTAATTAACTAGCAGCTAAGATCTTGACGTACCTTCCACCTGCCATTTGCCGCGTGTCTATGTAGCTTCTTATAGACTTCGATATGTAAAAAAAAGCAGAGTGACTGTAAAGGCGGAGGTCGAGCGCCTAGGAGCTTCGGTCTGTATGCAGAATGTGCGCCCTTTTTCCCTATTTATTGTCTACTAGTACTTGGATATTTTCTATGAGATTTTGCATGAAGGCGGTAGCGTGTCATTTCATGCGATCCTTTATAGAATGTCAAGCCCACACAAAGTCTCTTCGTATTTTCTGCTCTTCCTTTACAGTTGTTTATCTTGTCTTCCTTCGCTTGAGCTATAGACTTTATTATTACGTCTCTCACAGTAATTTTTGACATCTTGTCTATGCGCGCATGGGCAATAAGAGTTCATCTTACACCCGGGCTATGCGCGCATAGGCAAGCTGCTACTAATATTAATTTAATTAGTTAGTGTACTTCCTTACTTAATACATGCACAGTAGGTGTGGTGCATGTCTGTTTCTGAGTACAGGTCTTTGTTCATTTGTAGCATGGACGGCAGCCACTCAAGAAAACGTTTTTTTATCTCCGCCTGCAAATCTTTCATTATTACCTCGAGGCGGATTCAGCACCCACACAAAGCAGTGAAGACAAAGATTTACGCGACATACCGTCCCTTGATAGTCCATCTGGAAGCTTTGTTTCTCCGTCGCCACCTACACTTAATGCGCGGGTCTACCTCGTTTCAAACTCCTTCGCCAACACACGTTCTACAGTATGCTTAGAATACTATCTCCCTCACTTCGACAAGGCGTTTCCTCGGCCTCACCTACTCACACCACCCACTCAATTTTTGAAACTCCTTCACCTCTACAAGAATTGCACAGTTCATTGCCAAACAAATAGATTCTGCAGAGAGACCTCTTCAGCGTGCAAAAGGCCCCTCGTTAACCCAAAGGGTCGCTGAGGATGACCTACAAATATTAAGGAGAAAGTCTAGAATATTGTTTCCATGTTCCTCGGTTGAGAGCGAGAAGGTTAACGACACAACTATTGAAGACGAGCCTTTTTGTACTCCAGAAAGACCTACCATACGCTCCAGCCAGAACAACAGCCCCGCAGAGCTTTCGACTCAGAGAAATCCATACAGCAGTGCAAAAAGATTTAAGAGGGACCCTACAGTAAGGGCATTTAGGACAGTTTTGCGTAATCGGTTAATGGGATTAACTTACATCAGGCAGCTGAGGCGTCTGGCTTGTTGTCAAAAGAAGTGTATAATGAACTTCCCTTTTTCGTCCTTAAGGCAAACAAGACAATCCTTCTTGTCAATGTCTAAAGGTGACCAGGAATCCTACCTAGCATATCACGTGGGGCCTGAACGAGGCGACAGTTTTTCATACTACGTGTTGAACGTAACTATTTGCCAGCTGGCTTTCAAAAGAATACATGCCATTGGAAGTCGTCGCATGTCAAGGGTACAAAAACGGTTAGACAGAAATCCATTTATTGACGACTACTGTCACCCAAAGAAAGTAGTTGGTGTGCATTCCGAAGCAAAAGTATAGTTGGTGGGCTTCTTTGACTCAAACTGTGAGCGGCTACCCAACAGTCCTGTTCATCATCTTACGGACAGCATTACCAAGAAAGAAGTCTACATCATGTACAAAGATCTTTTCCAGTCTTCAAGTCAGTCGTTCATATCCTACTCTTACTTCTTAAGATTGTGGAAGCAAGAATTCAATCTTGTTAGGATCCCAAAAAGGCATCGGTTCTCAGTATGTTCTACCTGTTCTGTATTGAAGGAGAAAAGGTCCATGGCAAAGTTCTGTTCTACACGTTCTTTGTTTCAAAGTACTGTTCCCATATCTATGCGCTCGTAACACAGTTTAACTAGATTTGTCTTTTGTCTATGCGCGCGTAGCACAGTTTATAAAGCAAGGATTCTGGTCTATGCACGCATAGCGTGCTTCCTGTTTTCTGATCGCTTGTCTATGCGCGCATAGCATGCTTCATGTATCCTGGTCGCTTGTCTATGCGCACATAGCGAGAAACCAAATATGGGTCATTGTGTCTATGCGCGCATAGCAACGCAAGTGACAGTGTGATATTGACAAATGTCTTTGGTTGCAGATCAAATAACTCAACAATTATAGGAACACAGAGAGGCTCAAGCCCTGGAAAGAAAGAAGCTTGCAAAACACAGAAAAAAAGCTTTGGAGAGGCCTCTTGAATACATGTCTGTGGTAGTAGATGGCATGGATCAAAAGAAGACGTCCCTTCCTCGTTTTATAGATGTTCCTAAAGATTTAGATGAAGCTGACTTCTTGAAGTTGCATCTAGTTGGTGCTTTAGGTTTTCAGGGCGTGGTAAAGTGCAGAGTATTTTTGACGTACCCAAATATACACAGTGATCCTAACCTCACGGTGACAATACTGAACAAGATTCTTCTGGCAACGGAGAAGTTGCCTTCAGTGCTCTACATACAGCTAGACAATACAAGTAGGGAAAACAAAAACCAAGTTCCATTTGCCTACTGTGCAATGCTGGTCCAATTAGGTATCTTCAGAAAGGTCAAGGTTGGCTTCTTACTTGTTGGCCACACAAATGATCAAATAGACCAAATGTTCAGTCGATTTTCTGTAAGGTTGTGCAGGAAAAAGGCATTTTGTCTGTACTCCCTGTGCAGTGTGATCGAGAAACAATCCAACTCCAGTGTGAATTTGTTTTCCAATGACAGTCTGACACAGGTCCTGCTATTTACAAGTTGAATAATTTGATCTTTCAGCATCATGTGAAGTTCTTTCTCAAAGAAGGTAATGCAATTCTTCAAGGAAAAGCACTTTGTAACTTCTGCATCCTGGCTTCCAGAGGCAGGTTACAATTCTTGAGACGTGTTCCTGAAGTTAAAGAAATGAGAAGAGCCATTCAGCAGCCACTGAAGAGTGCCATAGACAACACTGAGAAGAACAAGAACAAGAATCCTCTTGTCTCACTATCCAGCATGGAGAAAAGCATAAGTTCGTGTTTTAAGTACTGGTGGAAGAAAAAGGCTGGTGGGAGAATTTCTTTGAAACCATGAAAGACGTGACCAAGTCCTTAAACAACATCACTTTGGAGATTCCTTTTTGTTGGCCTGGTAGCCAAACCTCTCCTCCTGCTGAGGATGCCCAAGGAATTGCAGAAGAATCTGTTGTCTGCAATACTGTTATCAACGAGGAGCCCGTTGATCATGCAATGTACCTGGGATCTCGACGTGCACTCAAGAAAAAGGAAGGTCAAACTCCAGAGAAACTTGCAAATCGAAAGGGATGCTAGTAGTTGTACCTTCAACTGACGATGACGAAGAACGTCCTTTTTGGATTGCAAGGGTTAAAGACTCTGGTATAAAAGTTCACTGGTATGCCACTAAGGATACAGATCCATTTGTTGGTCGGTATGATCCTGTGATAATTCCTTTTAAGAAGGGAAGGAAAACAATGAATAAGAATCACTTAGACAACCTGGACCTAGCTGAAACTCAAGTCTTGGCTTACGATTTTACGTTAAAGGTTGATAACAGACTCTGCAGAACAACAGTAAACTTGCTGAAGTCTTTCTGCGAGGATAGCGAGGACGAAGCTGAACAAGATGAGGATAGCGTTCCGGCGGTTAGCTCTTCCACCACTTCAAGCGACAATGAGGAGAGTGTCAATGAGGAGAGTGATGACCAGTCTGAAGGAGTTGATAAGTACAAAGACATTCCAATACATGCTCTTCTTAAAGGCCATAAGCTACTCGTGTAATTTGAGTATTTGTACAGCTGTACATGACTAGTTTGTACAATGTTTGTCTTTCAAACTTAGGATCCCTGCTATGCGCGCATAGCATTTTGCAATTTTTGTTTCTTTTGTGTTTTTTATTTTTGTGCCTTGCCCATGCGCGCATAGCATGTGTGCTGCTCCTTGAGCAAAAAAAAATGCATACGGCTCCATTTTAATGTTTTTGTCTTTAAAATTTGTCAAGAATTTGTTGTTGTTTCATTTTGCCACTTTTTGAATGTGTCCCGAAAACAACTAAATTAGATTATTATTTTTCTGCCTAAAATGGGGATGCCAAATTAACAAGACGCCAACTTTTTGGTAATTTTGACCCCTAAAATAGCTACCAAATTCGTAAATTTAGGGTCATTTTTTTAATTGACCCCCCAAAAGTGGCTGAATTTAAGGGTATTTTAGGAAATCTTTGAAAGATGCTTTTTATTAGTGCAAACGCAAGTTATTAGTGCGTTTGCATCGTCACGTTGTTCATTACCTTCTAGGGGTGTATATTACTCTAGCAAAATTTGTTGCCATGCTATGGTGAATGGGAGATATTTTTCTTCCATTTTCAATCTGGTATGCTCGACGAAATATACCACTTACATGTGATTATATTATATAATAATAGCATGTTGCTCTCTTTAGTTATAGAGGAGGTTGCTGCAAGGGAGAGCTTTTCTAAGGACTTGCTACAAGCATATGCAGTGCAATGAAGTCATATGCCATAGAAAAGTGTGCCCTGCATATCGACTAACGTCTATATAACATGTAAGCTGAAGTTTGTTACCTTGGCTTGGGTGTACTGGATTGCATACTTATTTAGGACTAAGCTTGCCTATTATATTATAATCAAAAGGGAAGCATTTGATAATAAAAAATGGATTTGTCTATCATGGTATTATACGACATCAATGAATATTTTGATCCTTTCGTATCACTAAGCCGGAATTCTTTCTAGTTTTCTTGTTATTTAGGCCTCGAAGGAGCACGACATTTTTCTCTCTTAAATAGAAATCATATATTAAACAATGACTATATGATTCCCCCTCAAAACACATAATAATAATAATGACTATATTATTCCCCCTGAAACCTCCTTTGGTTTGGGTGCATGTGTCAAACAAGGGGTGAATGTAATGGTCGTGTTGAAGCCCCGAAGGGGTCAAAAATTTTAGAAATAACACAGACCATTACATCACACAGTTTCAAATTAAATTCCCCGGTGCATATCCACACGGGGGTGACTCTGGGCAAGGAGAGCCGTTCTTACACTTGCAACACCATATAATACACATATGAAATCAGAACCATTTAATATAATACCTCAAATCTTATAGTATTTTTTAAACCTCATTATACAGTATACAAAAGCTTGTACAAGCATACCCTACAAACGAGGATCGCTATGTATGGTCAAGATTGTAGAATAACTTAGTAATATGTCCATCCGACAGCTCTCGATGCTCGGAGTCACCCCCCGTGTGAATATGCACCCAAACCAAAGGGGGTTTTAGGGGAAATTTAATTGAAACTGTGGAATGTGGTTTGTGCATCTATGGATGGTAGGATAGTTTATTTAAACAAGAAATTTATCACAACTGCCAAGGCCACCCAAAACATTTTTTTTGTTCGAGTTAGTGCAAAAGATGCCCTATGCAAAAGATGCCCTATGCAAAAGATAAACCTTGTGTATAAGATAATCGGTGTTAAAGAAGAAAACAGCAAAATGCGTGTGCACTTCGACATACATTGATATTTCACTTATGTGGGAGTTGACCTTCATGATTTTATCTCGTGCAAACATTGGTGTTCGAACTTCATGATCTTCCAAATATTGGTGTGACCACGAGATCCCCACTATAGAGCACAATTTCAAGCTTAAAGAACTTCTCGATCCCGTAATTCAATGGGAAATATTTAGGAGGTCATGTTTAATGATAAATATTTAATTGATACATGTAGTATTTTTTCATAGTGGATTCTCTCATAGTGAATTTGACTTGACATTCATACTAATGTAGGACACCAGGTGATAAGCCAGGTCTCATTTTTCTTAGTGTTTGGTTTGACATGTGCATATCATCCTCCATTCTTGTTGCCTTGGCATTTTTAGCGAAGTAGATGGTATCGAGGACTCGTGGCCTGTAAACAGAGAAAAAGATTGCAATGCGGAAAAATTAGGAAGGGACATCGATATTGAGATGCAGGGTAATCACATTGACGAGTTTCATCTTACAATTTTAAAGTTTACTTTTCTTATTTGTTAATGAACGTAAGAAATGATTCGCCTAAAGTTTAATGCATTGGTGCAATAGCTTCGAAACTAAGACAAAGACATTGCCCACAATGCTAGACATTAGTTGCTCATGTCTCAATCGACCAAAAAGCATTATATGACATAAGATTATACATCTTTAGAAAAGTAGGAAGGATAAAGAAAAAGTGTGTATTGAGTTCGAGTACAAACTACGACCTGCCTAGTACATGAATGATACACAGAACTGCTGAAGTATAAAAACTACGGCGCCGCCCTGTACCAATGATGTAATCATACATAGAGGGAACAAATGGCACAATGATGGAATGATGCATAGAAGGGGACAAGTGGCACAATGCAGTAAGACAACTTGTGACAAAGTGATGGTGGCAAGGCAAGTAATAATTGAAGCACCACTATACATTTAGGTCATTGCAATGGGGAACGGTTCATGAAAAAAGAGTTAGGCAAAGGGGGGCTTTTCTTTGGAAAAGCACACAACTTTAACAGAGTAGGGGGATGTGAGGAGATTCTTTGGTAATTCTTGCGCGTGCCCAGTATCTGCAAAGTGCAAAGTGCAGGAACTTCGTAACCCCATAGTGGATGGACCACATACCTTTGGTCAGGGCACCATATACACACTCTTTTACTTCATGCCAAATCACATAACTTATATGGCACATTGGAACAATCCCTATAGCCCTGTCGCTCATCGAATACCTCCAAGCCTCCATACCTATCGATTGTGCAATATTAGCTCATCATTCCTGGCATTTCTCTACATTCCTTTGTCTTCTAGCGCGCGGTGTCAATGTTGCATTTAGCATATAATTTGGCAATCTTTTGCACTCTTATGCAATAGAAGTGTGTCATTTTTGCATGCAATATTTTTACATTATGTCAACATGGTGGGCATGTGTATATTTGCATTTTTTATTCATAATCTTGGGTGTATCATTAGTATGCATAGACTGTGGGAAAGTAGTCCCATCAAGCAATGCAGCAAGCATAAAAAAAATGGAGAAAGGGTTTCTGAAATGGGTTGCATTAATCGGCTCGCTTAGGCACTCCACGTTTAAGACTGCAAAAAATAAAATTGTGGCTGCAGCGGAAATAATTGTAGATCAATATCCGGGGTATGGAGATGTGACGACGATACAGGAAGCTGTGGACAGTGTTCCTGAGTATAACACAGAAAGGATAGTGATTCAGATAAATCCCGGGATTTACAGGTGAAGGAAAAATGCTGCTGCAGGAAAATGCTTGCAAAAACTGAGTTTCTGTTTTGGGTTTGTGTTTTTTTGCAGAGAGAAAGTGTCTGTGCCATGGAACAAGCCTTACATTACGTTTCAAGGATCTGGAGCATTGGACACTGTAATAGAATGGAATGATACTGCCAGATCTCCGGGACCAGACGGAAAGCCAATGGGCACATTTTCGAGCCCCACAGTTGCAGTCTATGCTCCATATTTCATCGCCAGGAACATCACATTTAAAGTAAGAGTCATTTTTTTGGGTGGAAAAGGAGGGATTTTGTTTGATTGGGCAGTGTTTGCTGCAGAATTTTGCCCCGTATTATTCGGTGGCCCAATCCGGGGACGAGGGAAAACAAGCGGTGGCTTTGAGAATTTCCGGCGACACTGCAGCTTTTTTCGGCTGCCGGTTTCTTGGCGCCCAGGATACTCTTTATGACCATAAGGGACGTCATTACTTCAGAGATTGCTATGTTGAAGGCGCTGTGGACTTTATTTTTGGAAATGGCCTGTCTATGTATCATGTGAGTTTTTCCATTGTTTCAAATTTACCCTAATTTCCAGATTAGAAAATCTTTGTTTCACATGTTAGGCTAAGCTAATTTGATCCAGGCTCTTTCTATTTGCAATTCTAAATGTGCACCATCTTTGTGCTACTAATATCCTTGTTTCAACTGTACAGGGATGTCACTTGCATGCAATATCAATAGGAGCAGGAGCTGTAACTGCACAAAAAAGAACAAACAAAACCGAAGATACAGGATTTTCATTTGTCAATTGCAGAGTTACAGGATCTGGGATGATATACTTGGGACGTGCTTGGGGTTATTTTTCACGTGTGGTTTATGCTTATACATACATGGATAAAATTATTGTTCCAAAGGGATGGTACAATTGGGGTGACCCTGATAGAGAGCAGTATGTATTCATTTATTTCCAATCATCTATAAAAAAAAATATATTAGCTACTAAAGATTGATATACACAAATAATAGTTCATGTTGAGTAATTGCTCTCATGATCTAACCTTAAGATGGTTATGTTGCAGGACGGTCTTCTATGGCCAATATAAGTGTTTTGGACCAGGGGCAAACCATGCACAACGAGTGGTGTGGTCACATGAGTTATCATATCAGGAAGCTCAACCCTTCTTAGCACTGAGCTTCATTGATGGTGGTGAGTGGCTACAACTGACTTAATTTGTAAAGAAGCAAGCATACGTAGAGTTTAGATTAGAACATCCCCAAAAGATGGTTTGGGTTTAGAAAGCTCATAAATAGTATTAACATTCTTCTATATGTAAATAGATAGAGAACTAATATCCAGTTTTACTTCTGTGAAAAGATTTATTCACTTGTTAATAGAAATTTATAAAGCTTATGAATAACGTGGTCAATTTAAAATATTAAACTTGCAAAAGTATTCCTTCAATATTACACTGCGGTTTATTTAAGATAGCTATGGAATGGAATATACCATAGTTTGCTAGCTAAGCACAAATAATAAACATGTTTGCATAGCATGAGATTCCAGAAAGCAGTACTTGTTTGTACAACATTTTGATTATGCAAACGATGGAAATAAGCATCCTCTTGCACAAGCTTGAGCTACATAATCAACCTACATTATTACATATTAGAATAGAATAGAATAGAATAGAATAGAATAGAATAGAATAGAATAGAATAGAATAGAATAGAATAGAATAGAATAGAATAGAATAGAATAGAATAGAATAGAATAGAATAGAATAGAATAGAATAGTTCAACATCCACAAAGACCAAGAAGCCATGGGACCTATACAATGGCCTAGTATAACCATTACTACTATGACAACATATTTATAAATCAAGCGGAGAGGAGGGAGGGGGGTGAAAGGTAGCTTCACCATCAAACCACGGTTAAGTTTTCTCAAACTGCTTATGAGTACATTCATTAGGCTTTACCACTTGCCATACAAGTGAGTTCATCTTGAGAGGGTTCATCAAAAATAAAGTCGAGGTTGGATTTTGCGGTTGAAATAGAAGTTAAATTGGAATTTTTTCTGTGATTCTAAATCGTTCTCCCTTCCTATGATGTATTGCTAGGGAAGGAAAATTGGGTGCTTCATTTTCGAGCTCTAAAACTTGCTCCTAACTAACACGAATTGAAATTGGAAACTTGAATCGCTTTAGTATAATAGAGCACGACTTAATTTATTATGGAAATGGCTATTATATAGAGCTTCATGTGGGGTGCTACATGTCATACTCTAGTGCCAAGGTTGGATGACCAGGTGCTAATGATGGTCGTTAGTTCGACTGTATAAGAATATAACTATCTTCATTGTAAATGAATAATCCTTTCTTTCATAATATTGCAATGTAAATTTATGTTTTTCGTCTAAATAATGCAATCACTCCTAATAGAATGGAATGGAATTATTTTTATTATCCACGAAGACCAATTGACATATAGAAAAGTAGTAAAGAGATGTTACACCCAAATATTGTCAGACCAAATTTTGTAAATATTGAACATGTTATAGATGAATACACTTCTCAAAAATAATCTCCAAATCGAGCCAAATTTTATTTATCAAGCAACTAAATTACATGCTACAAGTTTGGTTCCCTGGAAGTACAAGCCTAGTTCTAATCATATGTTCTCAAGAGAAAAACTCAAACAAATCATAATTGTCTGCTTACACTTCTCAAAAATAATCTCCAAATCGAGCCAAATTTTCTTTATCAAGCAACTAAATTACATGCTACAAGTTTGGTTCCCTGGAAGTACAAGCCTAGTTCTAATCATATGTTCTCAAGAGAAAAACTCAAACAAATCATAATTGTGCCTTACACTTCTCAAAAATAATCTCCAAATCGAGCCAAATTTTCTTTATCAAGCAACTAAATTACATGCTACAAGTTTGGTTCCCTGGAAGTACAAGCCTAGTTCTAATCATATGTTCTCAAGAGAAAAACTCAAACAAATCATAATTGTCTGCTTACCTAAGCTTTTCAAAAACAAATGCCAGTGTCAGTAAGAGTTAATTTTGCAATAAGCACAACACAAGAAATTATTAAAATCCAAGCTTACTTACCTCCCCTGAATATAAGTATATGTTGAAACCTCTGCAATGTATCAGTGCATGTGGGCATTGAGATTACAGTGGTCGCATGTGGCCTAGTCTAATTGCAAAATGCACAGTGGCAATTTAAAATAGGGGCATAAATGGATACAGTTAATTTAGTTGCTAAGGTGGTCTTGGGAACTAAAGGGGGCTGCCCATAAACTGTGCAGATACAAGCAGAATCCTTGCCGCTGGAGCTGCACGCATCAAAATTCAACGAGGAAGGCTCGTTGGACAACTTGCAAGGTAGCGAATCTGACGGTCTAAGGCTACGTTCCCATGCGCCTCCGACCGGACTCAAGATTCAAGGCAAATAACCGGAGAGTTCAGAAACCCCCCTCCATTTCAATACAATACATTTACAATACAATACAATACAATACATTTCTGAAAAATCCGAGCCAGCCTTGGAAGTTGATCTCAAATTTTGAAGTTAAATATGAACATGGGAACTGGCTCGACTTCAGGTTGACAAGAAATTTCGAAGTCCGGTCTGTTTCATGGGAACGTAGCCTAAAACTCAAGCAAAAATATGGTCAGGCAGAAAACTTACAGCAGTTCAAAGCAAGCAGGGTCTGCACTCCATCTTCGTGCATCAGATGCCCATCTATCATGCCCTCTATTTTTGCATTAAAAAACAATTTTATACTTATGATTCAAGGAGGATCTGATGAGCGGATCATGGGCTGCGGTGAGCGAATCATAGCCTGAGGTGGGCAGTTTTCTTGAGCGGTAGATGGGCAGATGCACGGATTATGGAGCCCCCCTCCCCCCCTCCCCAATTATAGTTTGGTAGCAAATTACAAAGGGATAATGCAAACCCTAATGAGTCCAGAAAATGAAATTGGTGAGCACCCCTAAAATCGGGGCAATGACCATCGTGGTTCCATCGTATCTAAATCTGCAGGCCATGTGGCTTTGCAAATAAAAAATGCAGTGGCAGCAAAATGGGTTACAGGTCGGACGACAGAGAACAGAAAGAAGAGCTATGGCGGACAAGCAAAGGAGGAACTGCGCAAAATTGGTACCTTGGGATAGGTGACAGGTTGAATTGTGGGAGGTTTCTTGATAGCAATTCAGAACATGGGTGACGTCTACAAGGGTTCTTGCCTTCTGTCGTAGAGCAAATTACAACAACTGCTTGTGGCAGCCTACTAGCATAAACCTAAACTAAACCCAACAAATACTGTCAGACCATCTCTCTTATGTTATCTAGTGGCCTGTATGGAAAGATGAGTAAGCATAGTTCTAGATTGGTAGGCTGGCAGCAACCCATTCCATAGCTGGACTATTCATACATCCCATAGTTCCTTCTGGACTGTACCTAGACTACTGTGGTCTGGTGAGAGGAGCGTCTCACATTGGTATGGGATAGTGTCATAGGATATCTAGCTAAAGTATCATATTGATACTTAACTCTGCAAGATTAGATGCATTTGATACTTAACTCTACAAGATTAGATGCAGAGGATCTTTATGTGTGGCTTGTCTAGCATAGAACCATATGGGAGAGTGATGGATGTTACCAATAGTCTAGTAGCTCAGGTTCTTATGGTGCTTGCAATTTCATTCCTTATAATGGATCCATCGACACGAGGGCCTAGATGACGTATTATTTAGATATGATCAAGCGAATGCTATGGCATGTGCAGTGGACTTCATATGTGTGTTTCTTGCAACTAGTCAGTTAGTCAGTCATTGCTTTATTTATGCTACTGGATAACTATAGACAGACCCATGACTTAATTCTGGAAAAATTAGGGCAGGCCCGAGATTTCTAAGTTTTTAAGTAACACTCCTAGCCTACTCATAGAAAACTCTGAAAAGAACTTTGAGAATAAGCATAAAAACCATTGATTGTATTGGTGTAAATATTGAGGTTGTATGACCAAAAATTCCTAATATGCAAAGGATAATATTTGAGCAAAATGTAAGCATAGTATGCCCTCTGTCAAAGTTTCGCTCCCATTATCTCTCTACTCTCTTTCTCTCTCTCTTTCTCTCTCTCTTTTTCTTTTTTAAATCTTAAGCCATGTAGAGAAGCTTCGTGCTTCGTCATTCTTGAAGGGATCGATTTCGGCTTAGAATACCATAAAAAAAATTATTCACGCTTGACATCAACAAGTTTGAAGTAGAGACCTCCCCTCCATGGTTAGTGGAATTGCACAACAAACAAAGCCCAAGGTTAGGTATCGTGGTTCACTACAAGAGGATGGGTTTATAGTGTCAAACCTTGTGTCAAGACATTTGGAGAGTGGCAGCTTTGTGACAAATGCTATGTTCTTGACACAAAGTGCTTCCCTTATGTCAAAATTGTGTCATGGACTTAGTGTCAAATATTTCATCAAAGAAATAGCATTTTCTTGTCAAGTTTATATTACACTTTATGTGCATTGTTGCAACAACTTCTAAATAGTGTTGTACCTGAGTTGTGGCAATCTTTGCTTAAGACTTGTAACAAAGCATTATTCAATATTATAACGAATACTTTGATGGAATTGTGTTGAACATTCATACATCATTATCATACAACAACATCTAATTTGAGACAATTTTAAATCGATTTTGCATTGATTCCATAACGATAATGAGGAGTATTAATAACTATATATATCAAATAACTTAATATCATAGGAATAATGGCAATGCCGTTAACAATACTAACCAATGCTATGTGAATGCATCAATTTGTTCACATAGATCATGTTGAATGTCGTCTATCTCATCATCATCGAGATACAAATGTAAAGCCACACCTGTAATTGCTTCTGAATGATCATTTGCATGTTCTATAGCCTCTTCATCTTCAATGTAGTCCTCATTATGAATGTCGACTGGCGAATCGAATGGAGATCGGAGCACATAATTTGCTTCCTTATCAATCCCATATCTCTCTGGAACTGTCAATGGTGATTCTAGAGGAACCTGTACGTCATTATTATACTCAAAGGGCAAACCACCATGAAAATAACCATCTCCTTTATACACAGCTTGCCCTTCACTATCGATATCATCTTCCACATGCAAGGATCTTTCTGCAACTTCAACTTCACTTTCTTCTAATCTAACATCATATTCTGCATCATGCAATAATGGCTCGCCATCACCATCACCATCACCATCACCATCACCATCACCATCACCATCACCATCACCATCACCATCACCATCACCATCACCATCACCATCACCATCCCCATCCCCATCCCCATCCCCATCCCCATCCCCATCCCCATCCCCTTCTATATTATTTTCAGTTACAGATAAATCAATCACACGTCGGCTCCTTGGTTGACAATGTACAACAATCCACCACTTTGTGTCATTAGGATTTTCATGAATAAATATCTGCTCAACTTGACTTGGAAAGACAAATGGTTCTTTCATCTCAGGCAATACCTTTGAGGAATCTACTTAAAATCGATGGATGACTCCTAAGTGTCCTCCCACCACCTCTGTATATAACTTTGAACCAAATAAGTGCCTTCAAGATATTCACATGGAAGCTACGATAGTCCAATTCAATGATATCCGTTATGGTTCCAACATAGTCAAGATTACTTTCGGAAGGTTGCGATCCCCGCTAGATTGGCTTTTACGTTCAAATTGTGCAGTAATGCCAGAATCAAATGTAACCCTATGTTTGTCAACACTGCTAATGCGGAAGTGGTGTCCATATGCCCACATTGAAGTATAAAAGCGAGCCTAATATAAAAAATAAAGAAATATTATTATAAGTAAAATGTCACGAAAATAAAACTAAGCATCAAGATTTACAATTACGCACCTTCCTACTGCAGCCAAGGGCAATCTCGTAATCATCATCTGATATCACTTGTCCACTTTCTTTAGCTTCATCCATACGAGCCAACAACCATGTGTTATCGATAACATCCGCAAAATAGACCGATCCCCGACAACCTATCTTCTTTAGCAACTTCATACAAGTCCCTCCATGGTTGTAAGCTTGCAGTATTATTAATGACAAATGTGCTTATTGCGTGAAGCATGTCATCGCTCAAATTTCGTTCTATTCCCTTGCCTTGTAATACTTCTGACGTGATCTCCTTGGGTTCTTCCTTTTCCCATAATTTAGGACCATCAGGATGGCATGAGCTCGTGGCATCATTTAGATAAAAAAGTGTTTCCTGTACAAGATGCCCTTCAGCCATGCAACCCTCCGGTCTTGCCATTTGGCGCACAAAATCTTTGAGCACCTTCATATAACGCTCTAGAAAAAACATCCACCTGCTAGGAGCAGGTCCAGCCAATCTAATCTCATTTGGGATGTGTATTAATAGATGTACCTGTAGATGTAAGTATGCTATTAATTTACACTTAGAATTGCTACGAATACATTACTGTAGTTGCATAAAAATATGTTTACTTGTACCTGTAGGTCAAAAAAACTGGTGGGAAATTCTTTTTCAATGTCACAAAGCAATAGAATCACTTCCTCCTCCACATTTGATATCTCAGCCACTTCAATTTCCTTTGAAGATACCCATCTTGCAAATTTACCCAATCGATATATAATGCTCCTCACTTGTGGGCTCAAGAAGTCTCCTATCACACATGGTAGTATATGCTGCAGCAATGTGCATGAAGTATAATTAAATATGTTGCAATATAAATTATGAGAGAGAGAGAGAGAGAGAGAGAGAGAGAGAGAGAGAGAGAGAGAGAGAGAGAGAGAGAGAGAGAGAGAGAGAGAGAGAGAGAGAGAGAGAGAGAGAGAGAGAGAGAGAGAGAGAGTCAAAATTATACCTGAAGGAACTTATGCCAATCATGCGATTTTAATCCTGTGAGGCTACCCTTTTTTGTAAATGCCTTTCGCAAAGAGGCCCCATATCCAGTTGGGGTGCGCACCTTTGCTATTCTCTTGTTCACTTCAACAAGTTGCTTCTTCTCTAAAACCCATGAGCCATGTTTCCATGTTAAGGTTTTTCTGCCTTTCCTCTCGATAGGCCAATACTTTTTTTTGACTTTCTGCTCTTTGAGATCCATTCTTGCAGCCAATGTTTCCCATTCTCCTGTTAAATGATTCCATAGGGAATGACTGACATTTTTGAAGATGTGCATCGGATCAAGTAAATGTACCACCTCCAAGTCAGTCCAATATTCCAACCTATAAAATATAGATAATCTCTTCATTCCAGGAGGAAGTCCTACATTTGCATCTCCATAACTTGTCAGGTAATTCACATGGGGATTCATTTGCTGCCAAGCATCCAACCAATCGCGAGGTGTCCATCGCTTTGGCTTTGGTGTATCATCAGACCCACGTGCATGATGGCCCTCTGTCAAGTATTTCTTATGCCCAATATATATTTGTTTTTTCAGATGTTTTGACCTATAAGACGTTAAGCTGGTCCCACAAGTTGGACATCCACATGCACCACTTGTTTGCAGTCCTGCAAAGGAGAATACAAAGTAAATTGTAAGAATATTACTAGTTAAAGTTTGATATAATTTTGCATTATACAAGTACATCACACCTGAAGCTTCAGAAAAACCTGGATAGTCATGAAGAGTAAAGCACAACATTCCATGGAATGTAAAGTCATGTGGACTTTTAGATATGTCATACATATGCACTCCCTTCCATAAAATCTCAAGTTCTTCCACCAAAGGTTCTAGGTAGACGTCCATATTCTTCACTTTATACTTCCCTAATTATTATATTTCATGCTTAATACAAAATATCCATGCTTAATATATAGTGGTATAAATAAATTTGAATTAAAATACGTACCTGGAATAATTAGTGTCAACATGATATGGCCAGGCTTTGTTGCCATCCATGGTGGAATATTATAATTTATAATTGTCACAGGCCACACGCTATGTGAAGATGATCTAGAACCCCATGGGCAAATACCATCAATCCCTAGTCCAAGCCTAATGTTGCGGGGTTCCGATGCAAATATAGGCCACTTTTCTTCTATCTGTTTCCACAAGGCCCCATCTGCAGGAATCCTCATTTTTCCATCAGTACTGCGATGGCGAGCATGATAGTCCATGAGTTCAGCAAGTGATGATGATCGAAATATACGATGAAGGCGAGGGATTATAGGCATGTGACGTAATACCTTTCGTGCCACCTTTGTTTTTCTACCTTCTTCATATCGCGCTTCCTTGCATTTTGGACACGATTTCTCATTTGCATAGTCATTGCGGAATAACACGCAATCATTAATGCATGCATGCACGATGTTATACTCCAATCCAAAATATCGTAATAACTCTCTAGCTTCCCGCCTAGATTTTGGAAGACAGTGTCCATCTGGTAATATCTTATCAAGCAAGCTATAAAAATAACGAATAGTCATACTTCTATAATTTCCACATGTACATGAAACAAAAGAATGACTTGCCTATACATACCTGAAAAGTTCAGACACACTGTTGTTGCTCCAACCAACTTTGTGTTGGAGATTTAGAATAAGCATACAAGTGGCAAGGCGAGAAACACGAGCATTTGGAAACAATGGTGTGCTTGCCTCGTCATGGAGATATGATGCCTTTTCCTTATGTAAGTCGTCATCAACATTACTCGCATGTGCATCATTATCATTTTCACATCCGTTGGCTTCATTGCTTATTGGAAAGAAATCTATAATGGTATTATGAATGCCTTCCTCACCAATGAAAGCACTTTGTGCACCAGACACTTCATCTGAGGACTATATAAACCACATAAAATAGGATCAGACTATAAAAAATTATAACAAAACAAAAGAAAATAAAATAAAAATAGATGTGTTGTGCATAATAAAGCAAATTCTAAATTATGTATGCAAATACTTATAAGATGGCCAAACATTTATATCTAGGCAAATATATAGTAAAAAGAAATTGTTTAATATAGGAGCCAACTTACGCATTCTTCATCTTGTTCGGGGTCACGTCCTTCATCAAGTTGGCTTGGTCGAGTTTGACAAAGACCAAACCTTGCTTCATGTTGTTGACGAATCTGATAGGAACGACTAATATTGCCTTTACATTTGTTGCACCAACAAGTGCGCCGTTGGAGATAGAAAGCTGTGTGTGGGTCTCGTCTTGCTCTTTTCCTATTTGGTTGAGATGATGAAGATGATGGGGAGGATGAGTCTGATAAAACTCCACGTGATGAAGAAGAAGAAGATTTTGCTAAGAAGCGACGCGACAAGCAAATGCCCCTGACATTGCCACTAGTGCTAGAGCTCGACATTGTTTTTAACCTGCTCAGTGGTTAACCTGCTCAATGGCTCAGTGTCTACTTAGATAATTTTCTTGATGTATAAGGAAAACATAGACATTTAATATAGGAGTACAAGCTCTCTAGCTAGTAAATGAGACAATTAGGTTCGTTATTGTTTCTCACCTCCAAATCAGCTAGACCATGCTCCTTAAGACAACACATGGTTTCGTTCACGTTTCCACATGCATGAATGACACCCTATGAGCCAACATCCCCAAACAATAAAGGGTTATGAAATTAAGAAATAGAATTGTAGTTTGAGTTATGAAATTGTAAGAAATAGTGTTGTAGTAAAAAAAAAAACAAAGAAAAAAAAGAAGGGGGCTACACAAAATATTCTACGAATCCAAAAGGCAAGAAGGAGAATGACAGTGGGGAAACAAAGGAAATAAAGGACAAACATAGACATTTAACATAGAAGACAAACATAGACATTTGATATAGGAGTACAAGCTCTCTAGCTAATAGACGAGACACAATTAGGAACATGACAAACATAGACATTTGATATAGGAGTACAAGCTCTCTAGCTAATAGACGAGACGCAATTAGGAACATCATTTTTTCTTACCTCCAAATCAGCTAGATCATGCTCCTTAAGACAATGCACATGGACTCTCCTTCACACTGAGAATAATCCCAAGTAAGTTGATTGATCAATGGGTGAGCATCACATGAGGTCAAGCTTAAAGTTAAATTTGCCTAATTATAGAGAATGATGATCTAAACTCTAGACCCTAACTTGATAAAATCTGTGTTGATCTTAGTATGATACTTTAGAGCTTTTTCACAACTTAACATAACAAATAATGCATCATGCTAGACTACTCTTTGTACATGTATTTAATGCACACATTATTCAATCAAAAATGGCAAAAGACATAGCTAAATTGCCCCTTGGATCATGTTGTGCATCTCTTTGTACTCTTTATTTTGAATATGACATCTAGATGTGTCATACATCACTTTTATAGTATCTACAAATTAAAATGACATTTAGATGTGTACACATTAACTTATAGTTCCATTAAAAGAAAAACGAAAGTACAAATAAAATATTCAATAATGGGTGGTTTGAATTTTTGGTAATGCTAAGCATTCTTTGGCAATACTAACACGTTCCTACCATTGGAAAGGAGCAAGAAAAAAAAAGGGGGGAAAAGTAGGATGGGAGGGAGAACTTGCTAACGAACACAGAAACAACAAAAACAACAGAAAAATCGATCATTAGTTTAACCAAAAAATGGCGCGGTCAGGCAGGCACCTTAAATCTTGATTCTCCATTTTCGATGGCATTGAGCTCAGTGCTTGCGGATCCTAGCTTCCTTTTCCATCGCCAAACCGTCAGTAAGTAATGAGAAGCAAGTTTTTAGAATGAAAGAAGTTTCTAATTTAGGGTTCCTGGATCGTTAACATTTATTGCTGTTTGTTTTTCTCTCAGTGTCTTCCGATGGATCTGACAAGGGCAAAGGTCGTTTAATGGAGGAGTCCAATGGAGAAAAGCTTCAAAGTTACCTTGCAAATATGCCTGAAGACATCTTGGCTGCTCTGATGGGCGAGTTGGAGAAACGCATTCAAAGGAATTCTGCAATTGATGTTTCAAACAACTCATCTAGGCCATCTGAAAAGCAATCTGATGACTCAAGAGGAAAGAATAGATATTCCACAGAGAAAAAGAAAGGAAAGGGACGGTAAGCTTACTAGCATACATTGTTTATTAATCTCAAACTTGCAGAATGCAGCAATAGCAATTGTAAAGATTATTACATTCATTTTCAAATCAAGTTCATCATGTTGCAGCACCATTTTAATCTTTTCTACTGTACTATTAATTTCACTCATTGTTCATGCCAACCTATTATTGCTCTATAAATGTGGTTTAATTCTTCCAAAATTAGATGTACTTATATTTTTACTTTCTTTTCCAGGTTGAAGCAGCGCCAATGCTCAACTAGTTCATGCAACATGCAAGATGAAGCTGAAACTTCAAAGCAAGGTGCTAAAAGAAAATCGAGCTCTATTATGTTAAATAAGCATGTTGTCTTGAGTGCTTCATCATCTTCTTCTGAGGACGATGGCTCTGATAGCGAACATTCTGATTCCCCTGATTCCCCTGATCTTGAAAAGCAAGTGGTTGATGTTGACTTATCTTACAATGTACAATTCAGGCGATTGTCAAATTCAGAGGTAATTTCTTTGGAATATTACATTTTCTTCATTATTATGTCTGATTGCAGCTGATAGTAGAGGTGAATGGGTTTAGTATATTTATTTTTTGGCCCTGTTATGGCCTACTGCTGTAGCTGGCATCTTTTTGTTCAAGAACCCGTGCATTGCTCAAGCTTTTGGCCGCTTCATCTCTGCAAGCTCTCAATGCTATTGCATCAACAGATCTCGAGACAATACCAAGTTTTTCTGCCATGGGGAGGACATTTTGGCAACTGTGTAACACAACTAGTGCATTTGCAAAACTTTGACCTACATTCGCATCCAAGAATTTCTCTGCCTGGCTTCTCAAGTTGTTTTCAGCATATTCTTCGGTCATTAGAAGATAGTCAGCTACACAATACAGACCTGCCACATTCGAAATGGTAATTTCAATAGGGATACCATAGCAAAACTTTGTTGCCAGCTCAAAAATCTCTGGCCCTCCTGGAATATCAGGAAATTCCATTCTTGCAACATCTGAATTCTTTGCTTCAGCAACAAGTTTTCGACAGCGACCACTCCGCGTCACAAGAGGAAACTTTTGAGCACAGAGGTAGAAGTGGATCAGAATAACAATACAGGTAATGTGAATAAAAGGTAATTCGAAATTCCACATTCCAGTTTAAGTACAGAAGCCTAGCCACTTCAAAATTAGAGAGCAAGATTTTTTAATTTAAATCTGTGAACCCTCCTTGCAGTTAAACAAGTGGATGGAAAAATATTGATAGTCAACAGAAAGGTGATGAAATAGGATCTGAGATCAAGGCTGGGCTTTGTTGATATATAGAATATTTTTGGTTATTCCAGTTATTTTCACAGACCACATGCACTTGTTCTTTACATCTTCAAAACAAATTATTGTATAGTTTGTATGCTCCTGCTGAGAACGAAACCATACCTTATGGAGAGAAAAGTTTGCACCTGCAGCCTCAACTATAACATCGGTTGAAACATCTGCTGACATCACCCTGAAGAAATCATTTCCGGATGATTCATTAAAATTTATCATATTTGTTCTAAATTTGTTCTTAGGGGGTTTGAATGAAAGCAGTTTTGGGTACATGCTCCAGATATTCCTATAACATTTAAAACTCTGCCTCTGCTATTGATCTAGGGTACTGGTCAGTGTGTTGTTCTTGTGTAGGGCCATGAGTGCTGGTAAAGGTAGTTGCATGCACGCTCTTTGGGTTCTTGGTATTTGTTTGCATCATATAGGCTATAAATAGCGGCAGGGGGCTTGCATGCCCATTTAGATACATGCTTATTTTCTCTTAGCTTGATTTCTCTATTGCTAATAAGCTATTCACTTTTAATAATGCAGGTTTGCTTTTTTAAGGGAGAGCTGTTGAGAGATGAAGCTGGAAGGGAGTTTGAGCAGAAAGCCGCAGATGCCTTGAAACTGTATTGCAGGGAAGTGGATAAGCATTTCAAAGAGATAAAACCACGTTATCTCCAGAGGACATTGAAATACATCTACGAGCAGTTTGGTGACGGGTTGAATGAGATGGACATCATTAGATTTTTGAAGAAGAGATGGAGACATTGGAGGTGATGAATTAATCTTTGTCTTCTCTTGCTAATTTTTTATTCTATTTTGAAAGTATTTCTCTTGTTTTAACATGATTTGACATAGGGACAATCTTCGAAGGAATGTTCGTGCTGGAAATGCAGCAAGGCCAATGCAAGTGGATGAACAAGCCTGGAAAAGATTTGTAGAGAGTTGTGACAAGGTTTATCAGCGTCAAAAGGATGCGGCTGCCCATCGGAAAAAAAGACAACAGACTGGTTCTGGTGGACTCATGGCAATCAAAACTAAGTTCGTAAGTGATTATTCTGAAGTTTGTGCTTTAGTTTTAGATACTTTTTTTGTACGTTATCGTTCAGTGATTCTTCAGGCAGTTTTGTGCCTGACATACTTTGGCAAATGATTGAGCAAGAAACAAGCAAGATTTTGCTGGTTAGTTAAAGTTTTTATTGTACTGCAGTAACTTTTGGGCTGTAATAGACTGCCCGAAACCATATAGATCCTTGTTGTTGTGAAGTTCTAGCATTCTTCCAGGTAAGACCTTCTTAGTCTAGTGAATCTAAACCTAGTTTAATGTGGAATTACAGTTCACATAAGAGCCTAGATATGGCATTTCTTAGTTTAATCCCAAATCATGACTACTGCCATGACTGTTGCTCCTGTTATGATACTGGAAAAGCTTAAGAAAGGAGTGCATGTAGACTGGTTGTCTGATCCTTTGGCCACCTCAAAGACTGCATATGCTTACATCTGACCTTAATTGCCTTAAGTGAAGTCTATAGCTTCTGTGGAACTGTTCTTTAATCCTGCACTACTTCCTTATGGCTTAAAAGAATGAGAGCAATGAGCTCATAGTCGTCGATGCGATGGATGCCTTGGTGTCTCCCACAAGCATAAGATACTGTTTTCAAATGTATATATTAAGAACTTGAAGAGTCCACTATGATTTCTTGTTTTTACTATCTCTTCTGCATCTTCCATTCTCTTGCTAAATCTGCCAAAAGCTTCAAGCACATTGTCATTACTGCTCCAGTACTCCCAACCTAGCTGGCCAAGATATAGTTCGTCCAATGCAGTAGACAATATTTCAATGGTAGTCATCACAGCAGTAGCCTCACTTTTGCTTGAAAGACATGAAAGGAAGAACTTTTCAGGATGTTTCATAAGTTCTTTGTATTCGTTGGATCCAGGTTCAGGGATGAGCTTGCTGGTCTTTGTGGGATGATTTGGCATGTATCCAGCATATGCATACTGTCCAAAATTCACTGCAGCATGATGGGCAGATGATAACGATATGATGGTTGTTAGGGTCTGGGTTAGGTTCTCGATTCCATCTAGTTCTGGCCACCATTTTTCATCTTTTTTATCACCATGGCCCACTGTTCGTATTTCAGTCTACCACTGTTGGAGCTCTGTGTCAGATTTAACTGCCTCGTCAATTTGGTAGTATATTTCCACATAATCCTCCACCCATTGTCTGTTGGAGCTCCAGACCTCTAGACCATCTGCAGCATAAGGATAGTCCTCAATTGTCAGCTTCAATCCATGCTTTGCATCAGGAGATCTCATGCATTGCCATTCCCCTGTCAAAATAGATTTTTACTTTGGGTAAATACAGTTTCAAGTTATAGTACAGTACTTTGATGACTACATTGAATGAATTTACCTCTTGATGAGATCTGAAGGCAAGCCTTGTTCATCAAATCTCCAAGTAGCACCATAGATAACAGAGTTGATTTCCATAGAGTCTCTGGGGATTCCATAGAGTCCATAGAGTCCATAGATTCTTAGGGAATTAAGCCGTTCTATCATTCATGTCATACATATTTATGCTTCTTTGGTGACGCTAACTCTCTTTTACATTGAAAATACAGTTCCAAGATTGGGGCTCCATGCCAACGGATGATATGATTCAAGATATACTGGATAAAGGGGGATATGAAGTTTTTAAAAAGAAAATGGTAGCAAAAGGCTTTGTCCCGAAAAAGGTCAGTCATTTGGATTAAAAATCTATGTTTTAGGAATTGTTGTGCTCCTACATTTGGTATATTACTATCAATGTTTTAGAAATTATTCCAGAAATCTATGTGTTATCCTTCATTGTATGTTCTAGAAATTATTCCAGAAATCTATGTGTTATCCTTCATTGTATATTCTGAATTTTTGTGTTTCTTTATTTCAGCATAAAGCTCTCGATTATGTTAAGGGGAAAAGCCCTGGGATAATCTTCAAGGCGAAGTCAAAGAAAGGGACTGAAGTTAAGACTGTAAGTGTTCGTTATAAAATTGCAACTTAAATATAGTTAATTCAATGCAAGAATGCAAATAGTTATGTAGTGAACATCGTTTAGCTTTGCATAGAATGGTATTATATTTGAAAATATTCACAGTGTTATGGTATTTTGCAGTCGAAGGTGTGCTACGTTGATAGTGAATCTGACAAGGAAGAGGTAAAACAAGTTCATGCCTGTTTTCATACCATCTTTTTTTTCTTACCTTGCTGCTCAGTTTGCTTCTTATTCTGCTGCTCAGTTTGCTTCTCATTCTACTGCCCAGTTTGCTTCTAGTTCACACATTAATTTCCTTATCTCTATATTTTAGAGATCTGATATTATGTATTATGAATGTGGATAACAGGAGAACAATGGAGAATGCAGCCGAGAGAAGAATGGTGTTGGTGAAGGCACCTGTGGCAGTCCACAACACGAAGACGACCATGGAGATGGAGATAATTAAAATATTGCCTTCGTTTTAGAACTTATTTCTTTCAGCATGTCATTTCTGCCATGAGCATTTTATTAAACTGCCATGAGCATTTGTTAAAACTTTTAGAACTTATTTCTTTCAGCATGCCATGAGCATTTTTTTAAACTGCCATGAGCATTTGTACTTTATCATTATGAAGTAAACAAATGGTTTTCTTGTCATAAACTTTGTTGTTTATTTTATTACTAGATAGATGCCTATTTTGACACAAGGCTTCACTCACTATTTGATGCAAAGTACAAAACTTTGAACCTTAAAATTCGTTGCATACTTTGATAAGACTTGACACAATGGTTGATGCAAAGCTGCACAATTTGAGCCTTACAATTTGTTGTAATTTTGACACAATGGTTGATGCAAAGCTGCACAATTTGAGCCTTACAATTTGTTGTAATTTGAATAAATAAACTAAATCATGGTTGTTATTAGCTTGTCACAATTATGTTGAAATGTCTCTTGCTATTTCTCAAGTACTTACTACAATTTTGTTCCTATGATGCCAATAGACCTGATAATATATTGATAATAAGCTTGTTACAATGCCTGTAATAATATCAATGCCATCTTGACTCTTTGCCGTTGCAATGTTGCTTTAATTGTGTTAGAAATTTCCCTTGCGTCTAAGATTTTGACAGCTAAACATGCCACTATCTTGTCATAATAGTTGACGCTACGGTGACAACTTTGTGGCAAATGAATATGGCAGTATAGTGACAAAAATGTGACAATATATGGAGTTTTAAAGATCCCATTTGTATCAAGAATTTTGATGTAACACCTGACGATATGAGCACCTTTCTCTTGTAGTGGTTGACGCAAGGATAGTAAAAAGATGGAAAAACTGTGGAATAAAATTTTGTGCTCAGTAGTATAGGGGAGAGCAATTAGCCAGTTGGGCAGAATATCAGGTCCATTTGCTCTAATGGACGCAGACAAAACAAGCTGAAAATGTGTGGCTATCGTACTCCCAAACACGATAAGTTGGGGAGATCAAAACCCATGGATTTTGCACCCTTCTATTCAGCCAAACAAGTTTGTGAAATCATGCCACAAAAGATTTGTATTAAGAGCTTACTTCCACTATCTAGCAAGTGGGAACTAGTGATTATGGGAAAAAACCACGATTTCATTATTTTGAAATTCAATCATTTTGAAATGTACAAATAATAACAACACCAATTTCAACGCATGTGGAATTGCATGTAAAACTTTTTATGACCAACCTTACTTCTAACAGATCATCAAGTGAACACTTAGTTACTTACAAGCCTATATTCCACATGAATTACATATAACTCATAACATTTATACTCATCATAAGCAATTCATAAGATTTACACTCATAAGTAATGGAACTAATCAATGACAATAGAACTTTGTTCTTCATAGAGATTGGAAGCTTCATGTTCCCCTTTCTCGGATCAGACTTGCTCTTTCTGGGGTTCCATGAGATCAACAAGGAACTTATTTCCACCCATTGGGGTGGATCACTTGCATCATACCTCCACTGCTATTGAAACAATCTTTATAGCATTTTTTTCAGTAATAGCTCCTCTTCCACTGACTGGGCACCACCATTCCACATGCACCTTGTTTCTGTTAGGGCTATTAGCTTCCTTACAAACGCCCGAGATGGTATACCCTAACCATATAGGATAAGTATCTTCATCATTTGGTCTCACGATCAAATATTGGCCGTCCTTCAGATCCATCTTGGGATCATATGGAGCAAGTCCATAATACTTGGGATGCTCCTTTTTAGGTCCAACATAGTGTTCTTCCTCTTCCTCCTCCTCCTCTTTAGACTTCTCTATCATCAAGTGGATTGGCTACTGATCAGGTTGGAATTGGCCATGGCCGAGCCTCCATCAGCTTTGAGGTAGCCAATCCTCTCTAAAGACAGTCTTGCTTACCCAAACTCCCATAAAAGTTTACGAACCTCACTCCAATACTTTATAAGGGCTTCATTGCATGCTCTCCTCTCTGGTGCAATGTGTTTATCTGCTAAGAATTTCTGCCAGTACTTTATATATTCCATTAACCCTTTCATAGTCCCCTCATAGCCCTTCACTTTCTGTAATAGTTTCATAGCCTTATAGACTCTCCTGTTGGCACCATTGGTTCACCTCTCACATCCTTTTTCCAAATCAACATATCCAAATCAACATATCCTTATCTTCCGGTTTCCACACAGGATATCTAGCCTCAGGATTTCTATTTTTTTACCTAAAACCTAAATTGCAAAGGAGCACTATGTCCAATAAGGTCTTCACGAGCATAACCCTCTACGAACTCTTTCCAGTCAGGGACTTCTTGTATCAATGAACCAATAGAAGCATCTATGTAGGCACAAATCTTGGCCTTAAGGTGTCCACAACAATAGCTCCTACCAATGCTGATAATATACAAGAAAGTGGGGAGCTTTCCCTGCAAAACATCTTGATAGGTGCAGTTTCTTATTGATAAAGATAAAGTAAAATCCAAATTCCAAAATTTAAACGTATGTTTGCATCCGTGTACATTAGATATATTTAAACATATGTTTGCATCCGTGTACATTTGATATATGGAAGGCATCATCCAGTTTTATGACGGTCTCCAACAAAACCAGTTCCTTGAATGGATTGTGTTGCTCCCCTTCTGCTTTAAAAAATTTAGCATACTCCACTACAAGCTCCTGCTTACTCATCAATGTTTACATTCTTTGGTTTTTAACACATTGTATGAGCCAATGTTGATGCAGTCCTTCCAATGTCTTTTTCCTTCTACATTGGTTTCATTTAAAATGTCACGATGTTTACAAATAAGTTAATTTTTCCACGGATTTGTTGGATGCAGCTCTAAGAGACAATGTCGATAGTTTTTTGTCAAGCCATATTCAACCTAAAAAATGGCTCATACATAAGCAAATTAACTGTTGCCTCCTTGATCATTGCCACCATGCTAGGAGTTCTAAGGATGATGGATCCCCTTACAAATGGGAGATCCAAACTATTTTTTTAAGAAAAGTCTTATCTATTGCTATTCTGATTCTGGAGAAGCCCAAAAGTTCCTACTCCAATGGCCGAAACCCTGACCCCTGGCTCCAAATTAAAAAACAGTAACTTTTTGCTTTGTACGGAAGGGGCATGGTATCAAAGCTTCGTAAAACAGACGTGCATATGTCTGGCTCCAAGCTTTGAAATGATCGGAACCAATCTTGCTGCTTGCATCAAAGTCATGCTGCTGTGTCGGTCAGGGTCCAAGCAATCGGTAGAGCAGAGAATAAAAAACACATGAGCTCGATATGTACACCTTAACTTTGGATTTTTTTAGGAAAAAATACACAAGGGAAATAGGCCATGAAATAGGGTGTTTATTGTAAGCCCTTGATTGAGGACTCAAGAACTCAATCTTGACCACACGTCACACAAACATAGGTCTAAACCATTGAGAATATGAAATTAGAAGATGAAAATACAATGCGCACTCTAGATGTATGCATTATAAAATAGGCCACCAAATCATATAGAAACCATAGGAAAAAACGTACAAGAATACAGAAGAAAACCCATGTTATTGCGCTATATATTACCATAAGGATTTCTAGTGAATAATAAGTGCCAGTAATAATCATGTTGATTTGGTTGTTGAATAAAGACCTGTAATGTCAATATACAATGTTCTAGTTGCCCCTATAAAGATGGGTAGATCCTACAATAATGTTTAATCTACACTCGGCCAAACCTGAAGGGTGAAAACTTAGCAAAGACATGTACTGACAAATGGTATACAGGCAAAACCATTTTTGCTCCAAATATTCAAATATCTTTAACCTTTACTTATTAATTCCAGAACCATGAAGAAAATAGCATGTTTACCATCTTTATTCCGAAGCTGTTAACCTTAATCGTCAATCATAAAAGGAAACAATGCATATCTGATAAGCAGAAATATCAAATACATGAAATAAATTCTTGAAATACCAAGTCTCCATAAACTTGAACCTTGTAGATTAGAGTATATCTCAATCAAGTACATATGTAGATTAGTAAACATGTGCCCAGCATTGCCGCGCTAATGTTCTGGCTTGTATTTTTACTTGGTCTTTTAACATCCGTATATATGCAACTTCTGAGAACACCACAGGTTGTTGCTTGCAAGAATGGACATGATTTGCTTTTGTAAATATTGTATTGATGAAATTGTCTAAGAGCAGTATCATCAATGTATCAACTTTACGTTTAAAAAGCAAATTTTAATAGAGAAACAATTATTTAAAAGTAATTTGGGGGTCAAGTAAATCTTTCTAAAGTGGAGAATTTAAGAAGACAGTAAATTTAAGAATGCAAAATATAAGTTTTTGTTTTGGTTCATTGGTGTTCTTTAGTTCATAATGGGACTTTGATTATGCATCTCCACGTGGCACACATCATCATAGGCTTAATGTCAAACTTTTGTGGATGCTTCTGTGATATCTTCACATCTCCCACAGATAACATCCTATGTAAAAATGAAATGCACGTGAGAGATTGATTCGAACTGCACATGACATCTCATGACTATCAACCACGTGAGACAACTCATCCGAGGTAGGCTCTATAATGGAACTAGAAAATTGCCCACCGTTGGTGGGCTTTCTATGTGATTGTATATGAAGATTCGGAGAGTAATATGTTATCTATGAGTATGTGACATTAAATTGAGTAACGGTTCACTTTTGCCACAAAAACATTAAGTGAAGAAGAGATGAGCACGCAGGCTCCGTAAAAAATTTCAGGAGCCATAGACTATGACATTGAAATACTTTTCGTAAAAAATTTCAGGAGCCAAAGACTATCACATTGAAATACTTTTCTATTGATGTGAGCTAAATAATTCTTTTTTAGGGCTGGTTATCATCTAAAAAAACTTGTTAGTTTACCTTGTCCAGGCGTACTCTCTTATCCATCTGATACCTTATAAAGGATGGATCTGGATATCTTTTGAAACATGCATCAGGGCCGACAGCATCAAACCTGTAGAATGTTCGCAAGAAAATTACGTGTGGCTTTAATTGGTTTGGAAACATTAATCAAAATTTCAACCACACTTCACGATACTTGATGTGCACTTACTTGTCAAGAAGAGATAGCACGGGGGGCTCTCTACATTCTTCATATAACTTCTCAATGAAATTTGGTAAGTAGCTTCTTAGCAAAAAATTAGGCTTTTTGAGTACATTCAATAAAATCAACCTTCATCAACATTCTATAAGGCAGTGTATAAACATTAAAAATGTAATTACATAAGACATAAAAGCTCTACTTTGAGGAAATCTTGGACAGCAGATTTAAAAAGGCAGTGCACAATGTTGTCTCCTTAAACTGTTTTCTGCTTCTACCATATCCTTATCGTTAAAGTCCACATCATTTATTCCACTGTGAAATTTGATAAAAAAACATATACATGTCCTATTCAATCCCCAAATATGAACACTGATAAAAATGTTTATCTCTATTCAAGCAAACACGTTTCTTGTTTGTTTCATCTCCTGTTAAACGGTGCAACTTTGAAGTTCTAGTTGCATCCATGATCCCATGTGTTGCATGGCAATATTTTTGCATTTATTGTATATGGTCCATATGTAATGGCACATTTGAGCTATGTTAAATGATTCATGATGTTCGATTGATCTTATGGGATAGGGTAACCGCATGTTATATGTGCAACATTTCATAAAAACATTGCAGCGCTGAATAATCTTTCCCATTGCTCTTGCTCTTGTATGCCATCATGATCTTTATCTGTCGATAAGGAATTGTATAAATTTAAGGCTTGTTAATTCTTCTCCTTTGCGACCGTTAGACAAAGAGTTCATGGCAGTGGCACATTGAGCATATCTTATGCATTTGCTAGAAGAAGTCAAGGGAAGTCCATTTTATTCTATATTGATTGATGAGAGTACGGACCGGGCTTTGGAACAACATTTGATTGTGTACACATGTTATTTGATGGAGAAAGGGAAAGGCATTCCTTGCACACATTTCTTTAAGTTGCTTGGGATTAAGGACGGTACATAGGATACCATTTATCAAAGTCTCATTGCTTGTTTGGCTGACTTGGGTTTACCAATATCAAGGGTAGTGGGATTGCAACAGATGGTTGCAGTAGTATGGTTGGATATCAAAACGGACTTGTCACTCAATTACGAAGGGATATGCTACATTTGGTTGGTGTACATTATGTGGCCCATCGAGAAGCTCCTGCAGCAAATGATGTCTTTAAATGATGTCTTCAGAGATTTGGAGAAGTTGGCAAGAAAAGTATGCTGATGGGTTTTCAAACATCCTCTGTTTGATCATAACACTAGGATGTTCCGTCTTGAATTTCCTGAACAATTGCAACTGCAAGGAAGATAACAAGGTGATCAGCATATTTATTGCACACTACATTTTCCACCACACTAGGCACCACATAGCATATATTACAGACATTCATCTTACACCTCCTTATTCACTACACACTAGGCACCACACTGGCACCACACTAGGCACCACACTGGCACCACACTAGGCACCACACTAGACACCACACTAGGCACCACACCATGTTATTCACTACACTAGGGACCACATAGCATATATTACAGCATTTATTTGGAGGAAGCTTTTGAGTTACCAAAGTTAAACTGCAGCAAAATTCATGCAGTAAGATGGTTATCTACTCACCTGCATTGTTAAGTTGATGCCTGCTCTATTGCGTCTATGGGAAATTTTATTTTCATTTCCTTGCCGATGTTTTGCTTGAGCTTAATCTTTTAAACAAGCAATTTCAAGAAGGAAGCATTGAGATCTCAAGCATCTCATCTATTGTTGCCTCCACTATCGGGATTTTAAAGTCAATGTTTGTTGGAAACTCATTTGGAAGGGGAGCAAAGTATACAACTAAGTTCTTCTCTATGGTCAATGAGTTTCATGGCCACCTAGTTTATAATGATAATGATGGAATTACTCACAGGTGCGTGCTTTTATTTGATACATTTATAGTTGTTAAGTAAAGTGGTGGCTATCACTGATTTTATATAAATGATGGTGAATTTTGTAACAGGTATGCGCTTTCATGTGATACATCATCATTTGAAGAGACAATTGCATCATGTAGTAGGCTTGGTCAACAATACGTATTGAAAGTTATATCATGTTTGAAGATAAGATTTAATATGGAAGACACATGTAATGTTTTAGTAAGCACAAAGCTTTTTAGCACAAATGATTATGCAAGCAATGAGAAGGAAATGGAAGGTGAAACTAAAAGGTGGACAAGAACTTTATGAACTTTAGTGAAGGTAAATGTGCATTTGTATGCATTGGACAATCTTATGCCTTTGTAGTGAGATTAATGGTGCAGCATGGTCGTAAAAATATGAGGGGACTGTGGGATGCTTATAAACGGGATGATTTTAACTTTGATGTTTATGATGAGGTGACAAAACTATGGCAAGCACTTCTTGTTCTTCTAGCAAGCACAGTGGAATGTGAGCATGGCTTTCGACGACAAAACGTGATAAAAGATGATTTACGAAAAAGCTTTGAAGCTGACCACTCTTGAGACCTTAATATTTTTATCATTGTCTGCGCTTGATGTGGGAGATGCCAATTATGAACTAATTTTTGCTATTTGGATGCAAGACAAGCAACGTCGCATGGTGCCATTGTGAAACATATCAATATGAGTTATTCTGGATCCTTTTGTAATTATCAAGACTTGGTGCCATTATGTTGTGAAACATATTATAATATTATTGTTGCTATGGTTATTTTTTATCATTTTTATCCTATTGTTTAAATTCGGTATTTCCGGGGTTCCAAAAACTTTTTGGATTTTTGCCTTGGTTTGTTTCTCTAAGGTTTGGGTTTGTTTTGACTGTCAGAAAAAAGTATCGACACTCCAAAAATCGGAAAATATTTTGGGTTTTGGGTTTTTCCAGATAGAAATATCTAAAATGGATGGGAGGGGCGGCGCCAGCTTCGGCATGCATGCTACGAATCAAGGTTCGAAATGGATCGCATTTGAATACCTTGCAAGAGTTCTTGGTAGAGGAGCTTCACTTTTATTTGTCCAAAGACTTACATATTGCCGAACAGAAAATAGAGGTGGTGCATCGTGTTTCTATTGGGCCAAGTCTTATGATGTTGGCTTGAATCTTTATGGATGATACCATGGGCGCTACCTCAGATCTTTTGCTCACGCTCGAGTTGTCATGCAAAGTTCTACACTGCAGATCCAAACTCTGATAATATCATTTGTACAAGAAGCATATCTATATTTTTAAATACCTTCTGAGGGCATTGAGATTGAAGAATGGACGAAGCAGAGGTTGAAGGATTAAAGAAACAGAGGTAAGGAGTTTTGCTTTTAGCTTAACTGGTTCTTGAGTATTTTATTTGTCTTACAAAATTAGGGCTTTGTGTTTATATAGAAATACAATTCCAAAAGATCAGAGGAATAAGGGCAGAAATTTGTTTACTATTAGAAGCTTCATCTCCATTCTGAAAGATGATCCCACTTGGCATCTTCATGTGGAGTAAAAACATCTATTGTGCACTTTGCTTTTAGATCTCCATCTTTGACGCTAACAAGGTAAGAAAACCGTTGTCCCTAATTTGTAGGTTTACGGTCTCTACTGTCTCTGATCCCTTTTTTGTTTTTAGACATTTTGACTGGATGTGCTATATGATTCTCCTAACCCTTTAATATGATAGAGATGCATTATATGGCGATTAGAATTTGTTTTCTCATGGTATTCTTTTGGATTTGAAGCATACTGTTGATGTTCCTATTTTTCTTAGACTCTGGTCATTTTTAAGAACTGTGGAGTTGATCAAAACAGGCATAGGCATGTGCCTTGGCTTTTTAGGCTCACAGATGTTGAGTTGTGTAGCTTCTTTCACGACAGCCGAAATGATGTGCTTGGTAAGCCCTTAGGATGTAGAAACCGCTAATTTTTGGATTTGTTGTTCTCTTCTAAGTTTGTGAGTGCTTAATCCAGATTTATGGCATGATCATCCACAACTTTCAGGTAATTTCTTGAATGTATTTATTAGGATCGTGTATTTGAAGTTTTTAAGGCTCCATTCGATTGTTTTTAGAGCATGGTTTTACTGGGATTCTAGATTTGGTCATCTATCAATTTAGGATGAATGGAGTATTGTCATTGGTGCTTTACTCTAGACATTACTTTTGGCACGTCGGACTCCCAGGTTATGGCTCCGTGTTGCTATTGAGGGTCGTGGATCAATTAAGTTCCTCTGATTCAATTGATGGAAGGAAGATCAAGCACATCATGAATGATTTGTAATAGAGCTTAGAAAATGTTTGTAGTGCTTAACTTGGAAGCTGGTTCATAGTCTTCACATTTGTGTTGCATGCGCAGGTTTGAACGTGTAGATCTGTAGGTCTATTGTTTCTGCTATCACTAACAGAACATCTCCGTGTTGTAGAACAACTCATTTAGGTGCACAGGAAACATGGACATATACTGATTATGGATAATTGTAAATAACTATTGTTGAACTTCAATTCTGATTTTGCGTGACTATTAGAGATTGTATGGGTCTACCAATATGTATTTCTCTATGTCCTTTCTTACCACTAGACTTTGCATTCAATTTAAGCTGGCTGCAATCAGCAATTGAAGTTACTGTTGCATCACACAATGCTTGCACTGCATCCATGTACATGCAACATCATGTGTATAAAGTTTCATGAATTTTATTCCTTCAAACTTGATGTTTCTCGAACAGGTCCTGGCCTATGTCTGATCTAGATTTTTTGCCTGCAGGAATGACCAAATAGATGCAAACTTCAACAAGATTGCCAGCAAATAAAGAGCTAATTCATTTCTCCAAAACATGCTAAAATATTTGACTTTGAATAGAATTGGTTAGGTGCATAACCTGGGAAGTCTGTTTGCTAAATTGGATCGGAGTTGCTTCTCCCACCAGCATCAATTTTGTCCATTTCTATTATCCCTTATAATTGTTGGAAAAACTTGGGAAGTGAGTTTGCTAAATTATGACTGAGTTGCTTCTTCCACCAGCATCGATTGTGTCCATCCTATCTTATCTTTTAAAATGGTAAGGTGTTGGGTTGTGTGCGAGAACGCCGCATCTCCCTCTCCCCCTCGCGGCAACGTATCTCCCCCTAGCGGCAAGGTATGCGTTTACCTGTTCAACTTTGAGCGGGAAGGAAGGGGGCACAGATCGGCGATGGGCCTGGGCCGTTTTTATCCATTTACATACAGGCACCGCCTTGAGCAATGCCGCCTTGGCAGGATTAGATCAGGTCGTAAAGCTAATGTAACGGGCCATCATTATTGTGGCAGGATCCCGCCTCGAAGAGGATTTGATGGAATACTTTGAGCGGATTCTGGCGCCCATCTAAGTTGCTTGAGGTAAAAAAAAAATTCAGCCCAATTCTTTAATTGTTCTTTTCTTTGCAAGCAAAGGTGCAGATCTCTTACAGGGATGGATTTTTTCAGAAACAGAAGCCTGTATTGGCCAGGAATAATCCTTCCACGTTTGCATTTGGAGCCGTTCTTAGCTTGGGGTTTGGAAGAAAAGGCACTCTTGGAGCCCTTCTTAGGAGTTTTTGGAGCCATTCTTACAGGTTTGGAAGAGAAGCCGTTGTTGAAGCCATCTTACAGGAGCCGTTCTTAGCTTCAGGATTCCAGACAAAGAGCTTCAAACAGCTTCCACGATCTTTAGCAGGTATATCTTTCTTTTCTAATTTCGTCCATGCATTTTTGTTTACTGCATTTTTGTTTAGCGATGACGCTTCAATCAAGGAAGACAGTGCTTTAATATTTTGACAGTTCTTATGATGTTTGTTTCTCTGTCTTGATTCTTTCTTCCCGTTTCAATTTGTTATTGCTAGAGATCCTGGAAAGTCCTGAAGATCTCAGTGGTCATTCTTGAAGATCAGATTTGGTTCTTGAAGGTCACATTTGGTTCTTGCTATTAAAAAGGTCAGAATGTTAAGAATGATGAAGATTGATTTATTGCCTTTGTGTTTGTCATATCTGTAAGTTCGTGTCTTGCACATTATGAAGTTTCTCATACATTACCAGGTTATTTTATTGGGAGAATCGAATTGATGGAGCATTTGATAACTAAGACTTCTTCTTTAGCTTTGTATTGTGTGAGTATCTGCACTCCAGCAAGGTATTTTCTGTGTCAGTTTGCATTTTTTATTTCTAAGATCTTTCTTTCAAATATTGGATTGCTATTCTTTGTTCAAATGTTCCTTTGTTAAGCCTCAAATGAGTAATCCGAGTTATTTATAAAGTAAGCATTTTTAGTTTGAATAGCTAAAACCAGCAGTGACAAGGATATATGCAATGTATGTAACTTACTTAAAATTATGTGTCTACAACTATGAATGATGAAGCTGTACTCGAGTGTCAGATGCTTTGCATCAAACGAGTAGATGGATCTTAGATAACAAACAACAAACAAGTACATGGATCTTAGACAACAGGGTAGAATGCACATGGTAGAGCTCTTCTTGCCTATAGTGGAGGCCAGTGGAGGTACCATAATTTAAGTTAGCTGCAACCAAGCGAGCAGGGGATTATGGAGATTTTACTTCATTTCTCTGAGCCTTTTATTTGGACATGCATAATACTCTATTAGTATAATTGGTCATCAATGTGTTGTAGCTGTAAGAACACAACTTTCTTTTTGAAGTTATGCTCTGGGCATATTTTAACAATCGGTCTCTGGCCTGTATTCTTCAGAATGTGCATCGATTCTTGAGGCTGACTTCGTTATCCCTTATATGAAAAATGATCAAAGATGTTAAAAATGTTGCTTCCTACTTCAACGAAGTTCTGAATTATGGAAGCCGTTATTGTATCTTAGAAGATGGAAGCCGTTATTGTATCTTAGAAGGTAAGTGTATACTACGAACTTATATTAATAGTAGAATGCTTAATTGAATTTTACATTTAGTAACTTTTGCATTTTATACATATCAATAGGCTGCGACGCTGGAAAAAGTAACTACATCACTATCAACAAGAGGGAACCTGAAAATCTCAGGGAACAAAAAATCTCCAGTTAACATAACGCAAGCTGATTCTGAAGGTGTTTATACAACCCTCCATATTTGACTCTAAGCTGGCATTTTCAGGTCAGTCGTAGCTCATTTGCCATTTGGTTTACCTTCCTCTCTTTTTTATATTTTTATTTTTTTACTGGTGTGTTGTTGCAGTGGCAATGGAACATTCTTCATCAGCAAAAGAATGCATATAAATTAGGTGTACTCAAAGCCATACACCATGCCATTTTATTTCATCCATAGATGCTCCAAGCTAGAACACACGAGAACTCTTTATCCTCCTCTTTCTGTGCTTTGGATTTAAGTCCAAACCAGAACGGTCTTACGAGTACCCATTCTTATAACTAGAACAATTTCATTGATTGTTTTAGAATAATTTTGGATTGTTAGAGATGTTGTAGAAAATAACATTGCTCTTGTTAGCATGTGCTGCTGTTGTTGGAGGTTACGTTCAAAAGTATGCAAACTCATTTTAATAGATTAGAAAAATGTATTTCAGTCATACAAGTAGTTGAAACTGGGTTACACCTTATTTTATAAGAAATGCTTCTGATTTGTGGTATATCGAGTCTTGGTCATGTGAATTTAACTAGATAGCTTGCTATCCAAGTCTTGGTCATGTGAATTTAACTAGATAACTTGCTATCCATGTAGGTTATTAACATACTTTGTAATGCATCATACAAGTAAGCTCATCAAGTCGAGGTGCCTCATCTCACAAAGGCAACTTCAGCAGATTATTTACGAGTAACTAGCTATAGTAAGTATATCTGATTATGGCAATGATTGACATTGTTCACACATTTTTGGTCCCCCAATTTGTGCTTCAGTCGAAGAGTATTTAGCATTTGAAGGATTTACTGATGTTGTATCAAAGCCAAAGTCCATTTGCATTTCTTCTGTGTTGCTTCTACAGTTTGTGTTGTCTAAATAGTTGTGTCATTTTATTAGGCTCCTCAGTGCTTAAAAGGCTTTAATTGAAAGTTGAAGGCTTTGATTCTGGAACCTTGAACCAATTTGCCTACTTGGTAAAATAAGCTTTTGGTTTGTTTATTAACTAAGCCATATAGGCTTCACTTTCCATGTTGCTCATTGTTTGCTCATATATTGCATGTAGAATGCTTGATTTTATTTATCGTATGTTTTGGTTTTAAATAAGGATTAAACGAATGCTTGATTTTATCTATCATATGTTTTGGTTTTAAATAAGGATTAAACCAATGTTATTGCAACTGTAAGTCCATGTCAAGCAAGGTGCATAATAGATGTCAAGTTAGCTTATTTTTTTTGTTGAAGGACGTCAGACTTTATTCAATCAAAGAGTCAAATACAGGTATAAATGCAGAGACAGGAATAAAATCTCAGCGGATAAGCAGAGACCCACCGAGTGAAGCAACCTGCCTAAGCATAAGAGTGCACATCCAAATACTCCTCAAAAATCAATCGCCTCTTGCGAGGGGCAAGTGAAGAACAATGATACGACGTTACAATGTAACCTTGAGCTTCTTGGAGAACACGATTATCTGCCACATCCAGACCTTTGAAGATTACCAATCTTCGTCTTTTCCAGATAGTCCAAAGCAACCATCCTGCTGCTAGATGAAAAGCCTGGCCTTGTAACTCTGTCCAGGTACTTGGGTAAATTGCCAAAAGCAGTTGTTGACTTGTTAGTGAAACCTGAAAAAGGGAAAACAACCAGTCCCATACCTGTCTAAGATGTCAAGTTAGCTTATGTTCTTAACTTATACTTGGAGATTCTAAATATACGAATTCAGTGCAACGTTTCAATGGTTGTGATGACAAATCGAACTTATAATTAGAGATCTCAAATATTCTAATCCAATGCAGTTTTCCCATGGTGTAATCTTGCAAAACAATGCGGCCCTTATAGATATATTGCGATGTCATAAGCTATAGCAATTCGTTCTTTGATCCAATATGTTGGGTGATACCTAAGGAATTTGAGCTTGGTGTGTGGACAAACAATTATCATACCTAAAGGAATTTGAGCTTGGTGTGTGGATTTAAGATCACCTAAGAGGTTCAAATGACATAAGCATCTAATGTATTATGAAATTGGCTACAAATTAAATACTATAGAACCTAACAATTAAGGGGTCACTCACCAACTACAATTGCATATACGTCATGGACATCAGAAAAGAGGATTTAGAATGGACTTTGCAATATCATAGTAAGATTCACAAAATACATTTTAAATGCAATTCTATTGATCATGCATTCCATTACATCTATAGATATGATTAAATTTAGCGCTTTAAATTCATCTACAATCACCCTATTTCACACGCCCATGATTAATGCCCGGCATCGCCGGGCACACATTTCTAGTTATCCCTTATGATTATTGGGACTTCACCATAGATGCACTTCAATGAACAGATTTTACACATGGCAGATCCACAACCTGAAAGTAAGTTTGCTCATTTATTAATGTCTACATTTGATTTGCTGCAACTTGGAAGTTTTAATTTGTAATGATTGTTGGGACTCCATTATATATGCGCTTCAATGGACACATGTTAGACATGGCTTGATCTGATCTTAGAGTCTAGGATTCTTATCACAATTTGATGGCACAAGGAAAACAGAGAACTTATTTGAAAGCTCTTAAACTCCTTGCGCTCACTGCCAAGTTTTTGGTTATGATATTTTTGTGCAAATGTTGATATGGCCTTAGGACATTTTTATAAAGCAGTTCAATGGTTTGAAGTATGAGGGAGGTTATTTAATCAGATGAGGTGCATATGCTAGGTCTAAAGTGCATATGTTGTTGACCAACCTATCTTACAACATAAATTTTGCTGACTAGATTTTTAATGTTGGGTTTATCTTTATTGAAGTCTATAGGTAGATGAGGGAGAAAAGCCCTCTCATACAGGGAGGGGAGTTGTCTCATACACAATCAAATGAATACCCTCAACTTGGACAGGTGGCTGGCTGTGTCGTGCATGAAATCTGAGCTGGCTTAGTGGTCATGTTGGAGGTGCAATTTGCCCAAACTTTCATCTTTCACGCTAATGGTGTTATCCACCTATAGAAAACATTTGAAATATTTTCCCTTTCTACAAATCACAGGTTCCTCCCTACCATAGTTCACATATGATCTAGCAGGAAGATCATATTATCTAGAAAAGGTAATGAAATGCTCTTAATGGACCATTTCATCATTGGGATGTAATGACTTCCTAATATTTTAGGAGGAACTTGCTTGATCAGTGCTTACAAATAAAAATTTTATTCCATTGAGATGATGATGGTTTGATGCAGTTCCATAATGGATCACTCTTTTCTTCTAAAGCATGCTTTATCAGGAGAATGAGATCATAGTCCTTCCATGACGTTGTATTTAGCTTGGAGGATCTTTTGTAACTTTTGTATAAATTTCAAGATTATAAGATATCACATGCAAATAAATCTATTAGTTATGGCATCTAAACAATAGTCTGTTAATGATGGCATGTTCTTAAAGGACATAAAACAATAATTCCTAGGCACTTGACGATCATACTTTCCTAGGCCAAGGGTAGGGTTTATTAGTTAGATTCAAAGTTGAATCCGTGTTGATCCCAAAGTAGCTGAAAATTCATAGTCCATCTTTGTTGCATTTTGGCATTGGTTAGATTAATAAGATAGATGTAACCACCAAATACGATATGCAACTACAAAGCCTAACTCAATCCAAAGGGCTTTTGTATTGCAAGTGTGCCATAAAGACTATAAAACTACATTGCCCAAGTCAATTCATACATTTCCATTTTCACTTATCCATAGTTCATCCGAGTTGCACTCTTGCATTCATCTTATCTTATCTTATCTTATTAATTATGGCTCCCATATTGCAAGTGCCACAAAGACTATCAAACTCATTATCAAACTCAGGGTAATAACGCCCTTTGTAATCCCACGGATTGATGTTTGTCTAACACTATATATTCATTGCACACATTTAAGAAAGAAAATTTGGACTACTTTGATCAACAAACAAGCAACATATTGACCTATAAAGTGTGGCTCAATCCAAAGGGCTCCCATATTGCAAGTTGCACACATTTAAGAAAGAAGATTTTGACTACTTTTATCAAGATACAAGCAGTTCAATTCAAACCTACGATCACGTCTTCCATAAACAAACAAATTTAACAAATGCGTCCCCTCCTATTTCTGTCTCATTTCTACATCATATATTGTAGCTAAAGCCCGGCAACGCTTTCATGGTTTAAGCTTTGACTTTCTCTCAAAAACTTGGACATGCAAAAGAATGGCAGACCAAAAATTTGCCCTTCAAATTGAATGGCAAGGTGAAAACTTGCCCTTCAAAAAAACAACTAGGGGTCCCATTCAAATTCAAGGCTTGGATACGATCATCACAACGAGCGCTGCCATTTTGGTGAGGGAAGATGCAAGAAGAAACAAACAAAAGCTGAAAAGGAAAAATGAGCGAAAACTTGGCCGGAAAAAGTGGAAAATGCGGAAAATTAGATGGGAAAGGAAAAAAGTTTCCAAAACTCAAGTTGCTCACGCTTTTTCAGGCCAGATTTGATTGCATAAAAAAATCTTCTAGAAGCATAGTTGGTGCCTCAAATAAAAAAAAAAAAGCATAAGAGCAACAAAAGTGAATCTATTATATGGCAACGAACCAATTTTATTGGACAGATCCTTGTCTGTTTGCTGAATACCTATTGCATATGGCAACATGTAAATATCTAGAAATAAATGATGTATCATGTTATAATAAACGAACCCTGCATAAACGAGGAGGAAAATACTGTCTATCGCAAATAAATACAGCATAATCTACCTCATTATTTCCAAATATACATTGGAAATGGATCCATGGCAAAGAGCAGCGATATTGTACAATTTAGGATTCTAGGATATGCAGCGCCACTGTTGGGAAATTTGTTTCACGAAAAAATAGAGGGCTTCAAATTTTGCTCTGAAATGACTTGTGTTTTCAAGTCGAAAACTGCAATCGATCTGTAGCTCATCTCCCTTCCCCTGCTAAGCGGAGCCGCCTTGCTGGAAACTCGACAGAAGAAAGAATCATGGGGAAACTTGAAGCCTTTTGATTTTTCATAAGGAAATTTTAAGGGACTGGAAATTTTTGGGAGAAATTTTTTGGCACCCGCAAGGCTCGCAGGCAGCGCCGCTCAGGGACTGCCCCCTCGCCAAGCGACGACCAGAAAATATCACCACGAATTTTTCAATCCATTAAAATTAGGCCCGCTTTCTACACTAGTCGCAAAATATGGCTGTCATATACAATATACGACACAATTTGTGACTCCAGGGCTAAAAATGAGACACACAAATTTAAACTTACTTTTCCACTGCATGGTAGTCATAAAATATGACACTAGTAAAATACTAGTGGAAAAGCATGAAAAAATAAGACACGTCTTATTTCTAGTTATATATTCAAATAAGACTAGGTGTCTTATTTTACGGCAGGGGAAATCCTCGGGAATAAAATAAGACTCCATTTGGTATCCAAACCTATTCCGAACCTAAATAAGACATGTCTTATTTTTATAGTGGAAAAGTAATTTACTTTTAAGACAATAGGTGGCCAAACATCATTGGATAAAATATGTGACTTTTAGAGATAAGACTACCATGGAAAAGGGGCCTTATATCTTTTGATATCTTTTTGATAACATATAGATCCGATGTAAACAATCACCAATTGAAGAGTCATTGCCAATGATTTCTTGACCGAAAAGAAAGCGGCAACCACCAAGGCATCCGCAGAACGAAAGAACCATATCCGATTTCGCTCTATCCTTAATAAAGAATCGACTGCCCTTTGCTTGTTAAGGAGCATGCTTGTTGCAGCCTCAAATATGTCCTATGCCATTGGAACCCTGTTAGAATTGAAGACCCAGCCAGAACTTCAGAACTCCTCTTAGTTTTTTTTGTGCCTTTTTATGCTTCCCTAAATTTCAACAAAGAACCTCTACCTCTCGGTTAACCTAATCTAAAATTAAATGCTTCTGCCCTCTTAAATACAACTCTAAAGGCAACCAGATTATGCTTTCTGCCCTACAAATCTAACCTGGATGCACACATAATTTCGATAGCTTTGATCTTGCTTCGAGCTCAGATGCCTATGACTGCAGTTTGATCTGAGCAGCTGACATTTGCCCTTTATATATGAGGCCGAGGAATAGGTTGGAAACTTCGAGAACATGAATGAAAGCTTTTCGAACACCCCACGATATTCTAGAATATTGTATGGCACATGCTCGAAAGTGCCAGAAACAACTACCTCCTTGCTCCTTCCAAACTTTTTGTGTGCTCACACGTATTTAATTCATAATTTTCCATAAAAAAACACACACGCACCTAAGTTGCCCTCTTACCTTTCCATCTCCGGACCTGTGGAAGCTCGAAGATGGTTCATTGGATTTTTGTTGAAAAGCTTAATTTGTGCAAGTGAAGGTCCACTTGCCACATTGCTTGTTCTGCCATTACCATTGTGTGGGACCAATGTAAATTGGTCTTCCATTCTGCCGGCCATGGGATCCCTTCTTCAATACGTTATTGAAACCCAAATAATGGTAAAGTTGTTCTAATATAATGGTGTTTGTCAATAACTATGGACAAACTTTAGGACTCAATTGATTTCCTTTACCTAGAAACATGGTGTTTTTGTTACTAAGCTTTTACTTCTATATTAATTAACCTTGAGGGTTGTGGTTCAAAAGTGTATATGGATTTGACACTCGTGACAAAATTGGCATTGGTCCCATGCAGACTCGTATACGAAAAGGAGTGATTTGTCGGTTATAAATAACTTATACAAAAGCCATGTTCGATGGAGCATGCTCGAAAAGATATTCCAATGTTGGACATTGTGATAGAGAATACGGGGCCTAATGGGCGACGTGCGTTCAGAGCTATCAATACGGATGAATTATTGGGAAGATGGAGCACGACTGCAGGGATACATAAGCAGGATGCAAGATGATAACAGAAGCAGATTTTTTGACAGACGCAGTTTTTTTTTTGGTGAGGATTCAAGGGTGATGGAGTGTGAGAGATTACTCTATGTTATTCTGTTAATCTGTGTAATACTACCAGTGTATTCTAAATCAGGATCATCCTTCAAGGCAAAGTTGCAGCGTGTAGATGCAGGGATGTCTCAGGGAAAGAGGATGAAGCGGGCAGCTATAGTGAGCAGGAGGAGAATTCAGGCGACGTTATCACGCCTGAAATATAACGAAGGATTTGGCGAGTTTGGAAATTTCGAATCCCCAGTTATTTCGAGCCAAGGAGCAGAATGGCTGATGGAGCTCCAACTGGGGACCCCGGTCCAGACCTTCAGGGTCATTGCAGATACTGGCAGCGACCTGACCTGGCTGCAGTGTCACCCTTGTAACTCCTGCAAGAAAAAAAATCCTCTCTCTTGCAAACCCTGCCACAGGCCTCTCTTCGACCCCTCCAAATCTTCCTCCTATAATATCATCCCATCGAATACCCCCCAATGCTGTGGCCTCGACACTGCCACGTGCTCAAACTCCTCTTCTGCTTGCCATTTCGACTATGGCTACACAGACCTTAGCTTTGCCCAGGGTGACTATGCCTCTGAAACCCTTACCCTAAATAATGCCCTTGGTGGTCTTTCCACATTCAACCTCATAGTTGGCTGTGGATATACCACTGCTGGTAGCTTTTTCCATGCACAAGGTCTTGCTGGTTTAGGTCGAGGTCGAATATCCCTCACTTCTCAACTAGACTTTGCTATAAATGGAAAATTCTCTTATTGCTTTGTCAATTCGGGTCTGAATATAAGTAGTCACTTGCTCTTTGGTGAAGTTGCAACACTGTATGGTGATGCTCGTGCTGGAGTGGGTTCTACACCTATTCTACCCAATCCATTTGACAGAACCTCTTACTATGTTCAGCTACAACGCATTAGAGTAGGTAACGTTATCATTAGACCAAGAGCTTTCGATGCTGATCTTAATAGGATGGGCACCTTGTTTGATTCTGGTACTACGCTCACTATGTTTGATGCTTCCATCTATAACCAACTCGTAGACGCATTTGCTCGCCAAGTACCTTTGCCTAGAGTTCATGGGATCCCATATTTTGATCTTTGCTTTGATATCTCTAAAAAAGGAACATATAACTTCCCTGCAATTACTTTGGTATTCAAGGGGGCCTTTTTTAATCCACCAACCCAAAATTACATTGATACGATCGATAATGATGGAAAAGTAGCATGTTTATTGATGGGTAATACAGGCAACTCAGGAATCGGAGTCATTGGGAACTTGTTGCAACAAGATTTTCATATTGCTTATGATGTGCACAACCTTGTAATTTCTTTTCAACCAGCCGATTGTAGTTCCCTATGAAAATATATAGCTACAATGCTATAGATCTGATGTGAACTACTTGCAGAAATGAACTTGAAGTGTTATCCATTCATCACAAATCTATACGGGACAAAGACCATCAAGTCCATAAGATACAATCATTCTCAAAATTGGAAAAGATTTCATGCTTTTGCTATGTCTCTTTCATCCAAACATGTCAAGCAGCTCACATTTTCATGATTGGTAGAATTCGGTTTGGGAATGACGCGTCCTATATGGAGGCAAAAGAAAAATTGAGGAGCTGCACTTGCAAATAAGAACTTTCGTAGAAATTATAATTCTTACTAGTAATAGTGCCCAGCTTTGTTGGGCAAACATTGGGTGTTGGGCAGATATTGGGTGCTTGGTATGATGTTCAATCCCATATACATGGTTTTTATTGACATGAGTTCTTTTTCTACTTGGTATGATGTTCAATCCCATTATTTGTTGGGCATAAGTTGGGATCTTGTAAATCAATGTAAAAGGGGTTGCTTTTTGGATGTTGCTAAACTGTTGTATATTATTATAGGTATTGCTAGGTATAGTGTTCAATCCCATTATAAATAGTTGCTTGTGTTCCTTGTTGGTTGTATGGACCACGGTTCTTTACTCTAAAAGATATGGTCGTGACTTGAAATTCCAATCTCAGAATTCACTAACACATTTTTAAAAGTTTGAACCTAAATAGCACTTCAGTTTATGTAGGGAGATGAATTGGACAAAATATAGCAATATATACATTTATATCTGTAGTTTAAAAAGCATATCTTTGTTCTTTTATCGTTATTATCTTTAAAAATTCGTGCATTTGCACATAATTGAGAAAGTGAGTATTCCCTTTATAGAAAATATAAATGAAAAGTAAATAAAGAGAGTGAGTATGTCCTCTATAGAAAATATAAATGAAGATTAAATAGAGTATATGGCAACTCCATGTGGCAGTGAGAGTTGTCTGCAAGCATCCGTTGATACAACATAATGGTATGAAGATCCTTTTTTGCTTTACTATAGAGTATGGATTATAGAACCAACTATTCTGTGTGGAGGCTTGAAAGCATTTCTACATGGCATATATATCGCATTGTCATCTAGGCAAACATCTCACGGAATATAATCTTTGATGAGCTTTCATATTACGGCATCTACTAGATATGCGCATTGCATAGCTATTCTTATATATGCGCGTTGCGTAGCTATTCTTATATATTATTCAGAAACTTAGATGTTGAAAATGCTAAATAAAATAAGGAGCTAAATACCAAGAGTAAGCCCCACTAAGTCTCATTCTCAGATTTGTTTCATGCTCAAGAGCGGAACAGGGACATGCGTTAGTGACGTCATTATAATGTGGCACAAAATAAATTAGGCAAAATATTAGATAACATTCAGAACAAATCTAAATTGGATAACTTTCGAAACACATTTAAGATCAACAACCACCAACATTGCAGTTTTCCAAGTAGCAACCAAGAACCTAAATGGATGATGTGAAATCTTTGATTCACCATAGAATTAAGCATCTAACTACACGCATATATAAGTAGAAACAATATGTACCCCATAGGATAGAGCAATGTTTGATTGCATTCCTAGAATGGCAATCCATGCAATGAAAGTGGTCCACCTCAAATATTCGAAAACCTAGGATACATCGAATTCTCTAGCCCTTACGATGTCAATCTAGAGCTGTCCGCCATGATTTTGTAGTAATATTTTCTCAGCTTCTACCACTTCAAAAATCACCTCATTAGTTTACACAACTCTAGTAAAAGTGACTCCAAACTGCATTATGAGATATGAATGTGGAGTATTGAAAGAAGCAAAATAGTATTGAAAGAAGCAAAATAAAGATAGCAAAAGAAGCTGCCAAAATATTAACGCCTATGTGCTGGCTTTGTTTGGCCATATTAATCCAGTTCTATAAGTGAAGAACTCAAAAAATAGCCTAAATTACGCAAAGAACTCACCCTCTTGCTTGGCATGAGCACTTCCATCAGCTTGAGTTATTGTGAAATCTTTTGTATGAAGGCAAATTTATGTTGAAAATTCTTGAGGAATAATTCTGGAATTCTTGGTTCTAGAAATAATATGAGGACTCTATTTAATCCTGACAGTAATACGCTTGCTGTTCTCTTTTTGTTTGGGTCCCATAGGCCAATCGGTCTCGGTGGACGATAAAAAATTTATTCTGTTTTATTCTATTCTATTCTATTCTATTCTATTCTATTCTATTCTATTCTATTCTATTCTATTCTATTCTATTCTATTCTATTGGGTCTTGCAAGTGCTGATTTTTTTAATATTCATAGCTACTTCATACTTTGAAGAAATTTCACGAAATGAATTATACATAGCATAAATATGTAGCACAATAACAAGGGTATTCCAGGGGGATTTAATGTGGATATAAAAACAACAATTTCTCAAACCATAGACCATTCCAAAAATAGCTGAGTGGGTTGTTAAAAAAAAACACAGATCTTACATAAAAAATAATCACGATAGCTCATTGGTTCACTGGTCAAAATAGTCTTATTAGAACATTGAGTTATCTTGGTAGAGATTCGAGCCCCCCTATTCCAAATTCTAAAACCTTAGACGAAGCCATATAGAGGCTCGATATTCCATCAAAACTTTAGGCAAACTCGTATTTCATACTTCAAAATTATAGGTGCCCCCAATGGTAAATGATCATAAGCGAAACGAGAGGTGTCCAGAGCCTCCAACATACGATCTGGGTCATAGGATCGACAGATCTTAGGATTGTGGTAGTCCAGGGTGCACCTTGTTTAAGAATATTTAATACTATTGTGAAATTTCTGTTCCACTTTAGTTATTCTGGATAAGAAATTATGATTGAAAACCTTTTTTTGAGAAAATCTGAACCTTGCTGGGCCCCTGAAATACTAGAATTTTAATTATATTTATGGCTACTTCAATTTTTGCACAAATCGCATAAAAATTGAAAGATGAATAAAAACTACTGTTCATTTTTATTTAATAAGGTCTCTAGGCACTATGGATTGCCCTAGTAGCATGTATAATAAGTTGGACAAGGCATTTGCAATGTATCATAATAATAAAAAGGCAGTTTATCAATACAAGAAATTCATTTGTTTCAAATCTTGTTTATAATGAATCTGTATGGACGCATGTGCAACAAGCTTGGGAACTATTTTTTGAATGATTGAAGATACCTACATAAGGTCAAGAAACTATGGACTTGACTACAATTTGACCGTTGATTTCAACTATGTTTTCCTTTCAAACAAATAGCCTGCTAGCTTGAAGTTCATGTATATGGAATTGTTATAGCTCTTGATGATGATCTTATTGCATCTGAACAAAGACAGGTATTGGATATGCAAAGCACTAAATAATTATCCATGTGCTATTAAAAGTTGCGGAGCAGCTGTTTCAAGGTAGCTCACACTTCTATTATGATGGTGTTGTTGCAGTCTCAAATCTTTTTGGTGTTATGTGGATATGCCAAGGTGCTCATAGGCAGCAATCATGTACAACAAAAATATAAAATCTAATTGTAAATGGCAACTAATGACAAATTCACTTCATCGTTTGCTTGAAGTTGCAATTCTTCATGACAGCCTTGAGGATAACCGTGAAAACTAGAAAGCCAAACATGGGCGCCCAAATACTATTGCATTTCTTCTCCTTTTTAAATGTTTTGTCACATCTTCTTTCTTATTTTCGTAAGGCTTTGGTTTTTGTGCAAGGGAACGCCGCATGCGGCGTTCCCTCTCCCCCTCGCGGGAGTATTTTGGTCGTATGGTTTTTCCCACGTTATTTTGAATTTTCTTTGTTGCATCTTTCCATGGCTATGGCGACCGACAGCATTGACGATCTATGCTCTTCACGTTTGCTTTTGGTAGATTGTCGCCCAGTTCTCAGTCTAATAATCACCATTTTTTGCTTAGAATCCCAAGCTCCATCTTTGTATCATTTTGTTTTTTATAAAAGGAATGGCCATGTCCTGATGATTTGTAGGTCTGTAAACGATGGTGGTAGGGCAAGGGAATGGAGCGACAGAACTGGCGGTGGTCATTTGTTCGGTAGGACCAAGCTGCTACGATTTTAAGAAGACTCAAAGGGGAATGAATCTTACAGCTAGCATAGAGGACGTCTGTTCTTGAGGATGCCCGATCTATGCAAATGTACCAAAACCAAACTGTTTTCTTTGCTCCTATAGTTCAACATGTCTATCTGCATATCGTCTCTATAGAGTTAAGTCTCTTTTTTGCCATTGATGTCTTCCGGTGGTTCCCAAGGTTTTTCGTCACTTTCCTTTAGATTTGATACATTTAGCTCTCTGTTCTTGGTGCAGAAAGTACACAAGGAATGATGAGCAGGCTATGACTGCCAAGCCCGACCAAACAGAAAATCTGCGCAAGGGTCGAACTGTTATTTCTGCAAATGTTTGGAGAAGCCATGGCTTTGCATTAACTTTTGACTCTGATATTTGCAAGGAGCTTCCACTGATTATGGCGATGCAGCTGTTTCAACAACGCACTCAAGATTCAAATATCTGGAGCTAACAAAGTAAGAATTAGATCCATTTGCTATATTTAGTGAAACATATCCCCTGCTTAATGTCGATCTGCTTTTCTCAATGAATCCCCTTTTTCTCCCGCTGGCCAAAGAACTGCACTGACATGGCGAACAACTCCAGATTTGATCTGTAAAGATATAAAGATGAATTCAAGAACCAAGAAGCATGAACGACATTTTCAAATCTGTGGATACGTCTATGTGAAGTACAGAACTTAAGGCTACAGTTTTGTTTTAGATATGGATTATTAACAAAATAAGTCATTTTTACCTTCTACTTTTGTTCCTTATCTTCTATTTCTGCTATTCCTCTCAATATTTCCATTTGATTTGCAGTTTGATCAACATAGGACATGGTTAGAGATTCATGAAATTCCTTTTTCTCATAGGGAGCATAGGGAGCGAGCTGTGTAATACAGTGTGGAGCAGAGGTAGCAAATTGCAAATGATTTGGCACATTCGAAAAATGAAGTCGGACTCTGATTCTACATTTTGTAGACGGTTTCACAGTTCAAACCAACTGCACAAGGTAAGGGTTTAACTACGATTTGAAGAAGTGTAGATATCTGACTTGAGCTTTGTGATTGTGAGAGATAATATGGAACATGGAGATTTGTGTAGTGCCGAGGTAAGGGTTAAGGATTGCTCATTGACTTCATGTTGGTTTTGGTTTTGTGTTTTGCAGGCCGAAGTGTACAGGTTTCAAGAAGAACCACCAAAACCTACATATTTATTTTCGCAGTTGCTGAAGTTTTACAACAGCATTCCTTGCACCTGGCAGGTCAATTTCACTTAATTGGTTTAACTGCCATAGATTCTACCTCTATGCAATACTTGCTTGCCTTTATAGATCAGTACATGGCAATGTCTTCATGTTCGTGAGCATTAATGTTGCAGGAAGCTCTCATAACAAAAAGGAATCCTTTTAGTGGACCAATTTCTCATGGGTTGCTTCTCCTCTGCCATAGTAAAAATCTTACTCAGAAAACATATTTTCACCAAATCTGGTGTCTTCTATACCCAAACTCTAGATTACTATTTTAAATAGTTTTCAAATTGTATTGGTGTTGCATATTCATGGGAGACACCTATTTCCTGCCTTTCTTTCCACTGTCTGCCTTTTCCTTCCAGCAGTGGACTACAGGTTTGCCCAAATTATTGATGAAATGAGTCATGCTGCAATTTAAATTCGTATTTATTATGTCGTATTGCAGTAAGAAGGTTTTGACTTTATTCATTTTTGTTTGCAGTAAGAAGGTTTTGATTTTATTCATCTTTGTTTTGCATCATATTGGGAGATTCGACTGCATGTTTTTTTAAGCAGAGGTGAAATGCATTTGATCTTTTTATCAACTAATTGTTACACGAAAATGTTATTCTTGCAATATCTGCATCTTAGTTTTGCAGCAGAGTATTTATGCTTAGGGTTCTAAGAAGGATTTCAAAACCTATATGCATTTATTGAGGAGTGTACTACAATAAACATTCCGGCCATCACCTGATTTTTGTTGCAAAGAGGTAAGAGTTTTTGTCGAATGGTTACAATGATGTTCCCTTGGATTTACAGTTGAAGTTGGTTAGGGTTCTGTTATTGGCATTTCTGCAGCCTTCTAAGTCTTTACTCCTCGATTTAGCCCCAAATATCTTGAAATGTGAATAAACAGGGCTTTTAATCATGTAGACATTAGCTGAATAGAATAGAATAGAATAGAATAGAATAGAATACATTTATGTCCTTTGTGCCGTAAGGCCCCTGGACTTGTGTAGCATGGGCGAGCTCCCTACAAGGGTGCTACTAGCACATCACGTTGTTTTAATGTAGCCTTTTCGGAAGGCTGACTTTTTTCCTTTAATACCAGCACCCCGCTTTTACGGCTTCTTGGCCGCGCGGTGATCTTGTCGTTATCAATCAGCTTTTAGGCGAATTTTGTGTGGGGCTATATGACCCGTATTAATACGCATCATATTACAAGCCCTCTTTCACGTGTACCTCTCGTATGCGGTCATCATTCTTTGGATCGCATCTGCCGGATCCCGTAACGATTCCGCATCTTCATCATCCACGTGGATTGGTCCCCCACTTTATATTTCTATATCTGTCCTCGATGTCCCCATAGATCGGGCGATCGTTAATCATATGGTTTTCATCCTCTATTCCCCCCGTCGATATTCTACGCATATCCTATCCTCCTTGTCTATCCCTCTCCATCCGTCCTTTTTTCGATTCTTAGATCGTGGCTTCCCATCCCGAATCGACCAAGATGTCCCTTACGTTTTCTTCCCCAATATGTTATCCCGTACACCCGGTGTCCCATCTGTTGATGCGGGTTAAAACTTGTATGCGAGCCGGTCTGTCTTGGGTCTGTATGTCTCTGCGGCCATGCTCTCGCCGCTATGTCATCCAATCCTCATTCCATTGCTCTTCTTCTTCTATCGGGTTACTCGGGTTTAGTCCCATCTTCTGGTCCATGTTGCCACCTCTCAACCATCCGGTGCCTTCAAGGATGTGTGACTTTCTTGATTCGGTGATTGCAATGTTTGGGCCGACAGCTTCCCTTGGATGTCTCCGGCGTTGTCTCGAAAGCGGTATCTTATGGTTCTCTCCCATGCTCTCACTTCCATTGGCCTTTGCCCCGTTTTGAGGACCATGATTGTCGATTGGCGTGTTTGTCCTTACCACGAATTCACGCTGCATTGCCATTGTCTAAAAATTCCTTCCCCTTTTCCCGGTTTCTTTACGTTAAGCCCGCCCCCATGCTTCGCTCCCGCATAACCGGGTGGTGGCTACCGCTGCACTAAATAGGTAGCATTTGATGTCCCAATCGGTTATTCGACTTACATTCTACGAAGTTTTTCATGTAACCGATTGGAATCAAAGTTAGCTCCTTTGGCCCACTTCCACTGTGCCATGTGCATCATAACCTAGATATCACGTGATACATTGCTTCCTCTATCTCCTTCTCTTTATATCTGAAAGGTTTATGCACGTTTCTCGTGTCCAAAGATCACTATCTTTGTTTTTTGCTAGGTTCACTTTTAGCCCCCGTGTATCTTCACAAAATTGTTCCGAGAATTTTGAGCAATCTGTGCATTCCTTTGTTTTGTTGCCATCATACCAAGATCGTCCGCATATAGCATTATTGGTACCTTAGTGTCTCCCCGGTGTGGGGGCATACTAGATCCCCTTGTTGATCTCGTTATGTATCCCCGTGAGGTGCATCTATGTATATTCCAAACGAGTTGGGGATAACGGCATCCCCGCTTCACACCTCGTGTCACATATTATCGGGCCGTCCTTCCTGTTCCATCTTTGCATACACCTTGTGGTACGGTCTTCGCGATCGATCCTACCATGCTTCTGGGGCTTGCATATCCATTAGTCTTTTTTAGCGGCTTCTCTCTCTGATCAGTATCGAACGGCTTTTTTCAAATCTACAAAGCGGCCATTATTTTTCTTTCCATGCGCTTTGTTACGCTCTATTAGTATCCGAAGGGTCACGAGATGATGGTCGTGGTTGAGTGCTGCAGTGCGAACCCAGCTTGCCCTTGTGCTCTCACATTTCCTTCCTCGCCCATTTCTTTAGTTTGTTATCCAAGCACCTTTCCAAACCATTTTGCTTGAAAATCGAGCTTACCATTATCGTCCTATAGTTCCCTGGATCTTTTCTATTCCCTTGCCTTATGTAGGGGTATGACTCATTGTATGTCCATCATGCGGGAGCCACATGCGTATGATGCCGTTAAAAATGTCATTACACAATGCGCTTATTTACGTCTCGGCGCATTTCAAGAATTCCACGGTCGGTAGTCATAAATCAACTGGTGCTTTGTGATTAGCCATTTTGTTTAGGGCTAACATTACTTCCAACATATTGAAGCATGGTTTGTCCGGGTCATCTTTGTATTGGTATTGGTACCGGTGGCTGCCTCTTATATAATTTGTCCAGATATGTCTCCCATCCCTCGGTTCCAATGTCATCTTGTTAGTCCCTTGCTTTTACATTGCTACCCCCTCCTTTGTTTTGAATCCTTTCCGAATCTTGAGGCTGTTTTCTTTCCAGTTTTCCCATGTACCATTGGTCTTTGTAGCGAGGGTTATCGTATCTTTTCTTCTTTAGTAACCTTATGTATCTTTGCCTTCTCTTCTCGGTATGTCTCCCTCCCCTTATGCTTTCTTAATTTCCTCTTGTGTTCTCTCTCACTTTTCGTCATCATACCATCTTGAAGCTCACGAATGCCCCGTTCTTCCTAATTTTGATCCTTCTCCCAAACACATCTGCTTTGCTACCCTTATCATTATGTCATTGAGGGTATTCCCATTGTCAATTGCATTGTGTTCCCCAGTCCCATTTTCCCATTTCATCCTTGATCATTTGGGTAAAGGTTTTACTGCATTACCTTTCACCCGAATTGAATTCTTACCACGTCTTTGTTATCCTTCTTTATTTACATTGCCATCCTTTTGTGGCGTCTCATCCAATCTAAATGTTAGTTTGATCGATTACGTGGCTTTCCCTTTTCCCGGTCGGCCATTCCTGTAGCATTAGCCCTTCTACCTTTTACGCCGCTTGGTCGCTCAAAATTATATAATCCACTATGCTCTTACCATGTGAGTTTTGGCTCAGTAAAACCTCCCCGATCCCTCCATCTTTTTTCGTGCCATTAGCTATGATCACCCCCGCGTTGCCGTCACTTCCTTCCGTGGTAGCTCACCCCCTAGCGTTGACCTCAGCCTTATCTTACAGATCCCTCTCGCCATTCCTCGTGTCCTCGCCGTGTACACTATCGACCATCTTTCTCATCCGCGTGTGTAATTTGTGCTTGTTCCCATGCCCTTCGGCATTTAGATCTCCTACTATAATCATTGGTCCTTGTCCCTTCCATTTCGTTATGTTTTCTCCCAGCCTTCCAACAATTCCGACTTATCATTTGTTTGGCGGGTAATATGCAATTATCGAAACTACCTCTTGTTTGTTTTTCAATTGAATATTCAAAACCATATATCTTTTATTGATATCCTAATGTAACATACATGCATTGTGAGCCGCACTATTCTTCTTTATATAACAAGCCAGACCTGCACTCCCTCTCCCTTTCTTGAAATCCCCGCCTTTCCAACATGTAAACAAATTGGTACCCTTCCTCCTCTCCTCCGTAGCCTTTTAGTGTTATGCTCCCATGTCTCGCCAAACATATTATGTCACAAACCGTGGGCACCTTCCATCTTTCTCCATCATCCCATGGGTACCCCTGCAGACAGTTCGAGCACCATAATGTCAGCGTCTTTTTCCCCGAGGTTGCTCCTTCGGGGTCTCCATGTTTTCCGTGCCATTCCCCATTCTCCTTGGCCTCCCATGTCCCATGTCCTATTGCTTATGTATTCTGTCCATATCATCTCTGCTTTGTATCAGAAGCTTTCTTCAGATGTTTGTTCTTAGCCATTTTGATCTATTCCATTTTGCAGAGTCCTAACATTATAACACCATCGCGGTAAATGTCGGACACTGACATGTTATACCCAGCCTTAAATGGCAAAAAATCGGCTAAGTCCACAAAAACGCCGTGTATTTTTTTTTGGGCGTGGCTATAACATGTCAAACACACGGATATACCACGGATATGCCCGTGGGTATAACATGTCAGTGTCCGATATTTACTGGGCTTATAACAGAGCAACAGAAAATAACTTGCTGCTCTCAGGTGACAAAATGATTGCCTTATATTCATGTTGGGTAAGTTAGAAGGAGAGGTTGCAGTAGAACACTCTAATCCAGCTCGGATTTGCTCCGTCCATTGGCATCCATGAGGTACCTATCTTAATTACTTGCATTTGCAATTGGGCTTGAAAAGCAAACTACTATTCAACTGATAAATGAATTTATACTTTTGATTTTATTTCATATCATATCAACACATAGAGCTTCTTATGTTTAGAATAGACGGCTTATTCTGAATTTTCTTCACATGCAGTGTATGAGATTTATTAACTTTTGCTCCCTTTACTGATAAGGAGCATTTCATTGGAACATTTCTTTGAGCATTTGCACACCATCTATTACTTTAGGTGTGCAAACTGAGTTCAATCCATTATGTCCCATTTTATGCAAAGCTTTCAAGATTTCAAAGGTTCAAGGTTCAAACTGTTGAGGAGATTGCAACAAGTCAATGCTTCGAGGATATTGGTGTAGTTACCTGCGTAACATTATCTTTTTCAAGTTTAGTTACAAGATATTATTCAAGTTCAGATTAGTTTAGTTGCTTGAATATTATTGAAGGTGAGATATGGTATATTATGCACTTACAAGATATATATTATTCATGTTCAGATCAAGTGAGTCTAAGTGAAACCATTGTCTTCATCATCCAGATAGTGGAAATTCATTTTGCTCCTTTACCAACATAATATTCCACACGTTGTGTAATTTGTGAACATTTACATGAAGAGTAGCAATAACAAGAACTTATGCAACGTTGATAAATGCGAAAATGTAGCGTACAAACCATGTTTATGATGATGTTAGTAATGGAGTCGGCAATAATGGTTGCCAATGGTCGACAACATATATCCACTACAATTAGATGTCTCTATAATGCCAATATTCAATTTTAAATTGCAATTGTGTTTTGCTATTCATTGGATATGCTATCCACAAAATACAAAGTCATCACAAACAATAATACCATAAACTCTATATAATCCAATTCCATCTATGCACTCCTTCGTCTGCCCATTCTATTTTGTCCTACACATTAGCATATTCCTATCCACTCCATGCGCCTATGGTTAATGTCCAGCCTCCCTAAACCCTTCACAGTTTGCATTCCATTATATCTATGGACACATTTATATGTACAAATTTTATTGTTACGTCTATTCATCACACGGCCATAACTAATGACCGGCATCGCCGGGCACATGTTTCTATCGTGCTATACTATCGCCTTTGAACCATTTTGTCGATGAGATCAATAAGAAGGTGGCGTCTCTCATCCCTGGAGAGACGACAGATTACTTTAGTGCTGATCGAATCATAGACACAGATGGCCAGCAAGCAGGTCTATATCCCATTGAGTTTCTTAATGCACAAACTCCAAGTGGTGTACCGCCCCACGAGCTAACCCTAAAGGTGGGAATGATTGTAATGTTGTTGAGGTTTACATCGTTCAAGAAGGGCCTGTGCAATGGAACACGATTGATTATACGAAAGCTGGGAAGACGTGTCATTGAGGCAGAGATAGTAACTGGGACACACGTGGGTGATACTGTGCTCCTATCGCGCATTCCAATTGTGCCTACCGATTCAGGTTTGCCATTTCAGTTTGAAAGGGTGCAATTCCCTTTGCGGCCGGCCTTTGCCATGACCATAAACAAGTCCCAGGGCAAGACAATGCATAAGGTGGGGATATATCTTCCAAAGCCCGTCTTTACGCATGGACAATTGTATGTGGCATTCTCAGGGTACAAAATCGACAAGGAATTAGGGTTGCTATCAAAGACCCACCATCCATGCCTCAAGAAGACGCCAATACAGTTTCAAGGTTCACAAGGAACGTGGTTTACACGGATGCTTTGTGATCCGGGTAAGTGTCATGTCCTCGACTAACGTTGTAGTGTCCATATATTGCATATATATGTGTTTTCTTTCAAAGGTTTTCATGCTTCTTGGATGTTTATTCTTCTTCTGAATGTGTGCAGATCATGAAGCCCTATACACCTTTTGTACCTCGGGAACTTGGAAATCCTAAGCCAAGGGCGATAGTTCATGTACATCGTAGGGATGGTACGTGTAAGATTTGTTAGTTCCAACAATAACAATTGCTTATATGCTTCTTAATAGTATATATTCTATCATTTATTAAGAAGTTCATCAATGCATGTTTTCTATCTTTTTCTGAAATGATGTCTTATTATTGTAGGGAGTTATGCGATAGTTGATAACACACGCCGGGCGTGTTCTTTGTGTTGAGTAAAAAGTTCCCTCAAGTATACATGCGGGGGAACTTGCTTCACGCCAGGAGGCATCACACACATTGGTGTTTGTGATGGGAGACGGTTCAAGGCTTGGGCATCTATTCCACATGACGCAGTTGGTGATTACGAGCTTCCTGACTTCCTAACAAAGCATAACATTGTTGTTGGTACACCTGAGTCACGGTAGGACATGGTATCGTGAGCATGTTTACATCGCTTCATGTTCGCCACCATAGGCACGACGGGGAGGAGCTTCTATACCTATCGGCCGCGAATCGAAGCTTCACATCGAGCCGACGGGACGCCCTAGAGTTCTTTGGGACAGGTTCTTCATGATGTGGATCCATTGAGATTGACAGACATAACCTCATTTGCGTATAGAACCAGTATATTTGTTTAACATTTTGTTTGAACTTCATATTATGTGTACACTTTAAAAAGGTAAAGTTTGTTCCGTATCTATATGTGTCTATTTCCACCTACACAACCACAACTAACGCACATCAATGCCCTCATACGTCCACGACTAATGCCCGGCATCGCCGGGCACACGTTTCTAGTAGCTTTTAATTACATACAGGCATGCAGTTCAAAATACTATGGGAAAAAAAAATATATCATTGAGTTGTACATAGTTTGAAATATGTCAGTGAAGGTGCCTAATATTATGCTCATACTCTCGAATCTTTATTAGATCAATTCCACTACATGCATGCATACACCATGTTAGCATCGAATTCCAAAACTTCTAGGTTAGTGGGTCAAAGCATGGAGCTGGGGGGCATTTTTGCGCCAGCCAAGCACCCCTTAAGCACCTAATGCGGGAAATTTTACTTATTTTTATCTTTTTTTCTATAACTCCGATGAAGCTGAAATTTTGTATTCCAAGGCGTAATATGAATGCGTTTCAGGGAAAAATATCACAAAAATAAAAGAAAAATATTTTTTAAAAATACAAAGAAAATAGCTCTGGAAAGCACCCCCTAAGCATCATGTGTCGCTGACACAAAAAGTGTCCCCCACCTCCATGCTTTGACCCTAGTATCAGATTCCAAAACTTGCACTGGGAGCCAGTATTAGTTTCTTGTAGTTACTTGATCTAATGGTTTTAAACAAAATGGGGACAATTATCAACTACTTGGTATTATCATACAATATAAAGAATTGGCTGATAAAATATTTTGGGTAGCTATTATCACAACCAAGGTGCCATTCTTTGTTCCCATTCTATCAGTTCACATGCCTTATACCATAAAATTGCAGGAGGGGATGTCAAAAATATAACTAATAAATCAATCTTTTGAGAATGTGAAACCATTTCTATGCTTTTTCTTGCTAAATTGCCATGTATGGTTTCTGGTTCCGCTAAGAGGATTTGTAGAGCTAATAAGCTTGCGTGTTGCAGCCACAATACATGGCCCTTTCCAAAACTAAAATGACTAGGAGTATTAATTAAATACATGCTGCAATGTAAGAAGGAAGACTCTGAAGGCTTATCATGCCAACAACTGGTTCTGGTGTAATGTGGCTGAGCAATTTTGAATAAAATAGCTTCTCTTTTATATCTATATAATGTGTTTGCACCAACCCAAAGATGTTGCATTATGAATTGCTAGTTAAGCTTCCATCAACTTGATGCTCTGCATTGCTTGGAGCTTGGAGCTTGGAACCTGAAAGAAAGAAGTTAGTCCATATAACAATATATTTAATTTATAGCTTACATTAAGAACAAACTTGCCTTGGGTGCACCTTTCAACCAGAAGCATTGTCTTTTCAATCTATGCAACTATTCTTCCTCAATTAATCGAGACAACATAATTTGATGTGCTAGATGAAACTGTAAATACTAAACAATCTCCTGCAAATTTCAATGTAAATGAGCTCAAATATGTGTCCAACATCAAAATTTGACCAATAAATACATATGAGCATGTCATTTCTGAAGGCTTCTAAAGGCAGCGCCAGCTTCAAAAAGCATGAGATTAAAAATTAAAAAAACAAGGAAGTCAATGTATAGTTATAGTCATGACGTAATGATTAACATCGCGAGTTGGGTTGCTCTACAAACCTAGATTAAAGTTGAATTGAAGTGCTTTATTCATGATTGTTCTACAAACTTGAATTGAAGCCCCTTATTTCAAAAATATTGAGTAGAACATACTCTTGTTCATGTTGATGGAGCTCCAAGCCCATTCTCTTATGTGCAATTCTTGAATAAGGGCTCGCATGAAAACAGACAAAAGCTAGCTAGGCTATTCATTCATCTCAGCAGAATTCTACAATGGTTGAGAGTGGGTAGCTGCACATATGCAAACTACCCACAATGAAAACATACAGGGAATATCCAGTTATATCATCTGGAACCCAAAACAATTCTACAGATGTTGGTTAAGTGTACTTGTCGAGAGCTTATCGCCGGGATTAAAAAACTCCGCCCTTTCGGATTTTCGAGGAAAAACCCTAGTGATAAGCCCTCGGCAAGGGCTTGGACACAATGTAAGGCTGCAAAAAAAATGCTCTCACAAAGAAAACCACGAAGCTTGAAGAGAGGGTGGATGGGTGGGAGTCAAGGAACTGCTGAGAGAGGAGAAAACGCTGATGATGATGAAGAACCTGCAAGAAATAGTGATCCCAAACGAACTAGAGCCCCATAAAATGCATGCAATGCATGCATGCATGCAAGAGATGCATGCTCGCCCATTCGAGAATACCGATCCGATGGCTCGGATCGATGGCAATCTCGAATAAGGGCTCGCATGAAAACAGACAAAAGCTCGCAAAGATCGAGGTCGAAGGTTGAAGGATGGTCAAAAAAGGGACAAGATCGAGGAAGAACATATTCCAACATGGAAAAAGATGCCAAACTGTCAAACCACGCAAGAAGATTCCCCTACCTGGTACCAAAACAAAAAGAGAGTCAAGGAACTGCTGAGAGAGGAGAAAACACCGATAAGAAGTCAATGAAGAACCTGCAAGAAATAACGCCCAAACAAACCAGAGCCCCAGAAAATGTATGCAAGAGATGCATGCTCGCCCATCCGAGAATACCGATCCGATGGCTCGAATCGATGGCATAGTTTGGAATGCATCCATAGCATGTTTTTTTTTTATGGCACCAAACCTAACTCATATTTTATGGAGGGTGAATCAATAGATCAAAGGGCATCATCATCATGCGTATTAATCAAAGATCTTCAAGGGAATAAACCAGAATATATTGGAGATATTGCTTTTGCCAATATGACAAACAAGACCCAATTCATCTTGCAAAGACAGGGATGCTTGTTTTTGAAAATGAAATGGATAATTAATGCTTTTGAAATGGATGATTACGTATTTGCTATTGATGCATCCCTGCAAAGCCAGTATTGGTTAGAGCTTTTAGAGTAGAAAACTTTACTCAGAAGTCCAATTGTGAATGCAATATCTAAAGTGCAGCTTCTGAAAAAGTATCCTCGCATCCAAACTAAGGGTGAAGTGGCTTAAATCATACTTCAAAGTCACGTTTTCACAACCAATCAAAATTGTTACTTCAGCCAATACAATACTTGATACCATGACTTTATAAAGATTGGTCTAAAGAAATCACTAGTTCTTGTCATCATAAGAACCCCAAAATTTGCTCTACGTGTAGTTTTTTGTTGTGTTTTTTGCAAAAGAACAACTAAAATCCATGCATATTATTATTTTGAATATGCTAGAATGATGCGTAGTTTTTTTGTGCCGTTTTTTACACAACGAAACACGCGTAGTTTTTAAGGGTGGTTTGTAGACAGAAATAACGCATGTAGTTTTGATGTAGTTTTTAAAAGTTGCCATTGTTTTTAATTGTGGTTTTTCTCGAAAAGTATATGTAATTTTAAAGAAGACTCTACAACGGCCTTCCATTAATTTTGACATGTTGTTTTTACACAATATGATATGTAGTTAATAGAAAGTTTAACACATTATTTTTTAAAACAAGGTATTGTTTCAAGTGTTGTTTTTGCTAAATAGGAATAAAAACCACCCATGGCCTTTGTTTCAACTATTGTTACAACACATTATTTTTTAAAACTAGGTATTGTTTCAAGTGTTGTTTTTTCTAAAACAAAATAAAAACCACTGATAGCCTTTGTTTCAACTATTGTCTTTACACAATAGAAGAATTTGTCGCAGCGACCTTCGCTCCGCCGCTTTGTGCTTTTTGGTTTGTATGTTCAAAGAAATAAGAAGCTATAGATAATATGACGCATATGGAATATGATATTACTATAAGAAAGGAATACATGCCTCGAACGACATGGATGATAAAATATAAAATATAGAATCGCTCACATCTTTCAATAAAATTCAAGATGATTTTAGAGAGATTTAAATTTTGATGTGATCAATCAATGGGAGTAATTCAGTACTTCACGTATTCCGTCTTTCTGTCTTGTACGATGACCTCGTGGCATATTTGAGGAATGCATATTGCCTTTTGTAACTTTGTCCATTACGTTGCTTGATCTGTGCTTCTAGTTTGTATCTCTATCTGATACACTGTTTGATATGTGCTTCTAGCTTGTACTCTGATTGATATGGTGCTTGATGATATGTGCTTCTGATTCTAGCTAACTCGCAAGCATTATAATCCACAAATATGGTGCTTGATCTATGCTTCTAATTCTAGCTAACTCGTTAGCACTATAATCCCCAAATATTTGTCCTCCTTGTTTGTTAAAAATGGGCACCTAGAATTCTAGTCTAATGTGTCAATTTTGCTTCGAAGAACAATCTAAGAACATTGAAATGAAAGAAATGGAATAAAAAAACTTCAAATGGATGCATGAAATAATTTTCTTGGCAAGAACAATTTCAAATGGGTGTTGGTTTACGAGGGCTAGTTTTGTAGCTGCCAAGCAGACAATAAGCAAATTTGTGGCCAATTTTTAAAATCCCGAAACTTATTCGTGCCACAATCGAAGGAAAATCTTAGAAATTTTACCTCTGATCCAGTAGATGTCACGGTAAGGGTTTTATCGGAAGTAAAGACGCTCTCTGTAAAGAATGATCTGCATAATCGCTATGATAGAGGAAACTTTCCTTTTTTCTTAATAGAGGCACTCACCCACCGTCCCTACAACCAAGGTACAGACACCATCTGAGCAATAATGCTTCAAGATTTGGATGGAATAAAGTTAGATTGTCAGCAGATAATAATAGATTATAGTGTTTATGAAGCACAACCCTATACTATATCATATAGCTCAAATCCCCATCATCAATCCTCATCTTATTTACCGTAGCTAGAATTGTTTCTTCAATCGGGCCAAAATTCCTTGCTAACTAGAAAGTAGGCAGGATTTCGCCTGTATTTAGTTATGTCATAAGAATATTCTTCAAAGCCACATATTCCAAGCCCACATTTGAACAATTAACAACCATATTCGCCAGGGATTTATTTCACATAGCAGACATGTAGTCGTCAACCCACAAATCTGAATCTTAACTTTCATTAATTTCTAGTTCTCAAAAAATGTATCAAATTTACATGGCATGCATTGAAAAATGCCTCTGGAATCCCTTACAAGAATTTGCTCAGCTTTCAGCATCAGCTCACAAACTATTACTATTCTGATACAACTGATTGCCTATTTCTGTACATGGCAGCTATACCCACCTTGGTATACAAATGGGAAGAAAAATAATCTTTAAAAAGGCAAAAATATAAAATATAAAATAAAACATAAGGGCCAGAAAGTAAGGAAATAGCTAAACATGTGTAACAGTATGAAGTATGTTTAGCACTTAAAGAGCAATCTTGTGTTCATTTCAACCAGACATATCTCCAATGCTATTCTGCTCAATTGAGTAGGTATAGTATTAGAATAGGCTGCAGGGAAAGTAAAGTAAAGAAATAGCTAAAAATAGGGCATGGTATGAAGCAGCCTACCCACCACTCTTACATGAGGCATATATTACATCAAAATCATCAGAAGCGTTCTACCACTTAAAGAGCAATCATGTGTTCATTTCGACCATAACAGTTAATTTCATCTGATGTATACAGATATCTCCAGGCTCAATTAAGTAGGTATAGCAATAGAAAATCTAAGCTAGATCTGCTTGACTATAATCTAGAAGGTCTAATATCATGTGTACATTGATTCTTTTAAAACAGTTATAAGCTCTCGGGGGTAATTCCAATTGGTCGATAAAGATATGTCTGAAAGTAACTTCTTCTACATTGCAGAATAGGCTGCAGGAAAAAATGAGAATTTAGGATAGACAATAAGCACCTTCACTGTAGTGTCATCGAACATGACCCACTTCGAATGCTCATAACTGTAAGCAAAGCAATGGTAATGCTGGCCATAGTAGCAGACCTACAAATAGTTCTGAGATGAGCAGGAAGTGTTTGCTTTGAATTTCTGGGATATATAATAAGAAAAAGCTCATAAGGTAGTCGATACCCAGCATTTACTCTAGAACCATTAGCTAGGAATCCCTGCCAAAAGGAGAGACCGGTGAGCATCAAAGCAAGGGATCAAATACAAGAGGTACAACTTCTGGTGTTTCTTAGGAGCAGAATAATCACAAATCCATTTTTCAAAATCTACAAGCGCATCCACAACCCCATGACTCGAAGGCTCCTTCGCACTATTCTCTACGGTATCACTTCATAACCTCGGGAACTATGGTCGGTTACTCGGTTCGAACAGCATCCACGTGAAACAGAGGTGACCGCCAGTTTACTGGCAACAGCCAGTTTGAAGCAGTTTTTAGCATATGCTGGGTATATTCTAGCATATAGTCGAAATATGCCGAAAACCCACTTGTGCGAGGGTTTGCCCCCTAGGGGCAACCCAAAAGCTCATAACTATGATTTATCCCCTAGAGTGTACTGTTGTTTGAGGGACCCATATGGGTTGATCAACCCAAAAGGGTAACTCATTATGTGGACTCCCCCTTCTCATGTTTTATTCAAAGATAATTCTAAGAAACCACAAAAAGACAACATATAATCAACACAAGGGGGGTTCACAGTTTTGGGCGTATAACCCATCTGCATGCACGGGAAGGGGGTTTTTTGGACCCATTTTCGTACATATACGGTCGGCAGGGGGTCCTTTTTCTGGTATTTTTTGCACTATCCTAGGTAATTTTTATTCAAAAGGGGTCAAAATTTGCTTTTAAAGATCCATATACGGGGGGGTTTTTTGCCACCCCATGCACGCAGATGGCATATCCCCCTTATACATGAGTGAATCCCCCTTGAATCAACAAGACTCCTCCTCTAAGGATACTAAAACTACAAGAAATAAATAGAACTAGAAACGTGTGCCCGGCATTGCCGGGCATTATTGGGCGTGTGGATTGCATTTATGGCAATATATGTTGTAGGTGCAATAGAGAACAAATATTACCGTTAAAGTACGAACAAACTTGTAAAAAAACATGTTTAGTTCTTGGTTTAACAATTGCCAGTTATATCGACAAATTGCCTTTAACCAAATATTAAACAAAACAATTTTGCTACACACAAATAGAAAATATTTTTTGGGCAATCTAAAACTATCGAGTATATGTTCATAAGCCTCAATAGATCCCCATCATGAAGAACATAATCCAAAGAACTCTAAGATCATTTGTTGGCTCGATTTAAAGCTCATTTGCGATGCTGGCATACTATTTTATATTTTAATAGAAACTGGGTAAGCTCATAATCACCAACTTGGCTTAGGATTTTCAAGTTCCCGATGTACAAAAGGTGTATAGTGCCCCATGATCTACATCAATTGCGAAGGTCAATAAAGGCCAAAGAAACATGAGAAGCCTTGAATAAAAACACCTATATATGCACTATGTGAAACGCCTATACATGCACTATGTGGACATCTAAACGTTATTCAGGGATCTGACACTTACCCTCCATTGAACCATGAAATCGCATTGGAGCCTTATTGAGGCACGGATAGTGGGTCTTTAATGGCGGCCCAAATTCCTTGTTGGTTTTGTACCCTTGAGAAGGCTACATACAATTGCCCCTGTGAAAGGATAGGCTTTGGGGAATATATACGCATCTTATGCATTGTCTGGCCCAAGGATATGTTTATCCCTTCTTCAAATTTAGCTCATGGGGTGGCACATTACTTGGGAGTTTGTGCAAGGGAAAATGTGGCAGAGTTTGAGTAAGAAATGAGGTTTTCACAGAAGAAAACCTTGTTAGGGCCTAACCTTGTTAAATTCGGCAGATTTGTCACTGAACAGTGGAGAAGGGTCGATTTGCTGCCAAGGCTATACTGGTTCTTCTATTTCTTGTGTGTTTGTTTAGGGTTTGTTGCTATTGCTCGGTTTATTGTGCATATATTTCTTTTGTTCTGTCTTCTGAGGTTCAATTCCTCTGAAGAAATAGAAGCAAGAAACGTTTGCTATGAGAAGTTCAGTATGTTTGCTATGTTGTACGCTTGATGCGAGAATGATAACCATTGGATTTGTGTTTTTAAATGCCTCCTTGCAAATCGGGTCAACATGGGCCTGTTTGACCCCATCTTGATTTGCATGGGACGGATTACAGGGACTGCCATGGAATATTCTGCGGGATATTGCATGATCTAATGGTCACAAAAAATTGTGAGACACCCCAAACAATAATACATCCCAAACGATAAATGTTGATGGATGTGAGAATTGATGTATGTCATCTCAAATTTATAGATAAGGTTAAAAATTATGTTGTATTAACAATTGCATATTGACTTGAATCATGGAAGGATTGGAATTGTTCATGAAGATTGATAGGGCAAGGTTGTTAAGTCTGTAATATTGAATACAAAAAGGATTGCATTAAATGATTTATTAGATGATTCGTGGAACAAACATTCAATGGCATTAGGGGACCCCATGACCACATCAATTAGTGGCATTAACTACCATTCTTTTCCAAAATCCTGCTGCACGTGAGCGTTCATAACTCTTCCTTACAGAAAGGTCTTATTATGAAAGAATGAAATATGCTGACTTATGGCATGCTTACTTAAATGCAAAGCTAGCAAAAACGTTCCATTGAGTATGATTTCTTTTACAAGAAATTTATCGCGGCGGCCAAGGCCGCCGCGGACATTTCTCTAGTTCCAAACCTGCTTAGCAAAGAATTTGTATCAGCCTAGAATGATATAGAAGGGTTTTTGAACATGCAAGATTTGAATTTGCAATTCTCAAATAATACAACCATTTATCTATCATGACTCCTCAAGGTAACTTAGTGGTGGCAGAACCGTTGGCCAAATCCCAAGCTTTTTTCGTGCTATATGCTGGAATGGGTTTCTTGTGTTAAAGCAGTTTTATATCCATCTCCTAACCTCGGTACTCTGGTACATTTAGATTTAAGCCATCAGTTCAACATCTATGCTGGATGCAGTGGGCTCTTCCAGAGAAAGAGGCATTATGCCCAACTTTAAGTTGTTTGTTCAGTAGAAAACTATTCTCTTTAAACAACAATTTTAGATACTATACTTTCTTTTTCTATACGTCCATAATGAGTTAACTGTCTATATGTTTGTGCACTGAATATGTGACAAAATGACATATGAAGCAGTAAGAAGTCTATGAAGTAGTAAGAGGTCCATTACATGCAATTTCACTTTGTAAAATGGTGAAAAAATAATTGACAGACTAGGGTTGTACTTCAATATGAGCTGCACGTGTACTTCAGATTTAGGAACCACATCAATCACGAATAAATCATCGCATACCACTACCTAGATTGCTTCTTTGAGCAAGAAAACTCTAAAGAAACACAAGAAACGATTGAGAGGATAAAATGCACACAATTTAGAAATGGATACATAGTTAATCTTGCAGCTTGCAAACAAAAAATCTGCAAACTATATTTGTTTATACAACCCTACAATGAGGCATTTCAATTTATACAACACATCCTACAAAAGAGGCCTTTCTGCCAGCGCATAAATTTGCAGATTAGAAGAATAAAAAGGATGCATACACATCAACTATCAAAGTTGCGGACTAAGCAATTACCTGAGAACAGAATCCTCTACCTTCCACGCCCACAAAATGCAAAGGCCTTGGTTAGAAAATATGGTGTAGAAGAGCCTGAGCAAAAATTTGCATGCGTTGAAGAACTTAGTCATATAAAGGTTGAAAATTTGAAAATTGAAATGGAGAGCCTTCAACAGAAGAATTTGAGCTAAGAATACCAGTTCCATGATACATTCAAATAAATGCTAGAATAGAAGGATTAAAGACCTATATTTCACAGGGGAATTTTATTTGGAGGGTTTTTTTGTGGATGGCTTGGAGGGTTTTACAAGAGAATATTCCTTAGAATATTTTGTTATGGCATGTTGTACTAGTTGCTATTTTTTTGGTAACATGTATCAGAATGAACATATACCAGAAGGGCTACTCTTGTATGTGTGGCTTCGTCTGGTATAACATAATATATCACACAACTGCATAGTGCCAGGCATGTTGGCTGCTCCTCACAGTATTCACAAGCAAGCACTCCATGTGATCGTGATATGGGGCCAAGTGCAGGTTGTTGCTTCATAGTTCCTTTCCACTGGACATCATTTGGTAGACTTCTAGAAAGAAAATAGTCACATGTCGGATTCATGCACCTTAAATGACCACAACACTTGGAATATTTAACTATGCCATCGAATGAGTGACTTGTCTTCTCGGGTTTGGTCCATAGATGTGGATCGACCTTTCTTTCCATGCCTGCCATAGAACTCAATTCATTTGGAGGCAGCTCGAATACTACATTGCCATTGTAATGGGAGGGTAGACATCTTACTGATGTTGGTGCAGAAACAGATGAACACAATCTTTTCAATTTGCTTGATCCAAAACTATCAACTATTGTCTGAAACGTGGATACAATGTTTACATTGCTCTCAAGAATATGTTGGGTCGGACTATCAACAATTATAGCTGCATGAGGAGTGCTGACCTCAGTGGGAATAGGAGTGCCTTCGACTGTTACAAAGTTCCCATTACATGATAGGGCCACATACACACTATCACCCTCTTGACTCAAAACTTCTTCAAGAAGGACCTCCCACTCGTGGATTGCACAACACACAATTTTTCACTACGAAATTGAAAACTATCACACAGCCATTTCCTCGACAGTTGACATTCTCCATTCTCGAAAGTGCATACCATTCTCAATCGTTTACCTGGTGATGTGACTATCACGTCATTTGCAGTGAAAGCAAGAATCTCATAATCGTTTTCAACCATTGCTTGAAGAAAAAATTTGTGCTACACACACAACACACCCTCTGCGAACACAGACAACACACCCTCTGCGTAACTAGAATGCTAATACAAGAAAATCCGTTAACACATTAAATCCCTTAGCACATTAAATTTGGGCCACGAATAATCATAATTGGCGAAATGCACTACTACAATTTCGTAAGATAATTAATTTCTTGCCCGTTGAAATTTTACGACATTAATTATATACGTTATAGAATTGTCCGTTTATTTGCAAAAACGAGATAGTTGTGCTTCCTTTAAAATAGTTCTATCATTTTAAGAAAATGATAAGTTAAAAAATGTAACTTGGCATTCTTGACATATGTTGCAAATAGAAAACATGTATTTGTGAAAAGCAACAAGATGTTGTACATAAATGTAGGATTTAGCAACTGTTGTTATATTCTTATTTGTCAGGACTAGCCAACATTTGAGCATAATGAGATGTAGACCAATATAGACTGTAGCGTGTCGTTTTCCTTGCCCCACGTGTAGCCAAGGATGGATGGATGGATGGATGGATGGATAGATAGATAGATAGATAGATAGATAGATAGATAGATAGATAGATAGATAGATAGATAGATAGATAGATAGATAGATAGATAGATAGATAGATAGATAGATAGATAGATAGATAGATAGATAGATAGATAGATAGATAGATAGATAGATAGATAGATAGATAGATAGATAGATAGATAGTATTTTTACGTCATGCCTAAGTTTTATTACCAGGTATGGTCAATATGGGCCTTAACAAAGGCTCGAAAATCGGTGGAGGGATCCAAAGCACTAGGTTTTATTAACACATACAGATATGATATAATTTTATATTTTGGAAATCCGTGACTTTGATGGGAAAGGAAACGTAAGTTTTTGTTTTATGATAAAAATGCAGTGGCAAGATACCAAATATGACTGGATTTGAAGAGAATGGCAATAGAATAGAGGCATAGAAAAGAACAAAAAGAAAAACGATGGGGAGGATTATTGGGTAGGATTATTTTTGTGTAGGCAGAATATAGGGGGTAGGTGGCGCCCACGGTGTCATAATCTGGCTTGGCTGATAGCGCCATTGATTGGGACGCTAAAGCTTGTCCACGGCTTTTACGCCCTTGGCAGCCCTTTTTCATTTCTTAAAAAATATAAGTTCATTAGGAAAAAGAATTGGAAAAAAAAAAAAAGTTGAACATCGTTTCAAAAAAGAACGATCAGGGGGAAATGGCGGATACTTTTGGAGGTAGTGCGGCGCCGCTCCTCATTGTTTCTGTGCAAGCGGAAATGACTGTGGGCCTCCCTCCATAGCGCTAGAACAGATTTTGACAACTGGTAAATAATCTTCTTTTGCTTTTTCTGTACTTCTCCTTTTGATTTGAAAAAAAACTTCTGCCTTCCAGATCGAGTGCGGCGGCGCTCCTCAAAGTTTTTGTGCAATTCGGACTCCAGAAACATCGCTATTACAGGTAATAGATCTGTGTTAAGCTTTTTTTCTGAACTACTTTGAAAAAAATACTGTTCTTCCTTTGAAAAAATACTGTTCTTCGTGATCCGGAATGGGGCGCTGCTCCAACTATTTGTGCATCCAGTTCGTGAAATATATCCTTCAAAGTTTATCTCCAGGTCCATACTCCAGCTAGGGCTGAAAATAATGGGCTGTAATAGATGCTGTAAGTAATAGATGGGCTGTAGTGAATTGTAAACCTTCTGTTTCAAATTGTAATACTTAATTAGGTGCAAGGCCTTTTAACAGAATTAGTAATTGAGTACAAGTGCATCAACCTTGTAGGGTGGTGGCTTGCTACTCCATTGATCCTGTACGGTAGGCAATATGCCCTGGAGTGCAGCCTGCTGCATTTTTATTAAATCCAGTTTTGCGTTTAATCCATTTTTATTAAATCCAGTTTTGCATTCTTCTGGAATAACTTGTGGATATTTAACTTTAACAAAGTTGGGCCTAGCATTGTCTTGTATGTAGCAAACAATCATTCTTGCTTTCACTTAATGAGCATTTCTGTGAGCAATTCTTTCCCTTATTAGTCGGAGATAACTTCTAGATGCATTTGGGGCTAGCAGGTTGATGTTCAAAGCTGCAGGCAGAGGTCCAGGCTGCAGTGTTACCAAGTTGTAATCCCTATGTCTTTGGCCTCCATCATCTTGCCTCATTTATTGCCTCAGCTGTATCTTTTCTTCCCACTGGCATAACTGAAGAGATGAACCCATTTTCCTTATGCAAATTTCTGGCTTCCATGTCCTGTTGGTAGTTTTCTTCGAAGCAGATATACCTTGATTATTTATGTATTTTTCATTGTCTAGCATGTTTTGGTACTTTAAATATTGCAGGAATCAGCGTGAGACAGTTTGTCCTGGCACTACCCAGGCCCAATGCTTAACAGATGTTTATGTTGTAAAGATAAACAATGGATATAATCTGGATTCAGAGAAATGCCAAAGGCATCCTTGTTACATGTGTAGGCTGAAGTTCAAGCCGCCACAAGTAGTCTATGGCATAAGCCTATCTGCCACTTATGTTGTTTGCACATATTAGAGTCAACAGAAGTAGGCTTTCTGCTTAACAGACCCCAATATTGCAGTGTCAATGGCCATAGTAGTAGAAGTGGATCCATGCATTCAGGCAGAGTACTAGTCTAAAGCATAAGCATGGTTATAAGCTAGACATTGTTCCCAAGCACTCATAATGCATGTCTTTTATGTAAACCCAATCATTAAGCATGAGGTACATATTATGCAAAGGCTGTGCAGAAAGAGCCAAGTGTTACTGATCTAAAACAGTTCACAATATTTCCCAAAAATCCGTCAAACCTTTCAAGCAAATCATGGGCAAGGGGGACTAGACCATTTAAATCTGTCATGCAATATGCGGATGTGATATTATGCATCAAGGCAGCCAACATATATTCATTAAGAAATCTTAAAACATGCAATTTAAGATTGATAATAATTAGTTTCAGCATGATGAATCTGGTACTTTAGAAACAAAGCCATCTATAGAGTCACAAGGATCCATTTGTGGATCTGTACATGCCTAACCCTTAAGCAAAAATCCAGCAGTTTTGGGTGCAAGAATAAGACTCAAAAAATAGTAGAAAAACCAAATACTCCTTAATTTATATGATTTTACATAATATATTAGGACTGTAGCATATCAGTTTATGCTTTCATGCCAGCATATATGAGCATGCAGCAGCAAAAGGCATGCGAAATGCACAGCCAGATTGTTTTTGCCAGCCTGTTCAAGCATGTAGCAGCAAAGGGCATGCAAAATGACAGCTAGAATGCTTTCTCAAAAACGTCTGGTATTGGACTTACTTAGTGGAACGGGTTCAGCAATAGTAGCATCTGCTATTTTATCTCGTCATTGCTATGGGTTAGACAATGATAGAATGTTAGTGGAACATGTAAATGCATCTCGTCTTTCAGCCCTAGCAAGTGGTTAAAAAAGGTATGATGAGAAGAATTACGAGCTTCCCGAGGATTCAGATGACGAAGTGGCAGAGGAAGATGAAGAACCTTCATAGTACGTTCGTTTATTTCTCTTTGTAAATTTTTAGCAATTATGGTAGTACTAATCCTTTTTAACGTATTAGCATTCTTCCTGTGTATGCAGAATCAATGGCTTCAGTTTTGTCAAAAAGAAAATCTCCAATTCAGAAGGAAAGAAGACGTAGGCGTTGTCTACTTGTAGATGACGAGTGTGAAGAAGGATGAGGACTTCATGTCGTCTAGGTTTTCATAACATTATTATGGATTATAGTATTTTGTCTTCCATAGTTTACTTCAAACTATTTCTTTTAAACTACTTCTACATACTTTAATGCAGTGTTATTTTTCTATAGTATGGAGTCTTCAATTGCATCTTCTACACCTCAAAACCAATGGCAAAAGCAAAATTTGATGTGACAATCTAAAAAACCCTCTAAACCCTTCCAAAAAAAACCCTCTAAAAATTCGCACTCATTTCACACGACAATCCTAAATGCTATACAAAGTTTGCCAGTTCCTGGTAGATAATTATCCGCCTCATTTATTTCATAATCTGGGTTAAAGTTATAACCAATTATATAGATCATGCCACAGTCTAACTCCTTGCCATCCAATGGAAGGGCTTGGGAACAGGTACTGGATTTTTCTTGAGGGGTTAAAGTTGCTTCTCCTCAACCAACTACAACAACTTTAGGAAGAATAGATAAAAGGAAATGAGCTTTCATATGCACTATCAAATTGAGAATCTCATACCTTATATGAAAGGCTGCCCCAATTGGCCATAAACATGCAAATGTCTTCTCTTTAGCATGTACGATGTATATCAACAAATGAATTTTTGAAAATTAGCATTCTATGTGTGAATGTTTAAACAGACCTACAAAAGGATATTCTTCAGAAAAGGATGGTGCAACACTTCAGTTCATTTACATGTTATTAGTGCTGTTATTCCCAGTGATGGCATGAAAATTGACAATATGCATAGCATACCTCCACCAAATTATCTGCCACTATAACATAATTTTTCAGCTTCTTCAACATGAAAGTGCTCTTGAGAGGTAGATGCATTATGAAGATACACCACTTTACATTTGTTGACCTCCTGATAAACTATCAAACAAATTATCTAGCAGTATTAGGGCAATCAGAATAATCAAATATCATCATACCTTAAATATTTCGATCTCTTGCATCACTTGATTCCCAGAAGTTAAGATGCTCTCTGCAAAGAGCAGGATCAGCAGGATCAGAATCACCATGTTGCCTAGATCAAGCAAATAAACCAACAAAAGGAGGGAAAAGAAGGACGATGACATCACACTCTATCTCTGAATTCCAAGCAGACATTATAGGAAAAATTTACATATTCTCAAGCAATTGATGTAACCTCATATCAGTTGACAATCGAACAGATCATAAAGCCCTTTACCAATGAAACTTATTTATAAATTCTTGGAGCCAAACGACCATTAACAGATTGTTCAGATTATGAAATGACCATTAACAGATTAATTTTTGTTTTGCAATGTGAAAAGCTTTTTAACAGATTCTGTTAAGTTAAAAACTAACATAACAACTCCAATGCGAAAATATTTTTAACAAATTTCGTTATGTTAATAAATAACATAACAATCAAATGTGTGAAAATCATTTTAACAGATTTCGTAATGTTAGTAATTAACACAAGAAATTTATCGCGGCGGCCAAGGCCGCCGCGAACATTTCTCTTCACCAAAAGTAATCTAAGGACATTTCATATTATAGTAACAATTTATCAACATGACTCTCTAATCATCAATGCATCTGCACTTTGTTGACGTATTGTATCATACTTAGGATAGAAGCAATGAAATGAATTTTGCTTTACAAACCCTCTGTTGATATATAACTTTGTAACCATTTCAAATTTTCTACCATCAATAAAAGCATTATTGAAAAAAGTTACTCTTCCAAGGAGAATACGATCTGGCAAGTCTCTTGTCTCGTGAAGAGCATTAGAACGACTAACGCAAAGGAAAATTCCATCCCATAACGATAAGGGAGAACAAAGATTTGCGTGATATTTTATACTTTATCAACATAAATGATAAAGTAATGCACCTTTGTTGAAGGCCAAATTTCCTTTTTAAACAGTCTTATAATGGGCTTTGTGATGTTCACGCATGCTAAAATTTGAGCATGGGCCAAATCTCTAAAATTTGAGCATGGGCCAAATCTGTGTCATGGAGTCCACTTTGAAAGGCAATACAAAATAGTGAGTAGGTTTTATATCGTTTCTATGATAAAAGGAGAAAATGGATCTCTAATAAACCTTTATAAGGGGTTTATAACAATGGCCAAGTGTCTAAGAAATGTATGCTGGTATGCATATTCTACCTTGCATAACCAAACAAACCCCTAACTTGAATGCAAATCTGCTAGCAAATACTAAAGAAAATTTGCAATTTCATAGCTAACACAATGCACTTGGGCACCATGAAAGCCATAGTGTATTTGGCACTATGCAAACTATGCTGACATTAAACTAGAAATGAAGCAATTAAAGAGGTCTTATTAAAATTCATCTTCAAAGAACAAATGTTCTAATTGGCAAATTCGGCCACTTTGGTATGCTGAATACACAAGCACAAGCAAATTGTATGCATTATAACAGAACATTACATTGCAAAGACACAAACCAGCTTCTTGCCCTAGATTCTTATACTGGGCATTTGATCTATGATACAGATTGGCGGCTGCATATGCATATATCTTCTATACCACATTATAACTTCCAGATTATTATTGACATCGCTTTAATGTTCCTGCTTGCTCAATCTACCTATCTTCACATAGATAACTTATCATCTCAATATGTAGCAAATTGGCAATTAACAATCAATATGTGGTCAAAGACAGCAAGAGAATTCAGCCACCTATAAAATTAAGAATATTAGCACATGGACCTGAGAACCAAATACAACATAATAAGGAAATAAAGGTTCCATGGACATGTATCTGCAGCTTGCATAGTTAAATTTCAAGCATAACGAAGAACGAGCAAATGCAAATGTAACGCATTCATAGAGACAAAAGTATGCTCAAGCATCAATTTTGCTATGGGGAGAAGTACCTATTTGAAAATTAGGAGTGCATCTACCAATTTTTTATGGGTTCTGGTGATGTATTAGGCTGATGTATTAGGACAAATAATTGGGAAGATGTAAAGTTTAAACACAATTCTGAAGATAATGGTTATGCTAAAAGAAAAGGTCTCATTGATGAGAAGGGGTTTCACCTCTCCTGCAAGGGCAGCTAGTAAAGGGGTGAACTATGATGATATATGCATGAGAAGAAATCGAAGTAAGGGCATCATAATATATAGCACTTAAGAAACACACTTTGTTCACATATAGACCTTTGACTGCTCAGATTGAAAAGAAGGTGAAACTAATTTGACAATTGTTGCTCGCAGCAGGCCAGAAGAGCAGCAAACTTGTAGAAGAGCACCATCATCCCTGATGCTTGTCTATGAATAGGCATGTATGCAGGAGCCTGTGTAATAGCAATTGACTCTATGAATCTAAAGGCTAGAATACATTCTTTAGATGCATTAGTGATGCATCAATATCCTGCATGATACATAGCAATATACAACGGTTTTGCATAGGCAGGAGACTACTATAATGGTGCTGAGCATGGAAAATAGAGATATAGTTAAATATCCCTACTAAATTTCTACCTAAAAAAAAAAAAGGGAAAAACTACAATATACCCCTAACTTTTTACAAAATTCACAACATACCCCTAACTTTTAGAAAATTCATGAAATGCCCCTAATGTATAGGTTTGTAGGGGCATTTTGTGAATTTTTAGGGGCATTTTGTGAATTTTTAGAAAGTTATGGAAAAACTACAATATACCCCTAACTTTTTACAAAATTCACAACATACCCCTAACTTTTAGAAAATTCATGAAATGCCCCTAATGTATAGGTTTGTAGGGGCATTTTGTGAATTTTTAGGGGCATTTTGTGAATTTTTAGAAAGTTAGGGGTATACTGTGAATTTTGCAAAAAGTTAGGGGTATTTTGTAGTTTTCCCAAAAAAAAAACTACCTTGCATCTGCTCTACCTCGCGGGTAAACTAATTTCACAGATTGTTGCTTGCGGCAGGGCAGAAAAACACCAAACAAAGTCTTCATAACTGTAGAAGAGCCCCATTATCCATGATGCATGTCTGTCATGGCTTGTCTATGAATAGGCATGTATGTTGCAGCCTGTGTAACAACAATTGACTATATAAATCTAAAGGCTAGAATACATTCTTTTGATGCATTACCAATGGATCAGCATCCTGCATGGCACAGGCAGGAGACTATGGTAGTGCTAAACATGGAAAATAGAGAAACAATTGAATATAGAACAAAATGTTTTCTACTTTTGCATCTGCTTTACCTCACGGTTTTCTGCTGCAAGGAGACATGCACAGTAATGTAATATGATATTTTAATTGAACGGTAAAAAGGAGCTTTTGCAAGACAGCACCACATGCATGCTTGGTTGAAAGAAATCCGTTCATTTGAATAGCTCAATTAAATACCTGGAGATAGAGACTTGGAAAGAAGCCTTTGAGTAACTACCTCTGGATGCCATCATAGTTCTGGAGCACAGCAGAATCTCGCACCCATATCCTATCCAAAATCGTACATGGACCAGCTGTTGCAATTGCCATTAGCATGTAATACTCAAAGTTCAAGAGGCGGCACGGCTCCCATGTTTCTCAGAAGCAAGATCGCAAAACACTTATCCTTTTTGCATGCTACAACCTGTCCATTTCAGTGTAGAACAAATGTTCTTATTCGTTTGCTTTGGGACCATATACACCAAAACAATTCGATGATACTAACCTGCTCCTGGGGAAAAACAAACTTGGGCATATGAAAAAATGAGAATAAGAAGCTCCAGAAAGCAATAGGGCAGTGAATTAGAACGGCTAGATATTAAATTCTTCCAGATCTGTGAAGACCTGTAGGAGAAGAGACGACCCATAGACTCCTTCCCTTGTTGAATGAGCCGATCTTGATGATGCCTGTATTCCTGAATGCTCGAGTCTGATAAAATTCTCATCCGTCAAGGTACTGGTCCGTGCTGGAACTAGAAAGCCCTAAAGAAGAATTCGTAACTTTTACTTGGCAAGTCTTGCTAAAGCCGGCAAAGACCAAAACCAGAAAGCGACTTTGGCGCCAAAAAACAGATGGAAGACCCAAATGACGTCCATCGGGCCCCTTGCTGCAGTTGAAACAGGGGTTGGCTGTGGATCCAAACCCAATCGCTTCAGGATCCAGCCAATTTTAGAAGCAAATTGTTTTGAATGCTTGCTTGCAGCCGAAGAAAACCAAAAATTCCACACGTGTCGACTTCGCGTGAGGCAGAACCCAGAAAAAATAGGATTGAAAAAAAAAGGAGACAAAAAAGGATGTATGATTATATATGTTTCGATAGGCTCAGGATCATCTTACCCTGGATTGAGGGATCCCGGAGGTGTGATCCCGGAGGGCGGCATCCGGGAGGGCGTGTGATCCCGAGGGCGGGATCCCCTTATCAAGCAAAGAATCGCACAAAAATTGAACCCTTATAGGGAAAATCGGGGAAGTTTTTGTGTGGCTTTTTCTTGCTCGATTCTCCTCCAAATCGGGTGGCGCCTGTGCTAGGGTGGTCGGAATCGGTGGGGAGAATAGGATCGGTGTATCGCCAGAGGGAGGAAGGAGTGTGAGCCGCCGGCAATGGCGCCGCCTCAATCTTGCTAAAAATGGCCTACGAATCTGCGCAGTAGCCTTTAATCTGTGCGAGTAACGGCGGATCCCGCCTCCAGAAGATCACACGTCCTCCCGGGATGCCGTCCTCCGGGATCACACCTCCGGGATCCCTCAATCCAGGGTAAGATGATCCTGAGCCTGTTTCGATATACGTTGTAGACTATCATCTCACCTTAGAAATATCTATTTATAGGGGGGTGGTTCCATTTATAAAATTTAATCAGGCTTTCCATGGCCAACTTTAAGGTGTGATCAAGAATCGGCAAGCTCTATCCAGATGTCAACTGCTGCTAGACTTTGAAAATAGCAGTTTATTGAAGATGTAACCTGATTGTTTATTTGCTAAAGTCATACGTAAGATCCAAAATGCCATTTGAGCCTTGTGCATGTGAGAAGAAGTTGCAATCGCACTTCATCCTCCATTTCGCCAGCTGCTGCTGCCTTATATCTCAATCTCCATCCTTCACCCTTGAAGATAATTTTGCACACAAAAAACATTCTGTGTACCTGTGTCTTTTATCTTGCAAGACCTTTTGCTTTCCAGATGCTTAATCCACGTAGTTGATGTCAGACATCAAGTTTCAGAGAAGTTAACTGTCGGGTTATTAATCTGTTGAGTTTTAGCATCGGTTTTAAGCTTAAATCCCTTATCAAACACCTGAAATATGCCAAGAGTGACATCAAGGATTTCTAACAGACCTGAATGTACATAACATATGAAATATTCACAGATCTAACGAAGAATGCTAGGTAAGGTTCTGAAGAATCAATCTAGAGGATATTAACCTTAATTCGACCACCCTGATTAATTGGACCACAATCAACCTTAGTGAGTGAAGTAAATGATGAGATTTGCTTGTTCAATCTTAGGAGCCATGGTTGTATACGTCCTGAATTCATGTTGGTCTCTTTATGTCTTAGTGTAGCATTTTTACATTGTTCTTATGTAAAAGATCTTCATGTTTTTTTGGGCCTTGAAATTTCCTTAAAAAGCTACAGAGTACTGCCGAAAAACAGTAAACAATGCAAATGATAATATGGCATTTTTGTTTTAATTCAAGAATAATACCTGAGAATGATGCTGCAACTCTCTTTTGGAAATGTGGGATCAAGCTTGAGAGTCCCGCACTTGATTGCTAGCTACCATATCCCAGTCAAGGCCACATAAATTCGACATGCACAACACATCTTTCAAGGCTAGCAGAAACAATTTTTGGCTCAAATTCTTACCTGTACATCGCACCTACGAAGCACAATTCAGTTGCCAGAGTTTGTCCATGCCTATCTTTGAAAATATTTGACACCATCTAAACCCATTCAATGCTTACAACTTTTAAACTAAAAAAGAAATTAGTTACCTCTAGCAGCAGCACAAAGCCATGAACAAATTACACCTATACACACAAATGAAGTCGGAGTTGCAAGCACATAGAAAAATAAAAACTTAATTTATGGCGAATTCATCTCACAACAAACATGGAGAGAATACAACACATCGGAAATTGCAAGCCCAAACGGTCAGCCTCACCAAATGTAGAGCTTGAAATGGTTGTGTATGATATTATCACAAATATTCTGCATAAAGTAGGTAGCTTGGAAAGACTGAAACAACAATTTGCTTATTTGCTTTGACAAACTTAACACTCTTCATGTGCAGATTGAACTACCATTTGTGAAGACCAAACAATTCAAGAACTTCATGAGGACCATCCTGCAATGCTGGAGATCCTTTGAACCATAAAAACCCTATAAGTGCTGTATACTTGCCATTACAGTATCAAAATATCGAACATTACCTGGCAATATTAGCAAGGAAAGAATGTTAAATAACGGAACTGAGCAATTGAATTGCTAACGAATTTGCTAGCAAAATCATAGATGAGATAAATCCAGAAAACTTTGATTTCAAACCTCAAAGGCTGATGAAAATTGTAACATAATTTGTTGCAAACCCATATAAGAAACTGCCATGTAATCAAAGCTCCAAGAGACCCAAAGATGCAGGTCGATTTCAGCCCTCAAACTCCTCTGATGTAATTCTGTCAATAACTTCTTCATCAGCTTTTTTTCCCTGTCACAGTGAAATACCTTCTTTCAATAGTTTCCTTATATTCCCCCATGATCTACTGCCTCAGATTCTAAAAATCGCTCATAAGCTCTTGAGAGCATTTGTAACAGAAGTTTTTGATCTGTCTGTAGGAGTGCCCTCTTCAAAACCAGGGATCTTCCTATTTTTCTCATTAGATCTGTCCAGCCTTTCAAACTCGATCTTTATATTCTTTGCAATAGTTAGGGTTTTCTCCCCATCTTTTTCCATGCGTTCCCTAGCCTTCAATGCCTGAGCCTTATGCATAGATTTTCCCTCTTCATTAGTGCTCTGCAGCTTCTGTCTGAGCTCCCTAACCTTTTCCATTTCCTTCTTAATCTTTTCAACCTCTTTGAAAAACTCGGCCAGATTCTTTTCTGCATTCTGGGGAGCTCCAACCACTGCCGGCCTGTTAACTCCGGCCTCCAGGTCTCCGCCATAGCCAGCACACCCGAGCTCTGGATCAGAAGCCAAAAGATCATTCATGATGCCAGATCTTGGGGTTAAAAGACGAAAAGAAAAGGAAGGTAATGTTGCCGCCCCTTTTTTCTAGTCACATTCAAGCCAGTTTCTCGATCCAGCGTCGGTTGCTTTCAAAGCCTTCGGAACATGGAAGAAAGGTAAAGATACTGTAATAGAAAAACCCTTCTAAGCCTCTCTTAAGCTTGCTCCATAGTCCTTCATCTTCTTAAGCTTGCTCCATCGTCCTCCGTCTGCTAAAAATCCATGAGTCATCTGGCTAGCCATAGCACAACGACTCGAAATAGTGCCATTGGAGACGATTAGAGACAATGAGCTGTGACGGCTCAATTTCAAATCATCTGGCAGGTAGATGCAAAGAGGGAAAAAAATGCCGCAAGGGGGAGAGGGAACGCCGCATGCGTCTGCACAACAGCGTTCCAGGCACAAATTTCAAAGCCTTCCCATTTTAAAAAAGAAGATGAATGAATGAATGTATTTTTATTGTACATGGAGGCAAACTAATATATAGGACCCAAACAAAGGGCACAAGAAGCGTATTTCCTATTAGGATTAAAAAACCCTCACCCCAAAGGTTTTCAACCTTGGCAGTAATAGGCATGTTGACAAACTGTACAATGGCATATCAAGGTACAATTCAATGACATATCTGAATGCCAGTATTCATGACCTCTTGAAGATATATGAAGGTAAATTGCTTTCTTCATTTGATTTTTTTTTTTTTTTTTTGAAGAACGACAAACTTTATTGAAACTCCAAGCCAAAAGCAAAATACAAATGCAGAGGCGGGAATAAAGTCATCATGATCCACTGAGTAGAACCACCAGCCTATGCATAAGACAACACACTCAAATAGGACTCAAATATCAACTGTCGCTTGGCAGGAGCAAGCGAAGAACAATGGTATGCCTTAGCGATTCTAGCTTGTGCGTCCTGGAGGACAACTGCAGGAGGAATATCCAAACCCTGAAAGATACACAGTCTTCTGCGCTTCCAGATGGACCACAACAACCATCCTGATGCTAAATGAAATGCTTGGCTCCGCAACTTATTCCAAGCATCCGGATAAATAGCTAGAAGCACTTGCTGACTTGTCAATGTCACATGAAAAAGAGAAAGCAGCCAAGACCAAACAGGCTGGAGATGAACACATAAAAAGAAACAATGCTCAATGGTCTCGTCCCTTTGCTTGCACAGTGGGGCGAGGCTTTGGGCACTTTCGAGGATCAAATCTGTGGACAAGCACGTTCACACGAGGGCATCTGTGAAGAATCTGCCACCAAAGCACCGCCACCTTAGGATGGAGTAGTTTATCCCAAGCCCAAGTCCACATAAGTCTCCAATTAGGAGGTGAAAGCTGAAGGGACCACCTAGTGGATGGCGGAAGGATATCACTATTGACAAGCAGCCTATACATAGAGTTCACAAGCCTATGCTCGTGAACACTCTGGTGGTAGGTTAGTATGTTTTTCTTAAGTTAACCATTTCGTTATCAATATTTTATTTACAGGTAAAAAAAATCAAATCTGCGTGTCCAAAGGTAAGAGTTAAGAATCAAACCTCATTACTTTTTATGAGGCGAATGCAGTGTTGGCTTTTCAAAATGCAGTCTTGAGGTGAATGCAGTGTTGATGTGAATGAACTGTGAGATTTGATATATTCATGATCATGTTTGATGCCTTGGAATTCCATCAAAACCCTGACACTTCTAAATCTTTTCAAATGTTTCTAACAAAGGTCAATTAAGAGGGAATACTACTTGTTAAGCTATAAAAACTTCATTTCATCTGCCCTATTTCCTTAAGTATATTGCCTGATATTATAGTTGCTCAGGGATAACCAATCTAATAGAGTGCAATTGTAATGGAATAAGCCTGTCAGCCCCTTGTTTAGAATCAAAGACTTCAAAAACTTGCAGTTTCCAAAATCTGCCAGGAATCTAATCACTCAACTTATTCAACTTTTTGCATATCTAAACTATCGAATATGTGCAAAGCTAATCCCTTAACCTTTGTAGTAGGGCAGATTTGTGCAAGCTCAACAGAATCAGGAAATGCCTCCCAACTTCTATATTATAGAGGAATGAAAACCATCCACCATTCCCAGTTTGTCGATGACCAGCTCCCGGCTCCCAACAATATAGAAGTTGGGTCAGTATCCACACCATGAATGGAAGTTGGGTGAGTGATTCTAGATGCAGGTAAATAACCGGTAAACTTGTTAAGGTTAAGATACATTTGTTAGGAAAAAAGGAGGCTCATATTACACATTATATGAGATACAAACCATATGAGAGGGCACCAAAAGAATGGATGATGAGAAGTGTAAACATTAATAAGTATTTCTAACATAACTTTATGCACATACACATCATGGAACTGTGAGACTACAAAAAACCCTTTTATAGCCAATGTACACTCTTGTTTATATAATAAGAAAAATATGCTCTTGCTCATATAATTAGAAGCGCAAACAAGTTTATGCAGAGTATGAAATAATTTTTCACTTCAATAATGGCACCTACAATGAGCAACATATAGCAATGTAAGAAATGGGAAATAAGATGAAGTACAAATAAAGAAGAAGTTAGTTTTTTATATGTTTTAGTAGAATTGAATAAAATCAATATATGTTTTAATCAGGAACTTATACATGTATAAATTGGGATAGTTTTTGATATGTTTTAGTAGAAGAATAAAATCAATATATGTTTTAATCAGGAACTTATACATGTATAAATTGGGAGGGTGGGGGCATTAGCAGAGAGGAGGCCTTATGTGATGGATAAGTGGAAGAAATCTTTCAGGCCACTGCAATTGCTTGAGTCCACTTGCACAATTGCTTTATGGTAGGAATGAAACCATCCCGTTTCTATTGGCTCATGTGAAGCGGTTTTCAATTAGAGATTTCCATGCATTGAATAGTTAAGGCTTTGGTTCTCTAGTCGTAATTTCACTTGTTAGAGAAGCCCATCGTTTGAAACAAGACGTTAAGTGGCGGGTGTCAATAGTGATCCACTTACGACTGTCAATAAGAAGACATTAAAATGATTTTTTCTTCGCACGGCTTAAAAGCGTTGGTATGAGGTCTCTTGAAGAAAAGTGGGTACATATAGCCCATGAAATCTCTACATGAAACGATATCATTAGAAACCCTATTGTGGATCAAGATTAGATTAAGATTGAATCCATCTTTTGTACTCACTTAATTCAATGGTTGAGATTAAAATACCATTTTTGTGTTCAGCGTTGGAAAAAATGATCCACTCTACTATGGTCCATTATTGGGCCATGGTCCACTATTTGTGACCCTTCCCCACATCTAACTTTTTATCTTAAATTTGATATTGGTGACCCTTCATTCTTATTTATTAGAGCTTAATTTGATATATTTAAAATCAGAGGTTAAATCTGTTAGAATTACAAGGAAAGCATACTATGTAATACTTCTAATATATAAAAGTGAGAGCAATCAAAGTCATTGAAGTTACATACCAATGTTACGTGGAATCCGAGACGGCGGTGACTTTTGTGCACTATGTGGTTGGCTTGGTGAACTCGGCAGGAGGGCAATTTGCTCATCAAACTTAAAGATCTCTAAAGCATTTAAAATGGCTGGCAAAGAAGAATTGCTAGTTGGAACCATAGAGACTATCAGTGTAGCATTGTGTAAAATCCCTCCAAAACCTGCAGTAAAAGCTTGAGAGTAGACATTCCAATCACCTGAACCTCTTAGGAGCACCTCGGCTTCTCCAACTTCATTGCCTAGTTGAAAATGAACATTGAACTCTCTAATGAATGTAGTACTAATGTTTTTTGGCTCCATAAAGTAAAATATAACATATAGCTTGGATGTAATGTCTCCCAATGCAAAGGTGTAATTGATCGGAGAAAGGTTGATCCCTTCAAAGGCAGACATCATAACCTTAGGGGGCGGCATGTTTGGCATATCATTTGTAGTAACTGTAAGATTGGAAATAACTACAGTCATATTGGGTGGAGCTTCTAAAAATGTAATCCATTTTCTGTCATATTTATCATCAGGGTATCTACATTGATAAGAAAGATTCTATTAACACAACAATCATAAGATCAAGATGAAAGACTAGTAACAAGTTTGTGAAATCGTAGTTACCAACCTTATATCATCGCCAGAATTTGAACCACCCAAATCATAGTGGCCCCATGAATGTAGAAATGCATCGCCCACAAGGTGATAAAATGATGTAGGTAGCGTCCTTAATTCTAGTGCTGAAATGAAGGGAACATTTCGATCCATATCATCACTATTAAAACATACGCTAATGCTAGTGCTTTCATTGCTTGAAAAGACTAGGGACACCTTCAGAATTGCGTCAATCGTATGGCTGCTACCAATTATTTCATCCCTCCACGTGTCTCCATCCCGAAACAAAGCCAAATTAAAAGAAGGCCAATAACTTAGTCCATCATAATTGCCATACAAGAAGGTTGACCTCATATAATACTTGAGATTACTTTTCACAGGCAAAATATAACAATTACTAGCATTGATGGTGGAAAAATACTTCAGAGTCCTCAACTCAGATGATACATTGGCAGATAGTATAACATTAGATCCAGAAGAAATATAGCTTCCATCTTCAATCCATGTGATTTGTGTGACAGGATCGAGATAGGACTGGTTAGCACCCGAATCTATGCTCAAAAATCCTGCAAAAAAAAGTCTAATGTCAAATTTGCATATAAAAGGGAGTAGAAATTGATAAAGCAGGTATAGATTTTTGCCTGGCTGGGCAAGTACAACCAGAAGCGCAGATCTTAGAACTAGAAGAATCGACAACCCATATGTGGCTAAAGCCATAGCGAAGAAATGATGAGAATTAGGACATAATGATGATGATGATGAATGACACTTTGGTAAACGTTGAAGCCCATGTGAGCATTCCCACATTATTGCAGCTGATCGTGCCTCTATAGTATTTATTTGTTTTATATATTTTTTCTAAATAAAAGAAATGTCTTGCGCTTATAAAACAAATAATACTTTTCACGGCTGTGATTTGCTTCAGTGATCGGGCGATGGAGGCCTGTCTCAAGGCAGAGCGAATGCCCTAATTTGGCAATGGACGCATTGGGAGCCGAAGCTTCTGAAAATGTCCGTCTAGTTTTTAAGGAGTCCCATTATTTGTAAGCAGATTATAGCCCATGTATTAGTATATGGTTTAATGCCTAATGACATCACGAGCAAGGAATAAGGACCGTCTTTTACAAACATTCTGCCTTATGTATATGCCGTAATCGGCATCTATTCTTATATTTTGGCAACTGCAGAAGATATAGGTAGTTAGTTCAACTAATATATTTTATGTGTTTTACAGTAGTGAAATAGTTTGGAGCTCATGGAGAATTCTGCCAGCCTTGTCAACACGTATGTGCTGCACATCTTCAGACCTTTCAAAATACAATTCTTTTAGTCATTTTGGAAAATATCTTCTGTAATTTTCAATTGAGGTCCAATGGGACACCATGCTCTTTGTATATGCAAACGTTGAGTTTTGTATTATGGATTTACTTCTAGTAAGCAGGTAATTTATTGAATTATCTAACAGGGTAGGAAGACCTTTGCTGGCACCAGAAAAGCCAGCACCCATTAGATTTTCTAGCTAAGACGGGAATAGAGTTAGGTACTATTTATGTTTCTTGCAGAACAGTTTAGTTGGCTTTTTTTTTTTGTCTGCTCAGTTGTGGCATTTCTAGGGAGTTATCTAGATGAACAAGGCTTTGAAGATGATTATAAATCAGAATGCTTTTACAGCCATTATTCATGCAGAAGTTGGGAACTTAGGTAACATCGTTGAGATGAACTTCCACACTAACAAGCTAAGTGGCTCAATACCCGTGCCCTGCTACATGTCACACATTCGGAACAAAATATGCAAGGTGATATTCATAATATTCTCTGTGATGGGCCATAATAACAACAGTTTGACAGGAAAAAAGATCCTTCATTCTATGTGCTTTATACATTGGACATGGATGGAAATCAGCTCAAGCACCATCCCAGAGGACCTGGCAAGGTGTGAAACATGCTGCAGATGCAGCTAGCAAATAACCTAGATGGACATTTTCCCAGTGGGCAGCTTTCCAATTTGGTAATCCTTGACATCTTCTTAATGGTTTTATTTGAACAGAAACAGCTAAGGTCTTTGGGTCTTAGCATCAACTTTCTTGAAAAAGAAATATCTCGTGTGAAATGTATAGTCTTAGTTCTTTGGAGCACTCGATCTCGAAGAGAATAGTCTAGAGTGATGCCGTCTTCCATTTATTCCTTTCAAAAACTTGTTCAGCTAATATTGTGCAGAAAAAACTACGAAGTGATATATATATACTAAGTTTGAAAATCTGTGATGTTGAAGCTGAGCTTAAATGAGCGCACTGGTCGTACAACAGCAGAGCTAAGTTAAGTTGATATCTTTGGTTGCAATGGAAGAATGAGATAATCTCCCGATTCATTTTCATATTTGATAGGTAGAATAGATCCAATGTTCGTTTGATAATTAATCTGATCTTATCTAAAAGTTGAAGAGCTTTTAATAGAAAGCAGAGTTGAACATCTATCAGCCACTAGACATGCAGTATGTAACAAAATTTTGGGCATATTGCTATAGCCCTCGGATGGTTGTAGTAGTTCAATTATGAAGGCTAGTTATATGCAAGGCATACACCACTTTGGGCCAAATTACATGGTTTCAGAAAAATTCCCTATCAGTTATAGAAACCTATAAAATATTCTGTTTTTGTTTGCTTTATTCATGTTATGTTTTGAGCGCCATAATACCACCGGAAAGTGAGCAACAAATGTCGTGCATGTTTTAGCAAGCATGTTGTATACTACGATCAGAAAATATTTAAATAATTAATGCCATGGTAATTGTGAAAATGTTGTAGAAACATTTGAGGATGTGATTATGCCCCTTTATGCATATACAAGGAGATGCACGTTGTATTCAAGGGATGGAGATAAAGACAATTGAGGGGAATGTGAAAGTAAAATACTTTGCTAATTAAATCGCATGGCCTAAAGCCCTTATTTTGAGGTATTACAAATACTTTTTTGAAAATGAAATCTACTCACAAAAATGGGCATATCTATAAGGATTAAGCATCGCTCAAATACCCTATTGTGGATCGATATTGGATATTTTTCTTCCCCGCTTCATTCAATAGTCTAGTTGAGAAAATAGTTTTGTCTTGATCTGCTGGAAAATTTGTTCCATTTTACCATGGTCCATAATTATGGTTCTTTATCGGTGACCTCCCCTATACTTATTTGTGCATGGCTTTTTGGGCTGCCCAAAGAGGCAAACCCTTGTTTGATGGTGTTGTATAGGGGGGCTAGAAATATTCCCTTGATTCTCGGGCCATATGCAGAATATTTAGGGTACAAAATATTTTTGAACTACTGCTTCTTTTCTTTCTCTGACTTGTTAGGGCCACCTTGCACGCATATGAGGTATTCCTGTATCCATAGGTGAAACTCTTGAGCACGGGTGCGAATCAAAGGGATAGGCTGTAGCCGATTGGAACTGACCAATTGATTGTTTGGTGTCATCACAGAGAAATCATAGCAGCTAGTCGGCAACAGTACTTGGGTTCGTGGGAATTGCCTAGTAAGTGTCTCCATTTATCTATCTGTTGCAAATATGTAATGTCAGCATATTCATGCTTAAGAGGAAGAACTTCAAGGGTAGCCTTAACCCTAATGATTGATGCCTTAATCTTATAGAAATATGACCATTATTTTATTCGGTTATGTTTCATAAGGATAAGGTTTTGTTAAATTAGAATGAACAGTGCTGGACCAATCAGATAATTCCATTGCTGGATCGAGGAGACGGTTATGGCTTGACCGACTGCTACACCTCCGGAAGACTTCCATATAATCAAGGGGAATGCGATGAACTATCTGAGCTGGTGTGATCCGGTTGATTGATCACGGTAGTGTGATCATTTGCTGTGTTGTATTTTCTGTATAAGGCAAATGATGTTCGAGATATAGTCTATAGACAATTGCTCCAATGTCTTCAAATTTAATGGTTTGGATGGTTTAACTTGAAGCATTAGACTATAGAGATACAAGTAAAGTTGATTGCCTAGTTCATTGTTGAAGAATTGATTTTTCATTAAAGCTTAGTCAATATTTTCTAACAGTGGTATCAGAGCTTTGATGGCAACCAGACTTGGAGCTTCATTACTAAATGGAGTGGATATGTTTCAAGGGGAAGCAGGCTTCTAGGCCTGGAAAGAAAGGATGAAGGATGTGCTGCAAGCTGAAGATCTATGGGATCTGATTGCAGGATATGAAGAAGGAGAGAATAGTCACTCAGGAGAAAGTGGAGCTAGTGAAGGCTCGGTTAATGCTGGTACTAGTGCAAATGCCTCAAGACGTGCACAGCAGGCCAGGTGTATCATCTCAAGTAAGTTGAGTTCAAGCATCATGTTTAAACTAAAAAACAAAATACCAAAGGAGATGTGGGAATATTTAGTCAAACACTATGAAGTTAAGAATTCCTCTCAGATTGAGATGCTAGATAGGGAGCTAAGAAGACTCAAGTTCAAAGATGAGGATAATCTCACACAATTTTTCCAAAGATATGACAATATTATAACTGATCTTGAGGCTGCAGGGGTTCCTATAACAAAAGATTTTCATGTACTGTCCCTATCTAGAGCATTTTTAGAATATGAACAACTGTCCACGTTAGTAAGAAGTGTGGCTAGAAATCGAGAGAAGGCAGAACTTATGATAAGAACATAAATAGAGCAAAGAAAAATTATAAAAGGAGAGGAAGAAGAAAGCTCCGAGATACTCTATGCAGGAAAAGGAAGAGGGAAATTTGGAAAGGCAAGGGGTGACAAAAATAAATTGGGGCCATGTTATCATTGCAAAGGTATGGGACACCTTAAAAATAATTGTCCTAAGTTGAAGGAAAACATGTGTTTTAATTGTGAAGGGATTGGACATGTAGCTGCAGAATGTCCAAGTCCTAAAGGTATTGAAAAGGGAAGAAACAAAAATTATTATTCCACCTCAGAAAAGAAAGGCAACTTCTCAAAAGGAAAAGGGGAAGGGAATTCCAGCATCAATCTCACTCAAGAAACAAACAATGATGAAGAAGATTCTGATGCAGAGGTAAGTATGAAAGCTATTTGTTCTATCTCAGAAAATTCAGTTAACAAGGCTAATGATATGCTTATTATAGATAGTGGAGCTGAGAGATCAGTAGTTAGAACTACTGATGCTCTCAAGGAGAAAAAGAAAAGAAGGGGAACTTTCGTGCAAATGGGAGATGGCAAACTTCAAGAAGTGAATGAATCAGGGATGCTTGCACTTTATGATTTGGAAGGGAATCTAGTAAACTTGCATGATGTACTTGTTGTTCCAAAAATAATGAGAAACTTGATTTCGGTCAGCCAACTAGTAGACATGGATTTTATACTTGTCTTTGACAAGAAATGTTGTAAAGTGTTTGAAGATAATAAAATCAAGTTTCTTGCAAAAAGAGTTGGAAACCTGTTTGGATTCTATAATAAAAATGTGTTTGGAAGCTTAAATTCTGTCCACGTGCCCACTTTGAAGTTGTGGCATGAGAGATTAGGGCATGTTAACATGAATAGCATCAGAGAAATGGCAAAAAGAGGACTAATAATTGCAGCAGAAGGAGATGAATCAGTATGTTATGGATGCATGGTTGGCAAAAGTTCTAGGTTACCATTTCCAAGGAGACAAGGACGAGCAAGTGATTTGTTGGAATTAATCCACACGGATCTTTGTGGCCCCATAAATGTGAAAAGTTTGCAAGGCAGCAGGTACTTTATTACTTTTATAGATGATTACTCTAGGTATACTAGATGTTTCTTCTTGACAAGCAAAAATCAAACCTATAAAGCATATAGGATATTTGAGTCAGAGGCAGAAAGAAGTACAGGAAAGAAAATAAAAATCCTGAGATCTGACAGAGGAGGTGAGTATGTAAATGGCATTTTCAAAAATTACTGTAAAGCAGGGAAAAAAATAACGACTAATATTAGCCAAATGGCGATTTTTTGGACATTTTTGGAAAAAGTACGGCTAAACTATAAAGGAGGAAATTTTTGGAAAAAAGAAAAAAATCGCCAAAAATTTTCAAAGTCGACCTCCCTTACACCAAGGTTTAGCCAAACATAAGAAAGAAGGAGAGGAAAAATTCTTCCACTTTAGCCAAACGTTCGAAAGTTTTCCTATGCATTTAGGGATAGATTAGCCATACTTTTTAATAGCTAATGTAAAATATAAGATTATTCATGAGATTATGGAATAGAGGTTGCTAATACTATATTAGATGGACAGTTTTTTGTTCTCCAACTATTAGATTTCTATAATTAATATGTTCATACAGTAAAACGTTTGGCATAGCATAAATGTTTGGCTAAAGTTAATATAAATGTTCAAATAAAAAAATAGCCAAACATTCAAAACTAGTAAAGGAAAATTATTCAACTTTAGCCGAACATTCAAAAGTTTTCCTATGTATTTTGGGTTAAATTAGCCAAAGTTGTTCTAGCTAATCTAAAACATGACACTAGTAATTTTTTCCCTGCTGTAAAGAGAAGGGGATTAGAAGACAAGTAATTTGTAGTCATACGCCACAACAAAATGGAGTGGCTGAAAGAAAAAACAGGTCAATTCTTGATTCAGTGAGTGCAATGCTCAAACAATCTGGTCTACCTAACTTTTTATGGGAGGAGGCAGTTAAGAATGCAGTATTTATACAAAATAAAGTTCCCCTGACAAGTCTAAATGGACAAATAGCAGAAGATCTGTGGAGTGAATCTTTCCGAGTATTTGGTAGTACTGCTTTCTTGCATATTCAAAAAGAAGAAAGAAAAAAATTGGATGACCGAGCAATTAGATGTTTCATGGTAGGCTATGATGAACAGTCTAAAGGTTATAGACTATATATTCCTGAAAGAAGAAAAATTATTGTTGGAAGAGATGTTAGGTTCGATGAGATGATACTTTATAAGGATAGAAAAGAAATAGACAATAGGGCAGATTTGTTTACTGAAAATGCACAGGGAGAGACTAGCTACTCACAGCAGGATATTGATGATGATGAAAAGAAAGAAACAAATACAAAACAAGATGAGGACATTAACAATGAAGAGGATAAAGGTGAACATACACATGCTGAAGTGGAGAACAAAGAGGCTCAACAGGGCAGAAAAATCAGAAAAACAGAAGTTGAGAAACTAATGGAAGGGAATAAGAATATACACTATGATGATTTTGGAAGGACAAGTACTGGTACATCAAAAAGACTCCAAAGAAATGATATAGAAATAAATGAAATTATGGCAATACTTGAACCAAGTATACCACAGAGTTATGAAGAAGCTATGACTAGTGAGAATGCAAATGAGTGGAAGATAGCCATGGATAAGGAGATGGAATCTTTTGACAGAACAGAAACTTATGAAGTTGTTGAAAAACCAGAATACAAAAATATAGTTGGAAATAAATGGATTTATAAAATAAAAATTGACAATGATGGCAAAAGGAAATTCAAGGCCAGGTTGGTAGCTCAAGGTTTTTCACAAAAAAGGGGATTGATTATGAGGAAACATTTTCTCCAATAATTAAGTTGACTAGTTTGAGAATACTTCTGGCATATGCAAATGCTTTGGACCTTGAAATCCATCATATGGATGTGAACACTGCTTTTTTAAATGCTAAACTTGATGAAGAGATATTTATGCAGCAAGCAAAGGGTTTTGAACAAAAGGGGAATGTAGTATGGAAGCTTAAACGAGCTGTTTATGGGCTCAAACAGTCACCAAGGCAATGGTACTTATGCATGGATAACTTCTTGAAGGAGCAAGGATTTGTTAAACTTCAAAATGAAGGTAATTTGTATGTTTACAAGGAGAAGGTAAATTTCTGCTTTATTGCTTTGTATGTTGATGACTGCATACTAGTTGCAAACAATTTGGAATGCTTAAATTTCTGCAAAACAGTGCTAAGTAGCAGATTTCAAATGACAGACCTGGGGTTGTTGCAAAAATTTCTTGGCATTGAAGTGCACAGGAATCGAGAGGAGAGAAGAATAACTTTGACACAGAGATATAACATACAAGGTATGTTGGAAAAATTTGGAATGGTTAACTGCAAAGGTGTAAAAACTCCACTAGCAACAGGACTGAAATTAAGGTGTGGCTCAAGTTCTAAAACTGAAGATGAAATGGCACAAATGGATAAATATCCATATAGAGAATTGGTGGGATGTCTCTTGTATATAGCCAACTGCAGTAGACCAGATATAGCATATAGTGTTAACCTACTTAGTAGGTTTGGAAACAATTATGGAAAACAGCATTGGCTTGCTGCCAAAAGGGTATTAAGGTTTTTGAAGGAAACTTGCAATGAAGGTTTAACCTTCACAAATACAAACTTGGAATTAACTGCATATTCAGATGCAGATTGGGGTGGAGATTTGGACACAAGAGAATCTACCTCTGGGTATATCTTGGAAATTGGTGGAAGCACAGTGTCTTGGAGAAGCAAAAAACAAGGTTGCATAGCCATGTCAACTGCTGAAGCTGAATATAATGCAGCCTCATTAGCCAGTAGAGAAGTTGTTTGGGTTAGAAGATTGTTGAGTGAAATAGGAGCAGTTCAAGAGAAGCCTACCACATTGTTTATTGACAATGTTAGTTGTATAACCATAGCTAAAAACCCTGTGCTGCACGAAAGGACAAAGCATATTGAGCTTCAAGTACATTTTATCAGAGATATGATTGCAAAGGGAATTATTACTGTGGAATACAAAAATACAGAAGACCAAACTGCAGACATTTTTACTAAAGTATTACCAGCACACAGGTTCTTGAAGTTACAGGTGAATATTGGAATTAATGGTACAAAACCAGATGGAGTAAGTACAGTAAAGGTCAAGGAAGCAGAAAAATACAGTCACAAATCAGTGCAGCTTGATATAACAGCGTAAGTTCATATCAGAATATGAATATGTGACATTAAGAGGAATGTTGCAAATATGTAATGTCAGCATATTCATGCTTAAGAGGAAGAACTTCAAGGGTAGCCTTAACCCTAATGATTGATGCCTTAATCTTATAGAAATATGACCATTATTTTATTCGGTTATGTTTCATAAGGATAAGGTTTTGTTAAATTAGAATGAACAGTGCTGGACCAATCAGATAATTCCATTGCTGGATCGAGGAGACGGTTATGGCTTGACCGACTGCTACACCTCCGGAAGACTTCCATATAATCAAGGGGAATGCGATGAACTATCTGAGCTGGTGTGATCCGGTTGATTGATCACGGTGTGATCATTTGCTGTGTTGTATTTTCTGTATAAGGCAAATGATGTTCGAAATATAGTCTATAGACAATTGCTCCAATGTCTTCAAATTTAATGGTTTGGATGGTTTAACTTGAAGCATTAGACTATAGAGATACAAGTAAAGTTGGTTGCCTAGTTCATTGTTGAAGAATTGATTTTTCATTAAAGCTTAGTCAATATTTTCTAACACTATTATAAGTATTTGTAGTGGTATCAAAGCCAGCAAGATGGCGAGCAGACTAGCTCCGACCTACTTGAATAGCACGGAGGTCTTTGATGGTGAACTTGGATTCCAATTGTAGAAGATCAAAATCACTCTAGCCTTGAAGGTGGACAAGCTATGGGATTTAGTAGATCTAGCTTGTTCAAGAGCACAAGTGAAGATTATAAGCATTTAAAATTATGGTGAAGAAAAATTTACAATTGTCCTGCTTATATGTTGATTGATGAAGAATTGAGAAAAAGCTTGATAATTGAAGTATTTATGCCTTCTTAGTAGGGTCTGATGAAGAGACATATAGTTACAGGTTATATAATCCAGTTGCCCAAAAAATTTATGTGATTAACGATATTGTATTTGATGAAACACACCAAACTAGAAAAGAAAGAATGACTGCCTCTAGAATATACAAAAGTTGAGGATCATGAGAAACTTGTTGAACCCGACATCATTGGAACTGGATGAAATAATTGACATTGAACCCGGTGAAATGCATGAGATCAAAGAGATTATAAAAAAAAAAAAAAAAAAAAAACAAACCAATTCATTAATTTCAGAAAATGTACGGTTTTGTTTTCCTCCAAATAGCTTGCAACATGTGTAAAAAAGGTGGTTTACAGATAGTCATGGCGCGTCTGAAGCAAGCAAGCTTTCAAGGCGCTCAAAAATTGCAAAAAGAAATAATTTTGCTTAGTTTTGTGGTTAGAGACCGCCCCTTCTCCAAGAAACGCCAAACTAGCTCATGCCCAACACACTCGTAGTCAATTGGTCCAGGGGGAAACTTCGTCCCTATGGTAATTTTCACATTTCGGATGACATGGCAATATCGAATCACGATTTCAAAGCCTCATAGTGCACGAACGACAAAATAGTTAGGTTTCTACATGGTCGCCCTCAGGAGGCTTTGCGGTTTGATAAGTTTTCTTTGGACCAATCTTTGATTTTTTTGGACCTGCTAGATGCAGGGTTCTTGAATGCAGGATTCAATGGTCCGATAGGGGAATCGAGCTCTGGAAAGGTGGGTATAAGTGTATGCCCCCCTGGAGGAGCATGACCAGTAAATGCTACCTCAGGAAGTTCTTGGGGGTCTATCTTCTGGAGTTCGGACTCTTCCGTCTGATGAAGCAGCTGCACAAAGTCCTGCCCTTGTTTGACTTGGGGAAGGGCCTCAGTTCGACTGCCCAACAAGAGGCTGCTCATCTAATGCTAATTCCTTGATATAAAACTCATCCAGAAATTTTGAAATAAACAACTATGTGTTTCTCAGGTCCTTCCTGCACTAGGGGTACCTTGCGTGCGGGATAGACGGAGGGCCCATGAGGCCGAAGGGCTGGATGGGAATTTCTCGCGAGGTGTACGACCATGGCATTGTATATTTGGTGGGGAACGTCACAATAGTATCAGAGCAATGTTCTTGGTTGATTAAGAGCTAGCACTGACCATATCCCTAACTAAGTAGTCTAACCGGCCTAGTAGAGCATGGAATAGAAAATTCCAGCATTGAACCTCGAAAAGTGGGGGAAATTTTTTCTCTCAAGTAGTGGAGTCGTAGATTAGGCTAAATTACAGATGCAGGGAAAAAGAATGAGTCAAATTAACATTTTAGTAAAATTGAAGTGGAAATTATGCACGAGCATCAAATTTCACCCAAAATGGGTCAAAGAATCATCCCAATCCGAGCCCGAGGTGAAAAATGGCACAAATTCATAATTAACATACCAAACCATTAGAGAAATTCGAATTTAAAAAAATATTATTATAATAAGGGACTAACCATAAATAATGGCAGTTAATTAATAAGGGTGGTTAATTAATGAGTGCATTAATGATAAGAGAATATTCCTAGTCTAGAGAGCATCTTTCCTTTGTAAATATCATTTTGGGATCCTACTCTCCCTAATTCGCCCTAAACCACTCTCTCTCTTGATCTCCAGCTTAAGCTAATCTATTTCCTTGATCGTAAGATATGGCTTGCACCAAATGCACAGCCAGGAAGTATAGAAGCCCAAGGCAAAGGCCTAGCATGGCGGAGGCAGCGGGGGAAAGAGGCAAGAAGATCCCCGAACACCTGAGGCCCAGGCGGGAGGACGAGGAGGAGCATAACTCGTCCAGCTCCACCGACGAGACCATACATCACACGAGCTGGCCCCCAAGTAGCTCGACCAAAAGCATGCAGCAGATGGGCGAAACAGTCGAGCATGGCACGCTCCCAGGTAGTCAGCGGCAGGAGCAGCAGAAGCAGCAGCAGGAAGGGAATGCTAGCAAGAACAGATGGGCCCCAGTAAGAATAAGGGGAAGGAAAAGGTGGCGGAGTGGCCAGAAGATAGAGCGGCGAGGAAGAAGAGGGAGAGAGAGCAAGAGGCGAGAAGGCGGGAGAAGATCTCCGAGAGGGACCAGAATAGGCTGAGGGGGACCGTCCACATTGAAGAACCTCGTCGAGAAGCGACCCCGACGCCCAACCACCTTACCCCAAGTGGCCCAAGCCACCAAAGATGGTGAAACAAAAGGTGGGGGAGCGCGAATTCATGCTCAAGCAGGATCGGGAGTATGAGCGCAAGAAGAAGGCATACCAGGAGTACCTAAGGAGGTGGAAGAGGTGCAACGACTGGTATTGCAAGCAGAATGTACAAAAGAACGTTAAGGGTGGCAGGCCCAAGAACCAGCCAAACTCGCCCCCACCTCGGTCCGAAGCCCCGAAGAGGATCCATCATGGATCCAACTCAAGGCATGCACGAGTTTTTGGGAGATTAGGCACTTCTAACTGCGCATTAATCTCCTGATCCGGAAGGCGCCGTTTGAACGGCTCCTCCGAAAGATAATGCAGGATTTTCAGACGGACTATCGAGTCACACCCCTGATGGTCCGATCCCTGCAAGAGGCAGCCGAGGCCGAGCTCGTGCAACTCTTTGAGGAGGGCAATTTGTGTGCCATCCACGCAAAGAGGGTCACCAAAAAATGATGGCATGTTCAGCTGGTATCGCACTACTCAGTATAGAAGCTACTCTGCCACACTATCTGCAGTCACTAATCCTAACAGTCCACCTGAACAAGGTATAAGAAAACAATTTAATTATAACAAGGCAACCGATGGGTATTAAATATCCCCGCATGTATAACATATTGGTATTTATTACGTCGGTCGTATTAATTATGACCGGTTGAATGATTCTCGTCAAATTCCGATGTCGGAAAATCAATTTTGGCAATATCCAGTAGAGATATGCAGTACCCTATAATTTGAATTCGTAATGATGATCCACTTTTAAACACTAACCATCATGACTTATTTAAAAAAAAAAAAAAAATATACTAACTAAAACAACCAACGACGTATAAGGTAATCTTGTATTATGATATCCCAAAGCGATTGAAATATTTGCAGAATTCAAATTCTACACATGCGAGATTTGAATTTGGCATTAGATCCATTCTTGATCAATGAGGCACTCACAGGAATTCTACTTAGGTGTTTAACAAGCCATCTTCTCAGGTGCTCAGGGCGATCATTTCAATCTTTGCAGACATTAACATCTGGCATTCCTCTCAAGCGCTCAACATTCGACGATTCATCTGGAGGATTATTGTAGAAGTGAATTCAAGCCTTCTCAGATGTTTCCTCTAGCGCTTACTTGTGCTGGCTATGTTCTTGCTTACTTGTAGTGGCTGTCTCCTTGCACTGAAACTTGATTTAGACAGTTCGTGGCTAGTTTTTGTCCAATGCCTGTGTTTAGGAGTCATTGGACTATATCATCCTATTCCATTACCTTTGGCAAGTCTTTCTTGGACTACAGAACTGACCATGCTATACTAGGCCCTAAACCCTCTGTTAGAACTGGTCTCAATGAGTAGAAAGCTGTCTTTGAAGATCGCTGGGGTGATTTCCTTGAGATGGAACAAATTGCAGCTGCGATCCTTCAGATCAGTGCTAGTTTAAAAGAATACCTGGTGCGATATTTAATTAGAAAGTTGAAACTGAGGATCATTGTGATGACCAACTTCAGCTATAGTTCGCAGCTGCTATATTCCGCGCTAACAACAACTTAAATCTTATATTTAGCATATCGCATAAGCAATTTTCAAGTGAAAATCGCCTGTTTAGTTCAGGAAAATCGCCGCCGTGATTGCTTGGATGTGATTTGGTATGTTTATGTACTCTTGCAGTTTATAGATGTCTTATCAGGTTCTACTTCTAGTGAAGAGTGTGGTGGTGGCTAAGGGCAGTGCCCACACTTTTTTAATAGACATAGTGCTTTAGTACCACATGGGGCTTCTGTTTTTTCCATTGACAGGGTTATTGACAGTACATTTAGACTACATTTTGAGGAGGCAGAAATAGAGAATGTACAATGAGCACGTGGTGCATCCATACTGTGGCCTGATATTATAACTGAAGTAGCAATTAAAGACCTAGCAGTCGGCACCCCTGAAAGGCAAATCAAGATAATAAATTGATAGGTCCTAGCTAAGGAGGAAAGACCTCCAATTAAGATCGTCACTAGGAACGACTTCATAAAGCACACTTCCAAGCTAATGCATGAGTGTTGTGACCAACCTTATGGCATGGGTATAAAAATATTCACAGATTCAAATCATTATATATCTGGTTTGCTCATTGCGATCACAGTGATGAAGGTGCTTGATATGCTAGCAAATCCTTCAATGAGGTATGTAGCTTGCATCGAGATGCCTCAATTATATGACGTGGTGCGTTTGGAGATTCATTTGGTGGTGGTGGATAAGAATCCTCTGTCTATGATCCTGTGAAAGGCCGTTGATGAGGCATCGAAGTACAAGATGAAGCATTTCTACGAACTAGATTCTGCTTGTTTGAAGAGACCATATAATAGCAATAAAAGAAGAGCAAAGCAAGTGAAAAAAACTTTCGAAGGTGTGAGGAAGACAACTGACCAATCTTGATGATGTGGGAAGCATTGTTCTATGTTCATTATTCCTTAGGACCAAGAAGGATATACATCAAGAAGTTGATATTGTTGTAGAAGAGCTAACTGGTAAGCATATATCATCCTGGTCTATCTTGCATATTTGGAAGGATAACCATTCGGGGTTGCCATAGCCAAACGCATAGCTTTCTCCAACTGCAATATATGTATATTTATTCCTTAGGACCAAGAAGGATATACATCAAGAAGTTGATATTGTTGTAGAAGAGCTAACTAGTAAGCATATATCATGCTGGTCTATCTTGCATATTTGGAAGGATAACCATTCGGGGTTGCCATAGCCAAACGATAGCTTTCTCCAACCGCAATATATCTATAATTATTAAAGACAACTGCTAAAACACGCGATCCATTTGAAAGAAAAAGTGAGCGTTGGAAAAGAAGGCTCCTATGTTTGCACAAAGATGGGCAATTGAAGGATGCTTTGAACCATGTTGATCCCAAGGATGAAAAAATGAAGAATCTCTATGACGAAAAGTGAGTTGAAGGAACAGAGAAAGACACGGAGGGAGGCGTCTATGCATGCAAAAGAGGAAGTGACTAAAACCCTACGTGACCATGGCCTTTATAGATTGGCCATGTCATCACCACATGTGGCAGGGTGATATGCTGAGCCATCATAATAAGGTGACCTAACCATATAGCATGTGGCTAACATCCCTCCTGATGACCAAAGATAGCGTAAAACAACAAAAAGAAAACCGGAAAAAAAATCCTCATGATTACTTTCCCCCGAGGAGTAGTCTGCAGTCCAACATGCAAGAAGTCCTTCATAGCAAAGAAAAGTATCGCCCCTCGCGAGAGCTTTTGTAAAGCCATCGGCTTTCTAGTCCAAGTGTTGCAAAGAAGAGATATTGAGTTGCCCATTTTGTAACTGTTCTCTAAGAAAGCATAGTTTGATATCCATATGCTTCATTTGGAGATGCATTTGATAGTCTTTGGCGTGATGAATAGCCCCAATATTATCACAGTAAATAGTGGCAGGAGTTGTGAGTATTTCCAGGATCTTCAAAAAGATGGATCAGCCATAGCATTTCCTAACTATAAGCGTGAGAGCTTTGAGTTTTGCTTCAAGTGGTGCCGATACTATTGGTGTCTTGCTTTTGTGACTTCCAACCGATTGGATTTCCTCCAAAAAGGAGACATGCCCCTGTTAGACATTTTCCATATCAATGTCGGGGAAGCCATATCCAATTAGAGTATAAAGTGAGTTTGGGATTCAAGATTTTGTGTATGAGTCCATGTGTAGCAAAGTCCCTTTAAGATAGCGAAGAACACGCTTTGTCGCTTTCCAATGAGCTTCTTTAGGATGTGCCATGAACCTAGATAGGACTCACCGCATACACAATGTCCGGACGAAAGTGGTAGATAAGTATAGCAAGGCACCAACAAGTCGCCTATACAATGTACCATCGACATCTTCATCCCCGCTTGCAATATGAGCTGTTGACCTGGCTCAAAAGGATTTGGAGAAGTCGCATAATTTGTCATATGATATTTGACAAGAATTTCGCTATGTACTTTTGTTGGGACAAAAAATACACCTGATGTCTCCGCGATTTCTATGCTAAGACAATAATGCATGAGACCTAAATCGACCTCAAAATCGAGGTAAGAGTCACCATGATGGTGTCATCCACATACAAAGAAAAATAATGGATACCAAGTCATGGTGAAACTTATATTATAAGCTAGGATCCGCCTGGATCTTTGGTATTGCATGCCGAGAAAGGCATTTATTTTCATGTTCCAATAGCGTGGTGCCCTGTTTCGCACCATAAATGCTTTTTTTTAAGCTTGCACATATAATTGGGATGTTGCTTATCGATAAATCTAGGGGCTGATCCATGTAAAGTTCCTCTCCGCTAAGTCTCCATTAAGAAATGCAGATTTGAAGTCCATTTGGTAGATTGGCCATCCTTTTGAAATTCACCCTCATTGTGTCAAATCGAACAACGGGAGCAAATACTGCTATAATCAAAGCCTTTCTTTTCGAGGAGTGTAGCCTTTGGCTACCAATCTTGCTTTTATGCTTTAATATGGTTCCATCGTAATGGTACTTTGTGTGAAACACCCATTTGGCCCCCTATGATATTCTCGATCGGCCGGTTTAGGAACAAGTTTCCAAGTGCCCTATTTGTGAAGCATGGAAAGTTCTTCATGCATGGTTGTTTGCCAATGTACATACTTTGCGGGAAATTTGAGCATATGTTGTTGGATCGTAATCAAGCAACACTTTTGCCATCAATGAATTGCATTGGTCCAATGCAAACCATACAGATCCGCTTGGTGCAGGATGAGCAACGTTGTCCGGAGTGTGGGTAGCGATGGTGGAGATGAAAGAGGTTCAAAGATATTCCAATGGCCCGAAGCATGATAAGAGCCGCGATCCCAAAGGGGAGATGCGGATCAAGATCAATAGGACCGCTTTGATGGCATAGGCACCATGATCGCATGGCCGCCAGAGCTACCGGGTGGAAAGAAGCATGTCGAACATGAGGTTTCACTATATCGCTCATTGTCAAGCAAGTTGCATATTACCTTATCATAGTCCGCTTGACCATTCTAATAGAAGTCAAAGGTAATATATGGCGCCTTCTATGAATGCCATGCTCCAAGAAGCAAATACTTTCAGTGGAAACGGGTCATAGCATCGCCATGCTTTCATATTCGTGGTGTACCCTATAAAAATACATTTGAGAGATTTGTCATCGAAGCTTGCCATGTTTTTTGCAAAAATTTCTAGGATAGGTATATATCCTAGGCATCCAAACACTTTGAAGTGTGAGACATCAGGCTTTTGTCCATACAAAGCTAACGATTTAGCCAACACCAATTTAGTTACTATTGCATTTGGCCTTAACATGTTATTTTGCCTTTAGTAAGACCCACAAACCAACAAATGCCGCTATACTTTGAAGCTAGTTTATCTTTCCTGATCGGATGCCCTAAGTATTCGATGTAAATACTAACATTATGACCCGACAAAATAACTCTTTTTCACGTCCTATCTGAACCCCTCAATCCCCAAATCACAATCCTGGGATACAGCCAAGGCTATTGATGGGGCTCCATTACACATAATATAATTTTTAGGATATAGGGTAAGTAGGACCTTTGTAGTTCATCTTTGGACGGTTCAATGTACATAGCACGAAACAACAAAATTCATTCCTGTTACCTTTAGTATTAATTCAATAATCTAAAAGTTGTTTCATTTCCATGTGATATATCATTTTCCTTATAATTTTCAAACAATTCGACAATTAATATTTTGGATGGGACAGGAACATAGCGAAATAACACATGTTAGTTCACAGGATGAATGAATAATTAAGGGTAAGCAGGCGATTAGGGATCGAAGAATTGACAGAGCTGACCATGTGATTTGACAATAAGTTTTGAAAGTTATGTGTGCCTGCAGGCGAGCCGGAGGATATAGAATGATGGTTAAATCTTCTCATGAAACACACATGGCCTACCTTTGAGAAGGGACAAAATATTTGGCTAAAAGAAAGCCCATGTGATGTGGTCCAATATTTGCTCTATCATTCCAAAAAAATTCCACTTGGCCCAGGATGCAGGGAAGGCCACATATTTGCCCAAGTGGCCCAAACCTTTACATTTTGGCCACTAAAAACAAGCCAGTGGCCCAACTGGTTTTAGTTCAAAATGAGATTTGTAGCTGCATAACTCTTGGATTCATATCTGATTTTTTTCAGGATCATCGGCCTGATTTTTCAGGATCATCGGCCTCCGGATTGCGCAGCACAGGATTTCGGTAGATTCCTAAACTTTGCCGGATTTTATTTAAGGCTTTTGGAGCTCCGAAGCAATTCTAGGGTTTGGGGATGAAGAGCAAAGGACGTGAATTGGCTATGGCGGAGCCTTATAGCAGAGCCAACGCTGCGGCTTGGGCTTGGTACATGCATGGCGAAAAGGGCAAAAGCTCTGTTTCTGAGATTTGGTTTTCTAGTAAATCTCCTGTTTATCGCCTTCCGTTTCCGGCAAGAAGCCATGAAGCAAAGCAGCGCTCAAATTGTTGCCCTTAAGCATGGATCCGGCCGGTATGATATGATGAATTTGGGTCTAGATTTTGGTTCTTCTCTGTTTGATTCATATGAAATAGTTGCCTTATCAGATCAGCTTGATAAGAGCTTATATGGGTTTTTAGAAGAACATGCTGCCAGTTCAAAAAAAGATCATGCTGTGCATAAGCCTAGCAGTGAAGATTTGTTGAGCAGCTCATATCTGAAGGATGATAATGTGAAGAATTCATCCAAGCTCTTGGTTCAAAAGTAAAGATTGTGATGGTCCAATTGAAGACTATGGTTATAGGATTAAGAGGCACAGAAGAGGCAGGTTTTCCCAAGGCTTTTCAATCTTGGCTAGGATTGAAATCTTGCACTTCTTTTTTCTTCAAGGGTGGATTGCGCGGATTTGGACATAGAAGATGATCATGTTTATCACCATAGCCATGAACATCATCATTATCATCACCACCACCACCACTACCAGGATTGCCATATTGATGCTTCTAAACATGATCATTTGATGCTTGAGTTTGGTTCTCCTCAAGTTCTAGAAGTCATCCTACACCATGCTCTCCAATCAAAATAATATGGAATTTTCTTCAATTAAGGCAATATGGATTTGCTTAATCTTGGTCACAATTTTGTATATCATATATAGATGACGGTTTATAGATTACAACATATTATCAATTTGTACATATTATCTATTGATCTTGATGGGGTTCTACACGTTTGAAATACAAGACAGTTTGAAGTTGAATTTTGAGCACATTTGGACCTACCAATCAACTCTCCAACCACTATATAAAAACAAAGGCAAAGGACAACACGCCCACATTAGAAAGAAAATAATATCTCGTAGGCAAAAAAGACGTGCAAATTGAAAACAAATATCTGGCTTCATTTAGGAGACGACAAGCAAGAAAAGGGATGGATTAGTGTAAGAGATGTGTATGGACTATGGCATTACTATGACATTATAAGAAGACAGATGAAATATCTTGTATAAATACAAAATTTGACATCAAGTCATGGAAAGTAGAGATACTCAAGGTTGCTCTATATCACGAAAAATAGTTCATCACGCAAAACATATAAATATACGGCCAAGATATATTACATTAAAATAGGACACATTTCAACAGATGGGCCTCATGCAGTAAAGTGGGACTCCTTCTAGAATTAGTCACTTTTTCTCTTAATCATCGTTAGATTTTCACTTCATACAACAAGAAATGCTTCGTGATATTTTTCCACAATGTTTATAAACAATGAGTTGAGAGAGTTCAAATTATAAGTGACACATTGATATATAGGCATATAAATTTATCTAGTCTCATATAATACTATAGCATGGAGGGTGCTCATTTCTTTGGCAATGTGACAAGTAAGGTATGACCATACCACACACTCCACCATTTCCTCCTCATAGGATCAACAAGATTTGGCCGCCACTTTTTCTCCCAGCAGCCGGCGTACTATTTTTTTAACTTGTCTTTCTTTTGTCTCTCAACTGGCTCTCGATATTGCATCTGAATTTCTGCAATCCAGGACGCAACTCTTTCCCATCAGGCATGGTGGTGCTAACCCCGCTGAGTGCAATCCTTAATCATATCGACAATCTTATCATCGTGCCTAACCGACACAAAGTAGCCTCTTGATGTCCTCGAAAGCATCCCACTCGGGAAGATCAAACCACTTCGAATAACTTATTAGCTTATTAGCTTATCAAATAGAGTTAATAAATTGTGGCATGTTGCGTGGCATTATCTGGCGCGGTTGTTGACGAGCGTCTGTTGATCAAAGCTACCCTGCCGCCATGAAAATCATCATTCTTTAATATCTCCGTTTTGGTAGCGGCCGTATTAGTGCCAATTTACTTTTTCATATTTGCAACATTCTTCCTTTTCCATCCCTTTTTCGAGTCTTTATCCTTTCTCTGCTTTTTGCTTTATTTCTACGGTAGATCGGTGTCCGGCCTCCCGAACAATCAGACCTTTTACATAATGGAGGTTGATTAAACGATTGGGACATCTGGTCAGGAGCCTTTATGCAATCGAACTACAAACTTCCATTGGATTTCGCGATAATCGAGGGAGAAAGCGAGGTTTGTTTATTGAGTTTTTTTTCTCTTTCACTTGCTTCATGTTTTCTTTGATGCTCTTGTTCTTACATGCTTTTGATTTTTATAGTTTTTAGAGGATCTTACTATACCCTAATACTATTTCCAGTCCCACAAACCTCTATTCTCGACTTGCGAGCTCCTCGAAGATCGAACCAGCTATGGAGACCTCCTGTTCAAGCCAATTAAATAGGTATATTCCTTAGGCTTTCTATTGAGCTAATCTCCTTAGATCTACTATTTTGAGTTAGCTCAGGTTCCCTCAAGTTTTGAATTTTGGTAATATAGAACTCTAAATAGACACCATGAAAAATTAAAGAATGATGAAAGAATGAAAGAATGGAAGCATAAAATGGAAGAAAAAGAGAAGAGTGAAAGAAATGGAAGAATGAAATGAGGGAAGAGTGGTAGAATAGAAGAAAGAATGAGAAAAGAAGGAAGAAGAAGAAGAATGAAGAAACAAAAAGAAGAAAAGGAAGGAAAGAGATAGGAAAAAGAATTTGAAATCTACCCTAAACCATTCAATCCAAAAACCCATTCAATCCAAAAACCCATTCAATCCAAAACCCATGATCTACTAACCTTAAGAAGAGTGCTTGCAAGTCGATCAAGGTCGTAGCGCCGAAGATTGCCCAAAATAGTCAATAGAAGGAAGCGCCTTGGAATGGTTCCGGAGAAGCCGTCCATGGACTGTAAAAGCTTACACGAAGTCGTTATGACGATCCACGTCGCGATAATGGCGAATTTTGAAATCGTATATACGGTTTGAGGTCGCATGCGACGTATCTGCGACGTATTTTGTTATAGCAACGTCTGGCACTTTTTAATTTTTGGGTGCCTTTTTTTTTATTTGATGGTCATTAAAGTTTGTCTTTATGTTAATTTGGACATTCCCAAGCCATATATGCAATCAAAATAACATTCCGGATTTAGCCAATCTTTTAATGCTACTACTTAGGAATGTAAGCGAGATGTTTGAGCCAAGGGGTAGCATGTTTGAGCCACGGTCATGTTTGATCCCTCAAGACATGTTTGAGCCTAAGCTTAAGAAGACCAAAACTCGCTACAAAAGCCTTATGCAATTAAATTGAGAAAATCCCACTTCCCATTTTGAATCATATTGACTAGTTTTGAAGTCCTTTTTATAATGAAAACATTTGTTGCATGATGTGAGTGTTAGAATATGCATCCATTATCATCTTTTGATGTACTGTTCAAAGATAGATGTAAAGTTAGAGACGGTTCTAAATACGCATATTAATCCATGATAACGGGCCCACATAGTTATAAAGAATTGGTAGAATCATTGGATTAAATACAAATGAACAAACAATGTAATTAAAAGGGAAATCTATTTGCAAAAGATGTTATTATCTTAGTAAAGGGAGTTATTATCACCAAATTTCACTTTTGAAAATATGCAAAAACTAATTATTAATATCATGCACATAGCCCTCATCTTGGATAGAGTAATGGTTAGCTCGTTAGGGCTCATAATCAAGATCGTGGGTTCAAATCATACTCGCACTATCGCAGGACTTAAAATTATTAGTTCCGAGCCCGCTTGTCTCCAGTCCATGATACAAGCTGATGTAATGGCATACGACTGCTTGTCTCTAGTCCATGATACAAGCCGATGTAATGACATATGATAGCCTAAGAAAATCCAGATTGATCCATGATCCCCATCCAATGGACATTGACCAAATACTTCTATTTAGCAAGTCCATTTTACGCTTTATATAATGCTGTTATGGGTTTTTATGCCATGTAAGGGGCTCAGTGCAAGGCTCGACAATGGATCGCCGCCTCCATATTCGCCCATGTGCGTTGTCTTGCACCTTGCCCACAAGGGTATTTTATATAATACGTAAAAATTAGGAAATAATTTACATTTCTACATTAAGAACTCTGAAGCATGCGAAACTTAGACTTGCACTCAATCTCTAGAATAGGCTTTTTTTTCTAATAATTGGAAACTCATTCAATTCAATTCAATTTAGCTATAAACCCCATAGTTAAGCTCATTTGGGACCATGTTAGAAAATGTTGACAAAACAGAAATAGAGATCTTGTAATTGAATGCACAGTGAGAGCTAGTTGGCGAAGAACAAATCAAGTCAGCCGAGAACAAAACTCTGCTCTTATCCAAGCATTTTCTCAACTAATATTCTTATTTAACCAATTTTCTCCACTCAATATGGTTCAACTTACTAGAGAACATTTAATATTCATAGGATTATTATATATAATTGTAGTTATAGTCTCATATCTATGATTCCATTATAGCCACAAACTAAGATAGATGTGCTGGTTGAGTTAGAAGGAAGAGTAGGCATAAGAAAGTAGTACCACAATATAATGTTGGAGTAAAATATAATGTTGGACGTGGACATGGAGCTCACTTCCTCCACTGAAGGTTAGGGTGCTTATGTGGCAGGTGGTGCACCGTATCGTCGTGAATGTCCGGTGTGAGTCAGGTTTAGGCCAGGTGTGAGCCCTCTTTGCCCATTGTTGTGGCCTTCATCGTGAGACCGTGGAGCATTGTCTGTTTTTTATGCCTCCACTTGCGGTACACTTTTGGATTGGGTCGGGCTCTGTTTGGTGAGATTGACTAGCCAGCAGTTCTTCATGTGTATCTGGTGCTTGGCCGCTCTTATGCGCAAGCCTTGCATCTGGCGCGCGTGGCTTGGTTGGTGTAGTTGATTTAAGCGGCGTTGTGGATCTTTCGGGGGATTCAAAGCTGCGGCCCTCTCGATTCCTCGACTTCGGTACAAGCTATTTCAAAGCTTTCCTGGTGTTCTCCCACGATTAGTAGAGCGGAAGTTTGCCATTTTCATTTGGCGACTTCTTGGGTGTTGTAGATGGTGATGGTCGGTTTGTCTGGCCGAAGAGAGAGTTGCGGTTTTTGTGAGTTTGTTGTGGAGTGTCGAGGTATTGTTTGTCTCTTTGAGGCAGTTCTCCTTCCTCCTCACTTGCTTTGTAACATTACCATTCTTTTAATATATTGATGACACAGTTCTTCAAAAATAAAAAAAAGTGCATATATGTTGTAATTTAAAATGTTTATTTTTCATAAGTTTTGAACGTAAAACTAAAGACCAACGTAAACTAAAGAAACTAATGTGCCATGCAATGCAACCAAAACTAACTTAATGTTGGCATTAGTTAAAAGACGTCAGTCTTTATTTAACCAAAAGTCATATAAAGCCTTATGCAATTAAATTGAGAAAATCCCACTTCCCATTTTGAATCATATTGACTAGTTTTGAAGTCCTTTTATAATGAAAACATTTGTTGCATGATGTGAGTGTAGAATATGCATCCATTATCATCTTTTGATGTAATTGCTCAAAGATAGATGCAAAGTTAGAGATTGGTTCTAAATACGCATATTAATCCATGATAACGGGCCCACATAGTTATAAAGAATTGGTAGAATCATTGGATTAAATACAAATGAACAAACAATGTAATTAAAAAGGAAATCTATTTGCAAAAGATGTTATTATCTTAGTAAAGGGAGTTATTATCACCAAATTTCACTTTTGAAAATATGCAAAACTAATATTAATATCGCATGCACATAGCCCCTTTGGATAGAGTAATGGTTAGCTCGTTAGGCTCATAATCAAGATCGTAGGTTCAAATCATACTCACTATCGCAAAGGACTTAAAATTCATGGTTCGAGCTCCGCTTGTCTCGATCCATGATACAAGGCGATGTAATGGCATACGCATCGCTTGTCTCAAGTCGATGTAATGGCATCACGACCGCTTGTCTCTAGTCCATGATACAAGCCGATGTAATGACATATGATAGCCTAAGAAAATCCAGATTGATCCATGATCCCCATCCAATGGACATTGACCAAATACTTCTATTTAGCAAGTCCATTTTACGTTTTATATAATCTTTGTTATGGGTTTTATGCCATGTAAGGGGCTCAAAGGCAAGGCTTCGACAATGGATCGCCGCCCTCCATATTAAGCCCATGTCGTTGTCTTGCACCTTGCCCACAAGGGTATTTTATATAATAATGAAAAATTAGGAAATAATTTACATTTCTACATTAAGAACTCAAGCATGCGAAACTTAGACTTGCACTCAATCTCTAGAATAGTTTTTTTTTTTTTCTAATAATTGGAAGCTCATTCAATTCAATTCAATTTAGCTATAAACCCCATAGTTTAAGCTCATTTGGGACCATGTTAGAAAATGTTGACAAAACAAAATAGAGATCTTGTAATTGAATGCACAAAGAGAGCTAGTTGGCGAAAGAACAAATCAAGTCACCGAGAACAAAACTCGCTCTTATCCAAGCATTTTCTCAACTAATATTCTTATTTAACCAATTTTTCTCCACTCAATATGGTTCAACTTACTAGAATAGAATAGAATAGAATAGAATATGATTTTTATCGCCCACGGAGACCAACTGGCCTATGAGACCCAAGTACAAAGAGAGAGAGAGCATTATTACTACCGTGGGATTAAAACCCCTCCACTCAAGGGTTTTTTTGGGAAAACCTTAGTAGCAATAAGGATGCGAAGATACTTCATGCTTATATACATAATCACAAGTATGCAGTGAGGTTAATGTCGCCTTGTGGGGCATAAGCGAGTCCAGTATCTATTACCTCCTGAGGTAATGATCCCAACAAGCCCTCGGCCGAGTGCTTTAAGTGCTCATGCAAGGCGATGGGGCACAATAGCAGAACATCTGAGCCGGATAATGTACTTTCGTCGCAGGCAGGAACTTTGGAGGGCGTGACTTTCATCCTGATAAATGGCTGTTGGCGGCCGTGAACTCTGTCCTCCACGCGGCTCGAATCCATCTTCTGTCTCAATGCGGAGGTGGTGTGCACTGTCGCGAATGGAAGCAATCACCTAGCGCTTTTCATGGGTAGATGGGTCATGGTAGTGGTGTGGGCCCTCGTGGTATGGGATTAACTGGCAGCCGATAATTTGCCACCTTGACATGTATTGGGCCTCTCTGCATCCCCAAGCTTGGCCATGAAGCAAGCATCGAAATGCTTGCTTCAAGGCGGCGTGTTCCCCTTGATTGTATGCCCGGTCCACATCGTATTGCTGCACATTCCATAAAGCGAGAACAGCGGGCTTGCTTGTCTTTCAATGGGCTAATATTCATAGGATTATTATATATAATTGTAGTTATAGTCTCATATCTATGATTCCATTATAGCCACAAACTAAGATAGATGTGCTTGGTTGAGTTAGAAGGAAGAGTAGGCATAAAGAAAGTAGTACCACAATATAATGTTGGAGTAAAGATTCCAAATCTAAAAGAGCGACCTCGAGTCAGTTAACAATATGGAGTCAAACATAAAAAGATACAAATACATGCAACGTGGCGCCATAGACTCAAGTCCATGAACCCATTGGAGGTCGACTTAGGGTTCCATATGAGCCCCAAAACACCTTGAACTTAGAAGCCAAGGTGCACAAAACCCCTTCTCATTACTCTAATTATTTGATCCACCCCTTGGTGCCTATATGGCCTAGGAATGCGCCCCTGGACTTCCTGGAAGGGAAGGCCCTCAACCCCGGCCAGTTCTCTTGCTAGTGAGAATAGCCTACAGCAGGGAGTTCAGTATGTTCTTTCACTAGCCTGTTCTTGAAGAAATAGAAGTTGCTTTGTCATTCTGAGTGGCCAAAAGAGTCAAAAGCTTTGCCTCATGGAAAAAAGACACCCCAGAAAAAATGCTACTGACTTGGGTGCGAATGGTCAAGATGCCAATCTAAAAATAGTCTCATGGAAATGCACTGTAATCCATGTGTTGCCTTTGTGACTCATGTGTGAAGTCAATTATACTCCCTTGGGTCATGTTCTTTGGCCGACAAGAGGTAACTTGAGGTAAGGACTTAAAGTCTCAGAACTAGACCCAAGTTGAGAATACAAATTCTTGCTTGTCTACTTTTTGAAATCCTTGTTCGATTCTTAGCAAGACTCGCTTGTTGCCACAGTCGCACTCTTCCTCAACAGATGTACAGCCGAGCCCAAGCTCTATCCCTTCAAGCATAAACAAGACTCCACCTAAAGCCACCTGCAATTCAAATACTTCACCTTCAATCCAATCAATTGGATTGTTCCACCCAGATGCACCGCCTTTTGCTTTCCACCTTCTTCCGCCTGGTGAGTCTCCTCTTATACTATCTCGCCATGCCCGCATGCAACTATTCCAAGATGCCATGCCCGCATGCATGGTTTCCCATTTGTTGCTTCATGCTTCTTCTACATGACATGTGTAAAGGCTATATATGCAACATACCCCCTTAGCCTTTACACTCCACAACTCCGACTGGTTTTAGCATCTATCAACTTAGGTTCGATAGAGCCTTAGTGAGCATGTCCGGCCTGCTGCAATTTTGTGGGGATATAAGTCACATCGATCTCCCTTTTTTCACTTCATCCCGGTATGAAGTGATGGTGTATTTCAATGTGTTTGGTACGAGAATGATGAACTGGATTTTTAGTCATTGCCACTCGCTCTTGTTATCACACAGATAGCTTGGTAGCACTCGGCAACAAACATCCCAACTCCTTTGAGCATTCTGCGTAACCAAATTATTTCAGAGGCGCTGTGATATTGCTACATATTCTCGCCTGTAGCTAGATTTGGCTACACATTCCTCTTCTTCTTACACCCCCAAGATATAGCAGCATTACCTAATTTGCACATAACCCGGTTGACTTCCTCGGCATCCGGATCTCCTCCCCGTTTTTTGATCGGCATAACTTTGTTAAACCATTTTCTTCACTCTTGGTGAAGTGAATACCATCATGCAAAGTACCCTTCAAATATCTCAAAACCCTTTTTGGCTATCCAATGCTCTAAGCCCCGGATTGTTGCAAAACGACCGAGCAAGTTAATTAATCATAAGAGATATCCGGCCTTGTGTTTATAATATGTAAAAGCGAGCCTATCAATGCACGATACGCACCTTTTCCATTTCCCTTTGTTCAACCAAAGTTTCTGCACATCTTATCGCTAATTTTGTACACGTACAAGGGGTGTTTTGATATATTGCAATTTGCCATTCCTCAGATCGGACCAAAGCCTTTTGATATTCTGCTCTTGCCAAAGCAAGCTCCCCTTTTCCTATTCCTTCCGACCTCCATACCCAACAGTTTCTTGAGCCTCACCTAGTTCATTTATTGAATCGCCTCTTCAAGTAACACTTTGCATCTCTCTAGGTATGATTTGTCATTCGACTATGACACAATCATCAACATAAAGTGCCATAATCAAGCACTTGTCCCCTTCTTTCCACATGTATAGATTGCCTTAGTTTTCAACTTTCTAAACCCAATTGAAAGCAAAAACTTATTCATGCAAACATACCATTGCCTAGATGCTTGTCTCAAGCCGTTATATCGCTTTTTTTTAGTCACCATATTCTTTCTTCCCCGCCTATATCCTTCCTGCTCCATATAGATCTCTTCTTCTAGTTCTCCATTTAAGAAAGCCGCCTTCACGCCCATATGCTCTATCTCCATATCATTCTGAACCGCCAATGCTATCGGGGTTCTTAGACTAGTCACCTTGACTATGGGTGAAAAGTATCCAGATAGTCTACTCCTTCTTCCCCGAGTGTATCCTTTTGCTACTAGCCGAGCTTTATACCTTTCTATGATCCATCAAAGATTTCTCTTTATTTTAAAGAGCCACTTACTCACCAACCACATTTTGCTCCTCTGACGCGACACCAATTCATATGTTCCAGTTTCTTCAAATGATTTCAACTCACTCTCCATAGCCTCCTTCCATTTGAGGGAATCAGCTCCCATCACGGCTTTGTTCTATTGTCTTGGGCTCCACCACACAAGATATTATCTTCGGTTTGGAACTTCGCTTTGTCACGCCATAAGCATCCGTGATCAAAAGGAAGTTCTGCTTTTGCCGTTCCACCTTCCTCACGACGATGTGGTTTGTTCTACTTTCAATGTCTTCTTGCCTTCCTTCATGCACTTCTTCTTGCACATCCGCACACTATCATAGAGCCTCAAGATTTCTATGCACCTCCTCGTGCTCTTCCTCCGGTGTATGTGGTGCACCTGCTGACCTCTATGGTCTCATGCACCCCATCCGCTCATCATCCCAGTCATCACTTATTACTACATGCAGTTCCGCTCCGCCATCGCCTCCTTTGATCTTCTCCGCATCCTTCTCTAGATCGTCTTAGTCTATTGGTATCCATTCCGCACAGCTTCTCAGACTGGCCAAAGGTTTCCTATCATATAAAGTATTCTTTTCATCAAATTCAACATCCCCGCTAACATAAACTTTAGAGGGTCGCAGTGTTCATATAGCCTATAGCCGTTTGCCTCCTCATCATACCCTACTAGAAAAGTGGGATAACCCGATCATCTAACTTCCTCCGCAGCTCCTCCAGCATCGTGCATGTATGCTAAACATCCGTAGACCCTCAATCGTCCCGGTACCTTCTTCAGGACCACTTCTCCTCGAACTGCTCCTTCAATGCAAAATTGTGGGCAACACGTTTCGCGCATAGCGATTTCGCGACTCGCTTCTCCCCATAAAAGTTAGGCAATCACGCATGTTTCAACATGCATCTAGCGCATCCATTATGGTGCGGTTCTTATGCGTCAAGCTACCCACGCTTCCATTTGTATATCGACATGTATCTTGCCTTCTAATACCACGCACATGATGAAACTTTGTGAATTCACTCGACACGTATTCTCCTCCGAGATCCTACCTCAACGATTTTTTACGTTTGGATGTTTCGCTCTACCTCTGCGCGACATAAAGCGAAAAGCATCATATACTTGATCTTTTGTGCGAAGATAATAACATTTAAAAGGTCGCATAATCATCTATAAAAGTGGCAAAATATGATTTTCCCCAAGGCTCAGGTTTGCATAGGTCCACACACGCCGAAATGCACTAATTCAAGCAACTCGGTTGCTTGTTCGGCCCTTTATTTTTAAAGGAAGTCTAGCTTGCTTTCCAAGCATACATGCCTCACACACGCCATGATCTTCATCATTACATATCAACCCATCTAACAACTTATGTTTTTTACGGCAATTTTAATATCATTTATAATTGACATGCCCCATTCTAAGATGCCATGTATGCAGATCATCCATAACGAAACTTTATTGATAACCTCTGCATCCAATTCAAACAAATACTTCCGCTCCTTTGTGCCTCAAAGGTTTTCACACCATCTTTTATGAACTTGCACCAGTCTTATGAAATCTTAATTCATAACCATCATCTACTAAATGCGCTCTGACCAGATTGAACAACATACACGGACATATAATGCTCTCGCACATTAAGAATAGTTTACCTTCCTTGTCAATTCTAGATTCCCGTGCCCATGTACACCCTGAAGAACTCCATTTCCCATCTTGACTACATGCTTTTCATTGGTTTTAACATGACGCAACATTCTTGGTGAGCTTACCACTGAAACTTCTGCTCCAGAGTCGATGGTCAATACATGAGTTCTCCTAGTTCTCCTCTGCACATTTGCAATTGCTCCAATCATTCCCAGGTTCTCTTTCTCAATTGCAAGTTTTCTATTGAATTCAACCATCTGCCGTCCATAAACGGGCTCCACCTAGTCTCCCTTACACACATTAACAAGCTACTCTGTATGCTTGCCATGTCCTCCTTGAAACCGGGTAACAAAAACAATCCTCCGGTCTTCGGACAATCTGTGAAGATGACCGAAGTGTTCTTGTGCTCTGATACCACTGTTCGATTCTTAGCAGTACTCTGGCTTGTTGCCACAGCCGCACTCTTCTGCTGTATGTACAGCCGAGAGCCCAAGCTCTATCCCTTCAAGCATAAACAAGACTCCACCTAAAGCCACCTGCAATTCAGCCACTTCACCTTCAATCCAATCACTGGATTGTTCCACCCAGGATGCACCGCTTCCTTGCTTCTCTCCACCTTCTTCCGCTTCCGTGAGTCTCCTCTTATACTATCTGCCATGCCCGCATGCAACTATTCCGCATGCCATGCCCGCATGCATGGTTTCCCATTTGTTGCTTCATGCTGCTTCATGACATGTGTAAAGGCTATATATGCAACAATCCTGGATACTCCTTCACGGCAGAGCTTCTGCTTGCCAGATTTAGGCACTGTCTGTACTACCGATCTCCAGAACTCGACTTGGACCCTACATACAATTCCTCCTCCACAGTCACAAATCTTGAATTGCATGTTTGATCGGCGCTGCAACCTTCCTTAACCAAATCGGCTGGAATTCGTCTCTCACGGATCTGATCTTCTTCACGCTTTTCTCCATCAACAACTTGGCTTTATTCTCAATCCAAAATCCTCAGCGACAGATCAAACCAGTGCCATTGAGCTCCCTTCATCAATTCGACCCTGCCCACCTATTCTTGTACTCCTCTGCATCTCTGAATCAATTCCCACCGCCGTTGTGCAATTCAACTGTATCTGTCTTGGACTTGGCAGACCCTTTTTCTAATCCAAAACACCATCGACATTTCTACTGCCATGTCACCATCAAATATCAATTATTCATTCTTAATATGTTAAATGTTGGATGACATTTTCCAACTGAAATAGAGATTGGCTTTTTCAACAGCAGCTAATTCCTTCCCATACATGGTACCTCACATTGATTTAAGCCTCTTTAGCTTCTTACAGGGTTTCTGATACATAGATACGTGTGCTAAGTCCATCAGTTATGTTCTGATTCGTGTCTAGTCTGATTATTTGCTTGCTCAAACTTGCGAGATTGCCTTGCATAATTTCTTCTGCCTTACAAAGCTGCAATTTTTTATTTTGCGGGATATTTATTCTCTCAACTGATATATTTTGCGGAACTCTAGATGTTCAGCTTGACCAATTCTGGGTCTAGACCTCCTTTGGAGCATGTTTGTTTTTTAATTCAATTGGATGTGGAGTTTGCCCAATTGACTGCTGTGATTAGAATTGCGGAATTTTGAGGCCATTCACTGTTTGGTGAGTCTGCCTCACAAGTTTAAGCATGAAATCATCAATAAAATAATGAGCACAATGACCTTATTTATGTCTCTTGCAGCTTGCAGCCTGTAGACAAAGACAATTTTAGATTATCTCTAATTTCACAAGGAGAAAAGAAAGACGTTAAAAACCCCTCGTGAATAAAGTTCTGGTTTTTGTTTTTATGTTGTGAAAGATGTGTAGAACCACAGATTGGAATTGTTGGATATGCATCGATTCGAGTCCATTGGAAGAAAATAAAATTCACAATTCACAATTCACAGTACTACTTGATAGTTGGTAGTTGTGGGCATACTACATTGAACACCTTTTCAAGTTTTTATTGATGAGTTGTTTTACAAACAACGTCAATTTGATGTATGAATTAATTTTCTCACTTGCAAAAATGAGTCATATCTCTCAATTTAATTGCATAAGGCTTACAAGAACCTGGCAACCCACATGGTTTACAAAACACTTCAGTTTCTACACGATCGCCCACAGGATGCTTCGCGGTTTGATAAGTTCTCGCAAACCGATCTTGGAGGCCTTGAACGGATGAATCAACGGTCGGAGAGGGAACCGATGTCTGGGAGGGTGGTCATTAGCGTACGGCCTCCCAAGGAGCCGCTAGGACAAGCCTCCTGAACTTTGTTAGGGTCCATCTCTAGGGACGGGGACTCTCCTCTCTAATGAGGTGGCCGTGCAAAGTCCCTCGGCCTTGTTTGACTTGGGGAAGGGTGCCACCATGCTTGCCCAACAAGAATCTACCCAGACCGTTCTAATGCCAACTCTTTGCTCTGAACCTTATCCAGAAATTCAAAATTGGCTTGTATGCTTTGGTGATGACCTAGGAAGCCAACCGACAAAAAATTAGAGTTTAATTCTATACCGCATTAATTACTTAATTTATTAAGCATAATGCAATAAAATGCATAACTAAAAGAGTATGCATCAAAAAATGCGAAGTCTTTGATTGTGGGGAAACCAAATGGCGGTGCATTACATGAAAAATTCTCACTAGGATAATGCATTACTATTGGTGCATGAGAAATTCACAATGTTTTGCTACCGCAAAAGTAGCCCTTTGATGACTTCTAATTGCCACATTGGGAGGAAGACGGATCCAGATCCATTCCGTCGGGTTCCTATTGCTTCATGTTCTTAACTATAGTATTTTGGCTATGTCCCCTAAGAAGACTAAAACTAAGCCCCCAAAACATAAACCCTACCGAGAACCCTCGCAACCTAAAGGATTTTACGATTAGGAGGTCAAAACATGATTGCTTTCATTGATAACTTGGTGGACCATCTCTCTAAAGTATGCATGCATAGCCATGGCAACCAAAAAATGGGGTTCGGATCCATCCACAATACGAATGATCGCAAATCGTGTCCTCACCTTTCTTTGAAAAGCGTACAAGCAGCTTCCAATCGCCACCGAAAGGAGGGCATATCCAAACTCCGCCTCCGCCGGTTCCCATTGCTTCGCGCATTCTCAACCCAACATCTCGCCACGCCCCAAATGCAAATAGATGAAAACTCGGCCCAAACGTAAACCCTTCAAGAAGTAGGCAACTCACGTGGTTTATATTTTGAGGCCCTATCATTGTCGATTCACCGTAACCTTGTGCAATATCCCATATATAAGGGGAGGGGAGGGAGGGGGGCCCGGGGTTTGACGCCGTGAGCATGGACCCCAAAATCCCCTCGTCGCTTTTGCCCCAAAAGTCCTCTTCGCTAGCCCCTGGGATCTGACGGGCAATCCCCCTCTCCATCGTGGCCAAAAGACCACCCCTCCTCCAAGAAGTGCCAAAGTAGCTCATGTCCAGCACACTCGTAGTCATTGGCCTAGATGTGGATGCTGGATACTGTCGTGTAGGGCGTAAGTGTTTCTTTCTTTTGCAAAATTGGTATTGTAACTTTCTCCCTTGGGGTAATTTTCACCGCTCGGGAATGACTTGGCAAAATGAAATTATGATTCCAGGAGCCTCCACGTCTGCCCGAACGACAAAACACTCCGGTTTCTACACCTGACGCCCTCGAGGACGCTCAGCGGTTTGACAAGTTCCTCTGGACCAATCTTGGAATCTTTTGGACCTTCCCAAAGAAGGGCCCTTGAACGGAGGGATCAGCGGCGGTCCGGATGGGGAATCGGGCTCGGGAGGGTGGTCATTAGCGTAATGCCCACCATGGGAGTGCTGCCAGGAAAGGTTGCCTTGGGAACTTTTTTTGGATCCCGCCTCCTTGGGTCTGGACTCTCCCCTCTTGTGAGGCAGACATGCAAGGTCCTGACCTTGTTTGACTTGGGGAAGGGTGCCAGCTCGGTTGCTCCACAACGGGCTGCCCCGACCGTTCTAATGCTAACCCTTTGATCTAGACCTTCTCCCTAAAATTTCAAAAAATCGGGTTGTGTGTCTTTGGTGATGAATTAGAAATTCTTTTTTTTTTTTTAATTGAAGGCTTAGTATTTGTATTGATATAAATATAGGTGTACATATTAACATATGTATATATACATATGTTTACAAAAAGCAACCAATTTGGGTAGGGTTGGTTATGGAGACCCTTTATCATAATATCTAGAGAAAATATTAAGGCCTATTATAGGCCTGAACCAACGTCAAAAGAGGAGTTCAGTTTTTAAAAACCAGAAACAGAGTTCTTATGACCATAGCCATCATTCCAGAAATCTTCTTTTCTTGGCTCGCCCCAAGTGATCCTTTCTCCCCATTCCTTTTATAGCTACTATGAATAGATTTAATGGGCACTTGCATAAGTGAGCTTTCCCTGATTAAATCTTCCTTTCTTATCCTTAGCCCCCGTGATAAAATATCCCTTTTGCATCATAAGCCGTATTTACAAAGCAACCACGCTGGCATCCATCTTCATGTGCTATCGGAATAGGAATTCACCGACAAAAGTTTTAATTTAATTTCATACAAATATCTTGCCAGCAAAAGCGCTCCCCGACTTCTAATTGCCACATCCGAAGGAGGACAGGCCCAAAGTCCATTTTATGTTAATTCCCCTTGCTCCGCGTTCTCAACTGCAGTTTCTCCGCCACGTCCCAACTACAATAGACTAAAACTCGGCCCCCAAAACGCATACCCTTCTAAAACCTAGCAATCCACAGGGTTTACGTTTTGGAGGCCCTCTCCTTGTCGATTCGGGCGGGATCTTTAACCGTGTCTTGATGTGGAGGGGTGTATGGAACAAGAGATCAAATACACCCTCAATTGCACAACCAAATCATAATCTAGATAACTGAGAGGTTCATCCTCCTCTTCATTATTTTTATTTCTTCCATGGAAGATGCACTCTACAAATGGATCTTCAAGAAAACTCCAAGAGAGAGAGAGAGAATGAGAAGACGTGCCCTCCCTCTTAAACTTACACATCAAATCTCCTCCATTCATCTTTAAGCAATCTCCACCATTAGATCTCCAATAACTTACATGTCTCCTAGGATTGCGCCACTTCACCCCCATGCTTTAACCATTGAAAAGGACTTTTATACACCTTCAAGTCCATAAGTTCAACTTCAATACATCATAGATGCTTCATCCCCATTATTTTCATTTTTTACATTTTCTCCATATTACACCCATATTATTCCATTTTTGCACACATTTCACCAATTTAAGCACATCATGCACAAATAGTCAAGATAAATCACACAACAGCCATGTTAAGCCTCCCTTTGGCATCTTTGGCTTCACAAATCAGTTCTCTTCGAATGTTGAAATTCTGATCACAACAGCAGCCGCAGAAGCAGATGGCATCTTCATGTGCAGAGTTATCGACAGGGCCAAAGAATTTGATCCACTCCTTATCGTTCTCGGCTTTGTTCTTTTTCCATTTGAGCCTCCTGGTCATCAGGAATAGAGATCTGCAACAATAATCAACTCATGCATTAACACATAAGATCCAATTGATATCATACAATACCATTTTATAATTCCTTAGGGATATGATTTCATAATAAAAATAAAAGAGTTCTCCTTTCCAAATTCTCCACGGAAGGATATAAATTCTCCAAATCGTTGGGTTGTTAGGCATGAAGAAATCCTTCGGGTTGGGTAACTAAGTAAGGATCCTGAGGCCAGCCTTAACCCATTCCTCACCATAGGCGTGGATCTGAAGAGATGGTTTTCATCTTCCTTGTAGGCTAGGCATCCGGCTGAAAATATCGAGTTAGCTTAAACCTCTTACAATTGGTTGCCGGGCCCCTAATGCCGGCCGCCACATAAAGGCCTTGATCTTGGAATATTTAATTGGGTCACTCCACATAAATTTGAGATTCCGTCGTCAGATCCTGGAGAAATTCCCCATTTTAGGTGAATGGTGACACCATTGCCTCATGAGATATTTGTAAGCGTGGATTGACTCTGTGAGCCAGTAATACCATTGTGCTTCCAAGAGTCAGGGGAATGGAAACATCTGCCATACATAACAGTATTGATAATAGCCTCATAGAGCATTTGCGTTTGTTGACTTTCCCCTGCACGGATAGAGTTGTGGAATAGAATAATCCTGTTATTATCATAAAGGTCGCTGATCCTAGTAATCCCTTTTTGCTTCCAAAGTCTCGCTTGCTCAGAGAAATGACAGGCTAGGCAAATATCGGGATTATCAAGAATGAGAGCGGGATTCCAGAAAATGGACTGCTCCATGGATAAACCTTTTTCTCAGGTGTACATATATCTAATTTCAAGCCAAGCCTTAATCTATTTTTTAATGAGACTTGGAGTAGTGGCAGGAACTGAGAATGGGAAAAAGATAGAGTAGGGCAGATCCATCTTAAGGTTTCTCCAACCATAAGGGTGGCACTTACTAATATAATGCCTGATCAAAATAGAGATGGGATGTTTAATTCTATCATAGGAAGCTTTATGGAAATATTTTGCTGCCAGAGCCGGCCTTGCTTCCCTGATGTTCATTATTCCAAGACCACCTTCTGCTTTTTGTTTGCAAAAGACTCTTCCATGGATACCGGGTACAAGATTCCTCATTTTGGCCACAAGAGATAAACCCGCCAATAATACTTTGAAGCTTGTTAGTGACTTTTTGGGAGCTAATATAACAGAAGATTGGTAGACCTGCGAGGATGAGATCATGAAATTGGCTATAATAGCTCTGTCATTTTTAGAAAGATATTTAGAATTCAGAGTATCTACCTTTTTATAAAATTTATCAATAATATCATTCCACAAACGTAAGCTGCTACTTCTAATGGCAAAGGGATACCTGAATCTTAGATTTAGTACATGGAGAGTTATAATACTTACGACCAAAAAGGCTAGTCGCTTGGGTGCCTTTGTCAATGTCCCCGGCTTGAATAGGCGATTTAAGGGGATTAATTTCAGAACTCGACGCTTGACCAAAGTCTTGAAGGATATGCTTTGAAGTGTTGATAATTGAATTTTGATCCATGGATGTCAATATAAAAGTGTCATCAAGAAAGTGCCCGCTGAGAATTTGGTCCACCGAGAATTATCCGGAGTTGAAGGCCTTTGATAGATTTGTCATTCTTGGCGCCTTCAACTGCGCTATGCAAGGCTTCCATGACTATTAAAAACAAAAGGGGGCCGAGGACAACCTTGTTTGACCCCTCTTCTTAAAGCAAAGAAGGGGTTACATTCGCCATTAACTTGCACCGCTGATCTAGAATTACCCGTGAATGGCTTTAAACATACCTATACTTTCCTCTCGTTGAATCCCGAGAGCTCGCAACATTTAAACAAAAAATTCAACCGGATCGTGGTCGGCGAAGGCTTTCGTGATGTCTAATTTGAGAAGAGCAATGTCTTGGTTGATTCCTTGGCCCAATGTAATCCTAAAATTGCAAAGACTACATTATCAAGGATGAACCGTCCTTAAGGTATCTTTGATTGAGTCTTTGCTAATTGCAAAGGTAAAATTTTCTTGAGCCTTGCAACCAACGCGCGACCGCAATTATCTTGTAGATAACATTAGTTAGCTTAGATTGGTCTCAGAGTCGAAAGGAGGTTGAGAATCAATCTTAGGGATGAGAGTAATAAGACTCATGTTGATTCTGGCATCCAGACATCTGCTAATCCTGAACTCATTGGCCAACTTAGTGACTCCATCACTTAAAATAGGCCAAGCCTTTTTAAAAAATCTGAGGAGACCGGCTCATCGTCCCGTCGGTTTTCCCATTATCCATGCCTGAGATAACTTCCCTGAGCTCATGATCAGTGAAAGGGGAAGAGATCAAATCGTTTTGGTCCCTATTAACGTTGCTTCTAATATTAATAAATAAATCCATCATCTCATCAGAACAATCAGTGTTAGTACCCATAATTTTGGTAAAATGGTTCACAGCAGCAGTTTTGAGATTAACATCTCCAGAGATTAGAGTGTCCCCAACCTTGACTTCCTCAATTTGATTTCTCTTGAGCTTGGTTTTGGCTTTGATGAAGAAATACTTGGAGTTGCATCTCTCATCTTTCTTAAGCTCTTTGATCTTGACCTTCACTTTCCATCCCTTTGCAATTTTGATTTCCTCCTTCTCAATCTGAATCTTGATATCATCTTGCATGTCAGCTGGGGCAGTACTGAGCCTTTGTCTTAATTGAGAGAGATTAGCATGCTTCTGGTGGCGAATCTCTTTTCCCCAGCTTTTTAACCAGCTTTTGATATGTTTGGCTAAGTTGATCCACCACCACATCCAACCTCAGATCCCAACCTGGTTTGGGGTGGCAATTAATAATATCCTCAAGCTTATCAAGAAAAATCTCTCATGATCTAGAAGGCTAACATTTAGCTTGAAAAGGATTTTCTTCCGCTATGATTGCTTTTGCCACCGGACTAATTTGCTGGAGGATAATGGTCGAAAGGGTATATCCGCTAAATTATCTACTCGCTACTAATGGTCTACAAATTCTCACCGTAGAAACGGGTTGAAAGGCAAGAAATAGGGTCACCCCGGATCGCACCAGCTAAAGGAATCGGGCTTGGTTCTGGCCAATCTAAGATTATGATCAGTGAGAAGCTTGGCCCAATCACACATTTTTTGAGGCAAGAGAGCCTTAAAGTTCTTGTTTTTCATATAGCCGTCTCAGAACCATGTTAAAATCACCTGCAAGGATAAGATCATCAACATCTATACCGCTAAGCTCGATTGATCTTATTCCACACCATAATCCTCTCGTGAGGGATTATGGTAAGAATAAACATTGGTGATGGCTATTGTATCAGATCCTAGATTACCTACTAGAACCTGCCATCTACCATTATTGTCATTTATCATATGAGTTACCTCCAAACTGATTCTCTGATTCCAAACAATAGCAATACCTGCAGACGAATCATTAGCACTGATAGACCAAACTTTAAAATTGGGAGGAAGAGATCTAGAAATAATTTCATTGTGGTTTGGGTCATGAATCTTGTGTTCTTGGATAAGCAAGATATCAGGGTTAAGGGTAGAGATACAGACCTTTAGACGCTCTCTTTTGATAAGGTTATTTATACCCTGGATGTTCCAGGTTATAATCTTTAAAGAATCGTACATTAACATTTATACTACCTTTTGGCCATCCCGGATTGGATGGCGTAGTTCCCGGGGCTGACTCTAAGAGGTCCAAGATAAGTTTTCTTCTGTCCCCTGCCCCTCCTTCTTGATGTGATTTGCTTCCATCCTTCCTCATTACAGGAGTGGATGAACTCATTTTCCGAGTTATAGCTATCAGACTCCACTTCAGAATTTTCTTCCTTGAGAGGGAAGGAGAGGGTCATAATACCTGTTTTAAATTTAACTTCCATATATTGACATTTCTAAGTAAGAAGTTCCAGTTGTTATCCATAAAGAGAGAATTGGGATCATTCTTGAGAATGAAATCCGTTTGATTCTCATTAGAGGTCATCTGAGTTATAGCTTTACAACTGTTTTGAGCATGAGCCTGAGTATCCATCTTTTTGGCATTCTTGCCTGATGATGATGTGAAGATATGTCAGGTTATATTATATGCATTGTTTAACAATGTTGCATGATAAGATTGTGCAGTCCATGAAGTCATATGCACATTGATCTATGAGAAGCAAAGGGCAAGGGTCAATAAGGAAGTATGAAGTCAATACTTGAAAAATTAGGTTGGTGGGTCGGTACTACCCTGACGCTTGCTACACCCGCCGTCAAACGCCGAGATACCCCCAGCCCGCAGTTTAGGGTTTTGCAAGTCAAAGTCAACGGATATTTTGGGAAACCTAAATTTATGGATCAAGACCTATCTATCTCTCCAGATCTTTAGGGCAAGTCGGTAGACTTTCCAAAGATAAGGGGACGACAATCCAGAGGAAGGTGTGGACAATCAAAGGATTAAGATCTAGGAATGCCTAATATGGCCCATACTAGCTTGGTTGATTGATCATAACTTGATTTAGATTTTGTGTGAAGTTCATAAGTGCACAAAGGAATTAGTGACCACAACTTGGCTTCCTTGGTGCTAGATTCTATTGTATTTAAAGACTAAGACATATTTTATTATCGAATGGAGAGTTAAACTTTACATGTGTTTGTCTCATCCTTGCTATTGGAATTATCTAAGGGTTCATTAATCTAACAAAGGTATCAGAGCCTTTAAAATTCCAGGATGCAGGATGTCAACGCTTTTGGAGCAAATCTCCTTAATTCCATTGAGATATTTAAAGGAGATAGTGGCTTTCGCCATGGAAGCAAAGTATAAAGGAGGTATTGAATTTGAAAATCTATGGTATTTATGTGATGTAAATATACCGGTACAAAGAAGCAGTAATCGGGATTCTAGTGGTGATCGCACAGAGGGACCCATCCGCTAGTGCTAGCTCAAGGTGGTGTGGTGCATGTGGATCTCCGTGTACAGAGGAGCCGCTAGTGCAAGTGTTGGTGGAGGTACCACCCTGAGGACAAGTGCCGATGAGAAAACAAAAATTATGGAAGCTCAATCAATAATCAGCAGCTAGGTTGGTACCGGTGATTAAGTTAAAATTAAGAGGCAAATCTCCAGCGACATGTGGAAGTATATGATTGAAAATTATGAGATTAAATCATCATCTCAAATAGATGTTTTGGAAAAACAAATAAGAAAGTTAAAGCCTATGAAAGAGACAATATTACGTAATTTTAGAGAAATTTGAGTCTATTATTGTCACCTTGAAGGTGCAGGGTTGTTCTTAATGATGACTACCAATTATTAGCTATTTCTAGAGTCAGATCTCATTAATGCACAACTTGCTACTCATGAGGAATGTTGCCGTGTCCAAGGAGCATGCCATTAAGATGATTCGCATGACAGAGTTTAAGCAAGGAAAGGATGCCGATGATGATGAGGCGTAAGTGCTTATGGCCGGTAAAAAAGGTAAGAAATCTTATGATAAAGGGAAGATAGGTCCATGCTTTAAATGTAACAGCTATGGACATTTGAAGATAAATTGTCCCAAGCAAGATAAAGAAATAGTCCCATATAATCGGTGGAAGGAAAGGGTCACATGGCAAACAAGTGTCCAAGTCCAAAAAGAAATAAAGGAAAAGATAAGAAATATTTTGAGGGCAAGAGCAAGAGGAGGAAGAAATAGTCCTAGCTTGAATGTGGTTAAAGAATCCGAGGAGGAAGAACTAGATGAAGATATAGAGGTAAATATCTCAACCAATTGTTTTTCAAAGGAAAAATCTCATAACAAGAATGTTCTCATTTTAGATTCAGAGCCGAGAAATCAAGAGCTTCAAGCTCAAGATTGTTGAAAAATTGCAAAGGGGGAGCAAAAGGACATGTACAGTTCGAAATGGAGAGTTGAAGCAAATTAAAGATAGTGGAATGCTTGAGTTGTTTGATTTGCAAGGGAAGAAAGTTATAATCGAAAAAGTATTATGTGTGCCCTCGGTCTTGTAAGGAATTTAATTTCCATTGCGCTAGCTTAGTAGATCTTGGCTATAAGGTTGTGTTTGAAAGATTGCAATGTAATGTGTTATATGAAAATAAAGTGAAGTTTATTGGCGTAAGAATTGGGAATCTATTTGGTCTTGATAACATATATTGTGAACCAACCCGCTTTGAATCTTGTAACTATGCCATCGCTGATATATGGCATGGAAGGCTTGGTCATGCAAACTCCAAAGTCATTGAGTTATTATGTAAGAAAGGATTCATAGAAGCAGATCTGAATCAACTGAAAAACTATATGTGTAGGATGTGCACTTGGCAAACATAATCGACTAGCCTTTAAAAGATCTAACAAAAGAGCACAAGGTTTGTCGGATTTAGTTCACACCGATTTGTGTGGACCAATGAATATAACAGGGCTATCCGAAAGAGATATTTCATGACCTTAATTGACGAATTTTAGCAGATTATATTCTCACATATATTGCTTGAAGACAAAACATAAGGCAATGGAAGTATTCAAACAATATGTAAATGAAGTTGAGACAAAAACCGGCGTAAAAATCAAGTGTTTGAGGTCCGGACAGGGGTGGAGAAATTTATGTCGAGAGTTTAAAACAATATTGTAAACTTAAGGGAATAAGACGACAACTTACATGTAGATATTCACCTCAACGTAATGGAGTTGCGTAAAGAAAGAATAGAACTCTTCTCAATGCAAAGGAGAAGTATGTCAAATTCTCGTGGCTTCCAAATTTTCTATGGGAAGAGGCGGTTCAAGCAAACGCCATGATTCAAAATAGTCCGCCATCCGTAAATACAAGGGCAATCCCCGATATGCTTTGGTCGTGGAAAACAATAGAGTACAATAAGCTAAGAATATATGGGTGCTTAGCATACACTCATATTCCTGAAGAGCTCAGGAAGAAATTAGATGACAGAGCCATGATTACATATCTAGTTGGATATGACAAACAATCTAAGGCATTTAGGTTATATAATCCAAGCACTAGAAAAATTGGTAAGTAGAGATGTAACCTTTGATGAATCTCAGGTTTATAAAGTGCCGATCAAGGAGAATAAACGTAAGGAGGTTGCCGAAAGCATAATTAATGAGATAATGTCGAAAATGATATGACTAATATCAAAATGATTGATAATGATGATGATATATTAGATGATCAGCAAATCAGTGGTGCAGGGACTGAGGAGAACATTAATGAAGGAGGAGGTGATTCTGAAGAAGTGCAGCTGCCAAATCCAGAGTTCACAGCTGAGCCATCTGAGCCCCGTAGAACTATTGTTGACTTACCCTCAAAAGAAGAAAAGAGCTACATGGTAGAAGAAGAAGCCGCAACAAGCAAATATAAAAATTGATCCCTTTAGTCCATGGTCGAACAACTCGAGGTAAGAGTAAAAGAATTCAGAATATAGAAGGTGAATTGGATAGTGTATTTGAGATTTTAGCTCACTTAGATCCGTAAATCCCAAATACATATGAAGATGTATTAAACTCTCACAGAGAAAGGTAAATGGATAAACACTATGAATGAGGAGATGGATTCATTTCATAATACTAAAACATATGAGCTTGTTGATAGACCTTGTGGGGAAAAATATTGTAGGTAACAAGTGGCTATTCAGAATAAAAAGCAAGTGGGATGGGAAGACACCCAGATACAAAGCCGATTGGTTGCCCAAGGGTTCTCACGTAAAAAGGTCGACTTTGATGAAACCTTCTCTCCATTAGTGAAAATGAATAGCATTAGGATGTTATTGGCAATTAATTGCAAATGCTTGTGATTTAGAAGTACATCATATGGATGTAAAGACCGCATTTTTGAATGCAACCTTAGAAGAAGAAATCTTTATGAAGCGTGCTCCAGATTTGAACAGTGGAATTGACAAAGTTTGGAAGCTCAATAGAGCAAGATATGGGTTGAAACAAAGTCTCCTGAATGGTATAAGTGTATGGATGGGTTTCTACGAGCATGAATTTATTAAATTAGATAATGATGGAAATCAGATAAATTCCAAAGCATGGGGAAGAATGGTGTATCATAGCATTGTATGTTGATGATAATATTATGGTAGCAAAAGGGACAACTTGTTTGAATATGTGCAAGGAATTGCTAAAAACAAAGATTTGAAATGACCGACTTAGGTGAGTTGAAGAACTTCCTAGGAGTTGAAATGAGCGTAAATAGAGCGTAAGGCATAATAATGCTTACTCAAAAGAAACAAATTCTAGACATGTTGAAGAAATTTAATATGCAAGATTGTAAAGCTTGCAAAACTCCCGCAGACACTGGTTGTAAATTGTCCGAGAGCATGTGTCCAAAAGATGAAATTGAAAGAGAGGAGATGCAAGCGCACTTACCATAGTATCATTAATTGATGCTTAGCATATGTGGCCAATTGCACAAGGCCCCGATATTGCACATAGTGTTAATATCTTAAGTAGATATAATAACCATCCCCGGTAGAGATCATTGGACTCACGCAAAAAGAGTCCTAAGATATTTAAAGGGAACTATTGAAGAAGGAATTAAATACACCACGATAATTTAATTCTTGAAGGTTTTTGTGATGCGATTGGGGAGGGGATGTAGATACCGTAAAAATCAACTTCGTGGATATCTAGTCATGTTAGAGGTGCACCCGATCCCCGAAAATGCAAAAAACAATCCGCCATAGCCATGTCTAGTGCAGAGGCGAATATGTCACGCCACTTTATGCTCAAAAAGAGATCGCTTTGGGAAAGAAGACTGATTATAGAGCTAGGGTTTGAGCAACCATTGGCTACAAAAGTTTGGTCGACAAACATAAGTTGTATAGCATTGTCAAAAAAATCCAGTTCTACATGAAAGGACTAAACATATAGAACTAGAAATGCACTTTATTAGAGATGTCGCCGAAAAGAAATTGGTAAGTATGTTATATTTAAGAACGTAAGAGCAACCAGCGATATACTTACAAAGTCACCGCGTAATCCGAGGTTTAATTATCTGAAAGGCAAAATAATGCATATAAATATAACATGAAGGAGGATGTGAAGATATGTCGTTATATTATATGCATTGTTTAACAATGTTGCATGATAAGATTGTGCAGTCCATGAAGTCATATGCAATATTGATCTATGAGAAGCAAAGGGGCGAGGGGTCAATAAGGAAGTATGAAGTCAATACTTGAAAAAATTAGGTTGGTGGGCTGGTACTACCCTGACGCTACTACACCCGCCAGAAAAACGCCGATACCCCAAAACCCGGGTGTTTAGGGTTTTGCAAGTCAAAGTCAACTGATATTTTGGGAAACCTAAATTTATGGACGGGAAGACCTATCTACTCCAGATCTTTAGGCAAGTCGGTAGACTTTCCAAAGATAAGGGGACGACAATCTACGAGGGAAGGTGTGGACAATCAAAGGATTAAGATCTAGGAATGCCTAATATGGCCCATACTAGCTTGGTTGATTGATCATAACTTGATTTAGATTTTGTGTGAAGTTCATAAGTGCACAAAGGAATTAGTGACCACAACTTGGCTTCCTTGGTGCTAGATTCTATTGTATTTAAAGACTAAGACATATTTTATTGTCGAGAATGGAGAGTTAAACTTTACATGTGTTTGTCTCATCCTTGCTATTGGAATTATCTAAGGGTTCATTAATCTAACAGATGAGAGGAGGCTTCACGAAGGTGCCTTTATCACAGATAGGAGTGGCTTCTTCGATCACCTTATGGAAAGGGATCTTGGAATACACAACCTCCAAATTTACAGTTCTATCTTCTGAGAGCTTAATTTTGACATTTTTTAACCATCTGGAGTCAATTTCTTTGGATATGCAGACAGAAGGGAAATTTGTTTGGGGGATATTTATACAAATAATATCCCCCAAATTGCTCGAGATAGCCTTCAGATGGGATAGAGTCCATAGGGCAGGAGGTAAATGAGGAAATGTGATCCAGGTGGAGGTGGAAATGTATTTAGAGTTACCTGGGGTAAACAATGGGCTCCATCTCATGATATAGAATTCGTTGTTGCTAATTTTGCTCAATTTCTTTTTTAGCAAGTAGGTAACACTAAAATTATCCCTGCAGAGGATTTGGAACGTTCTGTCATCGATCTTGAGCAGGGAACAGATGGGAACTCTGTGGGTTTTGGTGATCCAAAACTTGATTTCACCAATGGAAGGGCACTTAAAAGGAAAATGGATTAGCAGCCCCTTATCAGAGTATAAATTCATCGAGTAGAATCTTGAACAATCCGGTGAGATCAATATAATCCAAATTAACTTTAGGTTTGTCGTACAGCACAAGAATCAAAATTAAGCAAAGCATTCTTATATGAGGGAAGAATTGGACCTTTTGCTTTGTCGCTTTTGCCAATGACAGTATCCTAAGTTACCGACATTCCCATCTTCAACAGAGGTAATCGATCTTTGTTCATGCCCCGAAGTTTTTACGCCTCGCAGCTTCTGCACTCACACCGATTTGTCTCAAGTGGGTTGAAGTAACCATTAGAATCTCCTGGTCTTGCATGCACCGTATCCTTTTTGAGTCTTGTCTGGTAAATACCGATTTTTGTAAGACATCCTTATGATCGACATCAAGACCAGGGGAGCTTGCTTTTTATGGTGCTCAATAACGCTTATCATCAGATCTTCCCATCTTTTGATAAGCTTTATGGAGGCCTTTGAGTTCCAAATTGAGGTTTTCGAGATCAAGAAGAGTAGCGCTTTACAAATGAGTAACTCATCCATGGATTTTTGAAGATATTGTTCTTCAGTCGCAAAGAAGCCGGCTTCTGAGTGGCCTTGCTTAACCATTATCCTTTTGCATAAGTTTTTCATTCATTTTCCTCGAGTAACTCAACATATTCCAGCCCAATCCCTATCGTTTGCTCTACCATAGGCATAATCCTTTTCCACAGCCTTTCATTTTGCTAAGGATATCACATATCACACCATCACCGAGAACTTCCATGCAAACCGCCACGCTTCTCTGCCGATCCCCCGAATTAGAGCAAAGGTAATATACATGGATTTCATCTTTTCCCATACTTTGTCGCTCTTGGTCGCCAAGCCGTAAGATATTTGTCCATTCATCGCCTTCAATCATCCCGAGAGTTTTTCCTTTTCCATTTGGCTCTTGGGTAGATTCGAGCCAATTTTCACAGCTTTGCTGGTCATTTTCGCCACACAGATCTCCAAACTAAAATCTATAGATCACTAAAGAACCAAGCTGGCCGGAGATCAAAGAAACTTCTCCAGTGGAGAATAGGTTCAATTCCAAATCTCTCAAGAACAGAAATTTGAAAAAGATTACTTAAAATCCTTAGGGCAAGGTAGCCCGAAAGTTATGGGCCGTGATTCTAAAGAGCCTACTCACCAAAAACCCAAAATGCTAAGAAAATGACCGCCTATAGATGTTCTATCAATCCTATTCGGGTCCTAGAATTGTACGATGAATGATTAGGGCTATCTATTGCAAAGAATAGTCACATCAAAATCGGAAGGGATGTCCTAAAACCCGAGGAGAATGCCTCCAAGAAGGCCTCATCCATCGAAATTGATTCGCTGAGCCCGAGGCGCCAAACTAAGCGCTTAACGCCATATCCCCTCTTTCTTCAGATGATAATCCCACACTCATAGTCAATTGGCTTAGAATGCGGATGCCGGATACTACCGTGTAGGGCGTGAGTATTTCTTTCTTTTGTAAAACTGACCTTGTAACTCGAATGACAAAATACTCCTGGGCTTCTGCCACCTGCCAAGACGCGCAGGACGCCCGCTGTTTGACAAGTTCCCTCGACTCGATTTTCGAATCTTTGGACCTTCCCAAGAAGGGCCCTTGAAGGGAGGATTCAACTACGATAGGGGAACTGGGTTCGAGGGTGGTCATTGACGCATCCACCATCAGGAGCGCCAAGCCGCTGAAAGGGTCACGCCTTCGAACGCTTTTTGATCCCTCCTAGGGTCCCAACTCTCCCCTTGTGAGGCGGCCCGCAAGGTCCCGGTCTTGTTTGACTTGGGGATGGGTGCCAGCTTGGTTGCCTCACACAATGGGCTGCCCCAACCGCTCTAATGCTAACCCTTTGATCTAGACCTTCTCCAAAAATTCCAAAAATTGGGCTATGTAATCGTGATGAATTAGAATCCACTTCGCAAAAATCAGAATTTAATTTTGTGCAATGCATTAATTACGAATTTATGAATGTCTTGCCACCGAAAACCGCCCCCCCTAATTGCTACATCGAGGAGGATTGCACTCCAAACTCCATTCGGCCGGTTCCCTTGCTCCGTGACCTCAACCGCAGTTCCGCCACGCCTCAACCGCAAATGTACTCAAGACTCTACCAAAATGCAAATCCTTCTAGAACCTAGCAACCCACTGTGGTTTACGCTTTCTGAGGCCCTCCCTTGTCGATTCGGCCGACCTTGTGCCGCGGTCTTGACGGGAGGGAGGGTGTTGACGCCAGAGCACAGAGCCTAAAATCCCCCTTTAAAATGCTTGCCCCAAAAATCCTCTCCCCAAGGCTTTGAGGATCGGACGGCAACCTCCCCTCTGGCAACGATTTGGCTCGACAATGGACTCAGGCGCCGACATTGCCCCGGGACCAAGTTTCATTTGCCGATGACCACCCTTCTCCAAGAATCGCCAAAGTAGCTCATGTCCAACACACTCGTAGTCAATTGGCCTAGGATGTGTATGTCGGATACTGCCGTGTAGGGCGTAAGTATTTTTCTTTCGCAAAATTGAGCTTATAACTTGCTCCCTAGGTTAATTTCACCATTCCAGATGACTTGGCGTAAGTCGAATTGCCATTCCCGAGCATCCACGGTGCCGGAAATGACAAAACACTCCGCTTTCTACACCTGCCGCTTCGACGACGCCCGCGGGGTTTGACAAGTTTTCCTTAATCGATCTTGGAATCTTTTGGACCTTCCCGAAAAAGGGCCCTTGAATGGAGGATTCAACGGTCGGATAGGGGAACCGGGCTCCGGGAGGGTGGTCATTAGCGTACATCCCACCGTGGGATCGCTGCCAGGAAAGGCTGCCTCCGGAACTTTTTTGGATCCCACCTCCTTGGGGCAAGACTCTCCCCTCTTGTGAGGCAGCCTTGCAAGGTCCTGGCCTTGTTTGACTTGGGGAAGGGTGCCAGCTCGGTTGCCCCACAACGAGATGCCCCGACCGTTCTAATGCTAACCCTTTGATTTAGACCTTCTCCGAAAATTCCAAAAATTGGGATGTGTGCTGGTCATGAATTAGGAATCCAGTTAGAAAAAAATCAGAATTTAATTTCGTACAATGCATTAATTACGAATTTATGAATGTCTTGCCACTGCAAAAGCGCCCTCGACTTCTAATTGCCACATCGGGAGGAGGACAGGCCCAAACTCTGTTCGGTCAGTTCCCCTTGCTCCGCATTCTCAACTGCAGCTTCTTGGCTACGTTGCAACTGCAACAGACCAAAACTCGGCTCCCAAAATGCAAACCCTTCTAGACCCTGGCAACCCACAGGATTTACGTTTCGGAGGCACTCTCCTTGTCAAATTCGGCCGGGACCTTGTGCCATGTCTTGATGGGGGAGGGGTATTGGACGCAGAGTTACGGACCTAAAATCCCCTAAGCCGCTTTGCCCCAAAAATCCTCTCCCCAAGGCCCTGAGGATGGACGGGCAATCTCCCCTCTCCGGAACTGTGATTTGGCTCTGCCAATGGACTCAAAACGTCGACATTTGCTCTGGGGACCAAGTTTCGTGGCCAGAAGATCACCCATGTTCTCGAAGGAGAGCAAAGTACACAAGATGTCGTGATATACGCCGCTGGCACGCCACACGCCACGCCGCCGACGCGACGCGAAGTCAATGGTCAATATCGCAGTACACGTCGTATGCGACATCTTTACGACATGACATCGCTACTGGTGACGTTGACGTGACCTGATCACGTCAAATGTGACGTCAAGGTGATTCCAGACATCGCTAATCCCACGTCGCTAAATGCCCATTTTCTTGTTGTGCGTGTACAAGTTATATGAGACATGCACTGGCCTGCTGCAACCAGCGGCCCAACCATTCGGGAGCTCTCTCTCTCATACTATTTGGCCTGTATATTGATCAGTTGGAGAGCTGGCTCGCTGACAATGGAGGCAGTGGGGCCCACCTCCTACACCACATCATCAGGCAGCTGATCTATGCCGAGGATGTGGACTTCCTAGCACACACTCGGGCAGACATGCAACGGCATCTCGATGCCCCAGACATGTTTTGTCGCGGACCGACATAAAGCGCGTCAACTCAGCCAAAATCAAGGTGGTTTTGATATCGTCTGTGCGCCAGCCAATGCCTCCAATCCTCACTTATCATGGCCAAAATGTTGAAGTGGTGTCCGCAATGCCCTGTTGAACAATGTCGTTAGGATGGGCACTATTGGAGGCCCTGCCCATTTGAGCAACTTTGCTTGCATGCCATCCAAATCTGTCGTGCTGACATTGGCAAGATGCTATAAGTCCTTGGTGACCTTTGCCTCAGTACTGAATTTCAAAAAGAAAGAAGCAGATGGAGAAGAAAGACAACTCTTACGAGGAAATGATTAAGATGATCAGCAAGGTCATCATACAAAAGAAGAAGGATGTTGCAGAGGAAGAAGAGGAAACTGACACCAAGAAGAAGAAGTCCAAGGAAGGCCCCTCAGATTCCTACCACATAGTGTTCAGTCCTGATCATGTGTGGGACAAATGGAATGAGGTGTGGAACAAGTGGACAGGAGAGCTTGTAGGAAAAGTAGGAAAACCTGAGAAAGGATCCCTTGAAGATTTTACAGTTACAGACTTGAGGAGTGCACAGGGGTTAAGAGAAAAAGAAATTCTCAAGGTGCTCCAGTCTGTTATAGATGGACAAGTCTTTGTGAAGAAGGTCTCAAAAATCAAAGAGGTACCATCCTTTCCAGAGGCCTGCAAGTCCATGAAAGACCTCCTCCTGGAGGGGAGGCCATCTCAAAGGAGCTCTTTGAGATGTCTGGAATACAAAACCTATCTGAGCAAGATATCTTAGACATGATGAAAATAACGGATGAAGACCTGCTCAGGTACTCGAAGTGGTGGCCTGGATTTATTTAAGCATATAAATCCAGGAACAAGGAAAAATCAGCCCATCTACCATCAAAGGTCCGTGTGAAGCTGAGGTGTAGAGTCGCTGGGGACTTGACATTCCCCGCATCGTAAACTATATAGTGAAGTCCCCGCCGTGGTTCTCCGGGTTGTTGCCACTGCACTATTCCAAAGACAAACCTTCATTGTTTGTGGTGGACTGTCAATATACCCTCGTGATATAGACTACTACATCTTTATGCTCTCAAATTGTCTCAAGCTGCACCACCCAAGAGTACATCACACTTGTGTTCCCGCCCGAACCTCACCGAGGAATATCCAAAGATCTTGAAGACCACCACTCACATAGAGGCCAATATGAGTGTGCGCCATAGGGTGCTGGTAGATGGGATGCCTGCTAAGAACAGTTATGTCACTCATGGCATAACGATGATCACTTACGTGATCATAAATAAAGTAGAGGAGGGCATAAGCATGCTACAGGTGTCCACTTTTGGAACCTGCCAAAGTACCTACACTGGGTACTTTAGAAATGGGTACTGTTTTCTTATTCTTTTTATCAAAACTAATTCAAAAGTCCAAAATAAAAGTCAAAAGCATGTTAATGTTGAAGGCCAAGATAAAGACAAGACTATTGAGGTGAAAATGAATGAACCCAATTTAATACTTATTAGTTATTGAGCCATTATATAAGTACCCGCATCCTAGTATTGGGTACTTTTTTAGGTAGTTTTATGGTCCCTAAATAACACTTTTTAAGGTACACTGTAACATGCTTATGCCCAGGACGCGGTTTACGAGGCACACAAGTATGGTCCCCAAAAGCTTCCTGAGCCGATACTCAGATTTACAGAGAAGGAGAGCTTGATAATTACCCGGACCGAAAGCGCTTTACCCCTAACCCGACCACCGAGGAATGTGAGAAGGAATTAGAGTACAAACGTCAGTTGGCCTCAAGGAGGTGCAAAATAACAAGCAAATGCACTAAGCTCGAACTTGGCTTTCTACCTCACATTTGTGCCCAAGTGAGGGTTAGTCTGTGACTATTTTATCAATGGTAGGGTTGGGCATGAAGCTCTAGCCAATGGCAGAAAAGTTCAAAGTTGGGTGGCCACCGAGCAAAAAAAAGAGCTTCAAGTCAGATTATCCCGATGTGGAGAAGCATCATCCGACATATCAAGGGAAGCAAGCAATGGGGGAGAATCGGCAAGGTCAAAACGATGCAAAGAGGGGAGAGAAAGAAGGAGGAGGCGCATAAAACTTATCCTCTTCGACTGAATGGAGTTCTTATCAAGTCCTTCCCAAGGCAGAAAATCGTGTTGCACCTCCTTTTCCCCGGAAGGGTTTTAGAGACAAAGACCAAATGGGTGTATCCAAGACCTGGTGTTCACAAATTGTTGAGCCATCCGAAGGACAGAGCCAAAGATTGGTATATGGTCATCCATGCCGCGGAAACAATATATTAGAAAATTAAAGAAGTTGTTCCAGAGTCAAGAACTTTTGATTTCTATATTATATTAGATCAAGATAATTGTGGGATTGTTCACAATTGCCACAACATGGAGCAAAGAATATCTTCATCAAGAATATACATGAGGCCTTGGAGGTGATAGAAGGATTTCCAAGAGCAGATATGTTTGGTGGATGATGACCCCATCAAATGTTGCTTGAACGTGAGACAAGAAAGATAAATCCCGACATGACACCCAAATAATGTAGATGAAGAGAATTGGGTGTCGGGTAAAACACTACAGATGTTTGAGTCCCTCATATCAGCCCCTATAATGCCTCGCTTCCCGAAAGTGTTGCAAGGAAAAGCAAACCCTACGACTATGATCCGTTGTAAAAATTACATCACAATGAAAATGTACTCGATTTGTAAAAATACTTGTACATGTACATAATTTATATGAACGCATAAGATGTTTTTAATGCAAAATTAGTTTGGCCTTGATTCTTTCCACACACTATACTTTTTGCCTTGGTTTTGTTGTCACTAATTTCTAACACACTCAATAAATGGTGCAATATTGCCACCAATTCATATTCAAAAAAAATACAGGACACAATTTCTTGCTCAAAATATAGGGAAAAACCCAAGGTAAAAAAAAATGAACAGTGGAATAATTTCAAAATAACGGAATCGTGGTTTATCTGTATCTCCCAATAATTCACGCTGTAGTAAGTGGCTAAATTCAGGACTGCCATTCTTCTTTAAATGTTTTCTGTTACCGTTCCTTGCCTCCTCTTCATTCTCGAGCTGATCAGATCCTGTATATTCAAATGTCGAGCAAGTGTGTTCCTCGACTGATTTCCCTGTGAGAGGGGGCAATGCTGCATCAAGTTGTTGATTTAATAATTCTAGTTTCTCGAACTTTGGATCAAGCTCTTGGCATTTCTTTTTAGTTCCTTCAATGAGGGCCCTAGCTTCTGCAAGTCTTTCTTCATAGCCTTTGACATCGAACTTGTCCAACATGTCATCCAGATTAGTCAAATCCGTATGCTGAGTAATGTTAACATCGGGCTGATCCGTATCCACTTGGTCATCCTCTATATTTTTTTTTCTTCCTCCACGTGGGGGCTCGGCTTTGCCATCTTCTCCAACGTTCCAAAAACAGGAAACGACATAGTTTAGACGAAGGACACACTCCGTTTTGCTTGGATCAAAGCCACCCCAGAGGTCAGTACCGCCGAGAAAAATCAAGAACCGGCCCCGCCAATAGGAACTAGTTCATTAACTATGTGGTAAATATAAGAGGTTTTGGCTTGACTTTTCGTAACAAAGTCACCATCCATGTTTGCCCAAGAAAACTTTAGGCTTGCCTCGTGGAAGTACATCATGTATAATTTTTCATCCCGCCCCCTCGCTGCCTGTAATTTCATGTTTTGGAATGGGAGTGCTTTTCTGGGCGCTTGTTCACTTGTGTCAATTTGAGTTCTAGGTTGCAAGGAATCACATGAGCCTCACTGCTAATGGTCATGTAATGGACATAGTACTAGAACTCCTTAACCATTTTCTTTGCTTACCCAACCCCGCCATAAGCACCAATCGATACATATGAACTACCTTGCACCCCGACTTTGGCTATATAAGCAATTGGGAAGTTGATCCTGACCTCAAAAATATGACAATGTGATAGACCTTGGCGCTTGTCATGCCAACAATCCCGTTGAAGAGGTCCAGATTTCTTCACATCCCGCATAAAAGGGTGTACCTTCTCATGTCAATAAACACCATTGTCGCTTTTGAGGTTCGTGTGCTTTTTATAGGTATTGTGTGCTTGGTCACCATACATCTTCAAACTTGGCTTTTTAGTGAAGCCCCGCCCCTCCACCTCCCCGATCCAAATGCTACAAAACCATAGCACACAAACAGCTGTGGAATCGAAAACCCTTACAGAGCACAACCCGTAGGCTGGCCCTCCCCTAAAGGATTGGGGCTATTCTCATGCAGTATGCAGATGCATGCATTCAAAGCAATGTCAAACCGAATTACGTAAAAAAAAACGACACAACTTTTTTGCTTTCCACACACAAACCAGACACTCTTTTTGGCTTTTTGCTATGTCTTCACCCCACATGCAAGCACTAGCACCCTCCTCCATTTGCTGAAGAGAAGGCCCTGCAATCTAAATCACAGAAAACATTGACATTAGGGAAAGAAAATGGTTTCCGCGACGCAGAATCGATTTAAAAACGCAAAAATACGCTGTATTTTTCTCTATCTTCCCCGCCAACATCTCTCAAAGAACAAAAATAGACAACATTGTGAAGCCGATTTTATCCCGTTAGGGTTTCCTTCTCCACTACCCACGATCTCAACGGAGTTCTGGTCGGATTTCGTATAACAGTAAGCCAGTAAGCCATTTGCATCCATAGAATCTTAACTGCAAGACGATTCATGGCGAGAATCAGAAGATGTATGCCTGCAGTTCTCATCCAGTTCACATCTAGTTCCCTTTCTTCATCCAATTCACATCCTGTCCCCTTTCTTTTTCCCCATGTTTTTCTCAAGATTTCTTGCCGCCTGTGCATTCTTCACACTATGATTAGAAGCAGAGCAATTGAATGGCAATATTTTGAGGTTGTAGAAGAGAAGTCTCATGGAGTGTTTCAGGTGAAATGCAAGGAATGTGGTCAAGAATTTCAGGGCTCACACTAATTTAAGGCTGATCAAAAGAGAGTTACCAGCAGATGTTGATTGATTGAGAAAAGCGGGGGCAATTGAAATCGAAGATGCCCAAGAGGTTACAGTGGCAGAAATCCTTGATCAGGGCCTTATGTTCTAAATGTACGCCAATTTCCAATTGCAAACGTTATAGCTTTTCGAGAAATTATTAAATGAGAATGAGAATGATTTTTTATATATTTCTAAATGATTTTTTAAAGAGAAAATACCCTTAAAAATACCCTTTCATTTTATTTTAATATGCAAAAAAGATGGAGCTAACTGTAGTGGCAATGGGTTATTTTTGAAATTTTCCCAAAAAAACCCACAATCTAAAATAGAAAAGAAACCATTGATGACGAAGCAGCGGAAAGTGTAGTCTTGGAAGCGCAAGTGAAGTTCTTTATACTTGTTACGTTTTTTAGCTTTTGCCATCAGAGTAAAAAGCTTTGGCGCGAACCGGGAAGAATGACTATGTCTATGCACGGCGACGGAGAAGAAGGATTTTTCGACCCTCCAGACCCTGGGCAAAAAAAGCGTAAGCGGCACTTCAATCAGAATGGCAAAGTACCCATAATAATACTTGATGATGATGCAAATGATGAAGGTTGCGATTCTGCAACACTTAGCAAGAAAAGCTTCAGCATAACTGGAGATATAAACCTCCCTGTTACACAGGTAGACGCCCCTTGCAAAATAGATATCATTGATTTGGATGTTGTAGAAATTTGTGGATTATGCATGAATGCTGTTGATGAGGACTTTCTTTTTACAACAAGATGTCGACATAAATTCTGTGTCAGGTGTTTAAAAGACAATCTTTTGTTGCAAATTGAAACCGCAAAGCAGAGGTTATTTCTCTTGTGTCCTTTTAAGGGTTGCACTGCAGAGCTCAGAAGTAATGAGGCTTCAACTATTTTAGGGTCTGATCAATTTAGGGCATACACAACACTGTTTGCTTCCTGCTATGAGGATTTGTATGCTCCCGTTCTGAATAAGAGCTCTCGTATTATTTGCAAAAATGGAATGTGCAATCAGGAAATCCCCTCTGCAATTTTGGCAACAAAGGTGAAAATGCTGACATCGGCTGAACTGCTTCAGGCTCTTGATGTAAGATCTGTAGTTACAAAATATGTACAAGCCAAACGGAATGTCAAACTACTACTTGATGCAATTGGCTGGGAGGATCAATTGCCTATGCCTGTTTGGGTTTGTGTTACCTGTGATGGTGCTTGGTGTGGTCTCCATGGGAGTGCAATTTCCAGTTCTAAGAGATGGTAAGAACGCACAAGGAACAATTCACCACAACTGTGAGGAGAAACATTTTGAAATCTTTAAGACAGTCACTGCTCTTAATGAGGCCTATAGTGCCTATAACATAGTGGGACGTCAAGAGGAGAAGGGAAATGCCCATAGTCCCAACTTGCGTGCCAGAAATGTTGTAATTGAAGGTAAACAAATTCGGCCAAAGGGAACAGGATTTGGAGGCTCTTGTGTTTGGGCAAAAGGTACTGGATTTTGTGGGGCTGGATCTGGGGAAACAAAACATAATGCGTCGCTATGGAAGGATGATAGCAAGAAAGCCGAAGGAGAAATAGACAAAAGAGTGGTGAAGGCATTGGATTTTTTTATAAATGTTTTCAAGGATGATATCCCTGCGTCTATTTTCGGTCTATTATGTTGGAAGGATATTGTACAGCAAGTTCTTTTATATCTGGCTGCCAATGACTCTATGCTTGACATTTCTGAGAGGAGTGCACTCTATTTCAAGTTCGTTGATTTCCTGAATAACCTGAAACACCAGAAAGAACTTTGTACTGCTTTGTTAAGAAAACCATGTGGAGATGGAAAGAGCAATAACCTGCTGCTTCAGAAGATGGAAAATATATATAAGCAGTCCAAAGTCATGCTCCACAATGTCAATGTCAATGTCAATGATGAGGTTGTTGAGGTTGACGTAGGTCTTGCAAGGGAGCTTTCCGACTGCTATGAAAGCTTATCTGCATCAGAAGCACATCTGGGTAAAACAATCTCATCAATTGGAGAGTCTGCAAAGCGCAGTTCCTATGTGGAGAAGCTTAAGACCCTACAATTCAGACTCGTATCCATGCGCAGAAAAGATGGAGGATATAATCACTATTTTAATAACAATGTTCTGGGTAACACAGGATCATTAGCAATTGATAGTAGAGGCATACACAATCATAAGCGAGTGCTCCATATTTCGAAAGAAATTGCGTCCCTTGCCACTACATTGCCCCTGGAATGGGAATCAAGCATCCATTTATGTGTAGATGAAGAACGCATGGATGTCCTGAAAGCATTGATTATTGGTCCATGTGGGACACCATATGCAAATGGGATTTTTATTTTTGACATACTCCTGCCTCCTGATTATCCACACGTTCCCCCTCAAGTGCAGTTTTTGACAACAGGGGGTGGGACAGTGCGTTTTAACCCAAATCTTTATGCTGATGGAAAAGTCTGTCTAAGTCTGTTAGGGACATGGAGTGGTCCAGGCTGGCTTCCAGGTAAGTCTACTTTGTTACAGGTGCTGGTGTCAATTCAAAGTTTAATTTTTTGTAAGTGATCCATATTACAATGAGCCTGGCCATGAACATTCTAGCTCTAATTCAGCTGCAGAAGCAGAAAACATGCGGCACAGAGCAAACACTTTATCGGTTGCAATTTTAGGAGCTCTTCGGTCCCCAGAATTTTTATTTGAGCAAGTTATTTACGAGCATTTTCAGCATAAAAGATTTGATATAGAACGACAATGTGATGAGTGGGTTGCTCTTGCAACCAAATCAAAAAAGTCTAGCATGAAAGCAACAGCTAAGGAGATCAAGCAACTTCTCCAGAAACGGTAAATATATGCTTCTCAATCTTGCAACTCGTAGAATCTACTCACCATCTAAACAATCAGAGAAAGTGCCAGGCTAGTTGGTTTTGCTTTTCCATATCCGAACATTTTCTTTCCCAAATCAGGTTTTCCTGGCGACTGTTTTATGGCCAGAGACGAGTTTGAGCTTTTGGCTGATTGTGATGCAGTCAGGAATTGTTTCCAGGATGCCGATTTGTGGGTTGCTGCTCGGCGTAAGATGGAGATGGCAGTCAGGCAAAGGGCTTATTTTGCTTCGACTTAGAGCCTTGATTTTCGGAATTTTGGTTGACTAAAAAAGTTGATTTGAACCAAGGCATTTTCAGAATTTTGGTTGATTAGTTGATTTTACAACAGAGGATCAGAGGTACATGTTACTTCTTTATCATTTCAAGAAAGAGGATCAGATGTACATGTTGTAATTTTTTATCATTTGAATACAAATATACTGCCTTACCTTCAAAAAAGAAAAAGGCAAAAGAAGAAGATTTCTCTACAACTGCAATGGGATCAGCAGCATATCATCAAACCCCTCCCCCACTCCTAGGGTTAAATCAGGTGGGACCAACTGGTTGCTAAAGAGCTAGCAAATGCCAAAACATGGACAGCACATTTTATGGCTACCTTCCAGAAAGTGATCTCCCTAAGGCAGAATACATTTCACATTGAACTTGCCCAAAATGTCTTCATTATCATGATTGCCGAAACGAAATATTTGCAAGTTTGAGCCAGAAAAAACTAAAAACATAGCATTATCTACATGTAACAAATCATGAAATGAGGTATTAGATCATAAAAAACCAAAAATTCAGCCAACATTAGGATCTGCAGCAACTAGGAACAACATACAACAACATGAGAGCATCATGAGGTCCTCTGACCTTTATCTTAATAAGTTCTGCTCGACATATATCAGAGCCTATAAATAGCCAACTTCTAATCAAGTGTTTTAGGTGTCCATTTGAAATTCCATGCTTCTGCCTCACCAACTCTAAGGGCAGCTATCAATTACAAACTCATAATCTACAACCATGTTGGTTTTAACTAGTGCCCGTGTTGACACTAATGTATGTTTCCTGTCAAGTGCTCCCCATCTATTAAAGTGTCTTGACATATTGATCCAAGGTATAGTTAAAGAGGTCACATCTATATGATACACAATCCACACGTTTCAGCTATAACAAATAATCAAAATAAGTTAATCAATATGCACCTGAAAGGCTGGCCAGGAACATAAAGTGGATTCTTGACAACATATTCAACATAAATATTGTTGTATATAAACTTCAATGCTTCACGTAGATCCCCCATTCTAGGATCTGTGACAAGGACAAACTGCATATCCAACAGGAAGCTGCAGAATATGAGACCACAAGAAAAGAAATCTAGCAATAGAACAGGGCTCTTAGATCAACCTTTATACCAGAGGGAGTTTCCATAAAGCCAAGTTTGTACGTGTTTGTACGGAAGCTGTGAAAGGAACAACCTTCTCCAGGTAATTGTGGAACACCTAAATTACCTGTGTTGCTTCTGCCAGTCCAAACAACATCCTTCACTTGATCGTGCCATATTCAAGTAGTAACGTTCAGCAGATATACACCCCTTGCTCCTCAAAAAGGAAAAAGGAGAAAGGAACCAACTTCTGGGTACAGCTATATGAACTACTGGGGTTAAATTCTATATTTTGAGGAGGCGAAGACTGCGATCGTCTAATTCAAGATTTGCTACAATTGAGAATTTTTGCCCCATTTTTAAGCCCAAGTGTGACAATATATAATGTAACGAGCTCAACTGACCATAACTTTACTAAGGGACATGAGACACGTTTCCAAGCATAGACTCTGATCTAATGGGAAAAAATAATAGATCAACCAGGAACACCATATTGGAAAAGCAAAAGATGATACCTTATTAACAACGACAGTTTACCTTGACTTACTTGAGGGGATCGATCTTGGCAGTTAAAGACTTGAGAGAGAAGAGAAGCCCGAACATGAGCTTGTGATCCTGATGCGGGCTCAATGTGGAGAAGGGTCTATCCCATACATGGTAATGCAGGCACACACCATTACGATTGTAAATGTATAGGCATCTCATTCTGTTGGGCGCCGGAGGAGCCATGGCAGATCCCCGCGCTTCTCTCCGTCTTTGCAAGACACCGTTATAAATATTATTAGACCAACAAAACTAGCAGTAGCAGTAGGGCAGGCTTAAAACTATCAATAGGGCAGGCTTAAGGAAAAGCCAAAAAGGGTGAGGGAAGGGGGAAATATTGTTTCGGTTTTGAAGGGTATCTTAAATGCAGGTTACGCTTCACATGTAATACTAAAAGTATTCACATGTTCATGTTTTTGCCGGGCGGCTCAACGTTCAAAACGTTGACGCCAAACTGCTCCAGCAGCCTCGATCGACCAAATGCTTCCGCTTGCTTGACGCCTTGACTCCGCTTCACTCATTTTCGGTCTTCACCGCAGCAATAGGTAAAATCTTGAAGCAATCTTGAAGTTCTTGGTGAAAACAGTGATGGAGTAGCAAAACCGTGATGGTGTAGCAATCTTGAAGTTCCGAATTGAGCGATGGCGATGTGCGGATGTGAACGCCCCAAAATTCTTGCCGGAGACGCTCACATTGGGAGGCACCGGAGACGCTACATATGAGGCGTCCCTTAATCGCAATTCACCCGCGACCGACCATGCTGCGCCACTTGGCAGTTGTCATTTTCTGGAATGTTAAAGCAAAAAAAATGGACAGTCGCTCAATTTAACCTGACATTCTCTTTGTTTTACGCGACATTCTGTGATCAGTGTGGGACAAACTTTAAAAACCTAACAAGTATATTTCCTATATAATTTAAGGTAGGCAGAAGGGGCCTATAAAAATTCGGATTTCATCTGGAAAAATATAAAAAATCCACAAATTTTGAGCGAAAAACTTCCTGGACTTTTTTTTCCCTATCGGAAATTCTCGATTTCAACAGGTAGGATGCTAGTGTTCCTAGGAATTCGGCACATACTATCTGTGATTTTACTTGAATTCCAGTTCTCAAATGTATGGAGAGGTTTGTAGGCAGCTAGAAGTTGTGGTTAAACCATAATAATGGGGATATTTCTAGTGCATTTATTCATAGATGTAAATTGAAAAAATCCTGCCCTTTATTATTATAGGAATAGACAAAGAGATTGTATAGATCATTTAAACATGAGAGTTCGGCAAGCAAGGCAGCGTGGTATGTGTCCACTTTTGAAGGGCCAGACATGAGCCCAACATGACAGATTTAGCCTTTAGCCAAGGCCGCCACGAACATCTCTTTGGTTCTAGAAATGTAGGGTTGGACTCAGTACATTAACATGGCCGCTGTGATAAATTTTTTGTTTCTAAACTGGTTGAGCAAAGACAATATTCACGTCCAAGGTGCCACAAGGGGTCAATACTTGTGTATTTGTCCTTTCAACCCCAGCGATATGTTGACAATAGTTCGAGAGGCAACTAAAGGAAGGAAGGAAGGAAAGAGAAGATATATCAAAGTTAGAATCAAGAATGATTAGTAGAATGTGATTTGAAATGGAAATGTTATAGCGAGAAGATTGAAGGGCAAGGCTGATTGCATTAAAATTGGACTAACATGAAAGAATGAGAATGTTGAGTTGTTAAAAGTTTGATTGGCCATACCAGCTTGTAGCATATGATCTCGAGAATGTTTAAGACTCCAGAAAAATGTGATCCAAGTTTCCTAGGCAACATCAAACAACACTAACCTCTATTAGGTGACACATTGCCCTTATTATGAGGAAAACATAGTGTCAATTTTTCTTTGTGTGTAGTATAAATCCACCTAAAGGAGACATGCCATTTTCTGGACTTATCAATATTAATATCACATGGACATTACAATACAAAATTATCTTTGAATTGAGAGGCTATCTCTAGCATTTAAGGAATCATCTTTACATCACGCTTTCTTCAGGTTTCTTCAGGTGTATGGAGCAAAGTAGTCAACGATCTTAATAAATTTCATAAATTTACTTCAGCTTCAAATCAGAAGTTGTTGCAAGATGTAAGCTATGTAAGATATCCATCTGCACTAGGCAATAAAAATCTTAAGAAGTTAGAAATGCACAAAATCAAACAAAAGACTTCTTATTTTTGTACAAAAACCAACCTGCACAATTGAATGCTACTAACCAAGTCATAAATTTCTCATTTCGGAAGAGGAAAACATAATAATCTGCTCATCTAGTCTGGTGATAATTTAGTATGGGAGACTATACTAGGGTTCTGAATATAGGGAAGTACCAAAATGGAATCGATGGCAAGATCTTTTCTGTTTATCTAAAGCCAAGATATAGCCATCAATAACTCAAAATAAAATTATTCAAAATAGATTCTCCATGTCTTATGCTGCCAGAAGGACCTTCAAATATAGTCTACTTCAACTTGGGCTTGGAAAACATGAAGCATAATAAAGAATGAAAAAATCCATTGTCATAATGTTAGAAGCACATCATCTAATTCCACAAATAATGATGTCGCAACCTGCAAATACAATCAAGATGGAGAATATACACGAAATAAGCTGCACAAGTGATGTCGTTCTAACAGCGTTTCCAAAGACATCATTACTATTGAGGATAGAGCAAGAGCAAAAAGATAAATCTGGTTCCTTTCGATTAAAAATGCACTTCGCTTGTTGAGGATCAAGAAAGACCATGCCATTTTCTACATAATTGATCAATTGAAATTACTAAAACTCCAAATGGGCTTCAGAGGACTAATAAGATGGAGGAATAGTAGGTTATACTTGTGCCTTTGCCTTCAGGAACTAAGAAGACTCCAGCTTCTCACCTGCCTTTACAGTGCTTTAAAACATTTCGTTCAATTCATCATTCAAAACAAAATTTTTTAATTCAAATCATAAGGTGCACAATGTTTCTTACCACTTTAGAATTGTGCTCGGACAGGGCAAGTTTTGCCAGGCTTTAAATGTTGAATATGATTTGCTCCGCATTATACAATCTATTAGGAAGGATTTTCAGAGGCTTAAAGGATTCCAACGACCGAAAATGCTCCATGTTGACAAGTTCTGCCTCATATACTGAATTTTCTGTTTTGCCAGCGGAAGCTTCAATCTTTAGCAAGTATTTTGCTTCGAAAATTACTTGTGGCTTTCTTGCTAAAACATTTGAATTCATCTATCCCCTGTTTTTAGAGCAAACGAAATGCATCAGAATAGTCTTGCAAATAAAACCCTAACCAAACTGAAGTAGACGGATTTATCGTTTTTGCTGCAAACTGCCCGACGATTGACGAACAACAGTCTGCCAAGCTCCAGTTGTCGAGGCCCAAACGAACCAACCCTAGGCTGAAACAAAAGATGCCTTTATGCAACCCATCTTCTCATAAAAAAAGGCCAAAAATGACGTTAAGAAGAAATGACGATGCCATTAGAAGGAGATGAAACTAAACAAAAAGCAGTAGAGAAAGACACTGAAATCGCCTTGTTAGAACCCACCGGCAGACCAAGAAAAACCCTGGTAGATTAAAAGAAAAGGGATGAAGAAAGAACCTTTTGCCCAAGTCGATTTGGGGCTACGGTTTTAGCTTTGGGGTCGCCCAGGCCGTACCGCCCTTTCCAAGTGTGGCTTCCACAACCACGACTGCTTTTAATTTTCATTTATGTTTTTTTCAAGGACACGTGTCTCTCTTATGTTTTTTCCTGGCGGAAAAATATTACCCTCAAACAAAAAATGACGCTGCCTTATATATGTTTAGATAGTTCTAGACCTTGAATCTTGTCAAAGGACATTCTAGATGGAATTGATGAGTTTAAGTGTTGTTGCTAGTGAGTTGTGCAAAATATGAGTGCTCCTTAGGGAATTGTATGTTGTTGTTATGTCTTGTGTAACAAATCTGATACACCAAAGCATTTGTTTACTCTGAGAGCATAGGGTTGTGTATTAATTTTTTCATTTTTGTTGAATAATGAAAAAATAATAGGTTAGAGTTAAATGAATAGTGGCGAACAATGCATATTTTGTTAAGGCTTTTATGTTGTGGTATATTAGAATAAGATGTTTGATTCACAACAACATAGCATCACGTAACTCGTGTTGTCACCAATACTAGTAGATCTTTAAGTGTTTGCCTAATGGTTACAATAATGTACTTCAATTCCACGTCAGTAATTTGCCATATTTCAGGTGGTACTTAGCATACTAAAATATTTATTCGTTTTATCTTTTTTGAAATCATGAAAGAAGTTATTGTGAAACCAATATATTGCAAGAGTTCTTGCCATCATCGTAAAGATAGCCATGCATCATCAAATCTTGTTTATGTTTGTTTTCCTGTTTCTATCTAATGCAACATTGTACAGATAAGTTCGTAACAAAATCAATTTTTTTTTTGCATTTCTAGCCATCTTACGCAGTAAGCTTATAAGATGCGTGCATAACATAAGAGACTTGATCCACAAGTTGTGATCCATTCCTCCAATGTCTCATCAGCATAGCCATGTAATGCAAATTTTATCAATTCTATTACTGCAAATGCATCGAGCAGGTTCAACCTGCTCATATAACTAGAGTCCATCCTATGTTTCTCAAATAATTCTAGTGCTTTCTATTTGTGAGAATGTCAGAATACAACAGAATGCCATAACATTCCATGTTACAATGTAGTGCATACTTTTAGACTATAAAATGCATCTTTTATTTTCTATACGCATTCACAAACAAGAGTGAGATCTAGAAAATATATTCTCTTAGTCTATGACCAGTAGTACACCTAAAGATTTTATAATTGCAAACTGGAAAATGGGGCTAAGGCAGCGATAGGCAACTTTTAAAGTTGTCCAAGATTTAAAAAATTTTCTTTGAATTTTTTAAAGCACTTGGAATGCCACTTATATGTTTGAATATTAGACAACTCTAATCTAGAGACTGAATATCATGGTACCTTGCAAGCCCCTTCAACTAGATTTTACTATTCTAGAAAATGGAAAACTTTGAAGTTTGCATTTCACCTATTTTTTTCCCTCCACAGTTGGTGTAGTTGTTGTTGCGAAACGGGCTAATCTATTTTTAAAATATAGTATTTTTTCTAAAAATTTTCCTACAACTAGTAGAGCCAAGTTTCTAAATATTCTTGAATGTGCATTCTACAAACAACTTTCTCTAGAAAGAAACTGTAGCGTGAATTATTTTACCATTCTTGTGGATCTAATTATCATCATTTAACTGTAATCTATTTGTTAAACACTTTAGAAGCATTTTAGTGTATTATCATCATTACAACTGGAATATTTAATGTTTTTACGTGACTTTCTAATTTGAATTGCCTTCACAGAAGACAACGTCTCATCCGAGTTGATCCATCATCCCCCGCAATGGATGTTGACGAGATACTTCTATTTAGCACTTTGGGATGGCATAGCCTTCAACAATGGTGAGGTTCAAACGAGGGAGGGCTTACGGTGGACACCTAGGCAATCAGAAACTCAACTTACTTTCCTCCTTTACATCAGAATACCAAGGGAGCCAGAAAATAACATGTCCACTGCTCCTTGTTGATGGATTCCCCTGGCTGACAATGCACTGCTTTGCTTTACTGTGCATTCATTGACTCAATTGGCAAAAAGTTGTTTATTATCTACAGCACAACAAGAAGATATTTTGGTGTGGATGTATCATCATGAGGTTAAAGAGTGTAGACTTGTGAACTCTATGTATAAGTTGGTGCTTGCTACTGATATTCTTCTACCTTTTAATAAGTGGTCGCTTCAACTCCCTCCTCCTCAACGGCAGCAGATGTGGACTCCGGCATGAGAAAAGCTACTTCATTCGAAAGTGATTGTACTTTGGTGGCAGATGTCTTCGAGTAAATGTTCTTGTCTACAGGTTTGACTCTAGAATATCATATATGTGTCCAATATGTAAGCAGAGATATGAGACCATTGAGCCACCTTAGACATGTATGTGATTGGTTGTTCTCCCTTTTAGGTATTACTAACAAGTCAACAAGTGCTTTGGCGACTTACTCAAGTACCTAGACGAAGTTACAAAGCCAGGCTTTTCATTTAGCGGCAGGTTGGTTGCTTTAG